>CAKASE010000059.1:4800000-6031963 GCA_916720795.1 Danaus chrysippus | reverse complement strand
CTGCTCAATTACTCTAATAACAAAATTATAATGTTCTGATATATTTATATATAATATAAAATATGAATATTATATGTTAATTCGAAACGTCTATAACCGTTTTATATAAAGACATAAATGGAGTTTATTTCTTATTTATACTTATAATTTAAAGACATTTGAGAATCATTAAACTATATCCATATGTTCGACAGTTTATACTAAATTTACTAACAAACCCCTCAATATTAGAACAGCAATAACTTTTTTATTATTCTAGTTCTATATTTTTCTGGATACAACGTTTCAGTCCAATCGTTTTGGTTATTTTTGGACGTAAAATTTTGTGATTCATAATTTAAAATGTAAAATTTCATTAATCGTCGAAATTTAAAAATATCTTTTTAGATATGTTTATTGTTGTACAATGAATAACAAAAATAAAAAACATAGATTTAAATAGAACGGGTGAATAATTATCTTATTTCATTATCATATCTGACAGTGTAATTAATCAAAAATTATACTGTAAGCAAACTTCAGACAATTAATTAAACAGGTGATTTTCTCAATTGAAATGAATATAAATTCATGAACCTGTAATAAAAATACTTTCTCAAAATAACTAACACTCAAATAGTAATTTCTGTGATGTAATTAAAAGTAATTTTATGTAATATCAAGTAATTAAAATAATATTTAATCTTTAGCTTTTACAGAATATTGTTCAGCATTAGGAACTTATGCAATAAATAATCTAAAATCAAAGGTCATAATTAGTTAATAAATATATTTAATTGCTTTGAAAACAATCTGTATTTAAATAATATTAACATTGTTTTATTATCAAATACAATGAAATATGATATCTAACTTTACCTAAAAAAATAACATCAATAAGTAATTTATTCAAATTGTACTTTTAAAGCACTTTTGTCATTTTAGTGTGTATGTAGTAAGCACACAAGTTCAGACATATGAACCGAAAATTTTATAATTGTGTAAGCAGACGTGGTGTAAGGTGAGATTAGCAAATTACTTGCTTTTGATATTATAAACTGCTTACTGAGTAATGATATTATATAATCTTCGAAATCTATGAATATCATATAATAGGATTTCAAAATAGTCCCATCCTACTTTCTGTGCACATATTGACTGTAGGAAAAAGTAGAAGAATCTCAATGTGGTAATCAAAGAGCATGGTGAAGTTGAAACATTACTGTGACATGAAAACTCCAATGGCATCTTCTAAAAGCTATCATTTTAAATGATGTAGTGTATAGTCATACATAACAATTAAGAGGTAGTTATTTTTCTAAAACATTAAATAAATAACTTATTCCATACAATCTTATTCTAGCTTCCCGTTTCAATCAACGTCACTACTGCAATTTAGGGTAATATGTTGTGTCTTCATTGAATCAAGGGGCTCAGTCGTTATGAGTAGTTATAACCATAATTTAAAATTTTATGAAGTGGAACATGAAACCAAAAATGTTATTGAAACTAATCGTCTTTAAATTATATGCCATTACGACAAAAACTTATAACTATAACGATATCTAAGATTTTCACATGTATTTATTTAAATGAAACTAAGGTTTTCAGACAGCGCTACACATTTTTTATGTTAAGTCCACTAATAACAAGACTAACTTACAGACACTAATCTCGTCTGCCCGTGATCGCGGTTGCTTCAAAGGAACCTAAACCTTATAATAATGTACTTATAAAATCAGAAACAGTTCTTTAGACCCACAATTTCATATATTAATTAGTGCTTAAGGTCATAAAAAACATGTAGTTATTATGTTTGCCTAAATGATGTTACATTTAGTACAACAGCGAGGAGGTGCTTCACATTGAAACAAAAACTGTAAACAAATCACACATATGCTTATATAAAGTATTATATTTAGAAGAAATATTGTAAATTACATATATAAAATTGTCTTTTTGTATTTAAAATTGAAGTGACAATTTATTTATATGTAAAATATGAAGAAAGTGTGAAAATCTTAAAAAATAAGTCTACGATAGTAAAAAGATAGAAAGTATGGATCTCTTAATGCAGCTTCATTATTTCATGTAACGAAGAGTGAAAGTTCTAAAAATATTTTAAAGGAAATAAACAAGGACAGATTCTTTCCGCCAAATAATAGCAGTGGAAAGGAAAATTAACAAGGTTTCACAAAATTGATGAATAATGTAACGCAAATGCTTTGTTTATTTATATGATTTAATTAGATTACAATAAATAAATATTATGTTTTATTACGTGTCAGAAGTGACCAAATATATAGTTATATAATTTTCATATACAAGTGTTTACAGCGACGGATGATTTAAAATAGCTCTGTGTCATTTCATTGTTTTTTTTGTTTCATTTTGAAGTATCCAGAGTGAGTTTTGAAACATATATTTTTTACATTTAATAATATTTCATTCCAAAACAGTCTATATTTCCTACAACATAAGTCAAAAATACGAAAAAGGGTATTTTTCTTTTATGATAATTGTTATGGTAAAATGACGAAAGTATCCTGTGAAAACTTGACAAACGATGACACGCTTTATTTCCCTTCAGAATTTATAACCTTAATAATGTCTAGGCCTAAAAAGGGGACAAACTATTACTGCTATTACATAAATGAGAAAAAAAATTATGGAAATATTGTTTTTATGCATATTATTTTATCAAAATAACATGATTTTGTTTTTTAATTTGAGAATAATTTAAAATTCTCTTAATATTTATTGGAAGGCTTTTAAATACTTTAAATCTCATTTTACTGTTAACCTCATTTGACTTCAAAATGAATTTTTCTCGTCATAGTTTTTCATTTACTCCATATTTTTGAAAGGAAGTTAAAGTAACAGTAAACAAAAAACAATAGGTAAGGGAGGACATAATAAATCTCATAAATAGACTATCATTTATTTCAGCGAACCAAACAATACTGTAGATCATTCTTAGTCGAGTAATATACATCAAGCTCGACTTAAACATTTTATCTACGTACGAGTAAATGATTTGTTTTTGTTCACAAATATATGGTAATGATATTTTAGGACTTCGCCACATAAAATCTCCATTTCAATAAGAAAAGTGTGTGTACTTATGTACACGCGTTAGAAGTAATACTTCTTTGGCGTATAGAAATAGAAATAACTAAAATGTTGTAGTAATTAATGATAAATATAAAAATTAATTATAAAGGTTATATTTCAATAAAAAAGGTTTTATTAACGTAAAAAAATGGCAACACATTAAAATATGCCACCATTAATCATTAAGGCCAATCAAATATATTAATAAACTATTTCATACTCGTAGATTCTTCTCGTCGTGACTGAATAGGTACGTGAGTATTAAGAGGTTTGTGGTAGCTAAAATATGAAATGGACTAGTTGAAACTAAAGATAAGTATCTCGTAAATACAACATCAATAGTGGTGCCATGCCGTGTTGTTGAAACTGAAGAGTCATTAATCATTATTAATCAATAGATATAAATCTTCATTAGAAAATTTAATCAGTGGCTCAGAAGTCTCTGTAGTAAATTTTATATTATTTTTTAAATAACGATGTAAATAAATCATATATACTTACAATTAACCTTAAATCTATAAATGTACTTAAAACAGTTTTATCACTGATATTCAACATATATTTTAACATTTTATCCCAGAAGTATTGTAGAAATACTGTGGTCATGGTTGCTGTAAAGTCGACCGTTTATTAAAAAAAATTGTTAAATGAATAATGCTTTGTATTAAATATTATTAAATTGGTCACTAATTTCGTTTTAAATATATGAAGTATATTAATTTATATGCACTACTTTCAACCTACGTTTTAAATTAAATTTAATTAAATCGTTTATTACTATTATGTACAACTATATATCAAACTCATCTCGATACTAAAGTTATATTCACTAAAACAGTGCACAAATAAAATATCTGTTATCGTCATACATGAATGAATCCCATTGTATTAACTTGGCCGGGCCATGGGAGCTGTTCTAATATTGATATAATAGAGTATAATAGATATATTACATTGTACCAAATGAAACAAGTTGTTTTTAATAAACAGAAATTATCTAAATTTAATGTTTCTGGAATTTAAGAGTCAAAAGGGAATTGTGATTAATGAATAATTTCGTAAAACGACCAAATGTAAATTAATTAATAAATTTTTCCCTAAAAACCCCTTTTTACATTTAGACTGTTTTGTCAATATTTCAGTTATGTATATTTAGTCCGTTATACAATTCAATATACTTGGTCATGTCACTGTAACAACTCTTTTCACTACTTTTGTATTAAATAAATTCTTTCATTGATATCTTGTTGTATATTATATACATGAATTAACTACTTAAACATAAATCCCTCTTTATGAAATTGTAAGAACAAACTCAGTAGTTCTGCTGAATTAACTTTAGACTCGTGAAATTAAAATCTTGTTTATTGCCTGTTTACTTATTACTAACCACAGTCTTTTACAATAATAAATCATCATCATCATCTTAGCGTTTATCCCGGTCGCTCGTTCCGCTCAAGGCGGGAGAACCCAGGGTCCGCTTTCCTGCTCAGACTCCGCCATTTTGCCCGGTCTTCGGCATCCTTCTTAACGAGTTATTAAGTTTTACAATAATAAAATACGCGTTATATAATCCGAAATATTAATTTCGTTTAAATAAACACTCTCGAAAATATTAGAACTTTTTATGATACTAACCAAATTATTTCCAAATAATTTCTTTTCTTTTTTTCATACATTTATGTCTTAAATATATATATTTATTTTTATCGTATTAAATATGTTGGAGTAATTATATTTCCAACCAAAACCTCATATATATAATCTGTAAGGCCTCGGCCTCGAATTTTGCGGGCAGCGGAGCGGCAGCGGCGGCGGCACGAAAACGCATACATTGCTCCAAAAGAGCGGGCAGCGGGCACCGCTATATTCGAGGGTCGGTCCATTTGATTATACGCGTAAGATCCTGCCGCTCCCGCTCCCGCTCCGCTGCCCGCAAAATTCGAGGCCGAGGCCTGAGAATAGAATTCCGTAACATATTTCTTGCATATATACCTATAAGATTTATGTAAACGAATATCCGAATTTTCGTTTTTCTTTTTGAAATGTTCTGATTTACATCGATCTAAACGACGTGCGAGAAGAACTTCCTATTCATTTTCGGTTTGATATACAAAACACAAATCTTTTACGGTTTGTGTTGAATATTCTGTTTATTATTCGATATTATAAATTAAAAATAAATAACTTATATGAATGAAATTGTTAAGAAGAAATGTTACTAAAGTTTTTTATTTAAACTAAAAGGAAAATTATCGTGAAGTAAACCTTTTTATTACCTTGCCTTGTACGTTAAAGACAATATTTTTTTAAGCGTTTTGGGAACTTAAAAGTAACATAATAATAATAGAAATAAAACTTCTTTATGTGGTTTTTATTAAACTGAGTCATCATTTTTTGGTCTCATTATCGATTTCTTTGTATACTTTTGTTGAATCGTTTTAAGTATAAGCAGACTTTAATAAAATGTTATTTTCACTTATAAATAATTTAAGAATTTCGAGATGAATCAAAAATAATTCCACTTTTGCCAAGCCGATGGTAAATCCAATTTAACTTAAGATTATAATTTAATATTTTTCAATACAAACCTTTTAATATCTTACTTTAGGCACATACGAGTATAAAAGATTTTTGGTAAATTTCTTCAAAGTATAATATGAAACTGAAACCGCCGTTTAAATTATGATAAAAGTTTGTCAACTCAGAATGAAAGTTAATTATTATTTTAAATGATCGTGATGGCTTAGAAAGCATGTTTTTATTTTGAACGGTAATTTTTATTTCAAAACGTATTTTTGAAGTAGGTTTTTGTTATTTTAGTTAAGGAACCCCTTTGTCTTTTTATTATCTTTAACAATTTTCTGTTTATCGCTTTAAGGTTATATGAGTAAGATAGTTATATGAAATAATTTCAGGATTATATTTATAGTAACTTTTTTAGTTATGAAATTTACAATTTTCAAACAAACTATGTACTTAGATGAATGGAATCTAAAGTTGACATTCAGTAAAACTAAGCAATTCGACTGATATATACAGTTTTACGATACGAAATTTATGCATTTGACACAATTTCAATACTGCATTAGAATTGGTGTGGTATGATTTTCACGATGTGCGCTAGCAAATATGCATTTTAATTAATTTATCCAGCCTCACATTATCAGTCGCTAAAATAACAAGGGCATTTTGAATTTTACTGTTGTTATTTGTGACAAAAAAATATGTTTTTATAAACTTTTAAAAGTTTGTTTCTATGTTCATATCTAAATTAGAGTTCCTTTTAATTGTCAAATTACTCGTTTGAAAAAATATTTGCATTTTGGTTTATTATGAATGTGATATATCAGTACCTAATTATGTAGGTTCATCAAACAAAGAAACGTCGGATAATTTAAAACATTGAATTAAAAATGTTTGTTTTGATAAATAGCAGTAGAAACAATTTTTAAACAAAAAACTTATTTTTAAATGTTTTAAGATGTGCTGGTACTTATTAACTGGTAACAAAAAATTAAAGCATTGATATTTATAAGAATAGAGTGCATTTAAAATAAATGACTTTAAATATAACAAACAATGAATAAAATAAGGAAATAACAAAATGTTTATGCCTGATTTTTCTACACATAACTTATTCCAAATGTATATAATTTTATTGTTAATTTGCTTAAGAAAAATACCAGACTTTATAAATAATAATTCTAATAAAATATTATTACTTATATACATATAATAGAAATAAATACTACCCCTATCTTTAAGTACAATAAAACAAATACTTTATAGTATGAACTATACATGCATAAACTATTTTAGGAAATAATCTTAATAATCTTCTACTTAAATTCGAATACATTTTTGTAAAAGTATAACATATTTTTTACCGTCGCAAATTCAAGATAGTATTTGTCGAACGTGAGAAACGTCGATGAAATATAGAACCAGGAAAGAAAGTCGATCATAAGAATAAAGAAAGAGCAAAACATGATTTATGAGAAAAGAAATATGATATTTTTAAAATAATTTTAAACCGCAAACATGAAAAATTGGTCAGTGTTATTGATATCATGAAATATTACGTTTCCGTGCCCCTTTCACTGGGAGTCATATACCTACATACACATATACGTCATATACAAAACTAAGCCTCAATTCTTTAGTAAATGTAGTTAGTTAATTTTGAATCATAAAATACATTCAGATAAGTTTTAAAATAGTTTTTTCTTTATGTCTGAGTTCATTAATTACGAATTCATTAATTACGAAGAAGAAAAGTCAAGTATCATTACTTTATACAGATATACATATTTTCATTCATGTAATATATAATAAACATGAAACTAGACTAGACACTTATTTACTTTTGTATATTTCCTCGTAACTATAGTGAATCAAGTGTAATAACATTGAGATATTATAATATAAAAGGCAAAGAATACTGAATAATGACAAAAGTATTATTTAGATGAGCACACTCAAGTAAATTTTCGCTTCCTGAAAATATAAAATTGTATAAACTGAAACAAGAGAAATGTTTTGTTCCATAATGAACGAATAGGTCGTATCTATGTCCACCAATCAGAAAATTTGTAAATGTTTTTTCTTTTCTCTTAATAAAAGAAAACACAATCTTATCAAAAATATGTCATTATGAATACACGAGCATTCCTTTGTAATACAAGCGGCCCGATCTCATTCTATGTATGTTTTACCAAAACCATATTGATGAAAAATATATTATAAGTTACATTTATCTTACTTTTATATTCTTGAATCTAAAATATTTCTACAAATACAATAATTTTAAAAACAAAATCTAATTAACAATGTAATTTGTATTACATATTGAGGTTCCATTTATTAATTATTATCTTTTTAATGTGTGTAAAGTAATATTAATTATTATCTTTTTGAGCATTCAAAAAATACTAAAAAATACTAAAATAGGTATTTAACAAATACAAACGTTAAAGGTCACATTCAATTAATTACGTTGACCTTAATCATGAAACGAAGAAAAATTTAATTAAAATTAAGAATTACAATGAAAGATATATCTTTCTGTAAAATATTTAAGAATTTTTTCAAATCACCTATTATTAAACATTTGTTTAGTTCATTATTAATAAGGGACTTTAAATTAATTTTCCTAACTATATTAATATTTCATCCTTCACACGTGAAAAGTGTCTGAAAAATATTTTATAAAACTAAATCCCTTACTTCTCAGCTGATATTTTCATAGTATGGTGATATTATATAGCAACTTAGTCCTTGGCTATGAATAATGTTAAATTTAAGTACATTCGTAAAATTACATAATATGTTGATGTTCTGAAGTCAAATAAGTTCACCAGACAACAAAGCGTAGTTAAATACTACAAGATAGAAGACACTCTTACTAACAATACTGCGTTATTGAATGATGATAAACAAACAGATTCTATTATAAAGTAAGAAGAAGGAAGGAAATGCTCAGGGATTTAGTGTCCCAAAAGCACTGGTTAAAAATGTTACAATTACAATTACAATAGGTACAATCATAAAAGAATAGTGTGTGAATTGTATTATGTGTTCAGTTGTAATTAAATAATTGTATTAAATTAAACGAAATTTACACTTTTGCAGCAATTCTAACGAATTGTTGATAATATAAAATTTATTTAAAAAACAATTTTTAGATTCACATTTTTTAAATCGAATTTGAATGAACATTTAAAGGAGCATTATTGTTAAATACTTTATTAAGAAATATTGTTAACAATCATATTGCATGTTCATTTCGTTAATTATTAATGCGACTTTTTTGATAGTATACAATTATTACCAAACGTATTCCTTACCCATTCTTAAAAACGAGGTTGAGCCTAACATACTTCTTTTCCTACTTATCTTTTCCTTGTAGCAATAGTAACGAAATATATAAGATAAGAATTGTCGCATACTTTCCGCTGGAGAAAAGTTTCCGTACACCGACCGACCGATCGCTCCACTCGCTTTTTCAAAAACCCACTTTAGTCGAGAGTTTTAAGTTACAGCATATTTCATAACTAAAGACCTACTGAGATATGAAAAAGAGGTCACAGGTTTCCTATTTTTGCCATACATCTCATGACCCTACGCGAGCCCGGTATTACTAAAAAAATTAAGCCTTTCCATTTTGCTAGGATTTTCTGGCCAAACAATTATTCATCATGATTTGACTTCAACTTCAGACTAACCTTAGCAGCAGATTATTGTCTTGTATTATAATTTTTCAGTGGGTTAACTTGATAATACATAGATTATATATATATCAAAAACATAATTTTTATCAAACGAATTGGTAGCATTTTATAGGAGGTGGTAGAGCCTAGCTGTGGTGAGTTACTACAGCTCGAACATGGGCTGGCTCGACCGGGGAAGTACCACCCTCTCACAGAAGATCGGCGTGAAGTAGCCTTTACTGGCTGCGTTTCGTCTGATGAGTGAGAGAGCCGGTTGCCCTTTCCCTATTCCTACCCTTTCCTTTCATTTCCTTATTCCCACCCCTCCCTATCCCCAAGAAACAAAGCTGGCAACGCATCCTCAACAAAATGTTGCGGATGTCCATGGGCGACGGTAACCACCTTCCATCAAGTGGGCCGTCAGCTCGTTTGCCACCTTTCACATAAAAAAAAAAAAAAAAAAAAAATGTTTCCGGCAGGGTCGCGAGGCAAGCTTTTGGTATACCGTGGCCCTGCCTAGGTGGCGTGGATGAGGAACACCCAGGGGTTTTAGTGGGTCGAAACCCCACATAACCCGGTCAAGTCCCCGCTCGGCCGGGTATCTGTGAACAGATTTCCCCTGGGAAAACAAAAAAAAAAAAAAAAGCATTTTATGTTTGTAAGAATAATCGTAAAAAAGTTAAACAAGATAATTTTGCTAAATTGCTTTAGAGAACTGTAATGTTAGTATGAGATAATAATATTAATTCACTCTCACAGGTTCAATGTCAGTACCTACTTACATTCTCCCCCGTATGTTTAATTTAATAAGGAGACAGTCTTGTAGATTTCACGTAGGTTTGTTGTACATTTTCAGCGAAAGCTATTTTTACTTTTTGAAAACATCTTAGTCGTATTTAACCAATAATTTTTAAAGGTTTTATGAAAATGTATTGCATATTTCAGTGAATGAAACTATAAAATTTAATTTACACTCGTATATATATATTCTTATTATAAATTATTTTATGCCTTTTGTGAGGATATATTCGACCCATATTTCATTACTTTTTGTTTGTTTCTCGAAAATTATTTTAAAACATTTTATTTATGACTACCGTATCATCACAGACAAACATAACATGACCGATATCAGGTCTTTTTTAAACTGATAAAAAAATTTAGACCACTAAGTATGTGGTTATTACTTTCAACAATAAGATAAAACCATTTTTGATTCATAAGAATTTGAAATTTAGATTAAAAATTCCTATCACCGGGATTTTATTTATAACATCTGGATCATTCACGACATGTTGTCTAAAAATAGTATATTAAGAGAATATATGTATTAACATCAATGACATAATAAAACATAATGTTTTACACTAAATAATGTAAATATTATTTTCTAATAATATATAAATTCATATTAAACATTTATAAAAATAAAAAAATATTCATTTTAATAAATACACGCTTGAAAAGAAAAACGTGACTTCACTTTAATTTATGGGATGTTGTCGTATTTGATATAATCACTTAAACAAAGATTTATTTCACATTTACTTAATAACAACACACGCTTCTTACAATTTTCCATTTATATACAAGCATTTATCATATTTATCTTTACTGACCACACAAAAAAATCGAACGAGTGGATAATAGACAACTAAACGATTGCTATGAACTATTGAGTAAGTGAGAAACAGAAAATCATAGTTAAACATTGTATTAGGAACTTCGATTAAAATTTCAGATGACGTTCTATACATAATTTTAGTATATATGACCATTATTTTCAACACATTCAAGGGACTTTATTTGAAAAATGTTTAAAACTGTTTTATACATTTTTTGCTTATGATATTTTTTATGAAAAATTAATTAAGCAAGCTGTTCTTCCTTAAACCTTATCCTAAAAGTAACCAGACTTACCTTTGATGGGTGTCATTACCTGTGTATAATCAATCAAATGTACTGTTACATATCAATTTACGTCAAGGCAATATGGCTTAAGATGATTTTAGGACAAAATAATGCATGTAAAAATACTGAATTCTTATTTATTAAAAGTAAATTTTTATTAAAATCTTTTTCTCTCCTTCATTAAAGCAACTAAGTTCCAAGCGGAATACGCTATTGTATTAAATTTTTATTAAAAAACTCCTAGCTAAAAACAAATATTTAAATATCAGGATTTTAACAAAGTTTATGCGACATACAGTTTCAATGCTATATTGAAGTTAGGCGAAAAACAGTATAGTTTTTGAATGTTCTACATTTTACTCTTAAAATAAAAGACCTGTGCAAATTAAAAACATAACTGTTAATGAAAATTTTACTTAAACATTCACTTATAAGAAATATATTAGTAAGCCTATTTCATGATGCTTAGCTTTTTAATTTCTTACAGAACAATTTTACTTATGCTATACCATTTAATTTTTATTTATATGATTTAATTTTTCTAATGTGCAATTGATTGTAGCTTAAGAAAGTGATATTGAATATTACTTTAACGAATTTTTAATTCGCTAGTGAATTGAAGTCAGTTTTATTCACTTCAAAATATTATCTTACAATTAATGTTGACGTTAAGTAAATTGAAAAAAAAAACATTAACATTACAATCATGCAAATATAAATATTTTGTTTCCATTTCAACGTACCATAACATGGGAACTTGTTGTCGACAATAGAAAATTTTATATTCATTATCGAAATTAGTCTCGTTGAGGTTTAGTTCTTTATTTCCATCTGTGTATATATAATGTAACAAACCTTGCTATACTAAAGTTTTCTGTTCTTTAGTATCATTTATGAATAATCTTTATTTTTCACTTCAGTTTGATCATGTATTTTAAAAAACTTTCGTGGGTTTTTAACTAGGAAATGAGTCCATTAGTGTCAACTTATTATTATTATTTTTTTACAAACGTATTATATAAGAAAAAAATACGACAAATGGTTTGTTTTAAGACCGTCAATTGTTGAAGAATTTATTATTAACTATCAACGTTGCTCTCACATTAAAGGGCCTTACAGATTATATTTGCTATAATCAAATTAATTATATATAAAATATTATAAAGTCTGACAAAGTATACGTCATGTCTTAATTATAAAATAGCACTAAAAATTTTCTACTCAAATGTTATTAGGGAATGTCGATTTAGAATATGATAAAAAATTCGGATTAAGGTTTGCTCATCTCTAGGACGGAATATTTTTATCTTTTAATATAGATTCTTGCGAATGAAACCCGTTAGATTGTTAATTGTAATAACTAATAAGTAAGGCAGAAGGGAATTTTTAACTGCTTTTTATTACTCTCTTAGCTTTCCATAATATTACAGTTTTTTTTTTTTATTTTTACGCCATAGTATTTAAAATTTATTTTTTTTACTTCATAGTTATATATTGAGAATGATAAGTTTAGTATATGCAATGTCAAAATATGTTAAACCATTTTACAATTCCAAATAACAATCCTATTAAACTCACTGTCTGAAATAAATAAAGGCTCACAAAAATACAATACAAAACTTCCAGCATTAAACAATATGCTTTAAATATTGCAAATATACACATACATGTATGTATATTTATTCATGTAAGTCATTTACTTCTTCACATAAATAATGGTGCTGAAAACATTTTTTGATATATCTATTTACATACAGGGTGACTGGTGAATTACTATCGATACTTGAGGACGTGATATTTGACGATCATATATGACAAAATAAAAATTAATATAACATAAATATTAATAAACTTCTAAGTAAAGTTAACCAAAAGTTGTGTAATTAATTACGCATCGTGTAACCACCCTACAGATTAGGTATACACACACACTCACACATACGCGCGCGCAGCGTGGTGTTGTATCAGCACGCCGCCGCACGCGTCCACACTTGTAACACTTGGAACGTGTCAACACTTTATTTATTTATACGGAAATTTTGTCAAAAATTAAGTGAGTATTTTTTTTACATAATTCGAATGAGAATCATGTACCGAGTATTCTCCTTAAATATTGATAGTAATTCACCAGTCACCCTGTATATTATAAACAATACTCGTGGTAGCTTAAGTATTCTAAAGAATTTTTAAATTAATGAATTATGAAACTTATATATACATAGCTTAATTAAAGAAGTGAACGCCACGAGCAAAAAAAACTAATTAAATGAATTAATTATTAAAAACAATTAATAAATAGATGTATTCAATAAGTACATTTGTACGTATGTATATATATTAAAAGGTGTAAGTAATTAATATGGAATAAATTTAAAAACCTGGTAGATTTAAAATAAAGTACACTTCATTCAGTTCGTTGATCTGGAAAAATGAAACATGGAATTGTAGAATTCTTATTTCTCTGACATGAACATTTAATATAGAACATAGTACCTGTGAGTGCAGGAGAAAGTAAATTATAATAGTGTAGGAAAATCTTACTCGGGAATCAGTTAACAGTAATGTTTTACAGATTTGTGTTTTTCTTTTTATAACTTCGATAAATCATTAATTATAATTAATAATTGCTCAAATCATCAACGATGGCAATCCAAAAGTGATTAAAGACAACAAAAGTGAATAAAAGACTACAAAAACAAAATAAAAGCAACATGTTTCACTTTAATCCAATAGTATAATTAAAGAATTGAAAAAAAACGGGGAAATATACCCAACCCACACCGTTAAGTAAAAAACAAAAACATAAAACACTATTTCAAGCAATGTAGATAAAATTAGTACTACAACAATATCTTGTAACTTAATCTTACGTACATACATATATATATGTATGTAGGTAATACTTGATATCGTCCTGAATGATAATATTAATATAAAGTACCGTACATTCTGTTATACTAGAAGACGACATAGCACAGGAATTTTCACAGCTTAATTTTAATTCAAGTAAAACAAAAACTGGATTTGACACGGAGTAAACTTCATTGAAAATTCTATGTACATTGTACAAGGTCTTAAATTTTTTGCCTTTGAGAATGCGGTTCCTTGGACCGCGGTTATTAGCTGTTCTTCCTGCAACAAATTAAATAGAATTGTTTGTTATAAGAATAGACCGTTTATCCGTTTAGATGAAAAATTGTAACAATTGTTTCTTATTTCATTATATTCAACTTATCGACTAAGCAAAATATTTCAAAAAATCACTGTGTTTTTCTTATGAATTAAATAGATTTCTACAATAGACATTTAATAATTTTACAATGTAATGCATTTATTTTTATAAGAAATCTATTCACAAGTCTCTATTGGGCGAGTAACTTATTTTAAACCCCTGACGTTATATGTTTCAAATAAGAAGATGGAGAGCGTGTTTGTGTGAATGTGCCCGAGTCTGTCGGTAGCATTGTGGGTCTCAAATAGAGTTACAGATTTCGATGCGATTATTTCATTTGAAAGCCAGTTTCCTTGCGGTAGATCGTAGCAATATTTATTTGTTTTGGGCAATAGAGTGTAAGAGTATTAGCTCCTTTCCAGAATGAGGTAATCTTTTTTGACGTTTGATCACTCGATTAAGTGTCACGCTTGCCTTTATAATATTAAAATGACAATGAACAGGGTTTATTATTATTATTATTATTATTTAATTGTTTTATATATTATTATATCTCGATTTACCATGTGCTATAGCAATAAATATTATTATTAATATACTGTATATAGTTGCAAAATAATCATATTAGAAGGAGAAAAAAAATGTGACTCGCCTTTCGTTAAACTTTGCCTTAAATTAATAAAAATATATTAAGCAATCCCCTTGTGCGTTCGTTTCAAATTTGGTTAGGTAGAGAGCGGAGCTTTGACGGTGGAGGTGAGTGTTAAACGCGAGTTAGATAGCGGCTCTCAATACTACGCCTGGGTCACAAGGTCAGTCAATGTTGAAGCTGCTCTCCCTGCAAAACCATGGAGCCGACCCTGTACAGAGAATGCATGAAATGCTGAGAGGTTTTTGTCTCTAAAACAAATATTGCATCTGAATTCTGAGTCATCGAGAATATTGTTGTTAGAATAATCGAGATACGTTTTCTAATATTTAAGTTTTGTTATAAAATTTTGAAAAAGTCGACAATTTTCAATATAATAAAAGGGTATCTATTAAACTAAGACTCATTTAACTTATGAACTAAAATGTATAGTGTGTGCAATGTACATATTACGACATACTTTTGAATTTATTTTCCAGGATTCCTCTTGAGTTTAAAAAGACAATTCATTACTTTGTTGTTGCCTTAACAGGCAGTATATTGTTACATTTGGAATGTTTTCCGAATTACATTTTAGTAGAAAGGCATATACTCATCGACCACAAAGCTTTTAGTCATATATTTAAAAAATCTACACCATTTATAAAATAGCACCTAATGCAAGTATGACATGCCATATCATCATCATCATCACCCTAGCGTTTGTCCCGGTTTTTCGTCCCGCCCAGGGCAATATTTTTAAACCTAAAGAAGACCTTAAAAATAGACCTAAAGAAGACCTTAAAAATAGATTTTACCGATTTGCTTGAAACGTATTGAATTGTTTTTCAACGATTAATTCGAACATATTTTATACTCGTATATGTATATAAACATTTATATTATTTTACATCTTTATATTTTTAAATTTAATATTCATTAATTATTTATTAATCATGAATCAAATTTAATGAATAAAATTCTTACAAGAACTGCATAATCTCTAAAATTTATTTTATAAAATAGGATTTATTTTACAAACGAAAATAGGAATATCCGTCCTGTCTTTAAGAATGTTTATTACTGTTTCATATCAGTTTCAAGTCACGTGCCAGGAGAAGTCCCTTTTAGTTTTGGGGTTGAAAATAGGCAATACAAATCCATTACGGATTGTATGGAATAATAACAATATTCTTTTTATTTTTCTAAGTATTTAGTTTTTTACATAAATAAAGTAATGTAGTATATCTGAAAAATATTAGTTTCATTTAAACTATAAATAGCTTGATATTACTTGAGATGATGTGACTATTTGTGGTTTGCAAATAGTGGGTGACGCAAAATATTTGGAGCTTATAGACCAGTGCCGATAGCTTTTAAAACATAATTAAATTGTAGTAGAATGAAACTCATTAGAAAAGGAGGGGAATATTATAAAATTTATAGGAAAAATTATTTACGGGTGCTAGTTATTATTAATATATATATTAGAATTTAACAAATTATTCTATGTAATTGGGAAAAAATCCTGTCTGTAAGAGAAATTTCAGGTCATCATATAAATGTCTGATTAGTGTATCCAGAAATTTGTGTTGGCAAAGGAATTTGTATGAACGAACAACTAGAGAGAACAAAACAAATTAAAACACATAGTTCTTGTTATTAACGCACTCATAATAAAGTTCTCTAGAGAACTAAATGTATCCGAGTAAATTGGTAATTGTATTAACAACAAAAATATACAGAACTTACAATTATTTGAGCACATTATTGTTAAATGAATAAATAGATTGTTAATTACAAAGTGTCTGTCCTGGATATTTATGTTAATTAAAACTTGAGAACTCCCTAATGAAATTAATATGAACTGACAACAAAGTGAGTAATCTCTTTTCAATTTATTGACAGAGAATCAAACTATGATTAATTAAATCAAGAGTCCGCCGAAATTACGAAAAAGCAATAGAAGGTGGTAACAAAATTAAAAACAACAAAGTAAATAACACGTTACATGTAATAGTATTGCAATTTTTATCTATAACATAATATAGTCAAGTTGCATGTTACGTACACGAATGTTTATTTATACACACATATATATATATATATATATATATATACATATATATATACTTCAAAACACTAACTTTTATTCAATCGAGGTATCATTTTGTAGTGTATAGAAAATAAAGCACTTTACTCTCATTATGTTAACACACAAATATTATTTCTTGTTGATATGAGACATAAGACCTAAGTATCTTAATGTGACTGACTAATCAAAAGAATATCTGAGTCCACTATCATGACTATTATCGACAATGAATTTGAGATATATAACATTTCTTTGCTCATTTGTTTTTCTTGTACCTAATAAAGAAGTATATAAAACATTACAACCAAAATCTTAAAAAGAATTTATATATTTATTAACCTAGAAATATAATTGAGCAACACGTAAGGGATTTTTGAGATATCTATGAATTACTGCACTATTCCCATTTGGGTCTACTTTCTCTTAATCACTTTAAACAATAATAAAGCTTAAATATTCAACAAGCTAGGAAACAAAAATTTTTTTGGTATGTAAATAAAAAATGTTCATGTACAAATTCTACCTCGAGAAAAAAGTGAAGTTACTACTTCAGAGGTATTTGAAGAAAATATATGATAAAATGAATTCAAATAATATTATAAATAAAGTGAAATAATAATTAACTAAAAACTCCTAAGAACGTTTCTATTATTTTCGATATTTTAAAAGACCTTTTTTCTACTTTTTCCTCCATGCTGACCTGTGCTACTCAGAGTTGTGTCATATAGACTTGCTATAAGTATATAAGAAAGTGAAAACTGTAAGAATCAAAATAAAACACAGACATAATAATTAATTAAATGTTTCATTGCTTGTGAATAATATAAAGAATTATGTTAATAACATATGAATTTTTCCATGAAAATACGAAACCTACTTAAAATACAATTGGTATAAAAAATATTTCGCAACAAAATATTACAAAGATAATGGAAATTCTAACCTCGTTACCTCAAGAAGTATTTACTAGGGGATAGTTTTCATAATGAAACCTTTGTAATTTAATGTTACTTTGATGAGTATTCAGATAAAATTTTATTATGAGTGATATGATGTACACTGAAGGGTCTTCTTTGAACCCTGAAGATTCAGGGAAAGATATTTTACCCACATCTTATTTGGCATTTTCAAATTATGCCGACAGTTAAAAAATATATCATTGTACTAATGCCACACGGGGATCGAACGGATAAATTTTAATCGGTTACTAGGCAGTTAAACTTTTGAGATTTTTTTAGAAGAAAAGGAACATTTGTGTTTAAATGTTATGTTCTAAATCAACTTAAAGAATAAACTACAACAAAATTAGTTCAGTCATTATTGAGAGAAATTTTTAAGTGAACAATAATATATAAGTCTTTTTTGTTATTATTATTCATCTTATATGTAATATATTCTGAATGTACATAATTGTTAAACAATATATTCATATTATTAAGTAAAGTGAAACATGAGTTATTTTATTTTGATATTTGTTCTTTGACCCAATCAAAGTAACCTTATGTCTTTAGAATGTTCACTATTAGCGCTTTATTCATTTGTTAAGAGTATTTAAAATTCATGACTTACACATATGAACTAATATATAAAATTCTTTGTACTGGATAAAATTTTTAAAGATTAAATGTGTATGTAAACGAAGTAATATTTTCGGATTACGTCGAATATTTTATTATTTTTTTAAAACTACATTCTCCCGACGTTTCGGTTAGGTACTTTTCAGCAACCGTGATCACGGGCAGAAGAGATGTGAATGTCTGTCATTTGGTCTTGTCATTTAATATAATGAAATTATTTTTATATATTTAAAATAATATTTAAATAATACTTTTCTGAGAATTTGTAAATAAATTAAATCAAATTTAATTTATTTCTAACACCACACAAAGGCTCATACCGTTTTCACCTTAATTGCAAGCAATGATTCATTTATTTATTTTATATTTATCTCTCTCTTTTGGCATTCCCCTGGTTTTATTTTGTTTAGACCGGAAAGTCTTTGATAGACATTTCACATATTGCAAAATGGAAATTAAGTTATAGGTGGTGAAGGCACTGTCTCAGTACCATTCCATTCACCCTTTTCTTGGAAATTTACCCTCAATTAAAATTACTTTGTTTTCCGATACTTGTAAAAATTTAGATTAATATAATTCATAAATCATTTAGATGCCAATAGTATTTCAATATATTTTCCTACTTCCCTTTTCTTAAAATTTTAATTGTTTTTTAAAATTTTTTGGTTCTCGGGCAAAGATCACATTTTAAAGATGTGACTAGCCTTTGTTTTAATTTTTAAATAGAACCATAAAGAGTATTGGTATCATTGTTAATATATTGCAAAATACGTATCATGAGATTCAGTAACTTTACTTGAGAGCAGTTAATTTAAGAGCTCTTCCCGTTTATTTGAAAATATTATATGTATTAATTACTTAAATTATACAGTATTGGACGTTCATTAGTTTTAAGACCAAAATAACTTCGTACACCGTTTCTTTCTTTTATATCGCTTATTCCAAACAAAAGAAAAGCATATTCTTAATGTTAATTTTTATATACAAAGTTAAATGAATTATCTTTTCACAGTTACATCAAAACGGTTTTTTCAAGTTTATTATTTGGTGTCGTAAAAAAACCGTTTCTGTTTAAATGGTTTTAGTTGCGTAAGTTATCAACAGATTTATTTCACTGGCATTCTTTTAGAAATGTCGTTTTATAAGAGTTAAGCTCGTTGGAAAATTTTTCTCTTGATGAAAACAAAGTAATCTTTAATTTTAATTAATAAAAGCTTGCAAAAGGCATATTAAAAATTGTAAAAAAAGACACACACTCGTTTAAATAGAAATCACGAATAAATATGAACAGATAAAATATATATTTTTTGTTTTTTGTAAATTTGGGTTTTAAATATTTTAACAAATTTTAATGTTAGTCTATTCATTACTGTCCTTTATGTATTTTCCTTGTTTAAGCAAATTATTTTACATACTAAATTGTAAAAAGAAAGGTTAGTATCAATAAAAAGAATTACGTCATTGTAATTTTAGAGATACTTTTTGATTTCGTAATAAAAGTAACATATAGTAAAATGTTTTATATATATTTTAGTATCGTATTTCGTAAGAAAGAAAAATAAAATGATTTTCAATGTATATTATATATGTTCTATAGGATACCGAATTAAATATCAATTTATCAACCAATTTAAATGAGTGTCCCTTCCATTTATCTATTTCACGATTTGAAATATTTTATCTCTCTTAAATTAAACTAATATTTTAGATTTTACTTCGCGTTAAATATTAGTTTCATTTAAATGAATACCCGCGAAAATTTATCTCTCTTTTGAAATTTTTAATAGCTAAAAAGTCACTTATTCTATATAAATACTAGAAGACCCGGCGAACTTCGTTTCGCCCTATAATCAAGAAATATCTGTTACGTTTTTTTATTTATATTTTTGGAGTTTACCTATTAAAGCCATAAATCTCCGTGTTTTGAAGTGATTAGGAATGATTAATAGTTAATATGAGAGTTACACTGAGCTAGCAAAATAATAATTGTCAACGTTACTACTACACTTGATGCACAAACAATAACGATGGCCGACAACTGTGTAGGGAGTGAGAGAAGTCTAATTGTGTGAGAGAAACAGAAGACCGGCTTCGTTCTCATCCCTACTCCGTGCTGTTTACTGGGTCAGAAGTGACACCTGTAGATATCTGGCGGGGATAACTTATTAAATGACGATTGATCAGTTATCGACCGGAGATGAAAAATGATTAAATTACTAAAATAGCTATTAAAAAATAAGGGTTGATCGTAGAAGGGTGAAAATTTAGGATTGTATGTATTTTTGTACGTTGTATCATAAAAAAATAGTAATTAAAAATTTTGTCTAAAAAATAAAAAAAAAAAATTTAGGGGTGGACTACCCCTAACATTTAGGGGGATGAAAAATAGATGTTGGCCGATTCTCATAGCTACCGAATAAGCACAAAAAATTTCATCAAAATCGGTCAGGTTGTTTCGGAGGAGTATGGGCACGAAAACTGTGACACGAGAATTTTATATATTAGATTTTCCAAAAAGTATTCAATATTACATATACAATTTGACTCAGAGAGCTCTAATGAAGCCTTTCTACCTTCAAACATAGTTATGAAATAGTTATAAACGAGTTATATAAATGTACGAACTATATCGCTTTTATTGCTATCTAAGCGCACGGTAGTGCGCCGGCCAAGTTCCACAGGCCGGCGCATGCCGTGCACTATATTTACACGAACCGTTTCGACCCACTTTTGACCCCCCTGTAGCTCAGTGCCTATTGCAAGTACACAGATAAAATTTTACCTACGTAATCATATACTAGAACTAAAGCAGTATGCCAAATTTCATAGATAAAGCTTTAGTAGATCCTGAAATATGATCCTGTGAAAATAGCTAATTTTGGCACTGACTCACTGACAGGTAATCAAAACCTCTAGGCCACTTCCCATTGTTTTAGCATTATGAAATTTGGTACACAGGTTGTGTGTTACATGTAGATTACCAAAAAATTAAGAAATTTAAGAAATCGGTCAAGCGTGAGTTGCCTCAACTCTAAATATCGAATTTTTAATAAATTCGACCCACTTTTGACCCCCTGTAGCTCAGTGTCTATTGCAAGTACAGAGATAAAATTGTACCTACGTAATCATATACTAGTCCTAAAGCAGTATGCCAAATTTCATAGATAAAGCTTCAGTAGATCCTGAAATATGACCCTGTGAAAATAGCTAATTTTGGCACTGACTCACTGACAGGTAATCAAAACCTTTATATAGGCGCTCAACTCAGCACAATAAAATACATAATAATGAAATATTAATAATTAATAATATGAGTACATCTATCAATCGGTGATAAATGAAACTAAAAAATTAAAAATAAATATACTTTAAAAAAAACTAAAAAACACGCTCCAATGATGAAAGAAACCGCGCGGAAACTAATTTAACCTTTACAACCTTGGAAATCAATTTAATTTAAATTGTTTAAAATAAACAACAAATGGTATTATTGAGAAAAAGCGTGGGGCGCTTCTCAAGAAGTGATATATGAAGCTCCCCACGCTTTTTTTCATAAGAATACCATTTATTATTTTTTAATTTATTTTTAAATTAATATTATTGTGAAAAAAGTGTGGGGCGCTTCTTAAGAACTGATATATATATATAAGGGATATAAAATATTGTCATGTATACATAATGCACACTGTATAACTTAATTAAACATTGCTTACCTAAAAAATCAGGTTTCTATTGTTATAAATTACTTTCGATAGATAGCGCTAGCGGTATAAATTGAATCGCGATATTGTTTTGTCTGCAGTATATATGAATGAAAGTCGATAAGGAATCGATGGTCATTTCTTTCTATTTCTTTCTACACTTATGTCTTGATATCTTATATATGGTTACGATTACGATTAAATGGATCACTGATTTGACTTGCTAAAGGATTAATTTTGATATTGGTTATTGATTGATTACTTGTGTGTGTTAAAAGCACAAATTCACTCTATTTCTTTTCTACTATTCATTTACCAACGATGGAAATTGTACATCTTTCGGTGGTTGGCGGAGATATACCACATAGGGTAATTCCTATGCCATCTGATGGTAGCTGTATGTTTCATGCTGTAAGTTATGCATTGTACGGCTGTATAGTACGATTGTATGTACGATTTCTTGAAAAAAAGTATTGAAATCTCACCAAAAACATGCCTGTTAAAAAGGGGGCCAAGTTCCAATCGGCTAAATGTTTGCCTAAAAAAGGGGTGAAATCCAATCTAATGCCAAGTTTAGATGCACTTTGAAATCGATCATAATCATCTTCATCAACAGCATGATCCACTGGTAAAGATTTGCCATTCCCAAGACTCGCCACCACACCCAGTCTTCTGCCTTCCACATCCAGCCACTACCCGCCACCTTATTCACGTCAACGGTCCATCTGACCGAAATTCACTTTACCATACACCCAACTTAAAATATGGTATAGTTGTGAAAATACGTAGGTGTTTGGTTAAAAATATATAAAATTATAATACTTCTAAATTTGAACTTGGCAGGTTAATTTAATTATTTAAATTATATAATATTTAAATTATATAAATATAAATAATAATATAAATAATAAATTAATGATACAATTAATTAAGTGTTACGTACAGCACAAAAACCTGCCAAGTTCAAATTGAGAAGTATTATAATTTTAGATATTTTTAACGAAGCACCTACGTATTTTCACAACTATACCATATTTTAAGTTGGGTGTATGGTAAAGTGAATTTCGGTCAGATGGACCGTTGACGTGAATAAGGTGGCGGGTAGTGGCTGGATGTGGAAGGCAGAAGACTGGGTGTGGTGGCGAGTCTTGGGAATGGCAAATCTTTACCAGTGGATCATGCTGTTGATGAAGATGATTATGATCGATTTCAAAGTGCATCTAAACTTGGCATTAGATTGGATTTCACCCCTTTTTTAGGCAAACATTTAGCCGATTGGAACTTGGCCCCCTTTTTAACAGGCATGTTTTTGGTGAGATTATATAATTTTTGAACATCTTAATAGATGAATTGATTGATCCATACTGTTAACTTTTTTCTTTTACTAGCCTTTTTCTGATTACTAACATGAAATAACTAAATGAGACAAAAATAACACTATGATATATTTTGTTAAAATTGCTTTTGTCTTCCTAGTTTCCGCGAAAGATATATTTGACTGGACACATTAAATGAACAATATAAGGAATTACAAACAAAAATTATACAGAGATTCTATTTTTATTGAGTTTTAGTATGTATTTAGTTCTCTTTAAATATTCGGTTTTGGTTCGTCCATGTATTATTTCTTCTCAAATTCTCAATTTCTGAAAATTGTTACATTCTGGATTCCCTTTTATAAAACTAGTTATACTGAATTCTGGGCTCTAACTGTTTAAAAAGAGCATTCTATGTATAACGCCGTTAAGCTCGCCATATATGATTCTAATATACATATGTGGTCTTTGTATCGATGCTATTTTTGTTGAGCAAATCAAAATGTTAAAATTGTATTGTAGAAGAATTTATGAAAGTGTAGTGCCAAGAGGATATAAATAGTGCTTCCCATTAGAGAATATAAAGATATCATCATTATCATTTTCATCTATACAATCTTCTAAAATGTATATTTACGTAATTAGTTATAACCAAGAAAGGATTATATTACGATTATATTACTATTTACTATTAATGTTATCAAGTAACCATCAGTTTTATAGGAATATATAAGTTCGGGTGTTTCTTTATACGACATACTTCAACTTTGTACCATTAACTTCTGTAAATACTTTAATTCTGCTCGTAAACTATTATAGTTTTATTGTAATGAATGCCTACATTTGTCTTTAAATATAAGAATATATGGTAGGTTTAATTTTTCAGCAATTATTGGACTATAGACTCCGTCATCACGTTTTCATTATAGAACGTCTTTTGTCATTAATATTTTCATGCTAGAATATATTACTTGGATTAATATAATAAGCATATCATAAATAGATGATCCAAATAGATTATCCACCTACATCACATCAAATGTAACTCAAGCGAAGATTGCGTGCAAGACCTCTTCTAATAATAATATAATTAAACAGCAATGCTCTTTGAACTTACTTGATATACAAAATCAAAGCGTAATTAATAACTTATGCTTAATGAAAACTGATAATTGCTTGATGTGTTTATTATATATAACAAGTAGTTTGTGTCCAATATGACATTAGATTCAAATTTCAAGAAAAAAATAAATATTTATAAAGGTAAACTTGGATAAAGAGTATATTTGGTTAAGGTATGTCGATGTACTCGTATGTCGATCGATATGTCGACTATTCATAAAAAGGAATTATTTTAAACAAACCTCTGCTTTTTGGTTAATATAAAGCAAGCAAGCAAGATATTTTATTATGTAAGATCTTATGAAATAAGTTCTCAATTACCCTAATAACAAAATTATAATGTTCTGATATATTTACACATTATAAATATAAAATACGAATATTATATGTTAATTCGAAACGTCAGTAACCGTTTTATATAAAGACATAAATATAGTTTATTTCTTATTTATACTTATAATTTAAAGACGTTTGAGAATCATTAAACTATATCCATATGTTCTACAGTTTATATTAAATTTACTAACAAACCCCTCAATATTAGAACAGAGTTATCTTTTTTATTATTCTAGTTCTATATTTTTCTGGATACAACGTTTCAGTCCAATCGTTTTGGTTGTTTTTGGACGTAAAATTTTCTGATTCATAATTTAAAATGTAAAATTTCATTAAACGTGCTAATTTTTATTCAGATATAACTCTGAAAATATCTTTTGTAGATATGTTTATCGTTGTAAAATGAATCACAAAAATAAAAAACATAGATTTAAATAGAACGGGTGAATAATTATCATATTTCGTTATCATATCTGTCAGTATAATTAATCAAAAATAATACCGTAAGCAAACTTCAGACAAGTCATTAAACATGTAATTTTCTATGTTGAAATGAAAATAACTTCATTTTATTGTAGGTAATACTTTCTCAAAATAACTAACACTAAAATAGCAATTTTTGTGTTGTAATTAAAAATGTTATGTGATGTTATTTTTAAATCTGTTGCAGTTTTATTAAGAATAAGTTTTAAGTAATATCAAGAAATTAAAATAATATTTAATATTTAGCTTTTACAAAATATTGCCAAGCATAAGGAACTAATAAAACAAATAATCTGAAATCAAAGGTCACCATTACTTATTATAATTAAATTAGTGTTCAAACAAACTTTTTTTTAAAGAATATATGATTTTTGGTAATTAAAATGAAATTACCTAATTTGCTTTGATATTAGCATTTAACAATTATTCCTTCACATTTATTTCATATTTATTTTATTTTAGCTTTAACATTTTATTTATTTTCCAGATATTCTCCCACCCTAGATCCTTCCTCCTCGTGCTGTGCATCTTCCCGGGTACTCCATACGCGCCTTCCTGCGGTCTACCACGCGGCGGATTTGGCGCTTCTGGTGAGTGTTCTTTTATTACCATCCATTCCTTAGTCACTAAGTATATCAGGTCATCAACGACAGTTAAAGTCGATATTACCTATAAATGAAATAGAGAGATAAAAGAAGGATCCTTTGAGTCACTTTATTTATTACGTTAACCTTTGGTTTAAAATATTTAATATGATAAATAACGTAATTTGCAAAGTAAGATTATTTAAATTGTATCTTTTATCAATGCAATAAATTTAAAAACTCATGGTAATACGTAAACAACATGAAGTGTTATTGGAAAGTATTTCCCCATTTTTATTAAACAAAAACCTAGGAACCAAGAATATAAAGTTTGGATTGAATATAATCTTGTGAACGTATGGAAAAGTCTAGAGTTTCAAATTTTCAAGTTTATAAGAACATTTCTTGTTATTCTCTATACAACAAGGTGCACGTAATCGTATACCTTTATCTCTTTTTAATATGAACGGAGGAAATCTTGATTTTGGAATCTCTTTTTGTAGCTTTATTAATTTACTTTGAGATCAAGTGTTAAACAAATGTTTTGTTGACCCGAATGGTTGAACATAAAAAAATGTAAGGTAAGTGCATAAGTGTTCCTAAGAAATGGAATCAATTTCATATTTTTGTTTGTATACACATAAAATAAAATAAAATTAAATTAATTTTTCGTGAATTTTATAACATCGCGATAGTTTTTATCATAACCACAGCAGCTTTAGTAAGGCTTAAAATGTTTTGTACAGTATTTTTGATGGATTAAAAAGTAATGGGATTTTCAAAGTCGAATGTGTTTTCACCCCATTTTTAAACAAATAATGATTCATATTAAGGAACAGAGCTTTATAAAAACAATGAATTATTTTATTGGTTTCCTTTGGAGTAATATATTTAGAGACATTAGGGAATAAAATTCGACGAAAGAGACTTCCATAAAATGGCAAAAGTTATTCAATTTGTCAACGGAAATAGGAGTTTTGCTATAAAATTGACATTTGTTAGTAAATTAGTAATTAAAAGAATTCAGAACCTAAGAAGGACGGAATAATTGCTGTAGAACGAAATATAAAATATATAAGGTAAAATCATAAATACGATATTAAGAGTTTCTTAATATATATATACTGGATTTATTGCAAATTCATTGCTTTTAAAGAGAGAGACGCCAGCCTCGCTGACGTTACAAATGTCACTTCTTCTAGTACGTTGCACGATATTTTAAAATGAAACTTCAATTGTTTTCAATGTTCCTGTATTTCTCGAAGGTTCTTCATAATCACATACTTCAATGATACGCACTCACTGAACTCTGAATTCTCAATTCTGAATTCTGCCGTCTTGCGTCCAGACGTCATATTAATACCAAGATTTAAACATAGTTCTATACTCCTTTTAAGCAACCTTTGATTTCGTTTTACTTTTAACAATTATCATAAATACTAATGAGGTATAGGAAGAATTGATGACAGCTGGTAGCGTCGATATATATATTACGTTCTATATATAGGTGCAAAGATAGACAAATCATGTCCCTTTTCATTCATTCAGGGTCAAAGATTAAATCACATTCTCGTCAAAACTATACTGGTGATTAAAATCTGTTTTAAAATTTTGCCTTTGTGTTATATGTATATTACCTTGCCTTTGTTGTATATCCTCAAAGTAAATTTAACTACAAATTAATATCAAGTTACAAGATAATTATTTACACAAGACTAGCAACTTTTGGGTCCATCCACAATTGTAAATGTAATGAAAACGACTAATTAATTATATCATAAAGTAATATTTTCATGATCACAATTATTTAGCTAGGAAAATGACGAAGATATCCTAAGTGATCTTTAGCGAAGATATTTGTAAACGTATATGTATTTAAATATAAATATTAATACAATTTATTACTGTTTTATATTTTTTAATTTAATTTATTAATTTAAAAGAAATATTATAAGCCTTCTTCTATATAAAAGAAACTAGCGAGCGATAAACTTGATTAATTAACGTCTGCGAGGACTAATTAAAATATATAACGATTCTCAATCAAATAGAGAGAACGAATAAATATGTACAAATAAATATTAAATTTTATATTAATATTTGGTTCTTATAGATTAAATTTCATAAAACGAGTCTCAAAGAAGATTCAGTTGTTTGCCCCATAGTGGGTATGTGGTTTCGTGGAAGACTTTACTGATGTTATACATATGTTCTGATGTTTAATAATTTTATCATACTAAAATATTTCGCAGTAAATTTATTTCCGTACTAATTTTAAATCGTTAACTACAGGAACAAATACGTACGTGCATGTGATGTAAAAACAAAACCAAATTATTTTGTCATCCAGTATATTATAAAAATATACATATTTAAATCTATTCAACTTAAACCGTTCTATAATATAAAAGATTTTTTTATGTTCATAATCACATTATCACACAATGAACTACATATATATATTATGTTGTAATATTTCAAATATATAGTTCGTCTGTAAACTGAATGTAATAATTGCTATGCTTAAAATTCACTTTGATATTCTTATATATTTATGAAGCTTGTTAATACATAGTTTTGTTATGAAGTTTGTTATGAACGGGATTTTTATGTTATACTAGCTGCGCCCCGCGGTGTCAGTCGCGGATTTCCGAGATTCCCGGGTTGTCAAGTAGCCTATGTGTTATTCCTGGACGTCAGATTCCAGTAAACAAAATTTTATCAAAATCGGTTCAGCCGTTTGAGCGTGAAGAAGTAACAAACATACACACACACTCACAAACTTTCGCAATTATAATATTAGTAGGATTTAAAATATTGTAATGGTTTTGTACCTTGCACAAGATAATTCTTTTCGGAGCTCTCTAATGAATACTATTTTCTTTAACATGGTTGTTGGTAAAAAAAATTGCTTTACGAATTAAGTGAATAATTTTATGGCACTTCTTTTGTTGTTATCTGGATGAAGGATAAATTTAAGTTACTAAATACTGTTTGATTTTAATTATGACTTGGGCCTTAAATTTTTAGAACAGAAACAACCAACTACCGAGGTGATATAGATATTTATATAAAAAACTATTATTATTAACAAACATCCTTTTCAAGACCACTTTATATATTGAATGTTAAAATGTTATAGTTATATGTGAAAATTTTACGTATGAATTGTAAAATGTAAACTAACATTGAACAAATAAATGTTATATCTATATATACATATATATAAAAGAAAGTCGTGTTAGTTACTCCACTTATAACTCAAGAACGGCTGAACCGATTGAGCTGAAAATTGGCAGGGAGGTAGTTTAGAACCAGGAAATTGCAATAGGATACTTTTTATCCCGTTCGACAGCATTCCCGTGGGACTTGACATGAAACGTCAGTCACTATAAAACTTGGAATAACGAAACACAATTGACAGCTATGCAATTGACGTATAATGACAGATATGTAATGACGAAATGATGACAATTAGATATTTGTAAGAGATCTACTATACAAAATAAGTCCGGTTTAACCAATTTCCACGGTTTTGCATTCGTTGGAAAGGTCTCGGGCTCCGTGAGGTTTACATATAACAAAAAATTTCAACAGAAAAGCGGGAAAATATTTTTTTCACATACAGCGCCATCATACATAACATGTACTACAAATCAATATTTTAAGTAGATGGCGATAGTTAATTTCATGTGAGAAACCGATATTGTGTTTGTAGTTTGAACTCTTAAAACCATTTAGTATTTGCGGGATAAATTTAGAAAACATTGTTTTTCACATGGGCGTTATATTTTGCGTGTTCACGAATTTGAAAACCATCCGTTTTATATGTTTTAAAGTTAGACCTAAAAACAAAAAATGTGCTTTACAAAGGACCACTTCAATGAAATGGATAATTTGCGGACACGTGTAACGCTTCGAATCGGTATTTACTTTGGATTCACTTTCATTTACTTAGAGTCTCCGCCCAGTTATTAGCGGAACCAGACAAAAGACGGGACCGCGGCCATTCCGATAAAGGTGGTGTTACCTATCATTAGCTATGATTCTCAATGACTATAGGTTTATTATATATCTATACAAGTAAAAAATAATAATTATATAAATGAAAAGTCTAAGCTATGTGGTAATGAGAATTCGCGTTCGCCTTTATAGGTTAAGAGAATTATTTGATTTTGGAATTACTTGCTATTGTATATGTGATAAAAAGGATTGTATTTTTAAATTGGTTACAAGTAATAGGTCACGTCACTTTAGATCCTTAAGTGTACAAATCTATGTGAAATATTGTACAAGTAATAAGCTTAACGGCAAGGGATATTCCTAAAATCTTACAGCTAATATTACAATACTGAACATTTATTCCGTTCAATAATTTGAGAAGAAAAGTGAGTTATTATTGATAATTCAAACTCATACACAACTTATATTACTGTGTAAATAGTTTATTGAATAAATTACTACGAATCTGATTTAAAAAAAAGACAATTATTTTATAATTTTTAATACATTATTTGGAATCTTTATTCATTGACGTATTGGATGTGTGTTTCTTATAACAGTGTGTAAAGATTATTTATTATAAAAAATGGTATTTATGTCTAAAACATTTTTTTTATTAAAGTTAATCATGTTAGTTACACTATTTATAACTCAAGAATGGCTGTACGAGTTTGGCTGAAAATTGAGAGCAAGGTAAAGAACATAGTATACTTTCATCCGGTTGAAAAACAAAAAAATAAGTTGATCATATCCAAAATCTTCTTATCGGAATAGAGTTCGCACGGTCAGCTGTATATTTCTAATTCTGAAATTAACGCAGAAGAAATCGCGGGCAAAAACTAGTTTTATATAAAACACATATGTAGCTTGTTGTGCATTTCTTAATAAAACTTTGCCCGTGTCAAATTCGACGTTCTATCGGTGAATCAGTTCCCTTAAAACGAAATAAACAACATTCGCTTCACGTATGTATATCTATATCCAGTGGCGGGGCAAGACCTAAATTTGATGTGGGCAAGACAGATTTCGCGAGGCCCTATTCTATGGCAACTTGAAGCTCTTACTACCTGCTAGTTTTCAAAACTTAAACGGAGATACGTGTTTTACACTTAAAGCTTTGGTTTCCTTCAAAAGATATTATAAAGCGTATTTTGTATACAAGTAATAACTGCGTTACATACTTATTATCAATTAAATATTTCTTACAGGTACCGGTGTAATTACAAATCACAAAGAAAACAAAAACAAAAAACGTCACCGTTTTCGAGGGCAATCAATATACTTAAACACTATCTATTTATTCGCTAAATATTATTAAAACATTGAACACACTATTCTTATTAAAATAGGTTTAATTAATTCTGATTCCCAAAGAGGTTTGATGTCAGGCAGGCGACCAGTCGTAAAAACAAATAGCCAAAACTAATCACAACATGTAAGGCAGACCCTGGCTATAGCTGGGAAAATGCCAGGAAGAAGAAGAACAAGATTTGTTTTTAATTCTCGCTTTAAAATTTTTTGAGGCGCGAGCCCCCTTGTACCGCGAGGCCGTAGGCCGTTGCCCACGTCGCCCACGCCTTACGCCGCCACTGTCTATATCTTTGTTATGTCTGATTGATATTTTGCAAATAAATAACTTCATTTAAGATTAAAATTCTGCAATACATATATTTAAAGGTTGAGCCATTGATATATAAATAAAATTATGTAAATAACACTCAAACGATATGTGAGGATGATAAAAAATTATCATAATGCTTCATTGATCTTTTTATTATTCTCTCTATTATTGAATAAAATAGATGTTTAATGTATGCATAAAATAATAATTATTGAATTGTTTTATTAAATACTACTTATTACCCGCGATTTTGATTCTATACGTGATTTCATTTTTAAATACGCGGAAAGTCATTATTAAAATTTTGTGCGGAAGAGGAATAACATTGACATAGTACATGCCTCACAAACTTATAATATTTTTATAATACTGATAGAAAATATTTCTATGTACTTTTTTGTTGTATCAGATAAAAAATAGGATATAAAGAATTAAACAACTGTTTCAGATAGTGTTGAGATACATAGTACGATGTTACGTGAGTACTGCCACCTGGCAGATAATATGTGAAACTATTCGTTCACTTGTCAATACGCGTTTATTAGGATATATTATGTTCTATAATTATACAATGTTTATTAAATATACTATTTGTATTAAAATATATATCTTGTTATTTACAGTTTAAATAATCGAATAGTTAAGATTTGACTTACAAAAGTGTTGTGTCGTCAATTATTTGTCAAACGAATGTCTAATATACTATTATTATATAATTATATTGGAGTCAGCTTTGTTTAAAAACTGTTAAATCTTTAAAATAATATTTTATTGTATTTAGAATATTATTTCATTTATAATTAAGGAATTATTATTAAAAAGTAAGAATAAGACTTAGGTACAAAAGCGGTAACATGTCAAATATGTGTTTAATGTACTGTTAAATTGGAACCCGCTTTCTAAATATTATGTACTAAAATATTTTATATTATTTAAGAGTTATGTTTTCATTATATATAAGATTTATATTTTCAATATATATTTTGTTACAATTAAAAAGTAAATATCTTGAATATCGTGTGGTGTTCGGAGGACCTATAAAACGTTGCTCTTCGCCGAGGCAAGGGACTTGACATCGGACAGCAGCCTGGGCCAGAACTTCAATTGAAACCCTGTGGTTATAGTGAAACTTTTGAACAGTGACTCTTGAAGAAACAATTACCGAAAGACTATATAGACGAGATAAGTATATTATATTGTATAGCTTCCCTTTACGAAAGACGATATTTTGTAAAATTATAATATGTCCAGTAAATAAAATGTTATTAGATTGTTTAATGAATTGTTTTATTCGAAATATGTATATAAATCTACCGTTTCTTATATATTATTTTAATATTTTAATACATTTTCTAACATCAGAAGTGGGATCACAAAATCTCTTCGCCCAATCCAATTAACAATTTATTTATAGATTAAATAACTTATAACTTGTTTTCAGATTTATGGAATCGAATATACTACTGGAAGGTCTGTTGAAGATCATCAGCGAGTAAGTCAGCGGCATAATGATGTCGCTCTGCCACACTTTGGAAAGGAAGCAGACACCAATGTAAGAGTTATTTAACGAATGGCAAGCTAGACACCATATGTCTATCCTCACGTCACATTATAATGGTCAGGTAAAGCAATATATCTTAATGATTACAAATATGATTAATACGTTTTTTTTTACTGATGTGTCAGACTGGCCGAGCAGTTTGTGGAAAGTTCAATTATCCAAAATTACAAAAACTCTTAAAAGTGACTGGTTTTTCTCCTATGCAAATACATAGTTATCGGTAGAATCTCTAATATTCCTGCCATATAAAATCGACTAGACAGTGATAAATAATAATTAAATTGAAATTGTAGATGTAACAGCTGAAAGAAACTGTTATCAATTAATACTTCCGGCGCAATTAATAAATAGTGCTTATTGTTATTTATATTTTCTCAAATTATGTCGATTAATCAATGCTATAATAGTTTTGTTTTATTGTGTATAATGTAAGGATTATTCTACTAGAATCTTATTTTACTGATTTGGCTAGATTATCTGCTGCTCATCAACTTCCAGAGTAATATATTAATCTTTAATATTTAATGTTACATATTCCTGTATTATTAAATAATATTTGTCCGTAAATAATCATTACAATAATTAAGATAAAGTTTAATATATCTTTTAAGTTTGCAAATTTAATATTATATATTTTATTATTTAACTCTTTTTTTTTTTTTGTTCACCACAATTACAAAAGATACAAACTAAAAATAATGGTGAAACAAAAGACGGCCTTATGGCATATTAGCCATTTCTTCCAGACTACCTAGGGTTAGAGGATTGCGTTTGGAAGACAGTATAGGGTGGTGCAATATTAAATTATTTTAAAATAAATATAACCTCAATAATATTAAATATTCTTAAAATAAATATTAAATAAGGTCAAGATGTTTTTGTATAAATACCGCCAGTTTAAATATATCGGGCATTAGTATTGTAACCGTTGTAAGGAGCATTACAAGTGTTTTCCTATATAACATATTGTCTTAAAACATAGCATAAATAACGTCATAAAATTGTGGTTGATAAATTCAAGGAGCGTTTTGATCATGTCCTTAGGAACAGAATATGTAGTAACGGCCTAACGGGTATAATTATGTAGTAACGGGTAGGTATACTTACGTAGTAACGGGTAAATTAGACAGTTACAGATTCTCATTAAGAGGCATTGGCAACTTAAGAAATATTGTAGTTGCTAAAGAAGAACTTCAGGTATGGCTGGTGAATGGGTGGAACAAAACTCTGCTTTGGAGGATGACTTACTAGCTTTGTGAGTATTTGAAGTGATAATACTGTGACGCCTTAGCTGTTGCCGACATTCACTGACTGCGGGTGATTCAGATTTACCGACTGCAGGTGTTTGGTCGTTCAAAGTAAGGTGAGATTATTAAAGAGGATCACTTAAGGTGATGTGAGTTTATGATAATATTGAGATGGACGCCTTTACTGTTGTTCAACATTCACTGACTGCGGGTGATTCAGATTCACCGACTGCGGGTGTTTGGTCGTTCAAAGTAAGGTGAGATTATTAAAGAGGATCACTTAAGGTGATGTGAGTTTATGATAATATTGAGATGGACGCCTTTACTGTTGTTCAACATTCACTGACTGCGGGTGATTCAGATTCACCGACTGCGGGTGTTTGGTCGTTCAAAGTAAGGTGTGATTATGAGAAAAGATCACTTAAGGTGATTAGAGTAAAAAAAAAGAAAAAGAAAAAAAAACTGAATTATATGATAATTGACTTGACTTGACTTGAATAATTGACTTGACTTGAGATAGATGACTTAACCGTTGTTCAGCATTCACTGACTGTGGGTGATTTAGCTTCACCGACAGCGGGTGTATGGTTGGGCAAAGTAAGGATAACTTGCTATTGAATATACCGTGTTTATTACAGATTATATTGTTGCTTATTATATAACGATTAAGAACTGTTAATAGATAAGTTTCATATGTAGCCCAAAGATTGCAGTTAATATAAAGGATTGTCATCCAGTAGATATAATAGTAGATACAAAATTTGTTTTTGTATGTTGAAAATAAATGAGTTGAGAGTTTAATTGTACTTCGAGAACGAAGTACATGTCAGTATGGCCGTATTAGGATATATGTTCTATAATTATACAATGTTTATTAAATATACTATTTGTATTAAAATATATATCTTGTTATTTACAGTTTAAATAATCGAATTGTTAAGATTTGACTTACAAAAGTGTTGTGTCGTCAATTATTTGTCAAACGAATGTCTAATATACTATTATTATATAATTATATTGGAGTCAGCTTTGTTTAAAAACTGTTAAATCTTTAAAATAATATTTTATTGTATTTAGAATATTATTTCATTTATAATTAAGGAATTATTATTAAAAAGTAAGAATAAGACTTAGGTACAAAAGCGGTAACATGTCAAATATGTGTTTAATGTACTGTTAAATTGGAACCCGCTTTCTAAATATTATGTACTAAAATATTTTATATTATTTAAGAGTTATGTTTTCATTATATATAAGATTTATATTTTCAATATATATTTTGTTACAATTAAAAAGTAAATATCTTGAATATCGTGTGGTGTTCGGAGGACCTATAAAACGTTGCTCTTCGCCGAGGCAAGGGACTTGACATCGGACAGCAGCCTGGGCCAGAACTTCAATTGAAACCCTGTGGTTATAGTGAAACTATTGAACAGTGACTCTTGAAGAAACAATTACCGAAAGACTATATAGACGAGATAAGTATATTATATTGTATAGCTTCCCTTTACGAAAGACGATATTTTGTAAAATTATAATATGTCCAGTAAATAAAATGTTATTAGATTGTTTAATGAATTGTTTTATTCGAAATATGTATATAAATCTACCGTTTCTTATATATTATTTTAATATTTTAATACATTTTCTAACACGTTCGCCTGATTATATCGTTGTAATATCTTTGTCTTTTTAAGTATAATATATCTACCCAGCCGTATTCGGCTATGGTGACTTAGCTTTGTTTTATAGATTACATAGGTAATATTTAAGAGCTGCGATGCGACTTCACATGGCTAAAGTACCCAATCTTAGCACTAAACGTGCGACCACAAGTGTCACACGTCAGTGTACCATTTACATAATTGTATGTTATATTAGCAGGTGGACGTGCTTTTATTCGGTCGCGTTTGAGATCCAGTCCTAGTTTTCTTTTATCTTCAAATGCATGTACTTTTTCATGTACATGCCGTCTCCATCCAGATCTGTTTTCAGCGAGAGATTCCCAGCGAGACGGTTCAATGCCGCAGCTCTTCATGTGTCTTTTCTGAACATCTTTGAAGCGCAAGTATTGGCCCCCGCGTTTCCGCTTACCAAACTCTAGTTCAGAAAAGAAGATGCGCTTCGCTTTTCGCTCGTTTGACATTCTCGCAAGGTGTCCGCACCAACGCAACTGACGCTGCATCAAGTATGCCTCAATGCCATAGACATTAGCTCGTCGAAGAACATCGGTATTGCGAATCCGATCCGACCATTTAATGTTTATAATTTCGCGGAGGCATTTTAGATGGAATCTGTCTAGCGTGCGTATTTGTCTGCGATGTAGGCACCACGTCTCAGATGAGTACAAGATGATGGGCAGTACGGTCGCCATGTATACCTGTATTTTTGTACTTAATTTGATGTTATGGGATCTGAATACTCGGACTCGGAGATTACCAAAAGCAGCCATGGCAGAGCCAAGTCTACTATTGATCTCCAAATCAAGGTCGCCTTTGGCTGTTATGCTGCTACCAAGGTAACGAAATTTGTCTACGTGTTTTAATTTATTTCCGCTAATGTGTAGATTGAATGGAGCCTGATTTTCGGCACCCATAGCCATCACCTCGGTTTTTGCGATGCTAATTTTTAAACCAAATCTAACACATGCGCTATTAAGTCTCGAGATAAGGTCTTGTAATCCTTCAGAAGTATCCGCTACAAAGCACAAATCGTCGGCATACATGAGTTCAGTAATAAGATCATGTGATACTTTTGTGTGGGATTTAAGCCTAGCAAGGTTAAATATGCCGCCATCCGTACGATACCGTATTCGAATTCCTTCCGTATTATTTTGTAGACTTTCCTTCACAACTACCGAAAAATACAGGGCAAAAAGTGTTGGCGCCAATACGCAGCCCTGCTTTACACCACAGGTGACGGGAAACTGCTCTGACTGCTCACCATCAACAACCACTCTACATGTCATATTCTCATGAAGAAGTTTTATCAGACGTATAAATTTGTCAGGACACCCTAATTTCGACAGAACAATCCATAACGCCTCACGAGGCACGCTGTCAAAAGCCTTCTCCAGATCTATGAAACAAAGGAACAGAGGTTGGTACTGCTCTCTGCTTTTCTCCTGCAATTGTCTTAACGAGAAAATAGCTTCGCAGGTGCCTCTGTTTGGTCTAAAGCCAAATTGTGTTTCAGGCAATATCCTTTCTGATAGATCCATTAGGCGGTTTAGGAGAACCCTAGCAAACGCTTTTCCAGCGGTGGAGAGCAATGAGATACCTCTGTATGAGTTACAGTCCGAGCGATTGCCTTTGTTTTTATAAAGGGCACAAATTAGCGAGACACCAAAATCAGAGGGCACTTTTTCCTCCTCCCATATCTTTTGAAAGAACAACCAGATCTTATGGTGTAGCGTATCTCCTCCATACTTCAGTAATTCTCCAGGAATATTGTCTACACCGAAAGCCTTCTTGTTCTTTTGAGCCTTGATGGCTTCAATAACTTCTTGGAATGAAGGAGGTTGAACTAGATCTTCAGCTCTTGTTAATTCAGGGAGTAATCTCAGATATTCAAGATCAGCCAGCCGATCAACATTAAGTAAGTTATTAAAGTGCTCCGCCCAACGATTTAGAACATCTTCCTTAGCGACCAGAAGATTGCCATTCGTGGATTTAATGGGCACACTTATTCTATGTGAGTTTCCGACGAGTTTCCTAATCTCCCCAAAGAATTCGCCTAATTGATTGGTGTCTGCAAGCCATTGGATGTGTTCGATTTTGTTCTGCCACCATTCATCCTTTGCTGTACGAGTGAGTTTCCTGAGTTTTAATGTACTCTTTCTTATTCTGTCAGAAACATTCATCTGACCTTCCCCACGAAGAAGTTGGCGATGTTTCGCCAAAGCATCTGATAACAACTTTTCATTATCATCAAACCAGTCTGCACTTGAGCGAGGTTTGATGCCAAGAACTTCTTTGGCAGCTCTAAGGATGTTAGTAGATAGGAAATTCCAAGTTTCAGTCGTATTGTCAGCAGCAGGGTCAATAGTTGTTGTTAGATTGTAGATAGCTTCCCTGTACTTATCTACAGTTTCGGTTGACTCCAGTTTTTTTAGGTCAAGGCTAAACTGCCTGATTTTACAGGGTCTTCGGCGAGGCCATAGACGCAAACGCATTTTGGTTATCACGAGTCGGTGATCTGACCAACAATTTGCGCCACGCATAACCCGTGTAATAGTGATCTCAGAGATGTCCTGCTGTCTAACGATGGCGTAATCAATAAGGTGCCAGTGCTTAGACCTTTGATGCATCCAGGTGGTTTTGTATTTTGCAGGCAGTCTAAACATGGTGTTGGTAATAGCCAAACGAAATTGTGAACAAAGGCTTAAAAGTAACTGGCCATTGTCATTCATATTTCCAACACCATGATGCCCCAATACACCAGGCCAAGCTTCGTAGTCACGTCCAACACGAGCATTGAAGTCGCCGAGTAACAAGATTTTCTCACAGCTACGAATTTTGGACAACGTTTGTGAAAGTTCTTCATAAAATTGGTCTTTCACGTCGTCACTTTTATCAAGCGTAGGTGAGTATACACTAATAATATTCAAACGCTTGTCGTTTTCAAGATGAAGACGCAAGGACATTATACGATCTGAAATACCAACAGGATATTCTACCAATTTAGAGGCTAGTGTGGTTTTAACTGCAAAGCCTACTCCTGATCGTCTAGGCTCAGAAGCTGGTGTACCTTTCCAAAAGAACGAGTAACCACCGCCGCGTTCGATAAGTTCTCCCTCATCAGCCAGGTGAGTTTCGCTGAGAGCAGCTATATCGACATTATACCGTCCAAGCTCTCGCGCTACGATGGCGGTTTTCCGTTCGGGGCAAAGGTTGTTGGTTCGATCTATAAGAGTGCGGACGTTCCAAGCGCCAAAAGTCATAGTCCGTTGGATTGTTTTAGTTTTCAGTTTCTTTGTGGTGCGACCACGCATAAATGGGATGTCCAGGTAGCCGTGGTTACTACCTCCCATAAAGTTGGGATGAGCATTTGTTTGGGGCACCTTTTCTAGCCCCCTCCTCGGCTATGCGAGGAAAGCAGTGCCTCTCTAAATAGAGCTGCTTTGTCGCAGAGGGTGCTGCCGAAACCGCACTGTCATCCCGTCGCAGTGCAGGAGCGACCACTCTCCCTAAGCCGCCTATGTGCAGGTATCAGACAAAGAACGGTATACATCAAAACCGAACTTTTCTACCTCTACCTATCGCCACAGGGCTTCTAGTTCCAATATTCCGATAAAAACAAAGCCAAAGTCAAGTACGCAGGATATATTTAGGTGCATAAGTGGACGCGCAATACACAGATGCACCCTCTCGTCTACCTCCCCTTAATCCAATGGAACGGATACCCGCTACGATCGGAGGAGAGGGAGATGCAGTCTCTGGCAACGATACATCACTCCTATCGCCACCTTCAGGCCTTCAACGTTGCCTGGTTGTCTCGCCAATGAGAGTGGACTGCATATGTGCCAAGACAAACAGCACATGCACGGGGAGTTGCCGTGTTAAGCTCGAACACTGACATAAGCCGTCGCAAAGACGGAATATGACAGTACTCGGGCCCCCCTCAACCAGGTTTAGCCCGCGAGTCGACGCGGTTCCCAGGGTGTGGCCGCTGTGTGCTAACAGCTGCTAGGAGCCACTGGTGAGAGGACTTTTTAGACCATCAACGATTTTATCAAAGCAGAAAACTGTACCTTAAAGGTCGACTAACAGTAGCTGACGCTGACAATCTAATACACCCTATAAAGTATAATACCCTATTAAGTATAATAATATTTCTGTAAATATCGCTTAATTACTCATCATCCAACAGATAGTATTACGAATCCTGTTTCATAATGCAAAATATATATTTGCAAACGAAAATAGTACATTTTTCATATATATGATGAATTTCAATAAATTGATCCATCTTTTTAACAAATAAATTTTGTTTTGTTCGATAACATACTAATTCGGAGCGACGTTCAACTGAGGCTTTAATTTCATTTACATTTTTCGCGTTTGTTAAATAACAACTTGGATTGTTGACAGTGAAAAATATTCCTGAGTCGGATTGGTAAATATTTTATTACAGTAGAAGATTATTATTAATTTCCATTAAAATTGATTTTATGCATGATGAATACCGGTAAAGGTAAATTAAATTATTGGATACGTACTTCTGACGGATTTTTATCTATGTATCTATAAATATATATACATATTTTTTTCTAAAACATGAAATAAAGAAAACAAATAACTATTGCATACATAATGAATAAATTAATCTTATTTTTAGACTTTTGTAGTATATTAATATCCAATTACATATTCGACATTTATAATAGGTAAGAAACATCTTTGTTTATTCCCTGTTGTAACAAATAATATAATTAATTTAATTTAATTTAATTACAAAGCAGTTTAAGTATGTAAAGAAAATTAATGTATTCTGTTGGTTGTAGTCATTGGCATGAATATAAATAAAATCAAAACTTTATATGCCAATCTGTTTAAAAGTCATAAGATAATTCCATATTTTCTTTTTATTGCCTACAGAATGTTTATAGTAATGTAATATAAGTCGATAATAAATCTAATTATATTTCAAAATGACAAATTCGTTCTCAATCGCTCATAAAACGATCATAAAGCGAGTGATTTTCTAAATGTGTTCCAAAGAAGTTAACAGATATAGAAAAAGAACATTACATTTTTTGAAATATTAATATGTTATTATCAAGAGTGAATCATAGATACACAAATAGATGAGGCTTCTTATAAGTATAGTATAACGTTATTAAAGTAATGAAGTATCTTTATCTAAAATGTTTAAAGAAATATATATTGATTAAAAAATTACTTAAAAAAACTTCTCACATCTTTCTTTACTGTTACATTATTATAATTTATTAATAGTTCTGTTTGCATCAGGTTAAATATCACCACAATAATAAGCCTTAAAGTTCTTTTAGTTTGTGTTAATTACGTGAGTTATATAGGATGACTAGAACCGTAACTATTGGAAAACACTAAATACCTAATAGCTTATTTTATAGACGGGATCTGAATGGCTGGTAAAATTACAAAAATGTCCGTTAGGTACTTTGAATATTTTTAGATAAATAATTTAGTAGGTATGTTATGTATAGCCTCAAAATATTATCTTATATGGATCCAGTTAATATATACATACATATTTCTTGGTCTATATAATATTCTAAGGCAATTTTTTTTTCAGATTGTGTGATGTTGCAATTAATTGTTTTTTTTATTTATGTAATGGAGTTAAATTCCTAACATTTATGTTTAAAGATCCTAACAAACTTGTCATACTCCTGAGAATGATATTAACGAAAATAATTAAATTAAAAATATATAATATTATATTGACATTTAATATGTATTTGCACTGTTGATATTTGTTGCACCTCATGCAACTACATAATATGTAACGAAAATGTTATTTTTTAGTTTTAGAATTGGGTGCAATAAAGAATAAATAAATACATAAATATTTTCGTGTAAACTTAAATTGAAAAAAAAATCATTACCGACTTGAATTTTACCATGAAAATGTAAATAATTATGAAAAAAACAATTTTGTAAACTGCATAAAAGTATGCATTATGACGCATTATGACCTCGTGTTCAAAATTCAGAATTTCTTTAAGTAGGATTTGAATTTCAGTTGACAATATTTGATAATAATGGTGTTCTTCAGACCGTTATAGTGGGACAATACATACTAGTTTGTATATAAATATATATTGTTAAAATATCGTACCTATTTATTGTATAAATCATTATAAAAATTTTAATTAATGCCTACAACATATTCAGACCTAAAAAACTTGTAAAATGCGTATGGTGATAACATCTTAAGCACAATCGTATCAAAAATAGATTGAATGCATGCAATCTATAGAAAATATATTTATAGCCCATAAATTAACATATGATTATTATTATTAATTTATACGTTATAATGTATAATAATCGACTCGTTTTGTTGCTAAAGCATGTGTTTATGTTTAATTCAAAACGAAGCTGAATGAAATAAAGGTCAAAATTATTGTATTACTCTGTTATATAAGTTCTTCAAACCTGTAATATTTGAGTTTCTAGAGCACGTTGAAAGTTGTAGCAACTTGTGTATCAATTTCTATAGCTTCCAACATTTCAAATATCTAGTTGTGAAATTCTCATAAAGCATTTATTTGTCTAATATGAACGCTTGATATATCTAAAGTGTTTACGAACCACTGCATTGATTGTGTTTAAAAATTGCATTCGTATCATAAAAACTAAAGGAGATACTGATTTTGTTGATAATAATGTCTAACTCGCGAATCAGTTCTAATATTAAATTTCCTATTATTATTTATAAAATAAAGAAAATTAAATAAAAGTGATTTATTTTAAAAATCTCTATAAAAGCAATAAATGAAAGTAACTTTAGTTAGAAACTTTTTTTATAATTTTCATATTGAATACAATTTTTTATAAGAGTCAATATTACATTTTATTCCATCAAATAATAGTCTCAAAGTTGAATTGATACAACGTATTACAATTAAAACGAAGTAAATTGTGAACAATTTGAATTTGTATGGCAGAGAAATATGATTTGTACTTAATGTGGCAGGATATTAAAGAGGAAGCGTACTTATTTGCTCGAGTGGTTTGGTTCAGGGTAATGAGCAGAATTTCAATTCGTCCAAGAAATACTTAAATATTTCGAGTACTTAATTAAAAAGAGTGATACCGTACGCTCATTTATGTGGTTGTGTGTGATTGTGTGACCTGAATAACTGGCAGCAGTGTTTGTATTTAAAAATTTTGTAACTTATAATTTTATTTACTCTTTTGATTTTCAAGTTAAGCTAAGTTTTTTTGTTAATTTTATATACCTTATTGATTTTCGTTAGTTTCATTCCCGTCTTTACAGACGTTTTATTTATTTGTCAAGCAATGATATAATTCTTTTACCATTTCAGTGTTTGTTTTCATATATTTGGAAATCCACGAACATAACAATAAAATTTTTGCGTCAGCCGTTTTTAACTCTCAAATGACTTAATTTAGTGGTGACGAATTCCGCTGACAAACAGACGACGGGGAATATGACAGGTGATATTCCGAGATTTACCGCAAGTTCAATAAATTTGCTGACCTGTAGAAATTTTGGGAACTAGTTGTTTGAACATTCTATTATAATACGATTTCTATCTTTAAAAATATAAATGTGAACAGCATAGCTAATCATATCTTAACATTTTATGAGTTCAACTTAAATTATTCAGGAAGACATTGATATGTTCATGATAAAGTATACCAATAAATAAACACATCTTTTAATTTATGTTAATTAAGTTTGATTCAGAATATACCAAATATTGTTACTTATGATAGGTAATTTTAATTTTAACTAAAATAACCTAGAAAGGTGGTAATATATTTAAAATTTTATTGCTTAGAACTTAGATGTATATAGTAGTCTTTTATTTAAAGTCATTATTGTCCGATATACAATAGCTTTTTGATCTTATTTCAATCACACCTTCACAAATTAGTATGTTCCGGCAAATTTAAAATAAAATAAAAAGTGCCAAGTAAATCTTTTTATAAGGGTTCCCAGGTTTAGATAGATTTCAGTGATCTTCTCTATTGAAATTGGGATGTTTTTTTTTAATTTCACCCGTACTGTACTTTTATATATGTACCTGTTTTTACGAGCGAGGATCTGTGGTTTGTGAAAACGAAGTTAGTGGCCCGGTTTATCCATTGCCGTGGCCTATTTTTACTGTCTAAGACCTGTTCTTTTACCCTTATATCAATGCCCCTCTTTGTCTGTTCAATCCATAGTCAGAATCAAGTATGTATTAACCCTCTTGTTGTAAAGTGTTGATTTGTAGATGGCAAATACTAAGACTACCTAATCATCTATTCCGTCAATGACAAAGGTCGCTATAAAGTAACCAAAAAGTTGGGAGTATGGAGTTTTGAAATAATAAAAAACGCGTACATAGTATATCCGAATATATTAGTTTTATTTGAGTGAATATTCGCAAAAGTTTTAGGTATCAGAAGATATTTTTAATCCCAGATTTACAAGTTTATATGCATTTCTTATTTTTCTGTTAGAAGAAGATATAAAAGTACATATATTAATATAGAAATTTTGTTGAATTTCTGTGACACAGTTGTTGCAGAGGCTAATACTTATAATGCTACATGCTAAGGCTAACACTTATAAAAATCTACATTTGTAGTTTAATTTTTTGGTGGCTAGTGTATTAATATGATGAATAGAAAAAAGTATTTGTAAGAAATTAAATTCATTTTTTTAATATACAAACATGAAAATAGTCAGTACTAAATGGAAACGTTATTTTTGTGTTTTTCAATATTGTACATGAAGCGGGTACTAAAATATATTTAACTTTAATTTTAACTTTAGTATATTATGTATCAGGGATTTCAAATTAATTTTCCTAACTATATTAATATTTCATCTTTCACTCGTGTAAAATATAGGGAAAAGTGTCCGTAGAATATTTAATAAAACTAAATCCCTTACTTTTCAGCAGATCTTTTTATAGTATCGTGATATTATATAGGAGCTTAGTCTGCGGCTATGAATAATTTTAAATTTAAATACACACTCAAAGTAACGTAATATATTCACAAAATAAAATATAAAATAATTGCTATTTTGTTAAGTTCGTAGTATCAATTCGAAGCATGGTTATGCCAAGAAACGTTATACCTCTTCACAACCATTTACAAGCTGAGCTTGAGTTTTAGTTTTCTCCAAAGTATATTAAGGTATCCTTACAAAAAAGGTGCGTATGTTTTTGATCATTTATATATGTATCTTATGACCCTACTCAAGTCCGGTAACACTAGAAAAAATTAAGCCTTCCATCTTTGCCAGGATATTCTGGTTGAACTATTATTCATCATAATTAATTTGACTTCAACTTCAGACTAACCTTAGCAGCAGACTATTATCTTGTATTAAAGTTGTTCAGTTGGTTAACTTGAGAATATATTATATATATCGAATACATTGTGTTTATACAAAGAGTAAAAAAATATTTATACGTGCAGGTCTTATTAGTTTTTCAGTGAGCAAAATATAATTTTGATCAAACGAAATCTTAACGTTTTACGTTCATAAGAAAAATCGTAAAAAAGTTCAACAAGATAATTTTGCTAAATTCCTTTGGAGAACTGTAATGTATGAGATAATAATATTAATTCACTCTCACCGGTACAATGTTAGCACTTACATTCTCCCCCGTATGTTTAATTCAATAAGAAGACAGTCTTTAAGTTTCACGTAATTTTTTAAGTACATTTTGAGTGAAATGTATTTTTACTTTTTGAAAACACCTAAGTCTTATTTAAACCGATACGTTTTAGGGTTTCATGAAAATATATTGCATATTTTTATTAAAGTACACTAAAAATTTTATAAACATCGTATATATGTATGTTTGTCCTTATTATAAGTTATTTTTATACCTTTTATTCGACCCATATTACGTAACTTTTTTAACTTTTTGTTTGTTTTTTAAAAATTATTTTAAAACATTTAATTTATTACTACCGCATAATCACAGACAAACATTACATGACCAACATCATGTCTTTTTTAAACTGATAAAATAAATTAGCCCACACACATGTGATTATTACTTTCAACAACATAGATAAAGTCCCTTGTACTTCATAAGATTTTGAAAATTAAATAAAAAATTCGTATCCCCTGTATTTTATTTTTAACATCTAGCTCATTCACGACATGTTGTTTAAAAATAATTTATTAAGAGAAAATATTAACAAAGTTTTACATTATATAATGTAAATTTTATTTTCTAACTAGCTTTTGCCGCGACTTCGTCCCCGTGGAATAGTGACTTCCGTCAGATTTTTGGTTCTTCCCACATAGTTCCCGTTCTTGCGGGGTTTTCGGAATGGTCGAGTTCCCGTAAAGTTTTCAGGATAAAACCTATGTTTTTTTTTTTGTATTCACAATGAAGTACTCTTAACCAACAACATATTTATTTGTTTATTTGAATAAAGATTAGTATTATTATGTTGATACAACTTAAACAAATTATTTCGACCAAATTAGGTACCATAAATACGGCTTTTGTGAATTAATCTTAAAAGATAGAAATATACTGTCGCGGACTGTTTTTTAGATCATTAAAAGAGCTATTATTCTTTAACACATATTTTTTGTGTATCTTGAACCGTTTTCACGGCGCACGCAACGGAAGGCTTCAAATATGAAATAATTTCTCCCGTTTTTTGCACATTTACCACTATATCTATACTCCTAATGGTCGTAGCGTGATGTTATATAGCCCACAGTCTTCCTCGATAACTGGACTCGATAACTCCTCGATAACTAGTAGTTTTGGAGATTAGAGCTTTTAAACAAACAAACAAACAAACTCTTCAGATTTATAATTTTAGTATAGATAATATATATATTGATAATGAACTTTCACTTCAGTTTGATCATGTATTATCAAAAACTTTCGTGGGTTTTTAACTAGGAAATGAGTCCATTGGTGTCAACTTATTATTATTTTTTTACAAACTTATTGTATAAAAAAAAATACGACAAATGTTTTGTTTTAAGACTGTCAATTGTTGAGGAAAATTTATTATTATCTATCAACGTTGCTCTCACATAAAAGGGCCTTACATATTTTATTTCCTATAATCAAATTAATTATATATAAAATATTATAAAGTCTGACAAAGTATACGTCATGTCTTAATCTTAATTATAAAATAGCACTAAAGATTTTCTACTGAAATATTATTAGGGAATGTCAATTAAGAATATGATAAAAAATTCGGATTAAGGTTTGCTCATTTCTAGGACGGAATATTTTTATCTTTTAATACAGATTCTTGCGAATGAAACTCGTTAGATTGTTAATTGTTATAACTAATAAGTACATACGGCAGAAGGGAATTTTTAACTGCTTTTTATTACTCTCTTAGCTTTCCATAATATTACAGATTTTTGAAAGTTTTACTCTATAGTATTAAAGATTTATTTTTTTTACTCGATAGTATTATATTATATTGACAATGATAAGTTTAGTATATGAAATGTCAAAATATGTTAAACCATTTTACAATTCCAAATGACAATCCTATTAAACTCACTGTCTGAAATAAATAAAGGCTCACAAAAATACAATACAAAACATCCAGCACTTAAACAATATGCTTTAAATACTGCAAATATACACATACATGTATGTATATTTATTCATATAAGTCATTTACTTCTTGACATAAATAATGATCCTGAAAACAAACACCTTTTTTGATATATCTATTTACATATATTATAAACAATACTCGTGGTAGCTAATTTGTAAATGAATGAATTATAAAACTTATATATACATAGCTTAATTAAAGAAGTGAACGCCACGAGCAAAAAAAACTAATACAATGAATTAATTATTAAAAACAATTAATAAATAGATGTATTCAATAAGTACATTTGTACGTATGTATATATATTAAAAGATGTAAGTAATTAATATGGAATAAATTTAAAAACCTGGTAGATTTAAAATAAAGTACACTACATTCAGTTCGTTGATCTGGAAAAATGAAACATGGAATTGTAGAATTCTTATTTCTCTGACATGAACATTTAATATAGAACATAGTACCTGTGAGTGCAGGAGAAAGTAATTTTATGTTTAATCTATGCAATAAATTTTAAAAATCATGGTATTACTTAAATAACAGCGTTATTAGAAAAAAAAAAACATTTTATTAATGAAAAACTTAAGAACCAAGAATGGAAAGTTTGGAGTGAACATAATCTCGTGAACGTATGGAAAAGTCTAGAGTAAAAGTTTTTCAATCTCGAATTTTGAAGTTTATAAGAACATTTCTTGTTATATTCTATACAACAAGGCGCACGTGATCGTATACTTTTATCTCTTTTTAATATGACCGAGAGAAACTTTGTTTTGGAAGCTTTTTTGTAACTTTATTAATTTCCTATGAGATAAAGTGTTAAGCAAATGTTTTGTTGACCTAGATGGTGTAACGCTCGAACATAAAAATTAAAGTTAGTGTATGTTTCTAAGAAATGGAATTAATTTAATATTTCTGTTTGTATACACATAAAAAATATATAATACAATAATATATTATATGTGTTTCTAGGTTTCTTTGAAATGTAATAACAACATTGAAAATAAGAAAATATTTTGTATCAGAAAATTTTTCGTGATTTTTATAACATCCCGATAGTTTTTTATCATAACCACAGCAGCTTTAGTAAGGCTTAAAATGTTTTTATACAGTATTTTTGTTAGATTTAAAAGTAATAGTATTTTCAAAGTCGAATATTTTTTAACACTTTCTTTCAAAAAATAAAGATTCGTATTCAGGAACAGAGCTTTACAGAAACAATGAACTCTTTTATTGGTTTCCTTTAGAGTAATATATTAAGAGACATTAAGGAATAAAATTCGACCAAAGGGACTTCCATAAAAACGGCAAAAGATATTCAATTTGTCAACGGAAATAGCAGTTTTGCCATAAAATTGACATTTGTCAGCAAATAAGTCCTTTTAAAGAACTCAAAATCTAATAAATATGGAGTAAATGCTGTAGCACAAAATATAAAATATATCTATGTAGTTATTTATTTACATAAGACTAGCAACTATTTTAGTTCTGTGCACACTTGTGCATGTATTGAATACTACTCATTATAGTAAATATTACTAATATTTTCATGACCACAATTTATTAACTATGAAAATGACGAAGACGTCTTAACTGGCCTTCAGCATGCCAAAATGTTTATTTATAAATATAATTTTCTAAAAATTATTCTTATTTTATTGGAATCAAAGTATTTTACAGAAATTTATCAGTAAATAAGTCAGTACATTATATAAATATACATTGTTTCTTGGAAGCTTTTACTGATGTTATATGTTCTGATGTTAAATAATTTATAGAGCTTGTACCGTCAGATAACTATTTATTCAGCTAGATGGCGAAATTATTTCATGGTAAAATATTTCGTCTAACGATATTTAAAATACCTATAGTGTATAAATTTTGTAGCATCCAGATCCTAAGGAATGGTTTTACCAAGAACTCAAAGTACACCAATGGGGTTAAAATATTACGGATGTCTTATTTATTATTATTAGTTCATAAACAAAGTGAATATTGAAACTAACATTATGTAGTTATAACACATTCTCTGTCTTTAAAGTAATAGGGATTATTTTAAGTACCAATAAGTTATTTGAAGTTACTTACGAAACATCTTTTTTTTCAATTCGTTGAGCACATGTTGAAAAATTATTTTGTTTCTAAAAGTCACAACGTAATTTAATGAAAAATAATTCTTATAAGCAAAATAAGTAACTTCTAAATTCTGATATGATTGAAAAGAATATCCTGATCTAGTTACCTATAAATTTGAATGATATAGACATGTTTACTCACATACATTATACTTGTTTGTTTACTTTGCTTTTATTATCTGAAGTATAACAAAGTTTTCCTAATAGTCCCGGTGGAAATTATGTCTGAGGTAGTCAGCTTCACAATTCAATGTTATTGTTACTAATAAATCTTTATATTTAGCTTAGTAAAGTTTCATGTTCCACGCTTGAAACTAATATGACAATAGTAATATATCCTGTTCATTGTAATCACTGTCACGAATATAAATAAAATAAATTTTTTTACAATCTATTTAACAGTTATAAGATAATTCTTATTTCCTACATAATGTTCATACATAGTAACGTTATATAAGTCTGCAAAACTCTTACTATATTTCAAAATGACAAATTCGTTCTCAAATCGCTCATAAAACGATCATAAAGCGTTTTCTAAATGTGTTCCAAAGATACTAACAGATATGGAATGAGAATATTTAAATTATTGAAATATTAATATATTATTATCAAGGGTGAATCATAGATACAATTATAGATGAGATTTCTTATAAGTAAAGTATAACGTTATTAAAGTAATGAATTATCTCTATCTAAAATATTTAAAAAAATATATATATTCATTAAAAAATTATTTAAAAAACTTGTCGTATATTTCTTAACAGTTATGTTCTTATAATTGATTAATATTGTTAGCATCAGGTTAAATATCACCACAATAATAAGCCCTAAAGTTCTTTCAGTTTGTGTTAATTGCGTGATTTATATAGGATGACTAGAGCCGCAACTATTGGAAAACACTAAATACCTAACAGATTATTTTATAGACGGGATCAGAATGGCTGGTTAAATTACAAAAATGTCCGTTAGGTACTTTGAATATTTATAGATAAATAATAATTAAGTAGTTACTTAATCTATTGCTTAAAGTATTGTCTTATATGTGTCCAATTATGGTATAAAATTGCAAATATGGAATAGAAAATTTATTTATAAAGCACAAAACAAACTTATAACGCTTCTGAGAATAATATAAACGCAAAAGAATTAGATAAAAAGGATGATATTAAATTGACATGTAATGATTGCAATAAAGTCGCCCATGAACATCCGCGATATAAGACATGTTGCGGATGTGTCACCACTATTGATTTGGGAAGAGGGGGAGGAAATATGGGAAGGGGAGGAAAAAGGGAAGGGGTAAGAAAGGACGGGCAAAGGGAAAGGGCAACCGAGTCTCTCACTCACCGGAAGAAACGCAGCCACTAAGGCAACTTCACGCCGATCCTCTGTGAGAGGGTGGTACTTCCCCGGTCGAGCCAGCCCATGTTCGAGCTGTAATCACTTGACCACAGCTAGGTTTCTACCAACTTATTAAATTGTATATAGCGAGGATGCACACTGCGTCTAATGTTCGCGTCGTCCGGCTCGCGCACCTGTAGCCCTGCTGGCCACCGCTAGTGGCCGCTGGCCAGCTGAGCGAACACTGTGCCGGGCTCGTCAGTCCACATAGACTTTAACTGTGTAACGCTTGTCCGTCATCGCTACGGCGACACTCGCACGAGCATCCTTGCTTTCGAATTATAATCTCCTTCTGTATTAATAGCTTTTAATTCGCTAAATACCAAATATAATATTTATACCACATAATATATTGCGATTATTAATTTATAGGTTATAATGAATAATCGACTTGTTTTGTTGCTAAAGCACATGTTTATGTTTACATCAAAACGAAGCTAAATGAAATAAAGGTCAAAATTATTGTATTACTCTGTTGTATAAGTTCTTCAAACCTGTAATATTTGAGTTTCTAAAGCACGTTGAAAGTTGTTGCAACTTGTGAATCAATTTCTATAGCTTCCAACTTTTCAAATATCTAGTTGTGAAATTCTCATCGAGCATTTATTTGTCTAATATGAACGCTTGATATATCTAAAGTTCTTACGAACCACTGAATTGATTTTGTTTAAAAATTGCATTCGTATCATAAAAACTAAAGTAGATACTGATTTTGTTGAAAATAATGTCTAACTCGCGAATCAGTTCTTATATTAAATTTCTTATTATTATTTATAAAATAAAGAAAATTAAATAAAAGCGATTTATTTTAATAATGTCTATAAAAGTAATAAATGAAAGTAACGTTTGAAGGAAACTTTAATTACAATATTTTATATTGAACACAATTTTTTATGAGAGTCAATATTACATTTTATTACATCAAATAATAGTCTCAAAGTTGAATTCATACAACGTGTTATTAAAACGGAGTAAATTGTGAACAATTTGAATTTGTATGGCAGAGAAATATGATTTGTACTTAATGTGGCAGGATATTAAAGAGGAAGCGTACTTATTTGCTCGAGTGGTGTGGTTCAGGGTAATGAACAGAATATCAATTCGTCGAAGAAATACTTAAATATTTCGAATACTTAAATATTAAAAGGAGTGATACCGTACTCTCATTTATGTGAGTGTGTATGATTATGTGATCTGAATAAGTAGCAGTTTTTGTACTAAAAAATTTTGTAACTTACAAATTATATTAACTTTTATGTTGGGTTTCAAGTTAATATAAGTTTATTTGTTAATTTTATATATCCTATTGATTTTCGTTAGTTTCATTCCCGTCTTTACAGACGTTTTATTTATTTGTTAAGCAATGATATAATTCTTTTGCCAGTTGAGTGTTTGTTTTCATATATTAGGAAATCCACGAACATAACAATAAAACTTTTGCTTCAGCCGTTTCTAACTAATTTTACTTAATTAAATGAATCAATTTAGTGGTGAGGAATCCCGTTGACATATCGGGAAATTTGTTCTCTAAGCTTATTGACAAGCTGACGACGGGGAATTTATGACAGGTGATATTCCAAGCTTTATAGCAAGTTCAATAAATTTGCTGACCTGTACAAATTTTGAGATCCCAGTTGTTTGAACATTCTTGTATGATATAATTTCTATCTTTAAAAATATAAATGTGAACAGAGTATAGCTAATCGTAATAATGGATCATATCATAATTTTTTTTTAGTTGAACTTGGTTATAGTTACTATACTGTTATTTGTGATAGATAATTTAGATTTTAACTAAAATAACGTAGAAAGGTAATAGTGTATTTCAAATTTTATTACTTTAACTTAGAAGTATAAAGAAGTCATAATTGTTCGAATACAAAACGTATCAAATATTCAGGTATGTATGTAATCTCAAATAATATAATTAAGCGGTTTCTTCTTAGCATAGCATGGTTACTTCTTTGAATGAACATATTTTAACTAAGAAATAATAATAGCTTTTGACCTTTTTTTCATTCACTTCTTTATAAATTAAGTACCTAGTATGTTTCGGCAAAAGTAAAGTAAAGTTAAAGTTAAGTAAAAAGTGACTGAAGTAAATATTTTCCAAATTTTATAAGGAGTCCCAGGTGTTAGACAGATTTCAGGGATCTTCTCCATTGAAATTGAGATGTTTCTTTTAGTTCACCCGTACTGTAGATATCTTTATGTATCTGTTTTCACGAGCGAGGAATTGTGGTTTGTCAAAACGAATTTAGTGGCCTGGTTTGTGCATTGTGGGTTTTTAATGTTTGAGACGTGTTCTTTTACCAATACCAATAGTTTATACCATTGCTCGTCTTTGTCTGTCCAATGTATGAAAAGCCACAGTCATAATCAAGTTTGTATAAACCCGCTTATTGTAAAGGAATGGTTTTCAGATGGCAAATACTAAGACCAACTGACAGGCGTTTACATCTAGTCGAATATGAAAACTATAAAATAACCAAAAAAATAACTATAAAATAACCCAAACGTCGGGAGTATGTTATAGTTTTTAAAATAATAAAAAACGAGTAATACGTCCGAAAATATTAGTTTTATTTGAATGAATATTCGCGAAAGTATTTCAGGATGGATGTTATTAATCCCAAGTTTACAAGTTTATACGCGTATGTCTTATTTTTCTTTTCTAAGTAGACGTAAATATTATAGAAATGACAAAATAGTATTTAAATGTAGCTTTAGAATTAAATGCTAAATTTCTGTGACATAGTTTTTGCAGAGGCTAATGCTTATAATGCAACATCCTAGGGCTACCATTTAGCGTTTACTTAGCGATCCCCCGTCCCGACACAAGGGCCGTCGTGGAACACCCTTGTGTTTTTAGTGGGTAGTGGAAACGAGTCCCACATACCCCGCTGTTTTCTAAAAACGGATCCGTAAATGCATTTTTTCCAAGAAAAAAAAAGGGCTACCACTTACAAAATTGTACATTGGTAGTTTAATTCTTCGCTGGTCAGTGTATTAATACGATGCATAGAAAAAAGTACTTGAGATGAATTAAATCTTTTAATTTATTTATATAAAAACATGAAAAAGTTAATACCAAATGGAAACGTTATTATTGAGTTTTTCAATATCGTTCATGAAGCGGGTACTATAACAGTTATACATAGTTGCATTTAGCCTTGGATATTTATATATGTATAGTAACTACAATAAAGAGGACAATAATAATGAAATATAGTCTTATAGTGGAACCAATAGTGTTATTAATCAACATGATGTATTAAGGTTTGCAGTTTTTGCAAGATAACTATGTATACATAAGGACTTGGTGACAAATTTTTTCAAAGAATTTTATAATTGGTTTACCCTCCTTCACAATGATGTTTTTGACGAGCTTAAAAATTTGTTAAAAGTTTTAATTATTAGACAAGTCCTGCAAAAATAAACTTAAAAAGTCCTCAGTCCATGTAATTGAAAGTTCAACCATTAAATTTTTTCAAGGAAGAACCTTATTCTGGAAAACTCCACGAAATCTCTTTATTTCCTTATACAAAATAAAACTAACTAATTACTTGTGTTTCAAATTTGTTATTTGAACAATTTAATTAGATAAAAACATTTATTATTCGGTATTGTTACAAAACACATACCCGAATAATACAACGAAGCCTTATAAATTACATATAATAATAATGTATTCTTTTCTTATTTTGTTGGTTTCTTTCGGCTTTACTGAGTGAAGGGGATGAAACATGAAAAAAAAAAGACATTCGATTAGACATCGTAAATAACAGGATTAATATTAAAAGTAATAATTTTTAGTTATTTAATTTATGATTTTAGAGGAAATTCCTTACTTAAGCTACAGCATATGTAACATGATGAGCAGACTTAACTTACAATTTTTTTTCAAAAATTTCATTTCTTGAATGTATTTTAATTATTACTAGGTATTTATAATTAAACTAGCTTTTGCCGCGACTTCGTCCACGTGGAATACTGACTTCCGGCAGATTTTTGGTTCTTCCCACATAGTTCCCGTTCTTGCGGGGTTTTCGGAATGGTCGAATTCCCGTAGAATTTTCAGGATAAAACCTATGTTTTTTTCTTTTTTTTTCAATTAATTATTTAATTAATTATTTTGATGATTAGTCAAACAATGAATGAATTTCAAAAACCATGTTACTAAATCTACGATAAAATCTTCGATTTTCCTTGTCTATGGAAAAATTTCTTCTCTTAAAAGTGTAAGACCATTTTTTAAAATCTAATCATTATATATACTATAACTTCATTTAGCGTTGCAGTATATTTTTAATGTAAATATATATAAATATAAACTCAAATATCTTTTCAGATATAACTCTGAAAATATCTTTTGTCGATATGTTTATCGTTGTAAATGAATCGCAAAAATCAACAACATGGATTTAAATAGAACGGAAAATAATTTTCATATTTATTTATAATATCTGTCAGTATAATTAATCGAAAATAATACTGTAAGGAAACTTCAGACAATTAATTAAACAGGTAATTTTCTAAATTGAAATGAAAATAACTTCTTGGAATTGTAATGATAATACTCTCTCAAAATCACTAACACTAAAATGGCAATTTCTGTGCTAAGCACTGATGTTATTTATAAATCTATAACAGTTTTATTTAAAATAGGTTTAATAAAATATCTAGAAATTAATAAAAATAATATTTAATCTTTAGCTTTAACAAAATATTGATTTGTATAAGGAACTTATACGAGTACAACAATTAACCGTATATCATTACTTTACAATTACATTAAGTTTGTATTTAAACAATTTGTATTTCAAAAAATATATGTTAATAGGTTGTTAATAGATTATGTTTTGTTATTATTAAACTGAAATAGGATACCTAACTTTATTTAAAAGTGTAACTTATCAAAAGGTATCTTAAAAGTTCTTTTGTCGTTAAAGCTTAAAATTAATACAAGTTCAGTTAAATGAACCAAAAATGTTATAATTTTATAAACAGACGCCCAATGAGCTTAGTAAATAATTTGTTTTTTAAATTATAAACTCTTTATTGATATCCCTACTAATATTATAAATGCGAAAGTAACTCTGTCTGTCTGTCTGTCTGCTACGCTTTCACGCCTAAACCACTGAACTGATTTTAATGAAATTCGGTACAGAGATAGAGTTGACCTTGAGAAAGAACATAGGATAGTTTTTATCCCAGACTTTTGAAAGGTTCTCTTGGAAACGCGATATAACCGAACTCCACGCGGCGAAGCTGCGGGCGGAAAGCTAGTTATGTATAATTTTAAATTATTGCAATTCTACTTACTTTGTGCATATTGACTGTAGGAAAAAATAGAAGAATCTTAATATGGAAATCAAATGGCATTGTAAAGTTGCCTAATTACTTTGACATGAATACTTTAATGTCATTTTCTACAAAACTATCATCATAAATGAGGTATTATTTTGCTATACTTGACAATTAAAATTTGTTCTTTTTCTAAAACAGTAAATAAATAATTCTCCACATAATCTTCAGAGAGTCTTACCCATTTTTTATGTCGAGTCGACTAATAAAAAGTTTAGATTAACTCACAGGCACTGTCATCTCGTCTGCTCGTGATCACGGTTGCTGCAAGGGAACCTAAACCTTACAATTATGAACTCATAAAATCATAAATCGGAGTTTTCCCATAATTTATACGGTGGTAGAGGCTAGCTGTGATCAAGTGATTGCAGCTCGAATATGTTTGGCTCGACCGGGGAAGTACCACCCTCTCACAGAAGATCGGCGTGAAGTAGCCTTAGTGGCTGCATTTCGTTCGATGAGTGAGAGAACCGGTTGCCCTTTCTCTTTTCCCGTCCTTTCGTACCCTTTCCCATATTTCCTCCCCCTCTTCCCAAATCAAGGGTGACACATCCGCAACATGTCTTACGTCACGGATGTCCATGAGCGATGGTACCACCTCCATCAGGTAGGCCGTTTGCTTGGTTGCTCCCTTTAACATAAAAAAACCAAATTATGAGCAACTTGCAGAAACATTTCTTTAGAGACACAATTTTATATCTTTATTAATGTTTAAGCTTGTAAAAAGCATAGAATTATTATGTATACCTAAATGATGTTACATTTAGTACAACAGCGAGGAGGTGCTTCACATTGAAACAAAACCTGTAAAAAAATCACACAGCTACTTACTTATAATAATGTAATATATATATAAATAGAATATAGGATATTTTTCTTTTATGATAATTGTTTCGGTAAAATGAAGAAAGTATCCTGTGAAAACTTGACAAACGATGACACGGTGTATTTCCCTCTCTAATTTATAACCTTAATGTTTTTGCTCGAAAAGGGGGCAAAGAATTACTTCTCTTATATAAATGGAAAAGCATTTGATGGAACTATTTATTTGTTTTTTAGCATGTTATTTTATCAAAATATATGATTTTCGTTTTTTAATTTGAGAATAACCTAAAACTCTCTTAATATTGGAAGGCTCTTAAATACTTTAAATCTTATTTTACTTTTAGCCTCATTTGATTTCAATATGAAATTTATTCTTCATCGTTTTTTTTTAAACATTCCATATTATTGAAAGGAAATTAAAATAACAGTAAACAAAAAACAATATGTAAGGTAAGACATAATAAATCTCTTAAATCGACTATCATTTATGTCAGCGAAACAAAGAATACTGTAGATCTGTCTTAGTCGAGTAATATACATCAAGATCTACTTAAAAATTTTATAGACGTACGATTAAATGATTTTTTTGTTCACAATTATATGGTAATGATATCTTAGGTCGTCGATACAAATAATCACCATTTCAATAAAAAAGAGTGTTTTTATTTATGTACACGCGTTAGAAGTTATATTTCTTTGGCGTTAGAAGTTATAAATATAAAAATTAATCAAAAAGATTTTATTTAAATAAAAAAGATTCTTGTTAACCTAAAAATATGACACCACAGTAGAAATATACAACCATTAATCATTAAGGAAATGAATCAATAGGTCAATAAATATATCAAATAAACTATTTCATACTTGTAGATTTTTCTCGTAGTGACTGAATAGAAAGTTGGTTTGTGATAGCTAAAATATGATATAAATTGTCTCGTTGAAACTTTTGGTTGGTTGGAAATCTTGTAAATACATCATCATTAGTGGTGCTTTGCCGTGTTGTTGAAATTGAAGAGTCATTATTAATCAACAGATTGAAATCTTCATTAAAAAAAAGTAATCAGTGGCTCAGAAGTCTCTGAAGTAAAGTCTATATACATTTTCAATTAACGATGTAAATAAGTCATACATAGCGACAATTAACCTCAAATCTATAAATGCACTCATAACAGTTTTATCACTGATATTCAATATATATATGTATATATATGTGTATGTAGTGAAATTGATTTAATAAAAATACCAAAATAATATTTATTTATTTATTTATTTATTTTTTTTTTATGTGAAAGGTGGCAAACGAGCTGACGGCCCACTTGATGGAAGGTGGATACCGGCGCCCATGGACATCCGCAACATTTTGTTGCGGATGCGTTGCCAACCTTTTGGGGATAGGGAGGGGTGGGAATAAGGAAATGAAAGGAAAGGGTAGGAATGGGGAACGGGCAACCGGCTCTCTCACTCATCAGACGAAACGCAGCCAATAAAGGCTACTTCACGCCGATCTTCTGTGAGAGGGTGGTACTTCCCCGGTCGAGCCAGCCCATGTTCGAGCTGTAGTAACTCACCACAGCTAGGCTCTACCACCTCTATTTATTCACACTGTTTAATTGTACTGTTACGAAACACGTATTCTAAATATAAAAATATTAGAAAATATAACTTTAACATATGTAGTTATCAATTAACGTGCCACCTAGAACAAACTTGACGATGTCGCTGTGTGTGTGTAGTGTGTACGCGTATCGTAAAAATTCACTCTCATAATTTTTCCCCATCGCGCCAAAGAAAGTATAACTTCAAAAAATATGTTTTTCGTATTCAACTGATGTATTTTGTTATATTACATTTTACTTTTCTTTTACTATGATCACGAAATGACATTATGGAAATTTCGGTCAGTGAGTCTTGTTTTTATCGCTTGCTGTCAATCATGTTTAGATTTTTTTGCCTACTGTTCCGGCGGAGTACGACTCAGTTTAACCTTCCTATACTCGCGCCAATTTTTGTAACACCTATACTCGCGCACGGTGTCACAGACCGATAGTTTGTACCCCTACAACATATTTTTTTTAACAAGAAACACATAAAGTATTACTATTATTTTAAAGTTTAGGATGTAATGAAACAAAACAGTATAACTAAAAGTTATTTTATTAATTATTTTACCAACTTATAGTTTTATCACAAATCAGTCTTAAAATTTGAGATTATTTTCTTAAGTACTAAAAAATTAAAATAAAATCTGAACTTCTTTTTAAAAACAAATTAAACTTCTTATTAATAACAACAAACATATCAATAAACATATTTATCTATGTTTGACTTAATTTTGAGCCTCGCCATAGCAATCAGGGCATACGGTTACAGCATGCTCCAAACAAAAGTATTTTTTGCAGGTGGCACAGTTGTAACGTGTCTTGCGGTTTTTTTTCGAAGAGCAGTATCCACAACGACCTACTTTATTATTGTAAGATGTTGCTGCAGACTCGGGTCCATCTAATTTGCATATTTCGGTGAGCCTGAGTCTTATGCTTCTCGGCAAGGATGAAATGAGAGCCCGTCGTCTAAGTTGCGGATTGATCAAATCGTATGCTAAGGCTTCAAGGAAGACTCGACGGCTAATTTTCTTGTTAGGGTTATTCTGCAGGTATATTATAAACGTATTTATACCCGCTACATTCATTAGGCTATAAAATATCACCATTGGCCATCTATTTGTCCCACGTGCGACGTTGTAAGTCTCACACATTTTGTCTACGGTATCTACTCCACCTTTGGTTCTATTGTAGTCCATTACAATTTCCGGTTTACCTGTATCTTCATTGATCTGGGCATCATCGTGCATGCTGGATACGAGAAGGACATTTTTGCCTTTTTTTGGTACATAGGATACAAGACTGCAATTGCCACGGTGCCCGAATAAACTAGATTTTTCGGCTCTTCCTCGTATTTCCGTGAAATTTTTAGGCAATTCTCGTTTGTTTTTACGAATTGTCCCAATAACTGTCAATTTGTGTTGAGACTCAAGCTTATCTATCAATGGAATACTAGTGAAGAAGTTATCACATGTGATATTACGCCCAGTATTGTGAATATTTTCACTCAATCGCAAAACCAAAGCCAAAGCGGAGTTATCAACTTGGTATGGACCGTCTGGTTGCTTCCCAACATAAACTTCCATGGTATGGGTATAAAACATTTTGGCATCTGTCAACGCATAAATTTTGATTCCGTATTTGTTGGGTTTTGATGGAATGTACTGGCGAAAGTTACAACGTCCTCTAAAAGCCTCTAACTTCTCGTCAATTGTAACATACTGAGACACGCTGTAATATTTTTTGAACGTTCCCACAACTATATCAAACAACTCTCTAATAGGTGCCAGTTTATCCAGTTGTATTCTCTCTTCTCGTGTATCTTTACTGTCAAATCTGAGACAACGCATCAATAGAAAGAACCTGGATAATCCCATAGTCAAACGAAATATCTCCGGGGATGACCCGTCAGTTCTGAAAAAATCTTTGGCATTTAGACGAGCGTTCCTTCTGACTCCAGCAAATAGTAAAAGGCCTAAAAAAGCTTCAATTTCAATATTGTCTGTATCGGCGCAGTCTCTCTCTCTTGTGAAATTATGCTTCATGCGATTAATTTGTTCATTAGTGTACTTTACTATCAGGCTGATAGTGCCCTCCGAAAAAAAAAAGCCGCCACAGCTCACCTGGTTCCTTCAAATTTCTAGCTTCTCCTCTAGCGCCTGGAAGTTGAGTAACTATATTTCTAGCACGTCGCCTAGTTGGGTTTGAGGCAGGAGATTTATTCCACCTTGTCTGTCCATCTTTTCCTAAGTAAAAATCATGGGATCGTTCATTATGTTCTTCCTCAGATATCTCGTCATTGTCATCGTCTTGCTCGGTATCATATGTCTCTTCTTGTACCTCCACGTTATCTTCCACCTCACTGTCATTTTCGTCTTCATAGCTTGAGCTAGAACTTAATTCTTCCAGCAACAATCTGATGTGATCATCGTCCATTTTGATATGGATTAAAACCTAAAAAAGAATGATAAAATTGGTCAAAATATAATATAGAGCAACATACATACATATATTTTACTATATATACTTTATAAAGTAATCAAAGTCCGCAAAAAATATACAAATGCACGAAATAAATTATATTAATACTTACACAAAAAGTTACACCTATACTCGCGTCGGTCTCGTGGACCGATTGGTGACGAGTGCTACAACACGTGTGTTTCGCCCGAACGCGCGGCGTGCACTAAAACGAAGTTAGCCACAAATCCGGCAGCTAGCAAGGAACTCAACTTCTTAGGATTTACCTGCATAAAAATAATTACGAAAATGTGTTTCGTCGGTCTCACAGACCAACGCGCGAGTATAGGAAGGTTAATGATGTAAGAACAAACCTTATAAGCTGCAATTTAGGTTACGAATTTCCAGTATCGCAAATATAGAACACTGAAATAAAGATATTCCAACAGTAACTTACAAGGCAGAGGGATGTTTGTAAAAATCAATTAACATTATATCACAGAAGTATTGTAAGGAATACTGTAGTCATTATTGTTGTAAAGTCGACCGTTCATTAAAAAGTTAACTATATGAATTCCTAATAGGTCCTAATTGCCGGGATCGCCCCCATTCTCCGAGGGAATAAGTCCGGTCTTTGCCAGGACCGGCCAGTCGCTGGTGTGCCCTGTCGCTGACAGATCCGGGGTACACCGACATAGCGGCCGATGGCTTTCGCAGTGGTTTTAGGGAGTAGGGGCCTGCACAGGCCGAGCCTCACACATCCCTTCCGGCCCCACCAAGGCCGGTTGGACGGCTCGTAAAAAGAGTTTCCACTACGTCATCAAAAAATATATTAAGTACTATTAAGTTGGTCATTAATTCCTTTTTAAATATAAGAAGTATATTAATATATTACGCACTACTTTAAACCTACGTTTATATAAAATTTTATTAAATTGTTTATAACTGTTATGTTCAATTATGAATAGATCAGTCTAGTCTCGATACTAAAGGGATATGCACTAAAACAGTGGACAAACAAAGTTATCGTTATATGTATATGAATGAATCTCATTGTATTAACTTGGTCGGGCCATGGGAGTTGTTCTAATATTGATATATTAAAGTATAATAGATATGTTACATTTTACACAATAAAATGTTTTTTTATAAACAGAAATTATCTTAATCTAATTTTTCAGTAATTTAAGAGTCAAAAGGGATTTGTGATTAATGACTAATCAATTCGAAAATAGGCAAAGTGTAAATTTATAAATATGTTTATGCCATAAACGCCCTTTTTCACATTTGGACTGTTTTGACAATATTTCAGTTTCTATATATATGTAGTCATACAATTCAATATTCTTAGTCATGCCTCTGTAACAACTCTTTTCATTACTTTTGTATTAAATAAATGCTTTTATTGATATTTTTTTTTTTATATTAGATACGCGAATTAATTACTTAAACATAAATCATTCTTTATGAAATTTTAAGAAATAATTCAGAAGTTCTGCTGATTTAACTTTAGACTGGTCAAATTGAAAACTTACTTATTGCCTGTTTACTGTTAATAAGCAATTTAATTACATATAATCTTGTTTATTTTCTTCTATACATTATATGTTTAAGTATATTTAACCGTTATTTTTATTATAATTAATATGTTGTAGCAATTATATTTCGAATCACAACCTCATATACATATATGTGTATAAGAATAAAATTCTGTAACATATTACTTGCATTTGTATCTATAATATTTATGTAAACGAATAAACATACATATTTTCGTTCTTTCTTTTTATATCGCATTGAGGAAACATACCTCCATGTATGTTTGTGCAATTACAGAAAGGGGATGCGTTAGTTAAATGTTGTAATTGTAAAAAAAATAATTAAAGAAATAAACCTTAATATCGTAAACGCATAATCAATAGGTGACACATGACCAATAGGTCACACCGAAAACAACATTTTAAATTAACTTATTAGTCTAAAAAACGATGGTGTCCTGAACCGTTACATGTTCTTAACATAACTATTAAATATATTGTACATAAAATATTCAAACTAATTCAAAACTATGTATTTTCATATCTTTATATGTCCCATTCTTAATTTGATATGTTTTTGACCTTTGATTTCACTTACCTTGATTGTATCTATGGAATAAGGTTACAACAATAACAAAAACTTTCCTATAATATTACGTTAATTGCAATAACGAATGAAACTTGTTTATTTGTAAAAGACCTTTGAAATACTTTAGTTAATTTCAAATATGTTTAAAAGTGACCTAGACTTAATTTAAATGATACAGTTTATTTTATTTTATTTACATAATATAATTCACTATGTGTAAGCTTTCCAATTTTATTACGTGATATTTTATTGAAAATCTTGCAAATTAAACTATCTTACATTATCCCAACAACGGAATTGAGATTTGTTTGTTTGAAAATTGAGATTTTGAGTATATATACAAATAATAGTTAGATACTAGAAAAACATTGGAATTTTTTATGTTGATACTTTTTCTTGCTATATTGATTGCAAAAAAAATGGTAATTGCTGTATTAGTGTTTGTTATAAAAATATAATCGTTGATTTTTTTTATGTTTTAATCTCTCTCAAACAATACATAGGACATTTGTAAATTTAAAACTAGCCATATCAAAAGCAACTGTTATAAAACTTACTGTACTATAAAATTTATAAACATGGAACCAAACAAACTTATGATGATATCTGCTTCATTATCATCAAGATGATAATACAGAGACAGATATTAATAAAATATTTATACAAATTGGTCTATGAGATTGCTTTATCAAACAATTTGAGCTTAATTGTAATATATACCATAAGGTAAAAAATCATTTGTAATAGCCCTTTTAATTCCTTGCGATATAAATATATATACATATATATCGTAAGTATATATATATATAAATATTTAATATAATTATACATACATATCGTATTATTTTTTAATCTTAAAAACATTTCTGTACAATGTTATAGTCTGACTAATTCCAATTTCGTTTCTGATAAATATATCTTAAACACACTTAAAGGTTCCTAAATATTCATTTAATTATTTTATTTAATACCGCAAACAGTTTATATATCCTGATTAATCTTTTGTTAAGTAAATAATATTAGAAAAATACAATTCTTACTAAGTAGTCAACCACAGTTTATGTCAGCGTTAAATAATTAAGTAGGAAATTTTATTAGCCATAGAAAATATCATTTTCAACGACAATTTCAAATTCAAAATGTATTTGCTAACGAAAGTTTTTGTATTTGTTATTTTTATTTAATAACCCCTTTGTCTGTTCATTATCTTTAACAATCTTCAGTTTATCGCTTTAAGTACATTTGGGTAAGATAATTGAATAAGTTCAGGATACTATCTGTCGTAACTTTTCAATTATGTTGTTTACACTTTTCAACCTAATTTCTTAGAAATGCAAATTAAAGTTGACATTCAGTATCACTAACCAATTCGAATCATATACATAGTGGTACAACAATAAATTAATGCATTTGAAACAATTTCAATTCTGCATTTGAATTGGTACGGTATCATTTCACGATGTATGCTACCAAATGTGCATTTTAATGAATTTATCCAGCTTCACATTATTCAGTCACTAAAATAATACGGATATTTTGAATTTTACGTAACAACGTTACTTGAGACAAAAAAAATATATGTTTCTATCCGCTTATAAAAGTTAATTTGTTTGTTCATTTACTAAATTAGAGTTCCTTCTAATTAATTCAATAATGATAAAATAATGGATTCTATTATAAAGTAAGAAAAATATCCGATAAGAAACTTGCTACATACTTTCCGCTCGAGAAAAGTTTCCCAACACCGACGACGATAGAGCCTTATATGCAAATCTCAATAATATCCGATCGTTCCTCTTGCTTTTTCAAAAACGCACTTTGGTTGAGAAGTTTACGTCACAGCATATTTCATAACTACGGTCCTACTGAGATATAAAAAAGAGGTCACAGGTATCCTATTTTAGGTATATATGTATCTTATGACCGTACTCAAGACCGGTAACACTAGAAAAAATCGAGCCTTTCCATCTTTGCCGGGTTATTCTGGTCGAACTATTATTCATCGTGGTTTGACTTCAACTTCAGACTAACCTTCATCATAAGCCTATCAGAGCCCACTGCTGAGCAAAGGCCTCTTTCTCACATGGAGAAGGTTTGAGCATTAATCACCACGGTTGCTCAAGACGGGTTTGTGATTTCAAACTCATAATTTTTGAAACTATAAGTCCAGGTTTCCCCACGATGTTTTCCTTCACCTTATGCCAGTAATGTCTAAATACTCTCAGAAAGTACATATGACTCCGAAAAATCACATTGGTACTTGCCAGGTGTGAATCCGCGCCCTCGGCGACGAGAGGCGGGCCCCTTAACCACTAGGCCACCACTAAGTAACTAAACTAACCTTAGCAGCAGATTATTATCTTGTATTAAAATTCAATACAGTTCAGTTGGTTGACTTGAGAATATAGATTATATGTATATATCAAAAACGTTGTGTTCATACGAAGTGTAAAAAAATTTTTGGACTTGCAGGTCTTATTAGTTCATTGTACCTATATTTATTCTTATGTCAAGTTTTTTAATGAGCAAAAAATATTTTTTTATCAAACGAATTGATAGATAGTATTTTATGTTTGTAAGAATAATTGTAAAAAAGTTAAACAAGATAGAGAGCCGTAATGTTAGTATGAGATAATAATATTAATTCACTCTCACAGGTACAACGTTAGCAGTTACTTACATTCTCCCCCGTATGTATAATTCAATATGAAGACAGTATTTCAGTTTCATGTAGTGTTGTTGTAAATTGTGAGCGAAATCCCATTTTACTTTTTAAAAGCACCTAAGACGTATTTAAACGAATTCTTTGAAGTATTGCATATTTTTATTAAAGGATACTATAACATTTAATATTCACTCGTATATATGTATTATTATATGTTTGTCCTTATTATAATTTATTTTATACCTTTTGTGAGGATATATTCGACCCATATTACGTTACTTTTTGTTTGTTTTTCGTAAATGATTTCTAAACATTTTATTTACGACTACCGCATCATCACAGACAAACATAACATGACCGATATCATGTCTTTTATAAACTGATAAAAAATATAGACCACTATGTGGTTATTACTTTTAACAATATAGATAAAGTCCTTTGTTACTTCATAAGATTTTGAAAATTAAATTAAAAATTCCTATCTCCGGAATTTTATTTATAACATCTAGCTCATTCCACGACATGTTGTTTAAAAAGAGTTTATTAAGAGAAAATATTAACATCAATGACGTAATAAAACATATTATTTTACATAAAATAATGTAAATTATTTTCTAGTAATATATAAATTCATAATGAACATTTATAAAAATTAAATATATTCACTATAATAGATACACCCTTGAAAAGAAAAACGTGACTTGACCTTAATTTATGGGATGATGTTGTACATATTTGCCATAATCACTTCAACAAAGATTTATTTCACATTTACTTAATAACAACACACGCTTCTTACAATTTTCCATTTATATACAAGCATTTATCATATTTATCTTTACTGACCACACAAAAATTCGAACGAGTGGATAATAGACAACTAAACGATTGCTTTGAACTATTGAGTATGTGAGAAACAGAAAATCATAGTTAAGCATTGTATTAGAAAATTCGATAAAAATTTCAGATGACGTTCTATACATAATTTTAATATATATGATCATTATTTTCAACACATTCAAGGGACTTTATTTTAAAAATGTTTAACTGTTTTATATATGTAAATTTTTTGCTTATGATGGTATTTTTAAGAAAAATTTAGTAGGCAAGCTGTTCTTCCTTAAACCTTATCCTAAAAGTTACCAGACTTACCTTTGATGGGTGTCATTAGACTGTGTATAATCAATCACATGAACTGTTACACATCAATTTACGTCAAGGCAATATGGCTTAAGATGATTTTAGGATAAAATAATGTATGAAAAATACTGAGTTCTTATTTATTAAAGTAATTTTTTATTAAAATCTTTTTCTCTCCTTCATTAAAGCAACTAAGTTTCAAGCGGAAAACGCTATTGTATTAAATTTTTATTAAAAAACTCCTAGCTTAAAAACAAATATTTAAATATCAGGATTTTAACAAAGTTTATGCGACATACAGTTTCAATGCTATATTCAAGTTAGGCGAAAAACATTATACATAGTTTTTGAATGTTCTACATTTAAAGTGTGAGTGCAGGTGAAAGTAAATAATAGTATTGTTTGAAATTCCAACTTGGAATCAGTTAATAGTAATGTTTTATAGAGTTGTGTATTTCTTTCTTTCTTTTCATAACTTCGATTTCGAATTCAAAAGTGATTAAAGATTACAAAAGTGTATAAAAAAAATACAACAACAAAATAAAACACATGCTTCACATTAATACAATAGTGTTATAATGTAATTGAAAAAATAAACTGGGGAAATAAACCCAGCACCCAATGTAAAGTAAAAAACAAAAACATGAAAAATGATCTCAAGAAATAAAGAGAGAAAATAGCACGGCAACAATATTTTTTGACTTACTTGTATGAACATGTATGTAGTTAATGCTTTATACCTTCCTGACTGGAACGATTAATAAAAAGTACCAAACATTTCTTTCATTTTGTTATACTAGAAGACGCTAAGCACGGTAATACTCGCAGCTTAACTTAAATTGAAGTAAAACATAGACTGGATTTGTCACGGAGTAAACTTAATTGCAAATTTAATGTAAAAGGTCTTAAATTTTTTGCCTCTGAGAATGCGGTTCCTTGGAACGCGGTAATATCGCTGTTCTTCTTGCAACAAATTAAATAGAATGGCTCGTTACAAGAATAGACCATTTATCCTTTTCTAAGAAAAATTGTAACAATTGTTTTTTATTTCATTATATTCAACTTTATAACTGAATTCTCTTTAATCAATAAAATAGTTTTATTATGGAATCCGTGCAACAGATACAATAATTTTTAAACAGTGAGTGCGTGTTTGTGTGAATGTACCTTATTCTGTCTGTGGCATTGTGAGTCTCAAATGGATTGACCGATTTCGATTCACGCTTTTTCATTCGAAACCCTTCCTTGTGGTGGATCCTAACCATATTTCGTCATATTGGATAATACAGTGTAAGACCGTCGCGTCAGCCCATTTTTCAAAATGAGGTAATGATTTGTGACGTATGTTGACTCAATTAAGAGCTTCATGGTTGCCATTATAATATTGAAATGACAATTGAGAGTCACTTTCAGAAACGTTTAAGAATGAGAAAAAACAGAAATAATTTTACTAACACAAAAGCGACTTAACTAAAAATGATTTTATCGAAAGTGTTCTTATTTGAAGCTGATAAGCATTTGAATAAAATATGCAGTAAAAGCTTTACGTTAATTCTTATGACAGAAATTTTTATACATAATATTGTTTTGCTGGTTTAAAATCAGTGTTGCAGAATTATTAAATATGTTATAATATTTTACCGATACTCATAACAAGGATTGAAAATATACATTGCTCAAAACTTCAAAAGCGGCAGACGTTATCAATTCGTCTGTACTTTTTTATATATTTAGATATTTCACTGACAACATCACAGTCGGTTAAGATCAGCTTAAAACATTCATGTTATAATTTATGTGATAATCTGGTTGATTTTAAATTATTATATAGTATCTGATGTCGAATATCACACGTAGTATATAATTTGAGCTCAATTGATAAATGAGCAATCCTCAATCAAGTTGTCTGCATCGAGCAAATAAATCAGAGTAATATTACATATATCCTCGGTGATTAACACAGTGTATTAACTGTTTAAATTTTTGAAATGACGCCTCTGCATTGTTTATTAATATAATATTTCTGTTGACAAATAGACTATGATATTTCTTGATGGGTGATTGTTATTGGAATTATTTCTCAAATCCTATAATAGGACGTTTGTTTTTGTCATTTATTAAATAAACACTTATATTAACACGTATGTGGGGATTGGCGTTTGTTAGATACATGTTAATTTTTAAATATCCTATCCCTTTATATATATCCCTTTATACATAAATCAAACCAACCAAAGTCGAATGAAAATCATTAAAAAAATATTTGAAACTGAACTTTAAAGTTGATGAAAAAAATATAGGTTGACCTGATTCATTAGAATTTAAATCACAATATTAAATTACTACGACTGAAGAAAATGTGTTCACATCGTTACTTGTGCACTTCTCCATAAAACTTTGAGCGTGTCAAGTTTGATTTTCAATCGTTGACTCAGTTCTCTTAAAACCTAATACCTGATTGATATTTTGCAAAAAAAATATCTTCCTTTAAGAATAAAATTCTGCAACATATATATGTAAAGGTCTAGCCATTGATATACAAATAAAATTATGTAAACAAAACTCAAACGATATGTGGGGATGATAAAAAATTATCATAATGCTTCATTGTTCTCTTTATTATTCTGTCCATTATTGAACAAAATGGATGTTTAAAGTAAGCATAAAATAAAAATGATTAAAATATTAAGTACCAGTAAATTAAGTACATTAAGATTCTGACCGAACTACACGGATGGTCCATTTTGAAGATTTTTTGCGTAAGAGCATTAACAAATTCTTTACATGCATCCTCACAAACTTATAATATTTATAATACATACTTAAAGAAAATATTCGTTTGTGCATAATTTTGTGTTAGATAAAGAAAATGGATATAAAGAATTAAACGATTCAATAAGATAATATTACGAATCCAGTTTCATAATGAAAAATATATATTTTTAGAAATGAAAATAGATTTTTTTATATATGATTTTAAATAAATTGATGCATCTTTTTTATATAAATTTTATTTTGTACGATAACATGCTAATTCGGAGCGATATTCAAGTGACGCTTTAATTTAATTTACTTTTTTCGCTTTTGATAAATAACAACTTGGATTGTTGACAATGACTAATATTCCTAAGTCGGTATAGCAGATATTTTATTACAGTGGAAGATTATTATTAATTTCCAATGAAATATTTTTTGTAGTTTTATTCTATGGTTTTATGAATGATGAATACAGTTAAAGGTAAGTTAAGTTATTGGATACTTACTCGTAACGGATTTTTATCAAATACATATTGAAGTAAGTGTTTATTGAGTTACATAGGTACTTATCGTTCTATATAAAGTATTAGTAGTATTACACAAAGAACTATTGCATTTACAATTAATATGCTAATTTAATTTTGGACAATTTTCAGTACATATATTAATATCCAATTACTTGTTCGTTTTCTATGGCAGGTAAGGAACATAGTGTGCATTTCACATACAAGTTGATGTGAGAGATCATTGTTTATTTGTTGTTGTAACAAGTGATATAATTAATTTAATTACTAAGCTGTGTAAGTAAAGACGAGTAATATATCCTGTTCATTGTAATCACTGTCACGAATATAAATAAAATCAAAATATTTACAATCTATTTAAAAGTTATAAGATAATTCTTATTTCCTACATAATGTTCATAGTAAGGTTATATAAGTCAGCAATAACTCTTACTATATTTCAAAATGACAAATTCATTCTCAATCTCAATGGAATGAGAACATTTAAATTGTTGAAATATTAATATCAAGGGTGAATCATAGATACAATAATAGATGAGATTCAGACAGTATTCTTGCTTAACTATATTTTTATTTTTAGTTATTGTTATAGTGTTACATTAAAAAATATATCTTTATACGTAATCTCAATTCGAAATGTAAAGTAATTAGTTCCAAACAAAACCAGATTTATATTAATGTATTATCGTATTATAAGTATTTTAATAAACTAAAAGAATACAACTAGCCATTAAATAAGATTCTCTTTACGATGAATATATTGTTCACAATCATTAGTTTTACTATAATAAAATCTACACTAAAATAATAATGACGTAAAATAAGAGAGCCTTTTCCTGAATTAACTTTAAAACATATCTCACTTTAAACGCTCATGTGGAGTTAGCAGTAACATTGGACCTGCATCAACGACAGTTCTTTTTTTTTATACTAGTCCCTCAGACGTGGTCCGAGCCCATGTTTGCTAAGTTCATTCATACCAGTTCTCGCACGTTCGATGGCCTTTCATTCCTCATACAATTTCTTTCTATCATTCATCTCATTTATTCTATCTATTTGTATACCTACTTTACTTTCTAATTTCTGGGATGGGGGGGTTACCGCAGAGCTTTTATTTTGATCGCCTTAGAATTTACATTACTATTTGCATTAACTTTACATCAATATCGTTACATTATTTCTTTTACATTACTGTTTGCCTACACTATCTAATTACATTTTTACATTACTACTTGCTATTTAACATTTACATTTACTTTATTTTACCAATTTACATTTAAATTTAACATTTATTTGACATTTGATTTGTTTAACAGTTATTTTTAACATTTATTAAACATAATTTTAATTTTATTTTATACATTTAACTTTAACCATTTGCTTTGATATTAGCATTTAACAATTATTCTTTCACATTTATTTCATATTTATTTTATTTTAGCTTTAACATTTTATTTATTTTCCAGATATTCTCCCACCCCAGATCCTTCCTCCTCGTGCTGTGCATCTTCCCGTGTACTCCATACGCGCCTTCCTGCGGTCTACCACGCGGCGGATTTGGTGCTTCTGGTGAGTGTTCTTTTATTACCATCCATTCCTTAGTCACTAAGTATATCAGGTCATCAACGACAGTTAAAGTCGATATCACCTATAAATGAAATAGAGAGATAAAAGAAGGATCCTTTGAGTCACTTTATTTATTACGTTAACCTTGGGTTTAAAATACATATATTATATCACAATTAACGTAATTCGCAAAGTAAGATTATTTAAATTGTACCTTTTATCAATGCAATAAATTTAAAAACTCATGGTTATACGTAAATAACATGAAGTGATATTGGAAAGTATTTCCCCATTTTTATTAAAGAAAAACCTAAGAACCAAGAATATAAAGTTTGGAGTGAATATAATCTTGTGAACGTATGGAAAAGTCTAGAGTAAAAGTTTTTCAATCTCAAATTTTCAAGTTTATTAGAACATTTCTTGTTATTCTCTATACAACAAGGCGCACGTAATCGTATATATTTATCTCTTTTTAATATGAACGAGTGAAACTTGATCTTGGATTCTCTTTTTGTAGTTTTATTAATTTACTTTGAGATAAAGTGTTAAACAAATGTTTTGTTGACCCGAATGGTTGAACATAAAAAAATATAAGAATTCCTAAGAAATGGAATCAATTTGATATTTCTGTTTGTATACACATAAAATAAAATAAAATAAAATTAATTTTTCGTGAATTTTATAACATCGCGATAGTTTTTTATCACAACCACAGGAGCTTTAGTAAGGCTTAAAATGTTTTGTACAGTATTTTTGATAGATTAAAAAGTAATGGGATTTTCAAAGTCGAATGTGTTTTCACCACATTTTTAAACAAATAATGATTCATATTAAGGAACAGAGCTTTATAAAAACAATGAATTATTTTATTGGTTTCCTTTGGAGTAATATATTGAGAGACATTAGGGAATAAAATTCGACGAAATAGACTTCCATAAAATGGCAAAAGTTAATCAATTTGTCAACGGAAATAGCAGTTTTGCTGTAAACTTGACATTTGTTAGTAAATTAGTAATTAAAACAATACAGAACCTAAGAAGGACGGAATAATTGCTGTAGAAATATAAAATATATAAGGTAAAATCATAAATATTATATTAAGAGTTTCTTAATATATATACCGGATTTATTGCAAATTCATTGCTTTTAAAGAGAGAGACGCCAGCCTCGCTAACGTTACAAATGTCACTTCTTCTAGTACGTTGCATGATATTTTAAAATGAAACTTCAATTGTTCTCAATGTTCCTGTATTTCTCGAAGGTTCTTCATAATCACATAGTTCAATGATACGCACTCACTGAACTCTGAATTCTCAATTCTGAATTCTGCCGTCTTGCGTCCAGACGTCATATTTATACCAAGATTTAAACATAGTTCTATTCTCCTTTTAAGCAACCTTTGATTTCGTTTTACTTTTAACAATAATCATAAATACTAATGAGGTTTAGTAAGAATTGATGACAGCCTCAAATTATTTTCAAGTTGCATCCGTTATTAAAGCTGGTAGCGTCGATATATATATTACGTTCTATATATATAGGTGCAAAGATAGGCAAATCATGTCCCTTTTCATTCATTCAGGGTCAAAGATTAAATCACATTTTCGTCAAAACTATACTGGTGATTAAAATCTGTTTTAAAATTATGCCTTTGTTTTATACATATATTGCCTTGCCTTTGTTGTATATGCTCAAAGTAAATTTAACTACAAATTAATATCTAGTTACAAGATAATTATTTACACAAGACTAGACTTAGACTTTTGGGTCCATCCACACTTGTAAATGTAATGAAAACGACTAATCTATGTATATATATAAAAGAAAGTCGTGTTAGTGACTTCACTTATAACTCAAGAATGGCTGAACCGATTTAGCTGAAAATTGGCAGGGAGGTAGTTTAGAGCCAGGAAATTGCAATAGGATACTTTTTATCCCATTTGACAGCATTCCCGTGGGACTTGACATGAAACGTCAGTCATTATAAAACGTGGAATAACACAATTGACAGCTATGCAATTGACGTATAATGACAGATATGTAATGACGTATGGATGACAATTAGATATTTGTAAGAAATCTACTATATAAAAATAAAAATATTTAGGTATTGTGTTTGTAGTTTGAACTCTTAAAACCATTTAGTATTTGCGGGATAAATTTAGAAAATAATTGTTTTTCACATGGGCAGTTATATTTTGCGTGCTCACGAGTTTGGAAACCATACGCTTTATTTGTGTTAAAGTTAGACCAAAAAACAAGAAATGTGGTTTACAAAGGAGCACTTCAATGAAACGGATAATTTGCGGACACGTATAACGCTTCGATTCGGTATCTACTTTGGATTCACTTTCATTTACTTAGAGAAGTTCAACTAAATAACACTTCATTTTTGTAATCGAAATGAATTCATTACTGTTGTGAAATGAAACAAAAATTTTCCTATTCAAATATAACACAAAAATTCTTCATCTTTTAATCACCAAACGAAATGTTATATAATAGCCTTCTGGTGGCGAAACGGAGTTCGCCAGGTTTACTAATTAATTATATTATAAAGTAATATTTTCATGAGCACAATTATTTAGCTATGAAAATGACGAAGATATCCTAAGTGATGTTTAGCGAAGAGATTTGTAAACGTATATGTATTTAAATATAAATATTTATACAATTTATTACTGTTTTATATTTTTTAATTTAATTTATTAATTTAAAAGAAATATTATAAGCATTCTTCTATGTAACAGAAACAAGCGAGCGATAAACTTGATTAATAACGTCTGTGAGGACTAATTAAAAGATATAACGATTCTCAATCAAATAGAGAGAACGAATAAATACAAATAAATATTAAATTTTATATTAATATTTGGTTTTTATAGATTAAATTTCATAAAACGAGTCTCAAAGAAGATTCAGTTGTTTGCCCCATAGTGGGTATGTGGTTTCGTGGAAGCCTTTACTTATGTTATACATATGTTCTGATGTTTAATAATTTTATCATACTAAAATATTTCGCAGTAAATTTATTTCCATACTAATTTTAAATCGTTAATTATAGGAACAAATACGTACGTGCATGTGATGTAAAAACAAAACCAAATTATTTTGTCATCCAGTATATTATAAAAATATACATATTTAAATCTATTCAACTTAAACTAATGTATAATATAAAAGATTTTTTTATGTTCATAAATACATTATCACACAATGAACTACATATATATATATATATATATATATATATATATATATATATGTTGTAAGATTTCAAATACATATATAGTTCGTCTGTAAACTGAATGTAATAATTGCTATGCTTAAAATTCACTTTGATATTCTTATATATTTATGAAGCTTGTTAATAGTTTTGTTATGAAGTTTGTTATGAACGGGATTTTTATGTTATACTAGCTGTGCCCCGCGGTGTCAGTGGCGGATTTCCGAGATTCCCGGGTTGTCAAGTAGCCTATGTGTTATTCCTGGACGTCAGATTCCTGTAAACAAAATTTTATCAAAATCGGTTCAGCCGTTTGAGCGTGAAGAAGTAACAAACATACACACACACTCACAAACTTTCGCAATTATAATATTAGTAGGATTTAAAATATTGTAATGTTTTGTACCTTGCACAAGATAATTCTTTTCGGAGCTCTCTAATGAATACTATTTTCTTTAACATGGTTGTTGATAAAAAAAATAGCTTTACGAATTAACTGAATAATTTTATGGCACTTCTTTTGTTGTTGTCTTGATAAAGGATAAATTTAAGTTACTAAATACTGTTTGATTTTAACTATGACTTGGGCCTTAAATTTGTAGAACAGGAACAACCAACTACCGAGGTGATATAGATATTTATATAAAAAACTATTATTATTAACAAACATCCTTTTCAAGACCACTTTATATGTTGAATGTTAAAATGTTATAGTTATATGTGAAAATTTTACGTATGAATTGTAAAATGTAAACGAACATTGAACAAATAAATGTTATATCTTCTATATATATAAAAGAAAGTCGTGTTAGTTACTCCACTTATAACTCAAGAACGGCTGAACCGATTGAGCTGAAAATTGGCAGGGAGGTAGTTTAGAACCAGGAAATTGCAATAGGATACTTTTTATCCCGTTCGACAGCATTCCCGTGGGACTTGACATGAAACGTCAGTCACTATAAAACTTGGAATAACGAAACACAATTGACAGCTATGCAATTGACGTATAATGACAGATATGTAATGACGAAATGATGACAATTAGATATTTGTAAGAGATCTACTATACAAAATAAGTCCGGTTTAACCAATTTCCACGGTTTTGCATTCGTTGGAAAGGTCTCGGGCTCCGTGAGGTTTATAACAAAAAATTTCAACAGAAAAGCGGGAAAATATTTTTTTCACATACAGTGCCATCATACATAACATGTACTACAAATCAATATTTTAAGTAGATGGCGATAGTTAATTTCATGTGAGAAACCGATATTGTGTTTGTAGTTTGAACTCTTAAAACCATTTAGTATTTGCGGGATAAATTTAGAAAACACAACAACATGTTTTTCACATGGGCGTTATATTTTGCGTGTTCACGAATTTGAAAACCATCCGCTTTATATGTTTTAAAGTTAGACCAAAAAACAAAAAATGTGCTTTACAAAGGACCACTTCAATGAAATGGATAATTTGCGGACACGTGTAACGCTTCGAATCGGTATTTACTTTGGATTCACTTTCATTTACTTAGAGTCTCCGCCCAGTTATTAGCGGAACCAGACAAAAGACGGGACCGCGGCCATTCCGATAAAGGTGGTGTTACCTATCATTAGCTATGATTCTCAATGACTATAGGTTTATTATATATCTATACAAGTAAAAAATAATAATTATATAAATGAAAAGTCTAAGCTATGTGGTAATGAGAATTCGCGTTGGCCTTTATAGGTTAAGAGAATAATTTGATTTTGGAATTACTTGCTATTGTATATGTGATAAAAAGGATTGTATTTTTAAATTGGTTACAAGTAATAGGTCACATCACTTTAGATCCTTAAGTGTACAAATCTATGTGAAATATTGTACAAGTAATAAGCTTAACGGCAAGGGATATTCCTAAAATCTTACCGCTAATATTACAATATTGAACATTTATTCCGTTCGATAATTTGAGAAGAAAAGTGAGTTATTATTGATAATTCAAACTCATACACAACTTATATTACTGTGTAAATAGTTTATTGAATAAATTACTAGGAATCTGATTTAAAAAAAAGACAATTATTTTATAATTGTAAAATGTTATAATTTAAAGGTGGTAGAGCCTAGCTGTGGTGAGTTACTCCAGCTCGAACATGGGTTGGCTCGACCGGGGAAGTACCACCCTCTCACAGAAGATCGGCGTGAAGTAGCCTTTACTGGCTGCGTTTCGTCTGATGAGTGATAGAGCCGGTTGCCCTTTCCCTATTCCTACCCTTTCCTTTCCTTAGTCCCACCCCTCCCAATCCCCAAAAAACAAGGTTGGCAACGCATCCGCAGCAAAATGTTACGGAAGTCCATGGGCGACGGTAACGACCTTCCATCAAGTGGGCCGTCTGCTCGTTTGCCATCTTTCACATAAAAAAAAATAAATAAATAAATAAATAATTTTTAATACATTATTTGGAATCTTTATTCATTGACGTATTGGATGTGTGTTTCTTATAACAGTGTGTAAAGATTATTTAGTATAAAAAATGGTATTTATGTCTAATACATTTTTTTTTATTAAAGTTAATCATGTTAGTTACACTATTTATAACTCAAGAATGGCTGTACGAGTTTGTCTGAAAATTGAGAGCAAGGTAAAGAACATAGTATACTTTTCATCCGGTTGAAAAACAAAAAAATAAGTTGATCATATCCAAAATCTTCTTATCGGAATAGAGTTCGCACGGTCAGCTGTATATTTCTAATTTCCAAAATAAACGCAGAAGAAATCGCGGGCAAAAACTAGTTTTATATAAAACACAGAGCTTGTTGTGCATTACTCGATAAAACTTTGCCCGTGTCAAATTCAACGTTCTATCGGTGAAGCAGTTCACTTAAAACGAAATAAACAACATTCGCTTCACGTATGTATATCTACATATATCTTTGTAATATCTGATTGATATTTTGCAAATAAATAACTTCCTTTAAGATTAAAATTCTGCAATACATATATTTAAAGGTTTAGCCATTGATATATAAATAAAATGATGTAAATGACACTCAAACGATATGTGAGGATGATAAAAAATTATCATAATGCTTCATTGATCTTTTTATTATTCTGTCTATTAATGAATAAAATAGATGTTTAAAGTATGCATAAAATAATAATTATTGAATTCTTTTATTAAATACTACTTTCTACCCGCGATTTTGTTTCTATACGTGATTTCATTTTTAAATACGCGGAAAGTCATTAATATTTTTTGCGGAAGAGGAATAACATTGACTTAATACATGCCTCACAAACTTATAATATTTTTATAATACTGATAGAAAATATTTCTATGTACTTTTTTTTGTGTCAAATAAAAAATAGGATATAAAGAATTAAACGACTGTTTAAGATAATGTTGAGATAGTACGAAGTTACGTGAGTAGTGCCACCGGGCAGATAATATGTGAAACTATTCGTTCACTTGTCAATACGCGTTCGCCTGATTATATCGTTGTTATATCTTTGTCTTTTTAAGTATAATAATATTTCTGTAAATATCGCATAATTACTCATCATCCAACAGATAGTATTACGAATCCTATTTCATAATGCAAAATATATATTCGCAAACGAAAATAGAACATTTTTCATATATATGATGAATTTCAATAAATTGATGCATCTTTTTAACAAATAAATTTTGTTTTGTTCGATAACATACTAATTCGGAGCGACGTTCAACTGAGGCTTTAATTTAATTAACTTTTTCGCGTTTGATAAATAACAACTTGGATTGTTGACTGTGAAAAATATTTCTGAGTCGGAATGGTAAATATTTTATTACAGTAGAAGATTATTATTAATTTCCATTAAAATATTTTTTGATTTAAATGATTTTATGCATGACGAATACCGGTAAAGGTAAATTATCTATGTACCTATAAATATATATACACATTTTTTTCTAAAACATGAAATAAAGAAAACAAATAACTATTGCATACATAATGAATAAATTAATCTTATTTTTAGACTTTTGTAGTATATTAATATCCAATTACATATTCGACATTTATAACAGGTAAGAAACATCTTTGTTTATTCCCTGTTGTAACAAATAATATAATTAATTTAATTTAATTGTAGTCATTGGCATGAATATAAATAAAATCAAAACTTTATATGCCAATCTGTTTAAAAGTCATAAGATAATTCAATATTTTCTTTTTATTGCCTACAGAATGTTTATAGTAATGTTAATATAAGCCGATAATATATCTAATTATATTTCAAAATGACAAATTCGTTCTCAATCGCTCATAAAACGATCATAAAGCAAGTGATTTTCTAAATGTGTTCCAAAGAAGTTAACAGATATAGAATAAGAACATTAAATTTTTTGAAATATTAATATGTTATTATCAAGGGTGAATCATAGATACACAAAATAGATGAGGCTTCTTATAAGTATAGTATAACGTTATTAAAGTGATGAATTATCTCTATCTAAAATGTTTAAAGATATATTTATTAAAAAATTACTTTAAAAACCTTTTCACATCTTTCTTTACTGTTATGTTACTATAATTTATTAATAGTTCTGTTTGTATATATATCACCAAAATAATAAGCCTTAAAGTTCTTTTAGTGTGTGTAATTACTTGAGTTATATAGGATGTCTAGAACCGTAACTATTGGAAAACACTAAATGCCTAATAGCCTATTTTATAGACGGGATCAGAATAGCTGGTAAAATTCCAAAATTGTCCGTTAGGTACTTTGAATATTTTTAGATAAATAAGTTAGTAGGTATGTTATCTATAGTTTTAAATGTCATTTATGTATGAAATTATCTATTTGTCGGTGTATATGTTAGTCTTTTGGGTTGTTTTGAGAATTCGATTTAAAAATATACACCGATCTTACGCAAAGTTATTTCAATTGAAGCAAATTCCAATATATTTGTTGGTAAAACTCCAATAAAATATTTTTGTTAATCCAATGTAACAAAATAACTCAGATTTACAAATAAAGTACTTAACCGACGCTTCGGGGTTTAATTTTAACATCATCAGCCTATCAGAGCCCACTGCTGAGCAAAGACCTCTTCCTACACGGAGAAGATGTGAGGATTAATCACCACGCTTGCTCAAAACAGACTGGCGATTTCAAACTTATAATTGGAAATCATAAGGCCAGGTTTCCTCACGATGTTTTTCTTCATCGTATGTCATAGGTGTGTCTAAATACTATAAGAAAGTTCATATGACTCGAAAAAATCGCATTGGTACTTTTGCCAGGTTTCGAATTCACACCCACATGTACAAGAAGCGGCCCTTGAACCACTAGACCACCACGACGAAAATGAACATACTATAATTGCAATAATGTTACTTCCTTGTAAACTGAAATTAAACAATTTTGTGTTCAATATTTAGGTTTTTAAGAAGTGGGATTTGAATTTTAGTCACTATGTGTGATAATATCGGTGTTTCTAAGAACGTTATAGTGGGATAATACACATTATTATATTTATATATATTGCACAATTATATTTATTTCTTATATTAATCTTAATAAAAAAATAAATTTATTCGTACAACATATTCAGACCTTAAAAAAGCATATGATAACATCTTAAAACCTATCATATGACATACAGATAAATACATACATATATAATGTATAGAAAATAAGATTTATAGCCCATAATTTAACATGTTACGATAATTTATTAACAGGTTGTAACGTATAATCGACTTGTTTTGTTGCTAAAGTATGTTTATGTTTACACAAAACAAAGCAAAATCAAATAAAGATCAAAATTCTCATATTACTCTATTGTATAAGTTCTTCAAACCTGTAATATTTGAGTTTCTAGAGCACGTTGGAAGTTGTAGCAACTTGTGAACCAATTTCTATAGCTTCGAACATTTCAAATATTAAGTTGAAATTTTCAACGACGATTTATTTATGTGATATGTACGGGTACATTTGATATATCTGAAGTTCAAACCACTGAATTGATCATGTTTAAAAAATGCATTTGTATCATAAAAACTAAAGAAAATAATGATTTTGTCGAAACTGTCCAACTTAAAAATAAGTTATTAAATTAAATTTCCTAATGTTTTTTATAAAATAAAAAACAATTAAGATTTATAAAAGTGGCTTTATTTTTTATTAAAATCCAAATACAAAGTAATCTATTAATTTATGTATTAATAGAAATATTGTGCTCTGTGACAAGTGTTAAATATAAAATAATATGTATAAAAGTAATAAATGAAAGTAACGTTTGTAGGAAACTTTAATTATAATCTTTTATATTGAATACAATTTTTTATGAGAGTCAATATTACAGTTTCTTCATCAAATAATAGTCTCAAAGTTGAATTGATACAACGTATTATTAAAACGGAGTAAATTGTGAACAATTTGAATTTGTATGGCAGAGAAATATGATTTGTACTTAATGTGGCAGGATATTAAAGAGGAAGCGTACTTATTTGCTCGAGTGGTTTGGTTCAGGGTAATGAGTAGAATATCAATTCGTTGAAGAAATAATTAAATATTTCGAGTACTTAATTAAAAGGGGTGATAACTTACGCTCATTTATGTGAGTGCGTATGATTGTGTGACCTGAATAACCAATAGTTTTTGTTTATAAAAATTGTACAACTTACATTTTTTACTTACTTTTATTTTGAGTTTCAAGTTAAGTTTGTTAAAGTTTTGCCTTCATACAGACGTTTTACTTATTTGTTAAGCATTTATATAATTCTTTTGCCATTTGAGCGTTTGTTTTCATATACTTAATTTTGAAAATCCGCGAACATAACAAAAAAATTTTGCGTCAGCCGTGTCTAACTCCCAAATGACTTAATTTAGTAGTGACCAATTACGCTGACATATCGTGAAATTTGTTCCTTCCTGAAAATCTTATTGACAAACGGATGACGGGGAATTTATGACAGGTGATATTCCGAGTTTTAGAGCAAGTTCAATAAATTTGCTGACCTGTAGAAATTTTGAGAACCTAGCTGTTTGAAAATTCTGGTATGATACAATTTGTATCTTTAAAAATATTTATATGAATAGCATGGCTACTCTAATAGTGACAAATCATAGTTTAAAATTTTTATCACTTGAATTTAAGTTTATCAACGAGCCTTTGAAATTTTCAGAATAAAATATATTCATGAAGCTACGTATCTTTTAACTTAACCTTGTAACTTTGGATTCTGTTAATATTCTTATTCGTTATAGGTAATTATAATGTTAAATAAAATTAACTAGAAAGAGTTATTATGTATTTCAATTTTTTTTAAAGTTATTTAAAAAAAAATAGAGTAGTCTTTTATTCACAGTAATAATTGTTCGAATTAAAAAGGTATAAAATGTACAGGCATGTATATTGTATACTCGTATAATGTTTATAATAATATTTTATCAAGTATTTGTAGCATAACCCTTATTTAAATGAATATATTCGACGAAACAATAATATTCCTTTCCGATATAGAAGAGTTTTTGATCGTATTTCATTCACACCTTCAAAAATTAGTAAATATCGGCAAATTTAAAAATCAAATTACGTATAGTTAAAATTTACTAAAGGAACTCAATCTTTGCTTATTTGAAATATAAAAAATATTACCTTGTTCAACTCATTGGATAGAACTTATTCATTATAGCTTTAATATCAAATTAAAAAAGCGTTAACGCTTCGTTAATTTGATCATGATTTTGATTTTTTTTTAAACAAAATAATCATTATTTTAAGAAACGTATGGAGTTTCTTAAAATTTTCATTATTTTAAGAAACTCCATACTCAAGAAGTTTTGTTTACTTTGCAACAGTGATGTTTAATATCATTAACAAAATGGTAGGAATCCTTAACTTATCAATTTGTGTGGCCCCGGAGTGATAACATCTTTGAAAGAATCAATCTGGTTCACAAAAGGGCATCAAGGAACATCTTCCTAAAGACTCCTACCAGCAGGAAGGATTGCTACCAGTTTGATATTGATATAAAACTCTAAAATTGACAAATAATAATAGTATGTTCGATGTACAGTCATTATTCGCTAGTTTAAGAGGAAAGTTAAAGGGTAACAATATGCATATAGAGGAAGCAGAGTTAATAAAGTATTCCACGAGGATTTTCCAACCGGACACCAAAAAAAAAAAGAGTCAATAAAGTATAGCCAAGTATTCGACTTTGACTTGGAGTACGTAGTTTCTAAAATAACAAAATAACGCGTACTGCATCCGAAACATTGATTTTCATTTTAATAGTTTAATAGTTTATACGAATATTTTTTTAATTTTTCTGTTATAAGTAAACGTAAATATAAATTCTTTTCAAAAAATATTTTAATGTAGATTTTTAAGGTAAGATTTTCCTGGATTTCTATGAAACATATGTAATTTTTTCATACTAAATTTAACACTAAATAATTACTAATTGCGAAAAAATTGCCTTAAAAGTCGTTACGCGGAGTTATCCATTTGTACGCGTTACGCGGATTTGCACTACCTCCGACGATATATATTTATATAAAAAATATAGATTTGTAGTTTTTTAAACATTTCTGATCAATTTATGTTAATGAAACACAATATAATTTTTTTTTGCAAGCAAATTAAATCTATTATATAAAAACATGGAAAAGTTAGTTACAAGTTGAAATGTTATTATTGAATTTTTCAATAACGTTCATGAAGCGGATGTTATAACTGTTTTAGTTGCATTTAGCCTTGAATATTTATATATGTAAAGTAACTAGTAATAAAGAGGACAATCATAATGACACATCATCTTACAGTGAAACCGAGAGTGTTATTAATCAATGTGACGTCTTTAGGTTTGCAGTTTTCGCAAGATACACAACGACTTGATGTCAAATTTGTTTAAAGAGTTTTATAATTGGTATACCCTTCTTCACAAGGATGATTTTGATGAGCTTAAAAATTTAAAAAAGTTTTAATTAATAGACAAGTCTCGCAAAAATAAAATCAAACATACCTCAGTCCATGTAATTGAAAGTTCTACCATTAAAATTGTGCGAAGGAAAACCTCATTCTAGAAAATTCTACGAAATCTTTCGTTTTCCTTGTATAAATTAAACATTATTTGTGTTTATAAGTTATTATTTGAAACAATTTAATTAGATATGTCTTTAAATGTGAAACCATTTATTACTCGGTATTGTTACAAAACACTTATTAATCAAATAAAATAAAACGAAGCCTTATAAAACAACGTATTCTTTTCTTATTTTGTTGGTTTCCTTTAGCTTTACTGAGTGACAGAAGGGGATGAAATAGGAGCGGTGGCATAAAATACAAGACTTACTCGATTATTCATCGGAAATAACGACATTAATATTATAGTAATTATTTTTTGTAATTGAATTAATGATTTCAGAGGAAAGTTTTTTATTTAAACTTCACCACATGTAACATTTTATGCTTAATATTATGCGTATACAGCTAAAACAGATGAGCAGAATGAAATCACAATTTTATAATTTATTTCTTTTTTTGTTTTATTCACATGTTTCACTCTAATAATTTTATCTCTCTCTTTTGACCTTCCCCTGGTTTTATTTTGTTTAGACCGGAAAGTCTTTGATAGACATTTCACATATTGCAAAATGGAAATTAAGTTATAGGTGGTGAACGCACTGTCTCAGTACCATTCCATTCACCCTTTTCTTGGAAGTTTACCCTCAATTAAAATTACTTTGTTTTCCGATTATTGTTACAATTTAGATTAATATAGTTCATAAATCATTTAGATGTCAATAGTATTTCAACATATTTTCCTTCTTCCCTCTTCTTAAAATTTTAATTATTATTTATAATTTTTGGTTGTCGGGCTAAGATCACATCTTAAAAATGTGACTAGCCTTTGTTTTAATTTTGAAATAGAACCATAAAGAGTATTAGTATCATTGTTAATATATTGGAAATACGTATCATGAGATTCAATAACTTTACTTGAGAGCAGTTATTTTAAGAGCTCTTCCCGTTTATATGAAAATATTATACTATTTACTTAAAGTATGTATTGGACGTTCATTAGTTTTAAGACCAAAATAACTTCGTACACCGTTTCCTACTTTTATATCGCTTATTCCAGACAAAAGAAAAGCATATTCTTAATGTTAATTTTTATATACAAAGTTAAATGAATTATCTTTTCACAGTTACATCAAAACGGTTTTGGCAAGTTTATTACTTGGTGTCGTAAAAAAAACGTTTCTGTTTAAATGGTTCTAGTTGCGTAAGTTATCAACAGATTTATTTCACGGGCATTCTTACAGAAATGTCGTTTTATAAGAGAAACTCGTTGGAATATTTTTCTCTTGATGAAAAAAAAGTAATCTTTTATATTAATTAATAAACGCTTGCAAAGGCGTATTAAAAATTGTAAAAAAAGACAAACACTCGTTTCAATAGAAATCACGAATAAATATGTAGGTATGGATAAAATATTTTATTTGTTGGTTTTTTGTAAATTTGGGTTTTAAATATTTTAACAAATTTTAATGTTAGTCTTATTCATTACTGTCCTTTATGTAATTTACTTGTTTAAGCAAATTATTTAACATAGTAAATTGTATAAAGGAAAGGTTAGTATCAATAAAAAGAATAACATCATTGTAATTTTAGTGATACTTTTTGATTTCGTAATAAAAGTAACATATAGTAATATGTTTAATATATATTTTACCGTATTTCGTAAGGAAGAAAAATAAAATGATTTTCAATGCATATTATACATATATGTTCTATAGTAAACCGAATTAAATATCAATTTATCAACCAATTTAAATAAGTGTCTCTACCATTTATCTATTTCACGATTTGAAATATTTTATCTCTCTTAAATTAAACTAATATTTTGGATTTTACTTTGCGTTAAATATTAGTTTCATTTAAATGAATACCCGCGAAAATTTATCTCTCTTTTGAAATTTTTAATAGCTAAAAAGTCACTTATTCTATATAAATATTTTCCAAAAAGTATTCAATATTACATATACAATTTGACTCAGAGAGCTCTAATGAAGCCTTTCTACCTTCAAACATAGTTATGAAATAGTTATAAACGAGTTATATAAATGTACGAACTATATCGCTTTCATTGCTGTTATTTTATTTTTGAACATCTTAATAGATGATTTAAGTGATCCATACTGTTAACTTTTTTCTTTTACTAGCCTTTTTCTGATTACTAACATGAAATAACTAAATGAGACAAAAATAACAATATGTTATATTTTGTTAAAATTGCTTTTGTCTTCCTAGTTTCCGCGAAAGACATATTTGACTGGGCACATTAAATGAACAATATAAGGAATTACAAACAAAAAATAAACAGAGATTCTATTGTTGTTGAGTCTTAGTATTTATTTCTCTTTAAATATTCGGTTTTGATCCGTCCATGTATTATTTCTTCTCAGTAGATGTATATGATAGAATGAATTCTCAATTTCTGAAAATTATTAGATTCTGGATTCCCTTTTATAAAACAAGTTATACTGTTAAATTCTGTTTAAAAAGAGCATTTTATAACGCCGTTAAGCTTGCCATATATGATTCTAATATACATATGTGGTCTTTGTATCGATGCTATTTTTGTTGAGCAATTCAAAATGTTAAATTTGTATTGTAGAAGAATTTTTGAAAGTGTAGTGCCACGAGGATATAAATAGTGCTTCCCGTTAGAGAATATAAAGATATCATCATTATCATTTTCGTCTCTACAATCTTGTAAATGTATATTTATGGAATTAGTTATAACCAAGATACGATTATATTACTACATATAAATGTTATCAAGTAACCATCAGTTTTATAGGAATATATAAGTTCAGGTGTTTATACGACATACTTCAGCTTTGTACCATTAACTTCTGTAAATACTTTAATTCTGCTCGTAAACTATTATAGTTTTATTGTAATGAATGCCTACATTTGTCTTTAAATATAAGAATATATTGTAGTTTTAATTTTTCAGCAATTATTGTACTATAGACTCCGTCATCACGTTTTCATTATAGAACGTCTTTTGTTATTAATATTTTCATGCTAGAATATACTAGTTTGAATAATATAATAAGCATATCAGAAATAGATGATCCAAATAGATTATCCACCTACATCACATCAAATGTAACTCAAGCGAAGATTGCGTGCAAGACCTCTTCTAATAATTAAACAGCAATGCTCTTTGAACTTACTTCATATACAAAATCAAAACGTAACTAATAACTTATGCTTAATGAAAACTGATAATTGCTTGATGTGTTTATTCGCTACAAGTAGTTTGCGTCCAATATGACATTAGATTCAAATTTTTCAGAAAATATATAAACATTTATGAAGGTAAACTTTGTTGAAGAGAATATTTAGTTAAGGTATGTCGATGTATGTCGAACGATATATCGAATATTCATAAAAAATGAATTATTTTAAACAAAACTCTGCCTTTTAGTTAATATGAAGCATCGAGTACAGCAAGTATCTTATGAAATACGTGCTCAATTACTCTAATACAAAATTATAATGTTCTGATATATTTATATATAATATAAAATACTAATATTATATGTTAATTTGAAACGTCTATAACCGTTTTATATAAATACATAAATGGAGTTTATTTCTTATTTATACTTATAATTTAAAGACGTTTGAGAATCATTAAACTATATTCATATGTTCGACAGTTTATATTAAGTTTACTAACAAACCCCTCAATATTAGAACAGAATAATCTTTTTTATTATTCTAGTTCTATATTTTTCTGGATACAACGTTTCAGTCCAATCGTTTTGGTTATTTTTAGACGTAAAATTTTGTGATTCATAATTTAAAATGTAAAATTTCATTAAACGTCCTAATTTTAATAACTCTAAAAATATCTTTTTAGATATGTTTATTGTCGTACAATGAATAACAAAAATAAAAAAAACATAGATTTATATAGAACGGGTGAATACCTAATCATCATATTTTATTATCATATCTGACAGTGTAATTAATCAAAAATAATTCCGTAACCAAACTTCAGACAAGTCATTAAACAGGTAATTTTCTAAATTGAAATGAATATAAATTCATGATTCTGTAATAAAAATACTTTCTCAAAATAACTTACACTGAAATAGTAATTTCTGTGTTGTAATTAAAAGTAATTTTATGTAATATCAAGTAATTAAAATAATATTTAATCTTTAGCTTTTACAGAATATTGATCAGCATTAGGAACTTATACAACAAATAATCTAAAATCAAAGGTCATAATTAGTTAATTAATATATTTAATTGCTTTGAAAACAATCTGTGACATAATAAAACATAATGTTTTACATTAAAAAATGTAAATATTATTTTCTAATAATATATTAATTCAAAATGAACATTTATAAAAATAAAAAAATATTCATTTTAATAGATACACGCTTGAATAGAAAAATGTGACTTCACTTTAATTTATGGGATGATGTTGTATTTGACATAATCACTTCAACAAAGATTTTTTCACATTTACTAAAAAAGAACATACGTTTCTTACAATTTTCTATTTATATATGTACAAGCATTTATCATATTTATCTACACGTATAAACCCACAGTGAGCCTATAATCTTCTAACTTTTAAAATGTTAGATGTAAACCTAGTAGAGTTACATCTAACATTTTAAAAGACATTTCCAAAAACATAAAAAACCATTTCAAGCAATATAGAGAAAATTAATATAACAACAATATTTTGTAATCCTACGTACATATTATATATGAACGTATATGTAGGTAATACTCTATATTTTCCTGACTGATAATATTAATATAAAGTACCGTACATTCTGTTATACTAGAAGACGACATAGCACAGGAATTTTCACAGCTCAACTTTTATTCAAGTAAAACATACACTGGATTTGTCACGGAGTAAACTTAATTGAAATTTCTATGTAAAAGGTCTTAAATTTTTTGTCTCTGAGAATGCGGTTCTTTGGAACGCTGTAATATCGGTATAACAAATTAAATAGAATCGTTTGTTACGAGAATAGACCGTTCATCGTTTTCTGTGAAAAATTGTAACAATTTTTTTTTATTTCATTATATTCAACTTTATAACAACTGAATTCTTTTTAATCAATAAAATAGTTTATTATGGAATCCGTGCAACAGATACTCGTACAACAATTTTTAAAGAGTGAGTGCGTGTTTGAGTGAATGTACCTTATTCTGTCTGTGGCATTGTGAGTCTCAAATGGATTGACCGATTCCGATGCACGCTTTTTCATTCGAAACCCTTCCTTGTGGTGGATCCTAACCATATTCAGTCATCTTGGATAATACAGTGTAAGACTATCGGCTCTTTTTCAAAATGAAGAAATCATTTGTGACGTATGATCATTCATTTAAGTGATTCATGTTTGCCATTATAATATTGAAATAAAAATTAATACGCTTCTAAAAAATTACTATTAGTTTTGTTTTACCAGTTTTCATTATTCTATTGATACTTAACACGAAACATTCTAATTTATCCTTGAGGCACACCCAGAAAAGCTTTAACATAAGAAAAAACAGACTCAATTTTACGTAAACAAAAGCAGCTTAACTAAAACGATTTTACCTAAAGCGTATTTGAAGATGATAATAATCATTAGAATAAAATATGCAGTAAAATTTTACATTTAATCTTATGACAGAAATTTGGTACATATCATTATTTTTCCGGCTTAAAACTCGTGTAGCATAATGGTCGAATACGTTACAATTTACCATACTCATACAAGGAATAAAAATTTACATTGTTCCACCGACTTCAAAAACGGAAAACATTATCCATTCGTCCGTAGAACCCTACTAATATTATGAATGCGAAAGTAACTCTGTCTGTCTGTCTGTTATGCTTTCACGCCTAAACCACTGAACTGATATTTAATGAAATTTAGTACAGAGATAGAGTTGACCTTGAGAAAGAACATAGGATAGTTTTTATCCCAGACTTTTAAAAGGTTCTCTTGGAAACGCGATATAACCGAACTGCACGCGGGCGAAGCTGTATATATATATATATATATATATATATATATATATATAGATATTTCACTGATGACATCACAGTTAGTGAAGATCCAATTTAAAAAATCATGGTATAATGTTTGTGATTGTCTGGTTGAGTTTAAACTAAAGTATCTGATGTCGAATATCACACGTAGTATATAATTTGAGCTCAATTGATAAATGAGCCATCAAGTTGTCTGCATCTAGCAGATAAATCTAGAATACGTTATATGTATTATATTCTCTGTGATTAATACAATATACAACATTTAACGTAATTAACGCATACCCTCAAACACCCCAATTAGAATATAATAATATAAACGCAATGCATACACCAAATATTATTTATATGTGCGTTTGCATTTTTTATTTGTGAATTAATTATGTCGAGTACAGCCGGAGGTTCCAAAAAAAAAAAAAAAATTACTTATAATTACTTTATTCTAAAAACAACCTATCGTTACACAATTGAACGAAGAAGTGATTTTATAATTTTAAAACTGATTTACAATGACTCGGGAAGCCGTGGTTTTCTCTTTCTGCATTCCATTCCCATAGATTCCGCGGAATGAGGTGTCGTCTTTACTTCATTCCATTCTCATAAGTTCTATGGTGTCAGCATTCGGTGTTTAATTTAATAATTTTATGTTCGCGTAACAAATTTAGATATCCATATTTCGTGCAAATAATATGGTCAGCTATTCACCAACACTCCGCTGCACACGCACACACAACAGACACAATGTACTCGCCGCGCCCGCGCCCCTCCGAGTGCCGTGCGACAATAATAAGTAGTAGGTAATAATAAGTATACGAAATAACTACATTATGATTTATGATTCTTCTTTCCATCACACTTTTCAGGCTTTAGATTGTCTACATTGATTTTTTTTTAATGTGAAGCCAATATTTTATAATTACTGATTTGTTAAATTAAATTTGTAAATAAGAATTATTAAACAGCTGATAACGCGTGATTTGATTAGACATCACAATACCTTCGACAAAGTCGGCGTTTTTAAATGGTGTGAATCAAAATATTAACAATAATTCAAAAATCTTAATACTCTGACTTACGATCCATATTCGTTTCAATGAAGTGTTTAGATAACTGTGTATAGGATGACTGTAATTTTCTTAGTTCTATCTAAATTTGAGAAAAAAAATGACCTGCATAAAAAACTATAAAAATCGATCTAGATTCCGATTCTGAACAAACTACTTTCAGGGTGTGCGTTAATTATGTTACACGTTGTATATAAAAACAGTTTAAATTTTTAAAATGACGCCCCTGCATTGTTTATTAATATAATATTTCTGTTTACAAATAGACTATGATATTTCATGATGGGTGATTGTAATTGGAATTAATTCTCAAATCCTAGAATAGAATATTTGTTTGTGAAATTTATTAAATAAACACTTATATAAACGTGTAGATATGGGGAGTTTGGCGTTATTGAGATACCTCCTAAGTTTAAAATATTCTATCCGTTTACTAATAAACACCAAAGTCGAATGAAGATCATTGAAAAATATATTTTGTTTACTAAAACTACTTGAAACTGAACTTTAAAATCGTTGAAAAAAAATAGGTTGACCTGATTAATTAGAATTTAATTCGTAATATTAAATTACTACGACTGAAGAAAATGTTATTTTTCTACTTTATGCCATCACACTATTATATCTCATAAATAGTAATTATTATTTGTGAGGTCCTATAAAACTAAAAGATTTAGTACCTTGTTTTTGTTAAGCATTATAAATCAATATCTCTTTTTACAAAAAATGTTATTTTTTATCTTCTATCTATTTCACTAGTTTTACAATTATATGTAGGTATCTTAAGACTTTAGCGCTTACATCCTTTCTAAGTCAGTTTTATATATTTAGAGTTTTATTTCCATAAGAGAATATTATCTCATTTTTAAAAAAAAGCTGTATTTGTACCTAAATAACTTTTTATTCTTATTACACTTCGCCATACTTAATTTTAAATCACATCATCAACACTGTTTTTATCTAAATAGATAGATAGAGTCACAAGCAATTTGGTACCACTTTTTTTGGTTCAATTTAAATTATATATATGTGTTAAAAAGTATACGGTAAAAAAATATAAGGTATCCTTTTTTTTCTTTTTTTTATCCTTGGCAAAATGCATTTACGCATCCCCTCCGTTTTTGAAGATAGCGGGGTATATGGGTTTCGTTTCCACTACCCACTAAAACCCAAGGGTGTTCCACGACGGCCCTTGTGTCGGAGCGGGGGATCGCTTTCTCACCTCCACCGACTTTCTTCAAGGTATCCTGATAAATGGTTTCAAGATAATTTATTTCAATATTAATAACCAGTTTTTTTTTAAAGATTTTGATCTTCTCACTGATTAGAATTGTCTCCTCTAAAACGAATATTAATCTGTCACCACGAAAACAAAGACAGTTGTTCAGTTCAGTTCAGTTGAAAGTAAAAAAGTTTCTAGTTTCGCGGAAGTCTATTAAGAAAGAATGTGGACAAGGTGGAGTTTCTTAGCGCGGTGCTTCTGTAGCGATAAAATATCAAATTGAAATTCATGTTTATCAGAAGAGCTTGGAAATCTTCATTAAAGATGATAGTACATTATACAGTTGCGTCGTTATAACAATTATAAACTCGATTTATTAAAAAAGTCACATCCGTTATAAGAAGTAAAAAAAAAATCTGTTAACAAAAGCTATTAAATAAAAGTTATAATGTATATACATCTTTTTAATTTTTTATTTAATTCTCATAATAGGCGCTTTGTGGTATCTTTTTCATGTTATTTGAGTCCTTTCAGTAAAATACAAATTATCTTAAATATTTACAAATTATGTTTCAGTTTTTAGCACCCTTAACTGAAACATCAGTTCATCAGTCTACATTTGTAAAATGTTATGTAGAATAACAGTTCAAGGTTGTTTATATCGACATGAAGACAATACGTTTCAGGGTAAAGATTAAGTTGTATTTATATTATGTACTATCAAGTATTTTTTTTTTTATAAAATACGAACGACAATATAACTAAAAGAAGAAAAATATTCTCAATCATTTTACAGAATAAATAGCAAACTTCATGTCTAAAATCAATTCTCAAAAAATTTTCTTATGCTGATTAATATTTCAAATGTCCTCATATTTCATTGTGCAATAAATAATACTTTAAGCCGTTTTTTAAATTGACAGGACAGGAGGATAGGCTAGAGATGTGAGGATATTTTATTTCTCCATTTCTCATACACTTAAGAATTTGGTTGGCATTTTTGCTCTTAACCAAACATTTATTGGCATTATATGACATAAATAAATAATTTTATGTTTGCCAATTCATCTGAAATATTTGAAGAAGAGTTCCTTTGAGAAAATTCAATATCGAACTCATCACTTAACAGAACAGGAAAATATGAGAACAAACTTCTTTATTTTAGAAACATTCGAAAAGTTATTGTAGTCCTATGAGTTTAAATATAAATAAATTTTTCAATTCAAATTATTGTGCTACTTTTGATATGACTATAAATATAAAGAACGAACTTAGTATTAAAATTGTTTTATGAAATGGATATATTTTATACAAACACATGCCCTTTGTGTACTTTCTTGATATCCGTAGTCTAGCAGAGTTTCCCATAAACTCTTGACTGACCTTCGATTTGTATTCCAACTAATATGTATTGAACGATGATGGTTTCATGACTTGAATCATGACCTGAAATTTATCATGACCTGAATAAATCAGGTTATCATGACCTGGAATTTTGCCAATCACTTAGAATATTTTTATTTAATTGTAATCATATACATATATGTATATTGATCATTAATAAATTGTTACTTAATTTTTATTCTAGCATTAATTTTAATTATCATGTTTCGTCATTAGCTAATTAATAGCTGTAGAAATAAGTATTTAAAAGTCAATAACATGCTAGATCAAACTGCAATAAGAAACAGCTTTTATATATATATGTGCTCCAATATTAAACCTTTTTTTTATATCCCACAATATCATTACTTTCATTGCAACTCCGTTTCCGCTTTAAAGGATGAAAAGGGTCTCTATAAATTGAGTTACATTTATGTGTTGATATAAGTCGTTTCGCGACATAACCTAGAAGTTTTGACAATCCGAAAACTGAGTAATAATAGATTTAGTAAAAGTAAAGTTTTGTCATAACTTCTATAAAAGAGCTAATTTTAGTTAAAAAGTTGCTTAAGTAATATTCATTTGTTTATTTTAGTTAGTGTGATTATTTGAAAAAGCTATATTATAATATATTGAAATGGTTACAAACAGTTGAGATAAAAGTCTCGGGTTCAATTCCAGGTTTATTTATGAGTAATGACTTTCTTTAACTACATTTATATTAATAAGTCACACAAATGTATAGAAAGTTCTTAAAATAAAGTTTGTCTCTTTCAATAGATTTCTAAATAAATAATGAAACTCGACTAGGTTGTTCTGTATATTTTACTTTTCAAAAACTTAGCTAGTAGCTACTTCTCTGAAATTAGAATGAAATTATAACAGTTTTACATTTTACTTTATTAAACGAGTCCCAATCATCTGGTATAAATGCCAAAGGTTTGTAATTTGCACTGGAAAACGCTTTTTGATTTGCAACTCCTTTTATCAGCGAATTTCTCGACACGTAATTACATCCGACTCGTGATTTGATTAACCTTGTCCTGATTTTGTCTTATAAAATAAAACAATGTTCACTTGAACATTCTCAGACGATTGTTTGTAGGTAGGTGTGAAAAACATAACACTTTTTCGGTGACAGAATTTACAAAATTATTTATTTTATAAACACTAAAAATTAATCGCCAATAATAATGATTCATACATAATTACTAATGACAGGTGACAAGAATGTTTATGTTTATATATATTTGTACATTCTTATCCATATTTTATATATATTTATACATTTTTGTTAAGTTTCGCGTACGCTCATGGATATGATTTGTACCTTCTATGTATAAAGCTCGTATTTATAGCTTGTCCTTTTAATTGTAGCCAGTTTCATCACCCAAATACGACTACATCAAAGGATACCACAGAACCTCATAACTCAAAAGCTTGGTGAGTTTAACAAATACGTTGTGAGCGTTTATAAAGAGTAACACATCACATCATATCTCGCCTGCACTGAACACGGTTGCTGTAAAGTAGCCGAAACGTAGGGAGTATTTATGCTTTTACAAAAATAAAGTCTCGTAATATAATCCGAAAAATATTAGTTTCATTTAAATGTACTACGTGATCTTGCGTATAAGCCTGTACACTGTAAATTAATACAAAATTCATTTGAAGAATTTGTCTCTTTGTATGGAAGTAAAGTGCAATGAGTTGATAAACTTTAAAAGTTATTATGATTTTGATATCAAAAAATGTAATGTGGAATATACTTTTATATAAAATACAGCAAATTGTTAAACAAATTGTTAATGTATTAAGACTGACGGTATTCAACATTCAGTAAAGCTTTTATAAAGCTGTTATAAAATAGCGATATCATGGAAATTTTTAATATTCACTTTTCTACCTCAACAACATATAAAATTTGATCATTTTCTTTATTTAACAGTATTAAGAAATCGAAAATACTGAGACATTAACTTTCTTCTTACGAATGCGAAATTAGAGTAATCAATTCCGTGACAATAAAAAATATCTTTTATCTTTTTAGTGACCAATAGTGATTCATATTATATTTAATTTCTGGGTCTTGTATCGAACTTGGTACCATTCTATCCAGTATATGCTAAAACCGATAACCATACTGATGTCACAGCATTAAGTTTGCAGTGTTTTCACAATTTATATTAAGTAAAACTACATACGTTATGCCACTCTTAACATAACCTTACCCTAAAACTATTCACATTTTACCTACGACTGACCCAACTTAATAACTTCATACCTACCAATAATAAATTAAGAAATTAATAAAAATCAAAAAAAAATATAAAATTCAACTAAATTCAACTCGTACGGGCTTAACTAACTCCAAAACAAATTTACCTAGACTATATACATACAATATTGGAATAGTTGAAAGCAGGGTAGCAGTGTAACTTTGACCTCGCTTTATACACGACGCTTTATATAAAAACAAATAACAATTGTCTATTTTGTGTGATAAATATATTGATATTAGGTCAGCTTATATTGGATAATAAAAAATTCCGACATTAATAATATTTGATCATAACTTTCATTGTAATAATTTAAAAATTCCACTTATATGTAATATTATATGAACAAGAAAATAAAAGGTATACGCATTGTTCCGTAAAATACTTAATTAAATATTCGACGTCATTTTTAAAATAACTGTAGTAACTTTTTATGAGTTGATTGATATAATAATATTATTGATAAGTCGACTTTGATAATTAGCGAAACTTTCAACATTTTACGTGAAAACCACATCGGAATCGAATGAGCCGTTTCTGATACTAGCGTGTACAAACGGACAGATAAACAAACGTTAATTATAAAAATATTGTTTTGAGTTTTTTTTGCGATGACCAAGTTAAAGGGAATATTATTTTAAGGTTTATTATCTACGTTTTTAGTTTATTTTAATATTAAATTTATTTCAACAAATCAACATTACATTTATATACGGGTAATGTATTATTATTCAATTACAATGACAGCTCGTTCAATCAATAATCCAAAAAATATATATAACATACATAGTTTGTATGCAATCTCACAGCATTCCTATTTAATTTAAACTTGAGAAGTATCAGATGAACAGACAGTAAAAAGAAGATACAAAAAATATATATCAAGCGAAATAATCTTCAGTAAGAAGCTTATACAAATGTGTAAAGTATGAAATATCTTCTGATCAGTGTATCCAGAAATTTGTGTTGGCAGAAGAATTTGTATGAACGAACAACTAGAGAGAACAAAACAAATTAAAACACATAGTTCTTGTTATTAACGCACTCATAATAAAGTTCTCTAGAGAACTAAATGTATCCGAGTAAATTGGTAATTGTATTAACAACAAAAATATACAGAACTTACAATTATTTGAGCACATTATTGTTAAATGAATAAATGGATTGTTAATTACAAAGTGTCTGTCCTGGATATTTATGTGAATTAAAACTTGAGAAGTCCCTAATGAAATTAATATGAACTGACAACAGAGTGAGTAATCTCTTTTCAATTTACTGACAGAGAATCAAACTATGATTAATTAAATCAAGAGTCCGCCGAAATTACGAAAAAGCAATAGAAGGTGCTAACAAAATTAAAAACAACAAAGCAAATAGCACGTTATATGTAATAGTATTACAATTTTTATCTATAACATAATATAGTCAAGTTGCATGTTACGTACACGAATGTTTATTTATACATATGTATATAAACATACATATATACTTAAAATGACTAACTTTTATTCAATCTGAGGTATCATTTTGTAGTGTATAGAAAATAAAGCACTTGACTCTCATTATGTTAACACACAAATATTATTTCTTGTTGATATGAGACATATAAGACCTAAATATCTTAATGTGACTGACTAATCAAAAGAATATCTGAGTTCACAATCATGACTTAATAGTCGATAATTCGACAATGAATTTGAGATATATAACATTTCTTTGCTCATTTATTTTTCTTGTACCTAATAAAGAAGTATATAAAACATTACAACCAAAATCTTAAAAAGAATTTATATATTTATTAACCTAGAAATATAATTGAGCAATATGTAAGGGATTTTTGAGATATCTATGAATTACTGTACTATTCCCATTTGGATCTACTTTCTCTTAATCACTTTAAACAATAATAAAGCTTAAATATTCAACAAGCTAAGAAACAAAATTTTTTTTGGTATGTAAATAAAAAATGTTCGTGTACAAATTCTACCTCGGGAAAAAAGTAAAGTTACTAATTCAAACTAAGTATTTGAAGAAAATATATTATAAAATGAATTCAAATAATATTATAAATAATGTGAAATAATAATTAACTAAAAACTCCTAAGAACGTTTCTATTATTTTTGATATTTTAAAAGACCTTTTTTCTACTTTTTCCTTCATGCTGACCTGTGCTACTCAGAGTTGTGTCATATAGACTTGCTATAAGTATATAAGAAAGTGAAAACTGTAAGAATCAAAATAAAACACAGACGTAATAATTAATTAAATGTTTCATTGCTTGTGAATAATATAAAGAATTATGTCAATAACATATGAATTTTTCCATGAAAATACGAAACCTACTTAAAATACAATTGGTATAAAAAATATTTCGCAACAAAATATTACAAAGATAATGGAAATTGTAACCTCGTTACCTCGAGAAGTATTTACTAAAGGATGACTTTGATGATGAAACCTTTGTAATTTAATGTTACTTTGATGAGTATTCAGATAAAATTTTATTATGAGTGATATGATGTGCATTGAAGGGTCTTCTTTGAACCCTGAAGATTCAGGGAAAGATATTTTACCCACATCTTATTTGGCATCATCAAATTATGCCGACAGTTAAAAAATATATCATTGTACTTATGCCACACGGGGATGCGGCGGATAAATTTTAATCAGTTACTAAGTTAAACTTTTGAGATTTTTTTAGAAGAAAAGGAACATTTGTGTTTAAATGTTATGTTCTAAATCAACTTAAAGAATAAATTACAACAAAATTAGTTTAGTTATAATTGAGAGAAATTTTTAAGTGAACAATAATAAATAAGTCTTTTTTGTTATTATTATTCATCTTATAATATATTCTGAATGTAATTGTTTAACAATAAATTCATATTATTTAGTAAAGTAAAACATTAGTTATTTTATTTTGATATTTGTTCTTTGACCCATTCAAAGTAACCTTATGTCTTTAGAATGTTCACTATTAGCGCTTTATTTATTTGTTAAGAGTATTTAAAATTCATGACTTACACATATGAACTAATATATAAAATTCTTTATACTGCCTAAGATTTTTAAAGATTAAATGTGTATGTAAACGAAGTAATATTTTCGGATTACGTCGAATATTTTATTATTTTTTTAAAACTACATTCTCCCGACGTTTCGGTTAGGTACTTTTCAGCAACCGTGATCATGGGCAGAAGAGGTGTGAGTGTCTGTCATTTGGTCTTGTTATTTAATATAATGAAATTATTTTTATATATTTAAAATAATAATTAAAAAATACTTTTCTGAGAATTTGTAAGTAAATTAAATCAAATTTAATTTATTTCTAACACCACACAAAGGCTCATATCGTTTTCACCTTAATTGCAAGCAATGATTCATGGACCATAGAACTATCGCAAGATAAAATTCTCTCCGTCTCGTCATCATTTTTATAAGCTACATTTTCTCATTGATCTTAATGTTCCAGAACGTCAGCGTTTCTCTTTCATAGCTGTCATCAAACTGGTCACGTATCTCGTTTTGCCTGTCATTATCCGTCTGCAACATATTTAGCTAATTAATAATTACTTTCGTAAAAATACTGATATGTATTCATTACAAATACACTTTACGAAAGCATGTTATATGATTGTAGAATGCATTAACTACATATTTATATGTATTAGATATTACATTGTAATGTTTGACTATATTAAAATGATGCCGCAATATGAAAAAATATGATATAAAAAAATAGTGTCAAAATAAATATGTCATGTTTAGTCATTGGTTTGACTGATTTTTTTTCTACTACTGATTTTAAATTTAAGCTGTTTTGTGCTTAATGTGATAATATATTATGGATTAAGCATTTTTATTTACATTATCAAATACTTTTGATAATATTTGTATTCTTACCTTTGTGTAGAGATTTCTAAGACCAACGTACAGAACATTGATGAAATTAAAAAAAACTATCTTTATACGTAATCTCAATTCGAACTGTAAAGTAATTAGTTCTAAACAAAACCAGATTTATATTAATGTATTATCGTATTATAAGTATTTTAATAAACTAAAATAATACAACTAGCCATTAAATAAGATTCTCTTTACGATGAATATATTGTTCACAATCATTAGTTTTACTATAATAAAATGTACTCTAAAGTAATATTTATTAAACATAATTTTACTTTTATTTTATACATTTAACTTTAACAATTTGCTTTGATATTAGCATTTAACAATTATTCCTTCACATTTATTTCATATTTATTTTATTTTAGCTTTAACATTTTATTTATTTTCCAGATATTCTGCCACCCTAGATCCTTCCTCCTCGTGCTGTGCATCTTCCCGGGTACTCCATACGCGCCTTCCTGCGGTCTACCACGCGGCGGATTTGGTGCTTCTGGTAAGTGTTCTTTTATTACCATCCATTCCTTAGTCACTAAGTGTATCAGGTCATCAACGACAGTTAAAGTCGATATTATCTATAAATGAAGTAGAGAGATAAAAGGAGGATCCTTTGAGTCACTTTATTTCTTACGTTAACCTTGGGTTTAAAATATATTATATCACAAATAACGTAATTTGCAAAGTAAGATTATTTAAATTGTATCTTTTATCAATGCAATAAATTTAAAAACTCATGGTAATACGTAAATAATATGAAGTGTTATTGGAAAGTATATGCCCATTTTTATTAAAGAAAAACCTAAGAACCAAGAATATAAAGCTTGGAGTGAATATAATGTTGTGAACGTATGGAAAAGTCTAGAGTAAAAGTTTTTCAATCTCAAATTTTCAAGTTTATAAGAACATTTCTTGTTATTCTCTATACAACAAGGCGCACGTAATCATATACATTTATCTCTTTTTAATATGAACGAGAGAAACTTGATCTTGGAATCTCTTTTTGTAGCTTTATTAATTTACTTTGAGATAAAGTGTTAAACAAATGTTTTATTGACCCGGATGGTTTAATGCTTGAACATAAAAAAATTTAAGGTAAGTGCATAAGTGTTCCTAAGAAATGGAATCAATTTGATATTTCTGTTTGTATACACATAAAATAAAATAAATTTAAATTAATTTTTCGTGAATTTTATAACATCGCGATAGTTTTTTATCATAACCACAGCAACTTTAGTAAGGCTTAAAATGTTTTCTACACTATTTTTCATAGATTAAAAAGTAACAGGATTTTCAAAGTCGAATGTGTTTTCACACTACTTTTAAACTAATAAAGATTCATATTAAGGAACAGAGCTTTATAAAAACAATGAATTATTTTATTGGTTTCCTTTGGAGTAATATACATATTAAGAGACATTAGGGAATAAAATTCGACGAAAGAGACTTCCATAAAATGGCAAAAGTTATTCAATTTGTCAACGGAAATAGCAGTTTTGCTATAAAATTGACATTTGTTAGTAAATTAGTAATTAAAAGAATTCAGAACCTACGAAGGACGGAATAATTGCTGTAGAACGAAATATAAAATATATAAGGCAAAATCATAAAAACGATATTAAGAGTTTCTTAATATATCTATATATTACGTATTTTCTATAAGTGCAAAGATAGACAAATCATGTCCCTTTTCGTTCATTCAGGGTCAAAGATTAAATCATATTCTCGTCAAAAGTATACTAGTGATTAAAATCTGTTTTAAAATTTTGCCTTTGTTTTATATATTGCCTCGCGTTTGTTGTATATCCTCAAAGTAAATTTAACTACAAATTAATATCAAGTTACAAGATAATTACTTACACAAGACTAGCAACTAGCAACTAAGTAATTATATTATAAAGTAATATTTTCATGAGCACAATTATTTAGCTATGAAAATGACGAAGATATTATAAGTGATCTTTAGTGAAGAGATTTGTTAACGTATATGTATTTAAATATAAATATTTATACAATTTATAACTGTTTTATATTTATTAATTTAATTTATTAATTTAATAGAAATATTATAAGCCTTCTTCTATATAAAAGAAACTAGCGAGCGATAAACTTGATTAATTAACGTCTGCGAGGACTAATTAAAAGATATAACAATTCTCAATCAAATAGAGAAAAACAATAAATACAAATAAATATTAAATTTTATATTAATATTTGGTTCTTATAGATTAAATTTCATAAAATGAGTCTCAAAGAAGATTCAGTTGTTTGCCCCATAGTGGGTATGTGGTTTCGTGGAAGCCTTTACTGATGTTATACATATGTATGTTCTGATGTTTAATAATTTTATCATACTAAAATATTTCGTAATATAATAATATATAGAAGAAATATTCATATTTTATGGAAACATTCCACTTAAAAGCTACTTACAATTTAATCAAATGTAAATGAAACAATTAAATAAAAATGTAATATGTTAAAGACGAAAGTTACTCCAAGCTGGCAAGGCAAAGCCAATCGTAGTTGCAGTTTTAGACTGTTCCATTATGTAACGTGAAGTAATGTATGATACATTATAGCCACATGAATTATTTAATTTTATTACTTGGAACATTGCGGTAAGATGGTAACTGATATTACCGGAATAATTATGCTTATTACAGAATAATTATGCTTGTGACATGTGAATATTAATTATTATTAATTATCATTAGATAGCCAGCTCGACCACTAAATTTATATATAACATTATATAAATTATGTCACTATAGAGATACATATATAAAATATTTTGTACAGCATTTATAGTGAAATATAAACAAAACACAAAGTTTTAAGTTACTTTGATTAAACATTTAAATATCCGACCTTCAATTTCGTCTGATATACCTCTAGCTTAGCCTATCTTATATATAAGAGCTTATGTTGATCAATGAACAATCCTCAATCAAGATGAATCTTAATCGCGCATACAAATCTAGAATATGTAGCTTAATTTTGAATTTACATATGTTTGGTGACTGTAGAGCGATTATGCAATATTATTATTTTTTTGTTTATTAATATTTCATTCACTCGATTATGTGTATTATCCCTTGTCTTAAGTTAAAACAAGTAAAGTTGATTTTATAAAATGAAAAAAATCTAAGTTATGTGGTTATTAGAATTTGGGTTAAGTGATTTATATTTGATTTTGGAATTTCATACAAATATGTTTCAACATTAGTCGCTATTGGAAAAATTATGACAAAAAGGACTGTTTTTTTTCAAATTGGTTGCCAGTAATAGATCACGTCACTTAAGATCCCTTAAGTGTACAAATCTGTATCGTCTATTGTACAAGTAATAAGCTTAACGACAAGGGGTATTCCTAAAATCTTACCGCTAATGTTACATTACTGAACATTTATTCCGTTTCATAATTTGAGTTATTATTGATAATTCCAAACTCATACATTACTTATATTGATGCTGTAGTTTGTTGAATAAATAACGACGAAGTGAATTAGATAAAACAATTATTTTTTTAATTTTTTACTGTATAAAAGCGTTATTGAGAAATATTTTAATAAATATTATTATTGCTTCAAAAAATTACCTTAATGTTATCAATGAATTTTACAAATATAATATTTTCCTCACAAGATTATTAATTTGGCTGCTTTCAAATCCCTAATCGAATCCTTATATTGATAAGTCATAAAATAGTTTTTGAATATCTCAGTAATTTATCCAAACAATTATTTACCTTAATAAATGTTGTTAAGTTGATAATAATAATGAGGCTCAAACATTTGAGAAACACTGTATTTAATTTACAGTGCTGTACTATCGTTGCTGAAATATTCTGAAACACACCTTAGTCATTATTTCTGAGCACACGATGCAAAGAATTATATTTATAAAATAAAATAATCAGAGTATTTAGACTTCAATGAGTGAAATTGAAAAAAGTAAACAAATTATTGTCAAGTCAACAAACTTTTAGTAACAATACATAGTTTGGAATCTTTATTGATTGACGATTGTATGTGTGTTTGTAGTGACAGTGTGTAAATGTTGTTATTTATTTCTAATACATTTTATATAATGCACGTTGTTACTTGTGCACTTCTCCATAAAACTTTGAGCGTGTCAAGTTCGATGTTCAATCGTTGACGCAGTTCTCTTAAAACTTAATATCTTGACTTAATACACGCCTCACAAAATTATAATATTCATCATATTGATAGAATATATATCTGTGTACCTTATTTTTTGCATAAGATAAAGAAACAGGAAAAAATAATGACACTATTCTATAAAATATTATTAGGAATCCAGTATCAAAATATATTAGGAGACCTGGCGAACTTCGTATCGCCCTATAATCAAGAAATATCTATTACGTTTTTTTATTTATATTTTTGGAGTTTACCTGTAAGCCATAAATCTCCGTGTTTTGAAGTGCGACAGAATGATTGACTTATTAGTTAGTTGTCAAATCTAATGTCAAAAAAACGTTTGTATGGGAAATAGAGAAGGGCTGTTTTTATGGTTTTCCCAGTAATGAATCAATTTTTTTCAGCTTTTATACCTTCCCTGAACCTCCACGAACATTTCAAGACTAAGATAAGATAAATCCGTTCAGCTGTTCTCGAGTTTTAGCGAGACTAAGGAACAGCAATCCATTTTTATATATATAGAAGATTATATTTATAAATATTGTTTTGTTCGATAACATACTAATTCGGAGTGACATAGAACTGAGGCTTTAATTTCATTTACGTTTTTTCGCGTTTGATAAATAACAACTTGGATTGTTGACAATGAAAAATATTCCTAAGTCGGCAACGTAAATATTTTATTACAGTGGAAGATTATTATTGATTTCCTTAACTAACGTAACTTAAGTTATTGGATACGTACTCGTAACGGATTTTTATTTAATATATTATATTGAAGTCATTGTTTATTGAGTTACATACATTTCTTTCGAAAATATGACATAAAATATAAGTAGTATAACACAAAGAACTATTGCATACACAATGAATATGCTAATTTAATTTTGGACGATTTTCAGTACATTCATATCCAATTACATGTTCGTTTTCTATGACAGGTAAGAAACATAGTGTGCATTTCACATTCAAAGTTGAGATGATAGTTCTTTGTTTACTTGCTGTTGTAAGAAGTTATATGATTAGTTTAATTTATTAACTGAGTAGTTTAAGGAAACTTAAAGTAAATACTATAAATATATTCTGTTGGTAGCAGTCACTGCCACGAATATAAATAGTCACAACCTTATGCCGATCTATTTAAATGTGATAAGGTAGTTCATTATATTCATCGTATTTCCTACAAAATGTTTATATTAAAGTAATTTAAGTCGACAATAAATGTAATTATGTTTCAAAATTACAAATTCGTTCACAATCGCTCATAAAACGATCATAAACTGAGCGATTTACTATATAAATGGGTTCCAAAGAAGTTAACAGATATGGAATAAGAACATTTAATTTCTAGAAATATTAATATACCTATTATTATCAAGGGTGAATTTAAGATGCACTAATAGATGAGAACTCTTGTTAATAAATTATAACTTTATTAAAAGAATGAATTATCTCTATCTATAAAATTATTTAATGTCATTATTATTAAATATAAGTAAATTTTATAATCTATTTTAACGAGCAATATTTTTTAATCGGTGTGTGAATAGTCGTATCATAGTTATGTCGGTTGAAGGTTGATTAAATATACGGAGGTCATTAAAAAAGGGTTTTATTTCATCTAAGTATTTTAACAATTATTGATAAAAAAAGTAATAAAACCAAATCTCGTATATTTCTTAACTTTGATGTTCTTATAATTTATTAATAATTGCATTAGCATCAGGTTATATATCAGCAAAATAATAAGCCTTAATGTTCTTTTAGTGTGTGTAATTACTTGAATTTTATAGGATAACTAGAACCGTAACTATTCGAAAACACTAAATACCTAATAGCTTATTTTATAGACGGGATCAGAATGGCTGGTAAAATTACAAAAATGTCCTTTAGGTACTTTGAATATTTTGAAATAAATAAGTTAGTAGGTATGTTATGTATAGCCTCAAAATATTGTCTTATATGGGTCGCGTTAATTTCTATTTGTCGATGTATATAATATTCTTAGGCAAAAATAATTTCAGCCTGAAACAAATTCCAATATATTTATTTTAGATTCTGTGATATTGCAATGAATTGTTTTTTTATGTACTTATGTAATGGAATTAAATTTCTAACATTTACGTATAAAGATCCAATTAAACTTTACACACTTCTGAAAATAATATAAACGAAAATCATTGTATTAAAAATATATAATATTAAATTGATATTTAATAGTTGCAGTATTAGTATTATACAACATATTCAGACCTCCGTCGCACCCCCGCAGGCGACGTACGGGGGTGCGACGGAGGCAATTCCTATGCCTCCAATAGCACCCCTGTGTTCCGGGCTGGGGTCGGCGTGGTAACCCGGCCCTTTTGAAAGCCCGGCGTCGTCGGGGTGGTCCTAATTGCCGGGATCGCCCCCATGCTCCGAGGGAGTAAGTCCGGTCTTTGCCAGGACCGGCCAGTCGCTGGTGTGCCCTGTCGCTGACAGATCCGGGGTACACCGACATAGCGGCCGATGGCTTTCGCAGTGGTTTTAGTGAGTAGGGGCCTGCCCAGGCCGAGCCTCACACATCCCTTCCGGCCCCACCAAGGCCGGTTGGACGGCTCGTAAAAAGAGTCACTACGTCATCAAAAAAAAAAAAAAATAAGTTTCATTCACATCCATTCAGTAGTTTTTACGTGAAAAAGTAACAAACATACATCCATACATCCATACTTACAAACTTTCGCCTTTATAATAGTAGTAGGATTTTTTTATGTTCATAAATACATTATCACACGATGAACATATATATATATGTTGTAAGATTTCAAATATATAGTTCGTCTGTAAACTAAATGTAATAATTGCTATGTTTAAAATTCACTTTGATATTCTTATATATTTATGAAGCTTGTTAATAGTTTTGTTATGAAGTTTGTTATAAACGGGATTTTTATGTTATACTAGCTACGCCCCGCGGTGTCACCCGCGGATTTACGAGATTCCCGGGTTGTCAAGTAGCCTATGTGTTATTCCTGGACGTCAGATTCCTGTAAACAAAATTTTGTCAAAATCGGTTCAGCCGTTAGAGCGTGAAGAAGTCACAAACATACACACACACTCACAAACTTTCGCAATTATAATATTAGTAGGATTTAAAATATTGTAATGGTTTTGTACCTTGCACAAGATAATCCTTTTCGGAGCTCTCTAATGAATACTATTTTCTTTAACATGGTTGTTGATAAAAAAAATAGCTTTACGAATTAAGTGAATAATTTTATGGCACTTCTTTTGCGAATGCGACTTTTATTGCTTACTCATTATTAATAAGGAAGTGAACTTCACATACTACTTTTCATATTTATATTTTCCGCTAGAGAAAAGTTTCCCTAAGCCGACGACGAAAGAGCTTTATATGCGAAGCTCAATAATAATCATTGATCGTTCCACTCACTTTTTCAAATCCACTTTAGTCGAGAGGTTTAAGTTACAGCATATTACATAACCACGGTCCTACTGAGTTATGAAAAAGAGGTCACAGGCTTCATATTTTTGTCATACATATATATCTTATGACCGTACTCAAGTCCGGTAACACTAGAAAAAATTAAGCCTTCCATATTTGCTAGGATTTTCTGGCCGAACAATTATTCATCATGATATGTCGAGACGACGACATTATGATATGTATATGCTACATGCAATAATTACCGGAGATATAGATTGCACCGATTTATTGAGCGCTTTGTATTTAAAAGTTCCTAATCGCCGCACACGTCATACCGTACTATTCCACACGCCTGAGCTAAACACTATGTACACAACTCTGTCCTTAATCGCATGGTTCACACATATAATTCAAAACACTCAGAAATTGATCTGTTCAGCATGTCAAAACTAGCTTTTAAAAAGCTATAATTAAAAAAGATAAAAATTCGTAACATGTTCTTTACAAAATCTTGCCAAATTCGATATAAGACCCAGAAATTAGAATTGAAGTACCCAGAAATATAATATGAATCTATGGGTGACTAAAAAAATATCAGGTAATTTGTATTTTCACAGAATTAATAACTCTGAATTCGTATTCATAAGAGGTAGGTGATGTGTCAATGTTTCCGATTTTACAATACTCTAAAATAAATACAATAATCAAATTTAATATGTTGTTGAGGTAGAAAAGTGGATATTGAAAATTTCTATGAGATCGCTAACTTTATAAAAGCTGTACTGAATGTTGAGTGCCCTCAGTCTAAATAAATTAACAATTTGTTAAACAATTTGCTGTATAATATAATATTACAGTGCATTCCAGATGTCATTTCTTGATATCAATATCATGATAACTTCAATAAATCAATCATGATAACTCTTAAACTTAATTACCTCTTTGTACTTTACTTCCAAAGAAAGAAAAAAATTATTCAAATGAATATTGTATTAACTTACAGTGAACAGTCTTATATGCGAGATAATAAAGAAGTTTGTCATAATTTTCACAATCATAATAGATTCCATTATGTACATATGGCTAAACTAACTATTATAAACTTATAATTGAGCCTAACAGGCTTCCTGTGGAAAACATCGTGAAAGGCCTAATGCTGACTTTGTAGATGAAGTCGCAGTAATATTAGTAGATCACGAATGTGATAGATGTCACATCATACTAAGCACTCTTTATGAACGCTCACAACGTATTTGTTAAACTTACCAAGCTTATGACGCCCAGGAGTATCCTTTGATGTAGTCGTATTTGGGTGATGAAACTGGCTACTAATTAAAAGGACAAGGTATAAATACGAGCTTTATAGAAGGTACAACTAAACTTAATTCTTACATGCAAAACAAAAAAACAGTAACTTCTAATTTCTGATATGTTTGAAAAGAATATCCCGATTTAGTTACCTATAAATTTGAATGATATAGACATGTTTACTCACATATATTATACTTGTTTGTTTACTTTGCTTTTTCATCCGAAGTATAACAAAGTTTTCCTAATAGTCCCGGTGGAAATTATATCTGAGGTAGTCAGCTTCACAATTCAATGTTATTGTTGGAAATAAATCTTTTATTTAGCTTAGTAAAGTTTGATATTCCACACTTGAAACTAATATGAGACAGTCACTCTGGTTTTATGTATTATATTATTATTATCAGGAATCATTAAAAGCCAACTCGATGACTAATTTTATATATTATATATACATATATGTTTATTTAATGTCTATAAGATATCCCTACATATATAAAATATGTTGTATGGTATCCATTCTATAGTTGAATATGTCTGAAAAAATATACATTACTTTTCCGGCTATAGTCATTACGTGGAAGATAATAAATAACACGAGGTTTACGTTCCGAGAGTGGGATGACACGGCTACCAAGACGAACTCGATGTATTTAAGGATTAATAAATTTATACAAAAATATACACTGTTATTATTGTACTAATATATTATGTTTTATTCTATTTTTTCATATCATGGCCTACAAAATATATGTATACTAACCAAAACTTTTATTGAGGAACCTGTAATAGGATATTTATACCACATCAATAAAATGCATGTATTAAATCATATAACGGCTACGGTGGTCGATGATTAAATTGATTAGATTGCCACATTTCTTTTCAACTAGCGCTCACATACATACATCCCTCAGGAGGTAATTAGCATTAACGAGGACTGTGATAAACATGTGCCCTATGTATGTATTTCGTTATTCTAACTTTTAAATGTTTTTATGAGTATACATAGATTTGCTTTATTTTATAATAGTTTAATCTCTTTTCCTAAATTTACAATATAAGAATAAGGCATTACTTACTTAAGTATGAGATTTTCTCATTAAATGAAATTGCTCGAAATATTTTTAAATTTTCACTCTTTAATACAAAACCACGCACCCCAATAAATAAAATTCTCTTTGGTCATAATGAGATCTAAGATTTTCGCGAGTACTCCTTTAAATGAAACTAATATTTTTCGGATTTTACTTCGCGTTTTATTTTTGATTAGAAAAATTCTCTTTGGTCGTTATTATTATGTTAAACATTAATCTTTGACCGGTTCATTTAATATTATATTTAACCTATTTTACTGGCGATCGTTATTTCTTTAGATTGGTAAGGTTTTAGGTTACTTTAATTTAACAGTAAAATATCTGACCTTCAGTATCATCCAATATATTATAGTTTAGCCTATCTGATATATTAGTGCTCATATTGATCAATGAACAATTCTCAATCAAGAAGAATGTTAATCGATATAAATCTGGAATATGCTGCTTTATTATGTACTTATATGTGGTGATTTTAGGGAGAGTATGTAATATTTAATATTGCTTTAATGTGATTGAATTCAGAAGCGTTTATTAACGTTTCGTGGGCTTCTTTCTATAGATTTATAATATATCTTTTATCCCTTATCTTCAGTTAATACAAATAGAAAGTAATTATATAAATGAATAAATCTAAGCTACGTTTTAATTATAGTCAGAGATGGTTGTCATTGATACCTCTTTATCTAATGCGTTTAATCCTACTAAAATTTTGGTTGGTTTTAAAAATTATCGACTCTGGTCTATTAATAAGGTGTTCATGAGGAATATTTGAATAAATATTAGTATAACTTCAAAACAGTGATCTAAGTGAATCTTACATTTATAATATTTTCCTCACAAGAATACTAATTTGGCTGATTTAAAAGCCCTAATCGAGTCTTTATATTAATAAATCATAAAATACCTTTTAAATATCTCAGTAATTTATTCAAACAATTATTTACCCTTATACATTTTGTTAAGTTGATAGTAAAAATGAGGATCAAACATTTGAGAAACACTGTATTCAGTTTGCAGTGTTACTATTGTACCTGAAATATTCTGAAATACACCTTAGTTTTTTTTTAACGAGGAGAATCTTTCAAAGACTTCCCGCCGCGGGGGAAAACACGGCGGGAGCGTGTGGGATTTCCACACACTAAACTCCTCGGCGTTCTCTGCGCTATGCGTAGGCTAGTGAGCGGGAACGGCAAGCCATACTTCCGCTCATTACGCATGAGTCCCATGGACTCCGTCTTCGGCAGGGGTCACAATGGCTTCACCACACTTCCCCTCCTACTCCAGAGCTGCGTGCCGGGAACGCCAAACACGCCACTCTCACTCCAGCCTATGTTGCCCGGACGTAGTAGTCACGTTGAATGAGACGGGGAGCTCGGATAAGATTGTGTGGAGTATTATTTATTTAATATTTTAGAAATAAGAACTACATTTCATTGTTATGTAAAACTCATTTTGATTAATACTTTTGTAGAAGATGCCATTAGAGTTTTTAACTCTTTCTAGTTAATTTTATTTAACATTATAATTACCTATAACGAATAAGAATATTAACAGAATCCAAAGTTACAAGGTTAAGTTAAAAGATACGTTTCTTCATCAATATATTTTTATTCTGAAAATTTCAAAGGCTCGTTGATAAACTTAAATTCAAGTGATAAAAATTTTAAACTATGATTTGTCACTATTAGAGTAGCCATGCTATTCATATAAATATTTTTAACGATAAAAATTAGCCATATCATACCAGAATTTTCAAACAACTAGGTTCTTAAAACTTCTACAGGTCAGGAAATTTATTTAACTTGCGATGGAGTTCGGAATATCACCTGTCACAAATACCCCGTCGTCAGTTTGTCAATAAGATTAGAGAACAAATTTCACGATATGTCAGCGGAATTAGTCACCACTAAATTAAGTCATTTGTTATTTAGACACGGCTGACGCAAAATTTGATTGTTATGTTCGCGGATTTCCAAAATTGTATATATGAAAACAAACGCTCAAATGGCAAAAGAATTATATAATAGCTTGACAAATAAATAAAACGTCTGTATGAACCCAAAACTTTAACAAACTTAACTTGAAACTCAAAATAAAAGTAAGTAAAACAATGTATGTTGTACAATTTTTATATACAAAAACTGCTGATTATTCAGGTCACACAATCATACGCACTCACATAAATGAGCGTATGTTATCACCCTTTTTAATTAAGTACTCGAAATATTTAAGTATTTCTTCGACGAATTGAAATTCTACTCATTACCCTGAACCAAACCACTCAAACAAATAAGTACGCTTCCTCTTTAATATCCTGCCACATTAAGTACAAATCATATTTCTCTGCCATACAAATTCAAATTGTTCACAATTTACTCCGTTTTAAAAATACGTTTTATCAATTCAAAACATTTTTTCTAATATAAACGTTATTTCGTGGCTACTTCATACATTGCAAAATACATATCACGAGATTCAATAAGTTTACTTGAGAGCAGTAATTTTAAGAGCCCTCCCCTTGTAAATGAAACTTTTACATAAACTATGTACTTAAAGAATTGGATGTTCATTTATTTATGGAACAAAATTTCTTCGTTTTTTATTACGTTGGTTTCAAACAATAGAAAAGCATATTTTAATGTTAACTTTTATATACAAAGTTAAATGAATTATCACAGTGATATCAAAAGCGTTTCGGTAGGTTTATTACTTGGTGTCTTAAAAAACCGTTTCTGTTTAAATGGTTTTAGTTCCGTAAGTTATCAACAGATTTATTTCGCCGACATTCTTTTAGCAATGACTTTACGTAACAGTTAAACTCGTTGGACTGTTTTTCTCTTGAAGAAAATAAAGTAATCTTTTATTTTTATTAATAAACGCTTGCAAAGGCTTATTAAAAGTTTGAAAGACACTCGCTCCAATATAATTTACGAATAAATAAAGAAAAAATATTTAATTTTATTTATAATTTGTTTCATATCTTAAAGGGTTTTGAATATCTTAACAAAATTTAATTTTAATCTATTCTTAAATGTCCTTTATGTAATTTCCTTGCTTAAGCAAAGGAATGCTTTTTACCTAGTAAATTTTGTTAAGGAAAAATAAAAACGTTTACGTCATTGTAATTTTAGTGAAACTTTTCGATTTAGTAATAAAGGAACAAATAACACATGCTTAATATATTATATTTTATCGTATTTTGTAAAGGAGGAAAACCAAATTATTGTCACTGCATATTATATCTGGTCTAAAATATACAAAATGTAATGTTATGTCTCTACCAGTTATGCATATTTAAAGATTTGAAATACTTTCATTTTAATTTGAAATTTTATATAGCTAAAAAGACTTTATTCCTATATTATTATTTTCCAAAATGTATAACGTATTTAAATATACATAGTTGATAAACTGTGATACGGTAATAAGCGAGTTATTGAGATTTATGAATTATATTGCTTTCATTGCTGTTATATTATTTTAGTTCGTCTTAATAGACGAATTAGTCCATGCTCCTTAGTCCGTTATCCTTCATTGGATTTTTTCTGAATATGGACAAAAAATAAGGATATATTTTGTCAAAGTTACTTCTATAATCCTAGTTCCTGTGAAAGATTTTTCATTGACTCAACACATTAAAAGAAAAATTTTAAGAATTAGAAACAAAAAATATGTTAAGATTATATTGTTATTGAGTCTTTGTTCCTATTTCTCTTTAAATATTCGGTTTTGATCCGTCCATGTATTATTTCTTCTCAGTATATGTGATTGAGTGAACTCTTCCTTTCTGAAAATTGTTAGCTTCGAGATTTTTTGATAAAACTAGTGATCCTGGATTCTGGGCTCTAACTGTTTAAAAATAGCATGTTATAACGCCGTTAAACTTGCTATGTTAAACTCTAATGCATATGATGTTTGTGTCTATAACAGTTTTTGTTGCACAATTTAAAATTTATAAAGATTTATTATAATTTTTTTTAATGAACTACTAGAATTTCAATTATAGTTAAACTCTTTAGAGAATACAAAGATATTATAATTGTCATGTCCATCTAGAAAACCTTGTATTATTTATATTTATGTAATACTTATGGATTACAAACATTTATATTACGGTATATATTAATAAATAGCCATAAATTTTTATAGGAATATAAAAATTCTGATGTTTCTTTATACGACATGCTCCAACTTTGACCTATTAACTTCGGTAAATACTTTAATTCTTTTCCTAAACTATTGCAGTTTAATTGAAATGAATACCTACATTTGTCTTTAAATATTATAATATCTGGCAGTTTGAATTTTTCATCAATTATTTTACTGTAGGCTCTGTCATCACGTTTTGTTCGTAGTACGTTTTTCGTAATGTTTTTTTTTATTATAGGATATATGAGTTTCAATAATATATTAAGCATATCAGAAATAGATGATTCAAATATAATATCTACTTACAAATCAAATGTAACTCAAGCGAAATCTATGTGAAAGACCTCAACCAATAATGAAATAGCAATGGTTTCTGAACTTACTTGATATGAAAAATCAGAGCGTTACTGATAACTTATGGTAAATGAAAACTGATAATGGTTTGATGTCTTGATTCGTTTCAAGTAGTTGTGTTCAGTATAAGGTTAGACTTACAATTTTCAGAAAATAAATAAATGTTTGTAAAAAAATACTTGTTTACGAAAAAAGTTTGGTTAAGGTGTTATGTCGACTATGCATAAGAACTATAATTTATTAGAAAAATAGTTTTTTAGGTACGATCACTGAAATAATGTTTAAAGATTATATATTTTGTCCAATTCTTTTATTGCAAAACATCTTATGGAGATATTTTCAACATATCGTTTCAAATGACCCCATATCAGTTTCTTTTATGATTTGATCACAATGACCTAAAAAACTATGTTTGTAATCTACGACGAAACCATCTAAAAAAAGATTATGTTTTCTTGGTAATTAAAATGAAATTACCTAAGTATGTAACTTATCAATAAGCAATTTATTCAAATTGTATGACTTTGAAAACACTTTTGTCATTTTAGTATAACATTAATATATGGAACATCTATACAAGTTGATATATACGAAACGAAAATGTTATAATTGTATAAGTAGACTACCAGTGTAACGTGAGCTTAGTAAATGATTTGCTTTTTTGTATTATAAATTCCTTACTGAGTATTTATATTATCTAACCTTTCAAATCTATGAATATCATATGACAGTGGGATAAAGTAGAAGAGTCTCGATATGGTTATCCAATGGCATTGTGAAGATTAAACATTACTTTGACATAAAAACTCTAATGGCATCTTCTACAAAAGTATGAATCAAAATGAGTTTTACATAACAATTAAATCTAGTTCTTATTTCTAAAATATTAAATAAATAATTCTCCACACAATCTTATCCGAGCTCCCCGTCTCAATCAACGTCACTACTACGTTGTAGAGTAATCTATTGTATGTCTTCATCGTATCAAAGAGTTCACTCCTTAGTTATAACCATTATTTTAAATTTAATGAATTGGAACATCAACGTAAAAAATTAAACGTCTCTTAATTATAGAACATTGTACTCGTAACTCGGACTTCTAAAACATTTTAATAAAATCAAGAGATCAATTTTTTTTACTCTGAACCTAGAGACTAAAACATATAACTCTAAGGATAACTATCTGAGATTTTCAGAAAGTATCAAGTATTTTTTTTATATCGAGTCGACTAATAACAAGACTAAATCACAAACACTTTCATCGCATCTATTCGTGAACCTTCCTGAAAAGGAACCGAAACGTCGGGATAAATTACTCATAAAATCATATAAACGCGTAGTTTTATCTGTTAACTTTAATAACATCTAAATATAAAAAACTTAAAGTAATTATTATAAGGCTACTTTAGTACTTAAGGCTACTTTAGTATTGGCTAGTTTAATGGAGTATATACGTTTTTATCAAGTTACGAATGACTATAGCTAATGAGTCCTATGGGCTGATCCTTTTTTATCCAAGTTTAACTTAGACCCTTACATAATTATAGTAATCTAGAATTAAGCAATCATAATTTGAGAGAAAGTTGCAGTAACATGTCTTTAGATACACAATTTTATATATTAACTAGAAGACCTGGCGAACTTCTTATCGCCCTATAATCAAGAAATATCTATTACGTTTTTTATTTATATTTTTGGAGTTTACCTGTAAGCCATAAATCTCCGTGTTTTGAAGTGCGACAGAATGATTGACATATTAGTTAGTTGTCAAATCTAATGTCAAAAAAAACGTTTGTATGGGAAATAGAAAAGGGCTGTTTTTATGGGTTTCCCAGTAATTAATAAATTTTTTTCACCTTTTATACCTTCCCTGAACCTCCACAAACATTTCAAGACTAAGATAAGATAAATCCGTTCAGCTGTTCTCGAGTTTTAGCAAGACTAAGGAACAGCAGTCCATTTTTATATATATAGAAGATTAGTGCTTAAGTTCATAAAAGGCATGGAGTTATCGTTTTGCCTAAATGTAATATCTATTTGTAAAATATGAAGAAAGTACGGAAATATCTCTTAGAAATTTTAAAAATAAGTCTTTGTTAATAAAGAGTACAGATCTGTTTCATTATTTCATGTAACGAAGAGTGAAAGTTTTAAAAATAGATATTAGAAAGGAAAAAAACAAGAACAGATTCTTTCCGCCATATAAAAGCAGTGGGCAAGAAAATTAACAAGGTTTCACAAAATTTATGAATAATGTAAAACAAATCCTTTGTTTATTTATAGGATTGAATTGGATTACAAATAAATAAATATTACGTGTCGTATTACGTGTCAGAAGTGACCAAATAAATGATCATATAATTTTCATGTACAAATGTTTACAGCGACGGATGATTTAAAATAGCTCTGTGTCATTTCATTGTTCTTAACTTGACGATGGATGAAAAGTATCTCAAAAAATAACAATCAAGATAATTTTTAAAATATCCAGAGTGAGTATTGAAACATGGACTTTTTTACATTTAATAATATTTCATTCCAAAACAGTCAATATTTCGTATAACATTAGTCACCAATACGAAAAAGGCTATTTTTCTTTTATGGTAATTATTATAGAAAAATGAAGAAAGTATCTTGTGAAAACTTGACAAACGATAACACGGTTTATTTTTCTCTAGAATTTATAACCTTAATAATGTCTTTGCCTAAACAGGGGCAAAGGATTACTTTTATTATATAAATGGGAAAGTATTTTATGGAACTATTTATTTAGTTATTTTTAGCATTTTATTTTTATAAAATAACATGATTTTGTTATTTTTTTTAATTTGAGAATAACCTAAAACTCTCTTAATATTAGAAGGCTCTTAAATACTTTAAATCTCTTTTTACTGTTAGCCTCATTTTATTTCAATATGAAATTTTTTCGTCATAGTTTTTGATTCACTCCACATTATTGAAAGGGAGTTAAAATAATAGTAAACAAAAAACAATAGGTAAGGGAAGGCATAATAAATCTCATAAATCGACTATCATTTATTTTAGCGAAACAAACAATACTGTAGATCAGTCTTAGTCGAGTAATATACATCAAGCTCTACTTAAACGTTTAATATATGTACTTACGAGTAAATGATCATTTTCTGTTCACAAATATATGGCTATAATATGTAAGGTCTGTGACAAAAAATCCACTTTAAATAAAAACTGTGTTTCTATTTAAGTGGCGTATTTCCTTAGTATACATTTTACGAGTACTATTACTTTTCAGTAACTTTGATAATAAAATGACACTATGAAAAATGACACTATGAAAAAGATAGCCTTGTCCTTCTATCGCTTGCTGCCGAAAACGTTTAATTTTTGTTTTGCCTACTGTTCTGATCTCACTAATACATTGCTGTTTTCGTTAAATTGTAACTACATTACTAAAATTTTACTACATTATTTACTTTGGTTTACTATCTAATTATCTAGTTACTATCTAATTTGGTTTACTATCTAATTATCTATTTAATTATCTATTCTATTTTGATATTTCTATTTTTACATTTTGCTTTCGACATTTAACATTGATTCCCATTTCAGTACTTAGTATTAGCATTTAATTTTTACATTCTTAATCTATTTCAATTTCTATTTACAGGTTCCATCGATCTTCCTGCCTGCTAGCGCTTTCCTGCAGTCTGCCAGAAGCCACGGTGTCGGTGCTGCTGGTGAGTGTTCTCCTTTTTTACCATCAATTTCTTATCCACTAAGTAATTTCCGGTTTCGGTTTCTTCACCTTTTAAGAGCTCCTCCTCCGGTTCTCGACTGAACCGCAATGGTTTGTTTTTCCCTTTTCCTTCTTCCTTAGGGTTTGGTTCCTCACTTCTTAATTGGTGAACTTTTCCAACGAAAGGTTGCCAATTTTCTTTCCTGTTCCTATTCCATTTCCGTTCTAGCCATAGGCTGTTTCTCAACCCTGTACTCCTTGGGTTAAACTCACTGCGGTTTCTCTAATTTGTGGCCTTGAGTTTTTGCTGGCATGATTTCTGTGCCATTGTGCTATAGCCAGGGTTTGCCTTACATGTTGTGAGAGGCTGGCCCTATAACGATTAGGCCACCACTGACTAATTAATCACCGCTTACAAATATCCAAATGTAATTAATAAATAATAACAATACAGTGTGAAGTTATTTCACTTTTAAAATGACTTTTAATATTGTCTTTCAAAGGTTTTTTGTTTCATTTTCTTTACGGAAAATCTAACTTACCAACTGAAAAAAGATAGACTATTCTTATTTGAATTTCTTTTGACTTTTAAATGTTATTTGCATTAGTTTCTACGAAAAAAAAAGATTAAATTAAAAAAAGAAATAGAAACAATGATGATCAAAAATGCATTAAATGGATTTTAAACTTGCAATAATTAACCGTCAACTTCAAAATAATTCTGTATCACTTATTTTAGTTTATCAGTAGCAGATAAAGTCTCTTATGCATATTGGTAAGTTCAAACTAAGTTAATAAGTATGGACAAGAGAAACAAATTTACTGCATTATTACACATGTAGACAAGAGATTTTAATAAACCGCTTCGCATTCTTCGTTAGCATAAGACAACTTAATAGATTTTTCGCTAACCTTCATTAGGTTTTAATTTGCTTTCCTTTAAAAAAATATCCAAAAACTAAATCTAGTTCGTGATTTGTTTGTTTTATGTTCGTTAAATTCAATTGTTTGCTATATTAAAAAAACGCCTGAAAAATGAATTTGTTTTTCAAATAATAGTTAGAAAACTTTGCTAATAAACATTGTTTAAAAGTTGATGATTAAAAAATTTATTTTTCAGTAAGCTTTATTTTTGATTGGCAGCGACTTCTGTTTGTAAAAAAAATATTGGGGGACAATTATGAAAGCAATAACTATTTTTTAAATTCTATTAGATGGTACTTGACTGTTTTTTCACCGGTTGGTAGGTAGAAATCTATTCAAAGGATGTGACCAAAATGTTACCGTGGTATCATTTTCACGATGGACGCTACTAACTGTGCGTTTTAATTAATTTATCCAGCTTCACATTATTCAATCACTAAAATAACAACGGTATTTTGAATTGTACCGTCCTTATTTAGGACAAAAGGAATATGATTCTACCAGCTTTTATAAGTTCATTTCAATGTATGTATATATCGCAAATTCAAGATAGTATTTGTAGAACGTGAGAAATGTCGATGAAATATAAAATCGAGAATAAAAGTCGATCATAAGTATAAAGAAAGAGTAAAGCATAATTTATGAGAAAATAAATATGATATTTATAAAATAATTTTAAGTCGCAAAGATGAAAAATCGGTCAGTGTTATTGATATCATGAAATATTACGTTTCCTTGCCCCTTTCACTGGGAGTCATCTACATACACATATACGTCATATACAAAACTAAGCATAAATTTTATAGTAAGCGTAGTTAGATAATTTTGAATCATAAAACACATTCAGATAAGTGTTAAAATAGCTCTTTTTATGTCTGAATTATTCATTAATCACGAAGGAGAAAAGTCAACTATCATTAGTTTATAGAGATATGTAATTTGTGTAATATATAATCAGTTGAAACTTGATTAGACACATTTATTTTTGTATAATTCCTCCTAAGCTATAGTGAATCAAGTGTAATAACATTCAGATATTATCATACATACAAAAGGCAACGAATACTGAATAACGACAAAGGATTATTTAGATGAGCACTCTCAAATTACATTTTCGCTTCTTGCAAAAGGTAATTTTTTTATTCACTGAAACAAAAGAGATGTTTTGTTCTCTAATGAACGAGTAGGTCGTATCTATGTCCACCAATCAGAAAATTTGTGACTGGTTTTTTTTTCTCTTAATAAAAGAAAACACAATCTTAGTACAAAGTATGCCATTATGAATACACGAGCATTCCTTTGTAATACAAGCGGCCTGATTTCATTTTATGTATGTTTTACAAAAAAAAAAAATTAATGAAAACTATATTAAAAGTCACTTTTATATTATCTTTACGTTCTTGACTAAAAATATTGAACAATATAATTATTTTGAAAACAAATTCTAATTAACAAAATAATTTGTAAAATATATTGATGTTCCATTTATAATTCATTATCTTTCAAATCTTTTTATTACGTGTCTAAAATCTAGGTAGTGTGAGCCTTCAAAAAATAACAAAATAAGTATTTTACAAATATAAACATTAAAGGCCACATTCAATTACGAGTAATTTAGTTGACCTTAATAATAATTGATTAAAGAAAAATTAAAATAAAAAATTACAATTTAAGATATATCTTAATTTAAAACATTCAAGTTGTTTTTTAATATAAACTTTTATTAAAACCTTGTTTAGTATATTATGAATAAATGAAGCCTTTAAATTTATTTTTTTATTAATATTTCATCCTTCAAACGTGTAAAATATAGGGAAAAGTGTCTGTAGATTATTTAATAAAACTGAATCCCTTACTTCTCAGCAGACCTTTTTATAGTATCGTGGTATTATATAGGAGCTTAGTCTGCGGCTATGAATAATTTTAAATTTAAATACACCCGCAAAGTAACATTATATATTCACAAGGTAAAAAATGAAATATTTACTATTTTGTTAAGTACATGGTATCGATTAGAAGCATGGTTATGCCAAGAAACTCTGCAACCATTTAGTTTATAAGTCTCGGTTGAGCTTTAGTTTTAGTTCTCTCCAACATGTACGTATGTATCTACCTTAACGTGTCTTTACAAAAAAAGGTGAGTATGTTTTTGATCATTTTATTTGAGATTAAAATATACTGAAGGATGAATCACATTGATAGTACCCTTTAATTAGAAGAAATACAATGTTATTAACAGTTACAAAAATCTAAATAATGTTAGTTTCTTAAGGAATGATGTTTCTTGGGTGCATCTTCATATTAAGATAAAATATAATATTCCCACTCGTTGAATATTGATTTATCACTCATCATAGTATTGTCTGAGCATTACTGTTTGTTAATAAGGATTTCATATTTGGTCAATAATTTATTTGGTAATAAGCAAAAAATGTCACAAGTTTCATGGCTACCGATAACGAGGAACAAGTTAAGAATGGGTAAGGAATAAGTTTGGTAATAATTGTACACTATCAAAAAGTCGCATTAATTATGAAATAAATATGCAATATGACTGTTAACAATATTTCTTAATAAAGTATTAAACAATAGTACTTCCCTAAATGTCCATTAAGATTAGATTAAAAAGAAATTTAATCTTAAATTTGTCTTGTAAATATAATTTCGTTATCATACAACAATAAGTTGGAATTGTTGCAAAAGTGTAAATTTCGTTTAATTGAATACAAGAGTATGGTAATAACTAATTTTACATACATTTTAAGATTGTACCAATTAAAATTATTATTGTACTATTTTATAACCAGTGCTTTTGATACACTGATTCCCTGAACACTTCTTCTATGGTATGATTCCTTCTTCTTACTATATAATAGGATCCATTTCTGTATCATCAATTAATAACGCAGTATTGTTAGTAAGAGTGTCTTCTATCTTTTAGAATTTAAAGGCCGTATGAAATTAATTAACTTGGCTTTGTTGTCTAGTGAATTTATTTGACTTCAGAGCTTCATTGTGGTCTAACTTTCTAGTAGAATATGAATTATGTTGTTTTAATTATAATGATGTCTCTCAGAATCTAGTTGATAAGGAAGTGCGCCTCACATACTACTTTTCATACTTATCTTTTCCTTGTAACAAAAGTAACAAAAAATATTCCGATAAGACACTTGCCGCATACTTTCCGCTAGAGCAAAAGTTTCCCTACACCGACGACGATAGAGCTTAATATGCAGAGCTCAATAACCTTCGATCGTTTAACTCGCTTTTCAAAAACCCACTTTAGTCGAGAGGTTTAAGTTACAACATATTTCATAAATACGGTCCTACCGAGATATGAAGAAAGAGGTCACAGGTTTCCAATTTTTGTTATATATCTCATAACCGTACTCATGTCCGGTAACACTAAAAAAATTAAGCCTTTCCATCATTGCTAGGAATTGATAGATAAGCATTTTATGTTTGTAAGAATAATTGTAAAAAAGTTAAACAAGATAGAGAGCTGTTATGTATGAGATAATAATATAAATTTACTCTCACAGGTACAATGTTAGTACCTACTTACATACATTCTCCCTTGTATGTTTAATTCAATAAGAAGATAGTCTTTAAGTTTAACCTAGTTTTGTTGTACATTTTGAGCGAAATGTATTTGTACTTTTTGAAAACGCCTAAGTTGTATTTAAACCGATACTTGTTAGGGTTTTATGAAAATATATTGCATATTTTTATTAAAGGTCACTAAAAATTTTATAAACATCGTATATATGTATGTTTGTCCTTATTATAAGTTATTTTATACCTTTTGTGAGGATATATTCGACCCATATTACATTACTTTTTGTTTGTTTTTCGTAAATGTTTTTAAAACATTTTATTTATGACTACCGTATCATCACAGACAAACATAACATGACCGACATCATGTTTTTTTAAACTGATAAAAAAATAGACCACTATGTGGCTATTACTTTTAACAATATACATAGATAAAGCCCTGTGTTACTTCATAAGATTTCAAAATTTAAATAAAAAATTCCTATCCCCGGAATTTTATTTATAACATCTAGCTCAGTCACGAGATGTTGTTTAAAAAGAGTTTATTAAGAGGAAATATTAACATCAATGACGTAATAAAACATTATAGGTTACATAAAATAATGTAAATTATTTTCTAGTAATATAAATTCATGATGAACATTTATAAAAATTAAAAAATATTCACTATAATAGATACACCCTTGAAAAGAAAAACTGATGACTTCACTTTAATTTATGGGATGATGTTGTACATATTTGCCATAATCACTTCAACAAAGATTTATGTCACATTTACTTAATAACAACAAACGCTTCTGTCAATTTTCCATTTATATTCAAGTATTTATCATATTTATCTTTACTTACCACACAAAAAAATCGAACGAGTGGATAATAATAAACAACCAAACGAATGCTACGAGTATAAACTATAGAGTAAGTGAGAAACAGAAAATCATAGTTAGGTATTATAGGAACTTCGAATAAAATTTCAGATGACGGCTATATTTGAAAAATGTTTTACATTCTTTGCTTATGATGGTATTTTTTATGAAAAATTACGTAAGCAATTTGTTCTTAGTTTACTTAAACTTTAACCTAAAAGTAACTAGACTTACCTTTGATGGGCGTCATTAGAGACTGTGGATAAATAATCAATCACATGAACTGTTACACATCAATCTACGAGTACGTCAAGACAATATGGCTTAAGATGATTTTAGGATAAAAATATGCATGGAAAAGAAATTCAATGGGGTATCTTTTCATTTATTAATTTTTTTTTTAAACAGTTTTATCTCCTTCATTAAACCAACTAAGGTTCCACGCGGTCTACGCTTATATATTAAATTTTTACCAAGAAACTCCTAGCTGAAAAACATTTTTTTAAATGTCTAGATTTAAACAAAATTTATGTAACGTACAATTTCAATGCCATTTCCGAATTTTGTGAAACACATGAAAGTATGATGAGTATCGTACCGCAGTGAGTATACTCGTATATATCTTCTAGCTTTTAAAATGTTAAATGTAAACCTGGTAAATTTAAAATAAAGTACTATTTTATAATGATTTTGTACTATTTATAATACTTTCTATTTATAGTCGGTTAACAATATCTTCTTCTAATATATAAAATTCTCGTGTCACAGTTTTCGTGCCCATACTCCTCCGAAACAACCTGACCGATTTTGATGAAATTTTTTGTGCTTATTCGGTAGCTATGAGAATCGGCCAACATCTATTTTTCATCCCCCTAAATGTTAGGGGTAGTCCACCCCTAAATATTTTTTTTTTATTTTTTAGACAAAATTTTTAATTACTATTTTTTTATGATACAACGTACAAAAATACATACAATCCTAAATTTTCACCCTTCTACGATCAACCCTTATTTTTTAATAGCTATTTTAGTAATTTAATCATTTTTCATCTCCGGTCGATAACTGATCAATCGTCATTTAATAAGTTATCCCCGCCAGATATCTACAGGTGTCACTTCTGACCCAGTAAACAGCACGGAGTAGGGATGAGAACGAAGCCGGTCTTCTGTTTCTCTCACACAATTAGACTTCTCTCACTCCCTACACAGTTGTCGGCCATCGTTATTGTTTGTGCATGAAGTGTAGTAGTAACGTTGACAATTATTATTTTGCTAGCTCAGTGTAACTCTCATATTAACTATTAATCATTCCTAATCACTTCAAAACACGGAGATTTATGGCTTTAATAGGTAAACTCCAAAAATATAAATAAAAAAACGTAACAGATATTTCTTGATTATAGGGCGAAACGAAGTTCGCCGGGTCTTCTAGTAAAGTATAAATTTTAAATTCAAAAAATCTTGAAAAACAAATGTTTTCGGATTTCTTTCAAACAATCTGCATTTTGGATATTTTATGCACTTCGAATTTGTATTTCATTACAAAAGGTACAATTATTATCATTAAATAAAAACTACATTGATAATTTTTATAAATTTAAAAGAAACTAGTGATTCAGAATATAAAATTATCAAGATTTTGGAAAAAAATCCAAAGCTAAAATGTAATAGAACTGTATTGTTTTGATACGCAATACAAAACAGACAAACATTTTTTTACTAAGAAAATATATGTTTTAAACAACGTCTAAAGGTGGGGTTGGGGTATATATTCTATCCATATCATCATAATAGTCTTAATAAAACCATAAAATCTTAAGCTCTTATTGTTATCTTAATGACATCATCAGATGGCTCCGCTATCATATTTCCCATTTCTTACTCTTATACACGTTTCTATACAAAATATGATGAGTATTTAATATTAGCTTTTGAGTCTTTTATTTTAACATAAAATGAAGAAATATTCATATTTTATGGAAACATTCCACTGTAAATGTAAATGAAACAATTAAATAAAAATGTAATATGTTAAAGACGAAAGTTACTCCAAGCTGGCAAGGCAAAGCCAATCGTAGTTGCAGTTTTAGACTGTTCCATTATGTAACGTGAAGTAATGTATGATACATTATAGCCACATGAATTACTTAATTTTATTACTTGGAACATTGCGGTAAGATGGTAACTGATATTACCGGAATAATTATGCTTATTACAGAATAATTATGCTTGTGACATGTGAATATTAATTATTATTAATTATCATTAGATAGCCAGCTCGATTTCTAAATTTATGTATAACATTATACAAATTATGTAACTATAGAGATACATATATAAAATATTTTGTACAGCATTTATAGTGAAATATAAACAAAACACAAAGTTTTAAGTTACTTTGATTAAACATTTAAATATCCGACCTTCAATTTCGTCTGATATACCTCTAGCTTAGCCTATCTTATATATAAGAGCTTATGTTGATCAATGAACAATCCTCAATCAAGATGAATCTTAATCGCGCATACAAATCTAGAATATGTAGCTTAATTTTGAATTTACATATGTTTGGTGACTGTAGAGCGATTATGCAATATTATTATTTTTTTGTTTATTAATATTTCATTCACTCGATTATGTGTATTATCCCTTGTCTTAAGTTAAAACAAGTAAAGTTGATTTTATAAATGAAAAAAATCTAAGTTATGTGGTTATTAGAATTTGGGTTAAGTGATTTATATTTGATTTTGGAATTTCATACAAATATGTTTCAACATTAGTCGCTATTGGAAAAATTATGACAAAAAGGACTGTTTTTTTTCAAATTGGTTGCCAGTAATAGATCACGTCACTTAAGATCCCTTAAGTGTACAAATCTGTATCGTCTATTGTACAAGTAATAAGCTTAACGACAAGGGGTATTCCTAAAATCTTACCGCTAATGTTACATTACTGAACATTTATTCCGTTTCATAATTTGAGTTATTATTGATAATTCCAAACTCATACATTACTTATATTGATGCTGTAGTTTGTTGAATAAATTACTACGAAGTGAATTAGATAAAACAATTATTTTATAATTTTTTACTGTATAAAAGCGTTATTGAGAAATATTTTAATAAATATTATTATTGCTTCAAAAAATGACCTTAATGTTATCAATGAATTTTGCAAATATTATATTTTCCTCACAAGATTATTAATTTGGCTGCTTTCAAATCCCTAATCGAATCCTTATATTGATAAGTCGTAAAATAGTTTTTGAATATCTCAGTAATTTATCCAAACAATTATTTACCTTAATAAATGTTGTTAAGTTGATAGTAATAATGAGGCTCAAACATTTGAGAAACACTGTATTTAATTTACAGTGTTACTATCGTTGCTGAAATATTCTGAAACACACCTTAGTTATTATTTCTGAGCACACGATGCAAAGAATTATATTTATAAAATAAAATAATCAGAGTATTTAGACTTCAATGAGTGAAATTGGAAAAAGTAAACAAATTATTGTCAAGTCAACAAACTTTTAGTAACAATACATAGTTTGGAATCTTTATTGATTGACGATTGTATGTGTGTTTGTAGTGACAGTGTGTAAATGTTGTTATTTATTTCTAATACATTTTATATAATGCACATCGTTACTCGTGCACTTCTCCATAAAACTTTGAGCGTGTCAAGTTCGATGTTCAATCGTTGACGCAGTTCTCTGAAAACTTAATATCTGATTAATATTTTTCAAAAATATATCTTCCTGTTAGAATAAAATTCTGCAACATATATATGCAAAGGTCTAGCCATTGATATACAAATAAAATTATGCAAACGACACTCAAACGATATGTGAGGATGATATAAAATTATCATAATGCTTCATTGATCTTTTTATTATTCTGTCCGTTATTGAATAAAATAGATGTTTAAAGTATACATAAAATAATAATGATTGAAATGTTTTATTAAATACTACTTACTACCCGTGATTTCATTTTGAACTACACGGAAAGGCATTATAAAAATTTTGTGCGGAAGAGCAATAACATTGACTTAATACATGCCTCACAAAATTATAATATTCATCATATTGATAGAATATATATCTGTGTACCTTATTTTTTGTATAAGATAAAGAAACAAGAAAAAATAATGACACTATTCTATAAAATATTATTAGGAATCCAGTTTCAAAATATATATTTTGCGAACGAAAATAGAAAATTTTTCTATATTTATGATGAATTTAAATAAATTGATGCATCCTTTCTTACTTATAAATATTGTTTTGTTCGATAACATACTAATTCGGAGCGACATCCAACTGAGGCTTTAATTTCATTTTCGTTTTTTCGCGTTTGATAAATAACAACTTGAATTGTTGACAATGAAAAATATTCCTAAGTCGGTAAAGTAAATATTTTATTACTGTGGAAGATTATTATTGATTTCCATTGAAATATATTTTTACCCTATGATTTTACAAATGATGAATACAGTTAAAGGTAAGTTATTGGATACGTACTTGTTACGACTTTTTATCAAATATATATTGAAGTCATTGTTTATTGAGTTACATACATTTCTTTCGAAAATATGACATAAAATATAAGTAGTATAACACAAAGAACTATTGCATACACAATGAATATGTTAATTTAATTTTGGGCGATTTTCAGTACATTAATATCCAATTATGTCTTCGTTTTCTATGACAGGTAAGAAACATAGTGTGCATTTCACATTAAGAGTTTAGATGATAGTTCTTTGTTTACTGGCAGTTGTAAGAAGTTATATGATTAGTTTAATTTATTAACTGAGTAGTTAAAGGAAGCTTTAAGGAAATACTATAAATATATTCTGTTGGTAGCAGTCACTCCAACGAATATAAATAAAGTCACAACCTCATGCCGATCTATTTAAATGAGATAAGATAATTCATTATATTCATCTTATTTCCTACAGAATGTTTATATAAAAGTAATTTAAGTCGACAATAAATCTAATTATGTTTCAAAATTACAAATTCATTCACAATCGCGCATAAAACGATCATAAAGTGAGCGATTTACTATATAAATGGGTTCCAAAGAAAATAACAGATATGGAACAATAACATTTAATTTCTTCAAATATTAATATACCTATTATTATCAAGGGTGAATTAAAGATACACTAATAGATGAGAACTCTTGTAAATAAATTATAACTTTATTAAAGAAATGAATTATCTCTATCTATAAAAATACATATTTAATGTCATTATTGTTAAATATAAGTAAATGTTATAATATATTTTAACGAGCAATATTTTTTAATCTGTGTGTGAATAGTCGTATCATACATAGTTATGTCGGTTGAAGGTTGATTAAATATACGGAGGTCATTAAAAAAGGGTTTTATTTCATCTAAGTATTTTAATAGTAATTGATAAAAAAGTAATAAAAACAAATCTCGTATATTTCTTAACTGTTATGTTCTTATAATTTATTAATAAGCGGTAAATTAATTGCAAAACGTCAGCGTCTCTCTTTCATAGCTGCCATCAAACTAGTCACGTACAGCGTTTTTGCTCTATTATTATCCGTCTCCAACATATATAGCTAATTAATAATTACTTTTGTAAATATACTGGTATGTATTCATTACAGATACACTTTACGAAAGCATGTTATATGATTGTAGAATGCATTAACTATTTATATATGATAGAAATTACAGTGTAATGTTTGACTGTATTAAAATGAAGGTGCTATATGAAAAATTTTAAAATAAAATATAGTGCCAAAATATGTCATGGTTAGTCATACGTTTGACGAAAATAGTTTTTTTTTCTATAACTGATTTGAAATTTAGGCTTATCTTAATGTGATATTGTCTTCAAGTAATAAAATAAATTGTGAATAATTATCATTCTTATAAAAAATAAATATGTTTTGTGCTTAATGTGAGAATATATTATACAACTAATTTTGATAATATTTGTATTCCTAACTTTGTGTAGGAGATTTCTAAGACCAACGTAAGAAACGCTGATGGAATTGCAAAAATATCTTTATACGTAATCCTAATTCCAACTGTAAAGTCATAAGTGATAAACAAAACCATATTTATATTAATGTATTATCATATTATGAGTACAGTTCTACCCCCTTTTACGCGAGGGATACGTTCCCAAGAAAATCGCGTTAACTGAAATTCGCGTATATCGAGGTTTATGATTAAACACAGTCGAAATTTAATACACAAATATAAAAATCATTTTAATCAATCACTTTTATCCTAAGAACACTATACAATACATAGGTACTCCTATTTTTTACGAAAAAATACATGTATTAGCGTTTTGTTTACGTTCTTGTTAAATACGTTCATAACACCAAACACAGTTTTTAATCGTTTGACACACTTTAAAGACTCGCTCATCATTATTTTCTATACTCTGCAATGTTCCAACCTGAATAAATTTTAGAACATCGCGTTATAGTGAAACGGGGCAAAACGGGGTCGCGTTAAGCGGGGTATTACTGTATTTAAATAAACTAAAAGAATACAACTAGCCCTTAAAAAGGATTCTCTTTACTTTATTTTTTTCAATCAGTCGTTTTACTATAATAAAATCTATACTTAAGTACTAATAACGTGAAATAAAATAGCCTTTTCCTGAATTAACTTTGAAATATATCTCACTTTAAACGCTCATATGGAGTTAGCAGTAACATTGGAACTGCATCAACGACAGCTGAAGTCGATATTACCTATAAATGAAATAGAGAGATAAAAGTAGGATCCTTTGAGTAAATATATTAATTGCGTTAACCAAAGGTTAACGCAATTAATATATGGTATCACAAGTAACGTAATTCGCAAAGTAAGATTATTTAAATTGTATGTTTAATCAATGCAATAAATTTTAAAAATCATGGTATTACTTAAATAACATAAAGCGTTATTAGAAAAAAAAACCATTTTATTAATGAAAAACTTAAGAACCAAGAATGGAAAGTTTGGAGTGAACATAATTTCGTGAACGTATGGAAAAGTCTAGAGTAAAAGTTTTTCAATCTCGAATTTTGAAGTTTATAAGAACATTTCTTGTTATATTCTATATAACAAGGCGCACGTGATCGTATATATTTATCTCTTTTTAATATGAACGAGGGAAACTTGATTTTGGAAGCTTTTTTGTATTTTTATTAATTTACTATGAGTTGAAGTGTTAAACAAATGTTTTGTTGACCCGGATGGTATAATGTAGGAAAATAACTAACACTAAACTAGCAGTTTCTGTGTTGTAATTAAAAGTAGTTTTTATAAGGAAGATTTAAGCACTGATGTTATTTATAAATCTGTAGCAGTTTTATTAAAAATAGTTTTTATGTAATATCAAGCAATTTGAAATAATATTTAATCTTAAGCTTTTACAAAATATTTCTTAGCAGAAGGAACTAATACAACAAATAATCTGAAATCAAAGGTCACCATTAGTTATTATTAAATTAGTGTTAAAACAAACTTTATTTTAAAATATATATATGAATATATATTATAATAAGATTATGTTTTCTTGCCAATTAAAATGAAATTACCTAAATATGTAACTTATCAATAAGCAATTATTCAAATTTTATGAACTTTAAAATCACTTTTGTCATTTTAGTATGACATTAATATATGGAACAACTATACTAGTTGATATATACGAACTGAAAATGTTATAGTTGTATAAGTAGACGACCAGTGTAACGTGAGCTTAGTAAATGATTTGATATTTGTATTATTAATTCCGTACCTCAGTATTGATATTATGTAACCTTTCAAATCTATGAATATCATATGACAGTGGTAAAAGTAGAATTATCTCAATATGGTAATCAAATGGCATTGTGACGATTAAACATTATTTTGACATAAAGAATCAAATCTAAATGAGTTAGTATTTAGATATACATAACAATTAGAATATAGTTCTTATTTCTAAAATATTAAATAAATAACTCTCCACACAATCTTATCCGAGCGTCCCGTCTCAATCAACGTCACTACTACATTGTAGAGTAATCTACTCGTATTGTATGTCTTCATCGTATCAAAGAGTTCACTTCTTAGTAATAACCATTATTTTAAATTTTATAAATTGGAATATCAAAGTAAAAATAAACGTCTCTAAATTACAGGACATTGTATTAAGGACTTCAAAAGCATATTAATAAAATTAAGAGATATTTTTTTTCCTCTGAATCTTAAGACTAAAACATTTAACTCTTAAGGATAACTATCTAACATTTTCGAATGTATTTATTTAAATAAAACTAAGATTTTCAGAAAGTACCACGCATTTTTTTATATCGAGTCGACTAATAACAAGACTAAATCACAAACACTTTCATCGCATCTATTCGTGATCCTTACTGCAATGGAACCGAAACGTCAGGATAAATAAATAAATAAATAAACTCATAAAATCATATAAACGTTTTATCCGTTAACTTTAATAAAATTTAAATCAAATATAAAAAACTTACATAGGTGTGCAACTAAGTTTCCGGGTTATTTTGATCAATAAAAAATAGAAAATTTCAAGATACATACAAAAAATGGTTTATTTAAAATATCTCCCTTCGCTAACTACACATTTTTGTCATCTCTCTTGCAATACATGGATACCGCGACGATAAAAGGTCTCGTCTTTGGACTGAAACGATTCGTCTAACCAATTTTGCACTTCCTCGTAATTAGTTAAGTGTAGCCCAGACAAGCCATGCGCCATCGAACGGAACAAGTGATAATCGCTAGGGACAAAGTCCGGGGAATAAGGCGGGTGCGGTAGCAGATCCCATTTCAGCGTTTTGATGGTGTCCTGGACAATTTTACTGCGATGGCATGGTGCGTTGTCGTGTTGCAATATCACTCGTTCATGTCTTGTGTTCCGTTCTGGCCGTTTTTCGAGCAAGGCATGGTTCAAATTGATTAATTGCTGTCGGTAGAGATGCCCATTGACAGTTTCACCCGGTTTCAGCAGCTCGTAGTACAGGATACCTTTTTGATCCCACCAAACGCTAAGCATTGTCTTCTTTCCAAACCGGTTTGGCCGTGCCGCCGATATTGATGCTTCGCCAGGGGAAACCCACTATTTTCTGCGTTTGAGATTCTCGAAATATATCCACTTCTCATCGCCAGTAATAATCCGATGGAGAAAATTCTTTTTTTCATACCGCAAAAGTAAAATTACGGAAGTGGTTTTTTGATTTTCAATCTGTCTCTCAGTCAACTCACGCGGCACCCATTTTCCTTCCTTTAAATTTTTCCCATAGCATGTAAACGTTTGGAAATACCTTGGAGAGTCACGTTTAATGCCTCCGCAAGTTGGTCTTGTGTCTGTGTGTCATCTTCATCCAATAACGCTTGCAGATCGGCGTCCTCAATTGTTTTTGGTCTACCGGAGCGCTTCTCGTCCTCGATGTCGAAATCACCATTCCTGAAGCGTTTAAACCACTCTTCACAGATAGTTTTTGATGGTGCGTCTTCGCCGTAGGCCTCCTCAAGCAAACGACATGCTTCAGCTGCATTTTTTTAAAAGTTGAAGTTGAAAAGTAAAACTTCCCGCAAATGCCGTTTATTTGGACAAAACTCGACATTTTTCTCGTTAAAAAAATATTTGTACGCTGCGGTACTTATTGATATTACCACTGGTTATTGTTACTAGGTGTCCAAGCTAGTAAAAAAATATGATTTCAGACATGTACGTCAACTACATTAATCCCTAACAGCATCTATGTGTGAAACCCGGGAACTTAGTTGCACACCTAGTGAAGTATTTATTATAAGGAGTTTATCTTTAGTATTGGCCAGTATAATGGAGTATATACATACATTTTAATCAAGTTACGAATGACTTTTTTATCCAAGTTTAACTTAGTCCTTTACATAATTCTATTAATCTAGAATTTAGCGATCATAATTTAAGAGAAAGGTGCAGTAACAGTTCCTTAGATACACAATTGTATATATTAATTAGTGCTTAAGCTTATAAAAAGCATGCTGTTATTATGTTTTGTCTAAATGATGTAACATTTAGTATACAAGCGAGGGGCAGCTTCACATTGAAACAAAAACTGTAAAAAAATCACACAGCTACTTACTTGTATAAAGTAATATATTTATGTAGAAGAAATATTTTAAACATATGTTAACGAAAGCTATATATAGTTTTCTTTATTTAAATTGACATGAGAATTTATTTATTTCTAAAATATGAAGACAGTTTGAAAATCTTAAAAAATAAGTCTTTCTTAAGATCTTTTAATGCTGTTTCATCATTTCATGTAACGAAGAGTGAAAGTTTTAAAAATAGATATTAGAAAGGAAAAAAACAAGAACAGATTCTTTCCGCCATATAAAAGCAGTGGGCAAGAAAATTAACAAGGTTTCACAAAATTTATGAATAATGTAAAACAAATCCTTTGTTTATTTATAGGATTGAATTGGATTACAAATAAATAAATATTACGTGTCGTATTACGTGTCAGAAGTGACCAAATAAATGATCATATAATTTTCATGTACAAATGTTTACAGCGACGGATGATTTAAAATAGCTCTGTGTCATTTCATTGTTCTTAACTTGACGATGGATGAAAAGTATCTCAAAAAATAACAATCAAGATAATTTTAAAATATCCAGAGTGAGTATTGAAACATGGACTTTTTTACATTTAATAATATTTCATTTCAAAACAGTCAATATTTCGTATAACATTAGTCACCAATACGAAAAAGGGTATTTTTCTTTTATGGTAATTGTTATAGGAAAATGAAGAAAGTATCTTGTGAAAACTTGACAAACGATAACACGGTTTATTTTTCTCTAGAATTTATAACCTTAATAATGTCTTTGCCTAAACAGGGGGCAAAGGATTACTTTTATTATATAAATGGGAAAGTATTTTATGGAACTATTTATTTACTTATTTTTAGCATGTTATTTTTATAAAATAACATGATTTTGTTATTTTTTTTAATTTGAGAATAACCTAAAACTCTCTTAATATTAGAAGGCTCTTAAATACTTTAAATCTCTTTTTACTGTTAGCCTCATTTTATTTCAATATGAAATTTTTTCGTCATAATTTTTGATTCACTTCATATTATTGAAAGGTAGTTAAAATAATAGTAAACAAAAAACAATAGGTAAGGGAAGTCATCATAAATCATTTATTTCAGCGAAACAAACAGTACTGTAGATCAGTCTTAGTCGAGTATATACATACATCAAGCCTTAGTTTTCTTAGTTTTATTCAAGATCAGTCTTAGTCGAGTATATACATCATCGAGTATATACATCAAGCTCTACTTAAACGTTTAATATACTTACGAGTAAATGATCATTTTCTGTTCACAAATATATGGCTATAATATGTAAGGTCTGTGACAAAAAATCCACTTTAAATAAAAACTGTGTTTCTATTTAAGTGGCGTATTTTCTTAGTATACATTTTACTATTACTTTTCAGTAGCTTTGATAATAAAATGACACTATGAAAGTTAGCCTTGTCCTTCTATCGCTTGCTGCCAAAATCTTTTAATTTTTTTTTGCTTACTGTTCTGGCTGAGTGCATAGTGACGTCGAAATTTTCAGCGTCGGAAATATAGATTTTCCAACAGTAACTTACTGGCCAGAGGTATATTTCTAAAAATAATAAATATTATATCCCAGAAGTATTAGAGAAAGATTGTGTTCATGGTTGCTGTGAAGTCGTCGGATTATTAATAAATCCAGTAAATTAATAATGATTTGTATTAAGTACTATGTTAGTCAGTGGTGGCTCAGTGGTTAAAGGGCCCGCCTCTCGTTGCCGAGGGCGCGGGTTCTATCCTGGCCCGGGCAAGTACCAATGTGATTTTTCCGAGTCATATGTACTTTCTAAGAATATTTAGACATCACTGATTAATGTTTATTCCCAAAAAGAGGGTTGATGTCAGGCAGGCGGCCGGTCGTAAAAACAAATAGCCAAAACCATACACAACATGTTAGGCAGACCCTGGCTATAGCTGGGATAAATTGCCAGGTAGAAGAAGGAGGATTAAGTACTATGTAGTTGGTCATTAATATTAATGTATTTAAAATTTTTCACCTACTTTTAAATTAAATTTTATTAAATCGTTTATGAGTGTAACGTATAATTATATATCAATCTAATCTCAATGCTAAAAGGATATGCACTAGACCATTGCACAAATAAAATAAACGTTATAGTCATAACTAATTATATATGAACGAGTCCCATCGTATTAACTTGGTCATTCAATAATATTGATATATTGTGGTATAATAGGTATGTATACACTGTGATGCCGAAAGAGTGATTTTTTTTATATACAGAAATTATCTAATATTTCAGGAAATTTAAAGCCAAAATCGAATTATGATTAATGAGTAATCGTTTCGCAACAAGGCCAAATGTAAATTAATTAATCTGTTTTGCCTAAAAAACCTTTTTTTTACATTTGGACTGTTTTGTCAATAATTCCGTTATATACATATGTGTAGTCATTTATACAATTCAACATACTTTCTCATGTCTCTGTAACAACCCTTTTAATTACTTTCGTATTAAATAAATGCGTCTATTGATATGTTGTTGTATTTTAGATATATGAGTTAATTACTTAAACATAAATCCATCTTTCTAAAATCTAAAATTATAAGAGCAAACTCAGAAATTCTGCGGAATTAACTTCAGACTTGTCAAATTGAAAACTTGTTTTTGCCTGTTTACTGTTTTTCATTTTTCAATACATTTATATCTTAAAATATATTGTTTTCTATATTTTTATTATATTAGATATGTTGTTATAAATATATTTCCAACCAAAACCTCTTATATATAAGAATAAGATTTATGTAAACGAATCTACGAGTTTTCATTCTTACTTTTGAAATGTTACTTACTGTTTTTTATCGATCTCAAGTCACGTGCGAGAAAAACTCCCTATTAATTTTCGGTTTGAAAAATACGAAACCCAAATCTTTAACGGATTATGTTAAATAATAACAATACATATTCTGTTGATTATTCCATACTATAAAGTAAAAACAAATCATTTATATGAATGAAATTGTTACCGACTTTTCACTACAAACCTTAATTAAGGCTTTACTTAAATTAAAACAAAATACTATTGCGAATGAATATCTCTTTTTTTATCTGGCACTGTAGGAGTACGTTGGTAATAATATTTTTAAGCGTTTTGGTAATTTAAAGTTTATATAAAATAACTTTATGTGGTTTTTAATTATTATTAAGTTTTCTTTTAAATTATAAAATTGAGACATATAATTTTTTGACCTTAATAGAATTTTGTTTTTAATTGTAAAGAAATAATGTAAGAATATCGAGATAAAAGAAAAATAATTCTATATACCTTTGTAAAGCCGATGCTAAACCTAATATAATTTAAGGATATAATTTAATATTTCTTATAAAAAACCTTTTAATATCTTTCTTCAGCCACAGATTTTTTTTTCGATTTTTTTAGTAACATTCTTCAACTGAAACTTCTGTTTAAATTATGGTAAAAAAATTCACCTCAGAATGAAGTTGATTATTATGTTAAATGACAATTTGGACAATTTTTACTACAGTTATAATAGTTATTCATAATGATGACACAACTTTAATATATTTTTTAATATAAACTGGGCAGTGTTCTACCATTATCTTCCCTCATACTAACCCAAAGCTCAGTAGCAACCTATTTAATCTTTCTTTTAAATACCCATATTGTAGAAAGAAAGACAGACGCAAGCAAACTGATTCAATGATTTAATGAGTAGATGAGAAAGAAGGTATTGTAAGTTTAGAAACTAAATGCAAAGTAAATCTTAGATATAAAATAGAAGTAATATGTATAATAGGTATACTTTTAACATATTTTATGGTAAAACATTATGAACTTTTAAGTAACAAAAGTTGAAGGATGGGTTCCTTGTACAATTCTTTTATCATTATTATTATAATACCATCATTATTATATAACCACAAATAATTCACTTCATTTAAAAGTAAATAATAAACATGACTAAACTATCTTTCTACGGTTCAAAGAAGACCCTCCAGTGCACATTGTATCATTAATAACAAAAAACATGAATATTCATCAATTTAACATAAAATTACAAAAGATCTTCAAAAAGGGCCCTTTACATATAATAATTCTATAGAAAATGAGAATATATTGTCAAAAAAAATATTTTTCAATATTCTCGCGAAAACGTTTTGATTATTATTTTAGACAGCTATAAAATAAAAGAGTATCGTCATCGATATGCCAAACTTTCTCTTGTATCTACTTATTCTACTGAAATATTAGCTCCTAATTATCAAAGGTACTTTCCACTTTATTTCACTTTGTTTTATAATCAGCAAAAACAATTGTTACTTCTTGTTAATGTCAGTTCACAACTTCTATAACATATCTATTCATTTGAGTATAAAACGGAAATGTTTACTTTTAATTACCGCTTACAAATCTTCTTTTTCTTCTACCTGGCGATTTCTCAGCTATAGCCAGGGTTTGCCTTACATGTTGTGAATAGTTTTGGCTAATTGTTTTTTACGACTGGCCGCCTGCTTGACATCAACCCTCTTTTTGGAATCAGCATTAATCAGTGATGTCTAAATATTCTTAGAAAGTACATATGACTCGGAAAAATCACAAAGGTACATGCCCTCTATACCCTAGGGGCTGGCCCTATAACGATTAGGCCACCACTGACTAATTAATCACCGCTTACAAATATCCAAATGTAATTAATAAAGAATAACAATACAGTGTGAAGTTATTTCACTTTTAAAATGACTTTTAAGATTGTCTTTCAAAGGTTTTTTGTTTCATTTTCTTTACGGAAAATCTAACTTACGAACTGAAAAAAGCATATTTGCATTAGTTTCTACGAAAAAAAAGATTAAATTAAAAAAAGAAATAGAAACAATGATGATCAAAATGCATTAAATGGATTTTAAACTTGCAATAATTAACTGTCAACTTCAAAATAATTTTGTATCACTTATTTTAGTTTATCAGTAGCCGATAAAGTCTCTTATGCATCTTGGTAAGTTCAAACTAAGTTACTTAGTATGGACAAGAGAAACAAATTTACTGCATTATGACACATGTAGACAAGAGATTTTAATAAACCGCTTCGCATTTTTCGTTAGTATAAGACAACTTAATAGATTTTTCGCTAACCTTCATTAGGTTTTAATTTGCTTTCCTTTAAAAAAATATCCAAAAACTAAACCTAGTTCGTGATTTGTTTGTTTTATGTTCGTTAAATTCAATTGTTTGCTATATAAAAAAACGCCTGAAAAATGAATTTGTTTTTCAAATAATAATTAGAAAACTTTGCTAATAAACATTGTTTAAAAGTTGATGATTAAAAAAAATATTTTTCAGTAAGCTTTATTTTTGATTTGCAGCGACTTCTGTTTTTAAAAAAAATATTGGGGGACAATTATGAAAGCAATAACTATTTTTTTAAATTCTATTAGATGGTAAATGACTGTTTTTTCACCGGTTGGTAGGTAGAAATCTATTCAAAGGTTGTGACCAAAATGTTACCGTGGTATCATTTTCACGATGTACGCTACCAACTGTGCGTTTTAATTAATTTATCCAGCTTCACATTATTCAATCGCTAAAATAACAACGGTATTTTGAATTGTACCGTCCTTATTTAGGACAAAAGGAATATGATTCTACCAGCTTTTATAAGTTCATTTCAATGTATATATCGCAAATTCAAGATAGTATTTGTAGAACGTGAGAAATGTCGATGAAATATAAAATCGAGAATAAAAGTCGATCATAAGTATAAAGAAAGAGTAAAGCATGATTTATAAGAAAATAACTATGATATTTATAAAATAATTTTAAGTCGCAAAGATGAATAATCGGTCAGTATTATTGATATCATGAAAAATTACTTTTCCTTGCCCCTTTCACTGGGAGTCATCTACACACACATATACGTCATATACAAAACTAAGCATCAATTTTTTAGTAAGTGTAGTTAGTTAATTTTGAATCATAAAACACATTCAGATAAGTGTTAAAATAGCTTTTTTTATGTCTGAATTATTCATTAATCACGAAGGAGAAGTTGAAACTTGATTAGACACATTTATTTTTGTATAACTCCTCCTAAGCTAAAGTGAATCAAGTGTAATAACATTGAGATATTATCATATAAAAGGCAACGAATACTGAATAACAACAAAGGATTATTTAGATGAGCACACTCAAATTACATTTTCGCTTCTTGCAAAAGGTCAATTTTTTATACACTAAAACAAAAGAGATGTTTTGTTCTCTAATAAACGAACAGGTCGTATCTATGTCCACCAATCAGAAAATTTGTGACTGTTTTTTCTTTCCTCTTAATAAATGAAAACACAATCTTAGTACAAAGTATATTATTATGAATACACGAGCATTCCTTTGTAATACAAGCGGCCTGATTTCATTTTATGTATGTTTTACCAAAAAAAAATATTAATGAAAACTATATTAAAAGTCACTTTTATATTATCTTTACGTTCTTGACTAAAAATATTAAACAATATAATTGAAAACAAATTCTAATTAACAAAATAATTTGTAAAATATATCATGATGTTCCATTTATAATTCATTATCTTTCAAATCTTTTTATTACGTGTCTAAAATCTAGGTAGTGTGAGCCTTCAAAAAATAACAAAATAAGTATCTTACAAATATAAACAAAAAGCCCACATTCAATTACGAGTAATTTAGTTGACCTTAATAATTGATTAAAGAAAAAATAAAAATAAAAAATTATAATTTAAGATATATCTTAATTTAAAATATTTAAGTTTTTTTTAATATAAACTTTTATTAAAACCTTGTTTAGTATATTATGAATAAATGAAGCCTTTAAATTTATTTTTTTATTAATATTTCATCCTTTAAACGTGTAAAATATAGGGAAAAGTGTCTGTAGATTATTTAATAAAACTAAATCCCTTACTTCTCAACAGATCGTTTTATAGTATCGTGATATTATATAGGAGCTTAGTCTGCGGCTACGAATAATTTTAAATTTAAATACACCCGCAAAGTAACATTATATATTCACAAGTTAAAAAATGAAATATTTACTATTTTGTTAAGTACATTGTATCGATTAGAAGCATGGTTATGCCAAGAAACTCTGCAACCATTTAGTTTACAAGTCTCGGTTGAGCTTTAATTTTAGTTTTCTCCAACGTGTATGTATGTATCTACCTTAACGTGTCCTTACAAAAAAAGGTGAGTATATTTTTGATCATTTTATTTGAGATAAAAAAAATTGAAGGATGAATCATCTGATTCATCTTTCAGTTTTTTAGTTCAGTTTTATAACTTTCTAGATTAATTAAAAGAAATACAATGTTATTAACATTTACAAAAATCTAAATAATGTCAGTTTCTGAAGGAATGATGTTGCTTGGGTGCATCTTCATATTAAGATAAAATATAATATTCCCACTCGTTGAATATTTATTTATCACTCATCAAACTATTGTCTGAGCATTACTGTTTGTTAATAAGGATTTCATAATTGGTCAATAATTTATTTGGTAATAAGCAAAAAATGTCACTAGTTTCATGAGGAACAAGTTAAGAATGGGTAAGGAATAAGTTTGGTAATAATTGTACACTATCAAAAAGTCACATTAATAATGAAATAAATATGCAATGACTGTTAACAATATTTCTTAATAAAGTATTAAACAATAGTACTTCCCTAAATGTCCATTAAGATTAGATTAAAAAAGAAATTTTATCTTAAATTTGTCTTGTAAATATAATTTCTTTATCATACAACAATTCGTTGGAATTGTTGCAAAAGTGTAAATTTCGTTTAATTTAATACAAGAGTATTTTAATAACTAATTACACATTCATTTTAAGATTGTACCAATTAAAATTATTATTGAACTATTTTATATCCAGTGCTTTTGATACACTGATTCCCTGAGCATTTCTTCTATGGTATGATTCCTTCTTATTACTTTATAATAGGATCCATTTCTGTATCATCAATTAATAACGCAGTATTGTTAGTAAGAGTGTCTTCTATCTTTTAGAATTTAAAGGCCGTATGAAATTAATTAACTTGGCTTTGTTGTCTAGTGAACTTATTTCACTTCAGAGCTTCATTGTGGTCTAATTTTCTAGTAGAATATGAATTATGTTGTTTTAATTATAGTGATGTCTCTCAGAATCTAGTTGATAAGGAAGTGCGCGTCACATACTACTTTTCATACTTATCTTTTCCTTGTAACAAAAGTAACGAAAAATATTCCGATAAGACACTTGCCGCATACTTTCCGCTAGAGAAAAGTTTCCCTACACCGACGACGATAGAGCTTAATATGCAGAGCTCAATAATCTTCGATCGTTTCACTCGCTTTTCAAAAACCCACTTTAGTCGAGAGGTTTAAGTTACAACATATTTCATAAATACGGTCCTACCAAGATATGAAGAAAGAGGTCACAGGTTTCCAATTTTTGTCATATATCTTATAACCGTACTCAAGTCCGGTAATACTACAAAAATTAAGCCTTTCCATCATTGCTAGGAATTGATAGATAAGCATTTTATGTTTATAAGAATAATTGTAAAAAAGTAAAACAAGATAGAGAGCTGTTATGTTAGTATGAGATAATAATATAAATTTACTCTCACAGGTACAATGTTAGTACCTACTTACATACATTCTCCCTTGTATGTTTAATTCAATAAGAAGATAGTCTTTAAGTTTAACCTAGTTTTGTTGTACATTTTGAGCGAAATGTATTTTTACTTTTTGAAAACGCCTAAGTCGTATTTAAACCGATACTTTTTAGGGTTTTATGAAAATATATTGCATATTTTTATTAAAGGACACTAAAAATTTTATAAACATCGTATATATGTATGTTTGTCCTTATTATAAGTTATTTTATACCTTTTGTAGGATATATTCGACCCATATTATATAACTTTTTGTTTGTTTTTCGTAAATGTTTTTAAAACATTTTTTTTATGACTACCGTATCATCAACGACAAACATAACATGACCGACATCATGTTTTTTTTAAACTGATAAAAAAATAGACCACTGTGTGGCTATTACTTTCAACAATATACATAGATAAAGCCCTTTGTTTCTTCATAAGATTTCAAAATTTAAATAAAAAATTCCTATCCCCGGAATTTTATTTATAACATCTAGCTCATAAACGACATGTTGTTTAAAAAGAGTTTATTAAGAGGAAATATTAACATCAATGACGTAATAAAACATAATATTTTACATAAAATAATGTAAATTATTTTCTAGTAATATATAAATTCATAATGAACATTTATAGAAATTAAAAAATATTCACTATAATCTGTATCAAGGGTGTATCTACACCCTTGAAAAGAAAAACGTGACTATTTATGGGATGATGTTGTACATATTTGCCATAATCACTTCAACAAAGATTTATTTCACATTTACTTAATAACAACACACGCTTCTCACAATTTTCCATTAATATAAAAGCATTTATCATATTTATCTTTACTTAGAACACAAGAAAAATCGAACGAGTGGATAATAATAAACAACCAAAGAATGTTACGAGTATAAACTAAAGAGTAAGTGAGAAACAGAAAATTTTAGTTAGGTATTATAGGAACTTCGAATAAAATTTCAGATGACGGCTATATTTGAAAAATGTTTTACATTTTTTATGAAAAATTACGTAAGCAATTTTTTCTTACTTTACTTAAACCTTAACCTAAAAGTAACTAGACTTACCTTTGATGGGTGTCATTAGAGACTGGATAATCAATCACATGTACTGTTACACATCAATCTACGTCAACACAATATGGCTTTAGATGATTTTAGGATAAAAATATGCATGAAAAAGAAATTCAGTGAGGTATCGTTTTATTTATTAAAATTATTTTTTTATTAAAACAGTTTTATCTCCTTCATTAAAGCAACTAAGGTTCCACGCGGTCTACGCTTATATATTAAATTTTTACCAAATCACCAGAAAGGGTTTTTACCCGGGATTTCTGGATGCCTAGAACACAACACCTTGCTGTCGGAGAGTTTGAAAGATGCTAGAAAAAGCGAGCGGCAAATCACTGTTTGTTGGATAGACTTGGAGAATGCGTTCGGGTCGATACAACACGAATTGATGCTATTCGCGCTTAGATGGTACAACTTTCCACCCCTAGTTAGTGATATGATCGCGTCGTATTACTCAAAATTAAGGTTTTCTATAATAACTAAAAAAGGCCCTTCAAAAAGTTTGAGTTATAATGTAGGACTGTTTCAAGGTTGTTCTTTATCTCCAATTGCGTTTAACATCGTAATTAACATCTTAGTAGACAAATTAATCTGTAATGAAAAATGGGGTTATCGGTTTAAGTTTAATAATAAATACACGGAATCCATTTTAGCCTTCGTTTTGGGATGAGTCTAAAAAGGCCATCGGAGCTCTATAAACACCTAAGAGTTTCCAAGAGATATATCCTGGGGAAATCCCATGATGACGTAGTGACATCGCTCCCAAAAGATGAAGATGCCCCCGAGCTAGAGTCACGACTTCAATTCCAAAAGCAATTTATGATAGGAGCACAAAGTAACAGAGTGGGGTTAGGATCGAATAGGAGAGTCCAAGATGCGGATATATTGAAGTCTTTTATTCGGCAAGACGAGAATGATAAATATAAGATCCATGCAATGAATTTAGAAATGCAGAACGAGTGTTTAGACATAGGAGATTTTTGCATCCCATTAGCATTAAAATGGCGCACTTTAATTTATGATTGGTCGCCAGCATTGCTAAAATTCTATCTCAATGCGTTCCAGATGACTCTCCCAGATCAGAGTAATTTAGTAAGATGGGGTAAAAGTACCGAAAAAACTTGCTATATCTGTGGAAAGGCAGTTGGAACTGCTAAGCATCTGCTGGTGGGATGTAAGGTACTCCTGGACAGCGGTCAATACTCGCGTCGTCACGATAGGGTTCTAGAAGTCATACGTGAAGCGGTTAGTCTTTCGGTAGCCAGAGCGCAAACGGAAATAACCACAAACGAACGATCAGTAGGTTTTGTGAGAGAAGGCTCTAGGGCTACAAAATCAAACGTCAAGCCCTACTCCATCCTTAAAGCGGCGTCGGATTGGACTATAATGATGGACACGTATGAAAAACAATATAAAATCCCCGAGGATATTTGTGCGTCGGCCTCCAGACCGGATATATTTTTGTTTTCGCGAATTTTAAAGCGCGTAGTGATGATAGAGCTTACGGTCCCTTGGGAAACCAACATCCCCAAAGACCATACCATCAAGGCCAACAAATATTACGAGCTCACAAACGAACTCACTCGAAATAGGTTCGTAGTAGATTTGTACGCGGTAGAGGTGGGAGCGAGAGGTATAACAGCGAAATCTCTCTATAACCTACTAAAGGACTTGGGCTTGTCCAGAACTCACATTAATGCATTCTTGGAACGTACATCGAAGGCAGCCCTAGTAGGTTCTTTTCACATTTGGTTAGGTAGGGAGAGGAGCTTGGACAGTGGAGGTGAGCGTATAACGCGCGTTAGTTAAGGGGCCCCTTAAACCTACACTTGGGTCGCAAGTCCCAGGCACTGTTGAAGCTCCTCTCCCTGCAACGCGATAGACCAACACCCGCACGGTGAATCCATGGAATGCTGAGAAGTTTCGTCAATATGTTATTAATTCCACTTTATTAAATAAGTTTATTTTCGTTTTGCAATAGTAACAAAATAATAATATAGTCGTAGATAAAGGTGTTTATAGAATAAAATAATAAAATACGTTTTCTTTTCTTTTTGTTTAATATTACCACTAACAAAGATAATAATAATTAATTTATGCTTTTGGGGACCGATTCACAATAATATTTATTGTTATATATTGTTACATAAAGAAACCTTCATGTATATATCAGTTAAATATTGTTACATAAATAACACTTCTGTGTTCGCATTTATTTTTCATTAAGCATAATTAACTTAAGTAAAATGTATTAGAATGGTACTTCAGAACTCAATATAAGGCCATAGAAAATTCATCATCTTTAGATACATTGGTTCAATATTAGGTTTAAATTAAAGGTAATTTTTTCAACTTATAATATTTAATACTAAGTAAGTAGATTCTAGTAGATCCTTTCCAAAGTCTACCGTTCTAAATCTAATTTGGAATATTAAGAGAAATATTACTTTAAAACTTTACGATACTTCTTGAGCTACCAAAGTTTCCTTTTAAATTTCTCCAAAGTCATGTTATGTGAACTCTAAACTGAGTTACGGATGAATCAACAAGGTCGCTACTAAATATTAAGAACTTTGCTTTACGTTACTTTTCAAAATGGGATACCTCAAGACATAAAAATTCACATCTTTTCTCTAATGAGATCTAAGATTTTCGCGAGTACTCATTTGAATGAAACTATTATTTTCGGATTTACTACGCGATTTTTTATTTTTGACTATTAATTACATACCTACTCCCGACGTTTCGGCTACTTTACGGTTGCTGTAATACACCGTGCTGTAATACACCGTCACGGTAATTCTAGCTAATACAAGAATAGACCGTTCATGCTCTTAGGTGAAAAATTGTAACAAAAATTTTTCTTCTTAACATTCAACTTATCAACTTAGCATTTCATTCCGAAAATTCACTATGTTCTTTTTAATCACTAAAATGATTTTTTCGTGGAATAAATTTTTTGTGTGGAATTCCTAAAACAACAGCATATGCTGAGTGACTCTTCTTTTTGTGACATCATACTGCTGAGTAAGCAGCATTTTGTTTTGATTTATTTATACCTGCTATTCTGTAATCTTCATTAGATATTATTTAATTGTATTGTTATTTTATGTTTTTGTTTTTTATTTCTGTTTATGTTAGCACTGTCTGGCAAAGATGTTCACAAATAAAACATTTTCTTTCTTCCTTTCAATCTTAATACACTCACTGTCTTAATTAAATAAATGCTGATAAAAATACTATACAAAACTATAATTATTTACACATGTATGTATATTTATGTCATCCTTAATCAATCTTCTTGTAAGATAAGCAGCTTATTTGATCTATTTTTTACATATACATATATTTTAAAAAACCTCGTGGTTGCTAAATCATTTAAAAGAATTTATCTATAAATTAATAAGATAAATTATTTAGTTTTTAAAGTCGGCGATGCAGTGAAAACTAAAACAATGAAATAATTACGTAAAACAATGTTATAACAAGATATATTGTAAATATGGAATAAATTACTGGAAATATTTTTCATATGTTTATAATTTATATAAACCGCAGTGAGTATATATATCTTCTAGCTTTTAAAATGTTAAATGTAAACCTGGTAGATTTAAAATAAACTACTATTTTACAATGATCTTGTACTATTTATAATACTTTCTATTTATAATCGCTTAACAATATAAAGTATAAATTTTAAATTCAAAAATCTTGAAAAAAAAATGTTTTGGATTTCTTTCAAACAATCTGCGTTTTGGATATTTTATGCACTTCGAATTTGTATTTCATTACAAAAGTTAAAATTATTATCATTATATAAAAACCAACTACAATGATAATTTTTATAAATTTAAAAGAAACTAGTGATTTAGAATATAAAGTTATCAAGATTTTGGAAAAAAATCCAAAGCTAAAATGTAATAGAACTGTATTATTTTGACACGCAATACAAAACAGACACAAACATTTTTTTACTAAGAAAATATGTGTTTTAAACAACGTCTAAAGGTGGGGTATATATTCTATCCATATCATCATAATAGTCTTAATAAAACCATAAAATCTTAAGCTCTTATTGTTATCTTAATTACATCATCAGATGGCTCCGCTATCATATTTCCCATTTCTTACTCTTATACACGTTTCTATACAAATTGTGATGAGTATTTAATATTAGCTTTTGAGTCTTTTATTTTAACCTAAGATGAAGAAATATTCATATTTTATGGAAACATTCCACTTAGAAGCTGCTTACAATTTAATCAAATGTAAATGAAACAATTAAATAAAAATGTAATATGGTAAAGACGAAAGTTACTCCAAGCTGGCAAGGCAAAGCCAATCGTAGTTGCAGTTTTAGACTGTTCCATTATGTAACGTGAAGTAATGTATGATACATTATAGCCACATGAATTATTTAATTTTATTACTTTTAACATTGCGGTAAGATGGTAACTGATATTACCGGAATAATTATGCTTATTATAGAATAATTATGCTTGTGACATGTGAATATTAATTATTATTAATTATCATTAGATAGCCAGCTCGATTTCTAAATTTATGTATAACATTATACAAATTATGTCACTATAGAGATACATATATAAAATATTTTGTACAGCATTTATAGTGAAATATAAACAAAACACAAAGTTTTAAGTTACTTTGATTAAACATTTAAATATCCGACCTTCAATTTCGTCTGATATACCTATAGCTTATACGTATATAAGAGCTTATGTTGATCAATGAACAATCCTCAATCATTCACTGGATTATGTGTATTATCCCTTGTCTTAAGTTAAAACAAGTAAAGTAAAGTTGATTTTATAAATGAAAAAAATCTAAGTTATGTGGTAATTAGAATTTGGGTTAAGTGATTTATATTTGATTTTGGAATTTCATACAAATATGTTTCAACATTAGTCGCTATTGGAAAAATTATGACAAAAAGGACTGTTTTTTTCAAATTGGTTGCCAGTAATAGATCACGTCACTTAGATCCCTTAAGTATACAAATCTGTATCGTCTATTATACAAGTAATAAGCTTAACGACAAGGGGTATTCGTAAAATCTTACCGCTAATGTTACAATACTGAACATTTATTCCGTTTCATAATTTGAGAAGAAAGGCGAGTTATTATTGATAATTCCAAACTCATACATTACTTATATTGATGCTGTAGTTTGTGGAATAAGTTACTACGAAGTGAATTAGATAAAACAATTATTTTATAATTTTTTACTGTATAAAAGCGTTATTGAGAAATATTTTAATAAATATTATTATTGCTTCAAAAAATGACCTTAATGTTATCAATGAATTTTACAAATATAATATTTTCCTCACAAGATTATTAATTTGGCTGCTTTCAAATCCCTAATCGAATCCTTATATTGGTAAGTCATAAAATAGTTTTTGAATATCTCAGTAATTTATCCAAACAATTATTTACCTTAATAAATGTTGTTAAGTTGATAGTAATAATGAGGCTCAAACATTTGAGAAACACTGTATTTAATTTACAGTGTTACTATCGTAGCTGAAATATTCTGAAACACACCTTAGTTATTATTTCTGAGCACACGATGCAAAGAATTATATTTATAAAATAAAATATATATACATATATATACTCTGTATTTAGATTTCAATGAATGAAATTGAAAAAAGTAAACAAATTATTGTCAAGTCAACAAACTTTTAGTAACAATACATAGTTTGGAATCTTAATTGATTGACGATTGTATGTGTGTTTGTAGTGACAGTGTGTAAATGTTGTTATTTATTTCTAATACATTTTATATAATGCACGTCGTTACTTGTGCACTTCTCCATAAAACTTTGAGCGTGTCAAGTTCGATGTTCAATCGTTGACGCAGTTCTCTTAAAACTTAATATCTGATTAATATTTTTCAAAAATATATCTTCCTGTTAGAATAAAATTCTGCAACATATATATGCAAAGGTCTAGCCATTGATACAAATAAAAATATGCAAACGACACTCAAACGATATGTGAGGATGATATAAAATTATCATAATGCTTCATTGATCTTTTTATTATTCTGTCCGTTATTGAATAAAATAGATGTTTAAAGTATACATAAAATAATAATGATTGAAATGTTTTATTAAATACTACTTACAACCCGTGATTTCATTTTGAACTACACGGAAAGGCATTATAAAAATTTTGTGCGGAAGAGCAATAACATTGACTTAATACATGCTTCACAAACTTATAATATCCATAATATTTATAGAATATATCTCTGTGTACCTTATTTTTTGTATAAGATAAAGAAACAGGATAAAAATAATGACACTATTCTATAAAATATTATTAGGAATCCAGTTTCAAAATATATATTTTGCGAAAGAAAATAGAAATTTTTTCTATATTTATGATGAATTTAAATAAATTGATGCATCCTTTCTTACTTGTTAATATTGGTTTGTTCGAGAACATACTAATTCGGAGCGACATTCAACTGAGGCTTTAATTTCATTGACGTTTTTTCGCGTTTGATAAATAACAACTTGGATTGTTGACAATGAAAAATATTCCTAAGTCGGTATAGCAAATATTTTATTAAGTGGAAGATTTTTATTGATTTCCATTGAAATATATTTTTAGTTTTACTCTATGATTTTACGAATGATGAATATAGTTAAAGGTAACTTAATTTATTGGATACGTACTCGTAACGGATTTTTATCAAATATATATTGAAGTCATTGTTTATTGAGTTACATACATTTCTTTCGAAAATATGACATAAAATATAAGTAGTATAACACAAAGTACTATTGCATACACAATGAATATGCTAATTTAATTTTGGACGATTTTCAGTACATTCATATACAATTACATGTTCGTTTTCTATGACAGGTAAGAAACATAGTGTGCATTTCACATTCAAAGTTGAGATGATAGTTCTTTGTTTACTTGCAGTTGTAAGAAGTTATATGATTAGTTTAATTTATTAACTGAGTAGTTTAGGGAAACTTTAAGGAAATACTATAAATATATTCTGTTGGTAGCAGTCACTGCCACGAATATAAATAAAGTTACAACCTTATGCCGATCTATTTAAATGTGATAAGATAATTCATTATATTCATCTTATTTCCTACAGAATGTTTATATTAAAGTAATTTAAGTCGACAATAAATGTAATTATGTTTCAAAATTACAAATTCGTTCTCAATAGCTCATAAAACGATCATAAAGTGAGTGATTTACTATATAAATGGGTTCCAAAGAAGTTAACAGATATGGAATAATAACATTAATTTCTTGAAATATTGATATACCTATTATTATCAAGGGCGAATCATAGATACAATTATAGATGAGGTTTCTTTTATACATATTATAACTTTAGTAAAAAAATGAATTATCTTTATCTAAAATGTTAAAAGTCAGATGTATTGATAAAAATAATTTAAAAAACTTTTCCCATCTTTCTTTACTGTTATTTTATTATAATTCATTAATAGTTCTGTTTGCATCAGGTTAAATATCACCACAATAATAAGCATTAAAGTTCTTATAGTTTGTGTAAATTACGTGAGTTATATAGGGTGACTAGAACCGTAACTATTGGAAAGCACTAAATACCTAATAGCTTATTTTATAGACGGGATCAGAATGGCTGGTAAAATTACGAAAATGTCCGTTAGGTACTTTGAATATTTTTAGATCAATAATTTAGAAGGTATGTTATGTATAGCTTCAAAATATTGTCTTATATGGATCCAGTTAATATATACACACATATATCTTGGTATATATATTAAAAAGGCAATTTTTTTTTCAGATTGTGTGATGTGGCAATTAATTGTTTTTTTATTTATGTAATGGAGTTAAATTGCTAACATTTATGTTTAAAGATCCAAAAAAACTTGTCACACTCCTGAGAATGATATTAACGAAAATAATTATATAAAAAATATATAATATTATATTGACATTTAATATGTAGTTGCACTGTTGATATTTGTTGCACCTCATGCAACTACATAATATGTAACGAAAATGTTATTTTTTAGTTTTAGAATTGGGTGCAATAAAGAATAAGTAAATAAATATTTTCGTATAAACTTAAATTGAAAAAAAACATTACCGACTTGAAATTGACCATGAAAATGTAAATAATTATGAAAAAATCAATTTTGTAAACTGCATAAAAGTATGCATTATGACCTCGTGTTCAAAATTCAGATTTTCTTTAAGTAGGATTTGAATTTCAGTTGCAATATTTGATAATAATGGTGTTCTTCAGACCGTTATAGTGGGACAATACATACTAGTTTGTATATAAATATATATTGTTAAAATATCGTACCTATTTATTATATAAATCATTATAAAAATTTTAATTAATGCCTACAACATATTCAGACCTAAAAAACTTGTAAAATGCGTATGCTGATAACATTTTAAGCACAATCATATCAAAAATAGATTAAATGCATGTTTACAATCTATAGAAAATATATTTATAGCCCATAACTTAACATACGATTATTATTAATTTATACGTTATAATGTATAAAAATCGACTCGTTTTGTTGCTAAAGCATGTGTTTGTGTTTAATTCAAAACGAAGCTTAATGAAATAAAGGTCAAAATTATTGTATTACTCTGTTATATAAGTTCTTCAAACCTGTGATATTTGAGTTTCTAGAGCACGTTGAAAGTTGTAGCAACTTGTGAATCAATTTCTATAGCATCCAACTTTTCAAATATCTAGTTGTGAAATTCTCATCGAGCATTTATTTGTGTGATATGAACGCTTGATTTATCTAAAGTTCTTACGAACCACTGAATTGATTTTGTTTAAAAATTGCATTCGTATCATAAAAACTAAAGGAGATACTGATTTTGTTGATAATAATGTTTAACTCGCGAATCAGTTCTTATATTAAATTTCCTATTATTATTTATAAAATAAAGAAAATTTAATAGAAGTTATTTATTTTAAAAATATCTATAAAGGTAATAAATGAAAGTAACGTTTGAAGGAAACTTTAATTACAATCTTTTATATTGAATACAATTTTTATGACACTCCATATTACATTTTTTTCATCAAATAATAGTCTCAAAGTTGAATTCATACAACGTATTATTAAAACGGACTAAATTGTGAACAATTTGAATTTGTATGGCAGAGAAATATGATTTGTACTTATTGTGGCAGGATATTAAAGAGGAAGCGTACTCATTTGCTCGAGTGGTTTGGTTCAGGGTAATGAGCAGAATTTCAATTCGTCGAGGAAATACTTAAATATTTCGAATACTTAATTAAAAGGGGTGATAACGTACGCTCATTTATGTAAATATGTATAGTTGTGTGACCTGAATAAGTAGCAGTTTTTGTATTTTTTAATTTTGTAACTTACAAATTATTATTTACTTTAATTTTGGGTTTCAAGTTAAGATAAGTTTATTTGTTAATTTTATGTATACTATTGATTTTCGTTAGTTAAATTCCCGTCTTTACAGACGTTTTATTTGTTTGTCAAGCAGTGATATAATTCTTTTGCCATTTGAGTGTTTGTTTTCATATATTTGGAAATCCACGAACGTAACAATTAAATTTAAGCGTCAGCCGTTTCTAACTCCCAAATGACTTAATGTAATAGTGACGAATTCCGTTGACATATTATGAAAATTCTTCTCTAAGCTAATTGACAAACTGACGACGGGGAATTTATGACAGGTGATATTTACTTACCTGTTGAAATTTATAAAAAATAGTTGTTTGAATATTCTGGTATTATACAATTTGTATCTATAAAAATATTTTTATGAATAGCATGGTTACTCTAATAGTGACAAATCATCGTTTTAAATTTTTATCAGCTGAACTTAAGTTTATCAACGAGCCTTTAAAATTTTCAGAATATAAATATTGATGAAGCTACGTATCTTTTGACTTAACCTTGTAACTTTGGATTCAGTTGATATTCTTTTTCGTTATAGGTAATTATAATTTTAACTAAAATAAACTAGAGGAGTAATTTTGTATTTCAAACTTTATTACTAGTTAGATAATTATAAAACCTATAATTATAGTGTAGTCTTTTACTTACAGTAATAATTGTTCGAATTAAAAAGGTATAAAATGTACAGGTATGTATATTCGTATAATGTTTATAATAATTTGACAGGTACTTCTTAACATAACCCTTTTTTGAATGACCATATCTTCTTAAAAATAATAAGTCTCGTCCAATATTCAAAATCTTTTGATCTTGTTTCATTCACACTTTCAAAAATAACTAAATTTCGGCTTTAAATATCAAATTACGTATAGTTCAAAGAATCTTTGCTTATTTGAACTATAAAAATTATTACCTTATTCTATTCAAATCATTGGATAGAACTCATTGGATAGAACTTATTCTTTATAGATTTAATCCGAAATTATAAAAGCGTTAACACTTCTTTAATTTGTTTCTGGTTTTAATTTTTTTAAACAAAAAAATCTAAATCAAGGCTTAAAAACTTCTAGCGAAAATATATGACAAAACTATGTATTAGATATTTTTAATAAAACTAATTTATTCGGATATACGACCCGATTTTTCATCATTTTAAGAAACTCTATACTCCAGAAGTTTTGTTTACTTTGTTTGATATCATTAACATCTTCCTAAAGACTCCTACCAGCAGGAAGGATTGCTACCAGTTTGATATTGATATAAAACTCTAAAATTGACAAATAATAATAGTATGTTCTATGTACAGTCATTATTCGCTAGTTTAAGAGGTAAGTTTAAGGATAATAATATGAATATAAAGGAAGCAGAGCTTATAAAACATAGCCAAATATTTGAATTTGACTTGGAGTATGTAATTTTTAAAATAATAAAATAACGCGTACTGCATCCGAAAGTTTGAGTTTTATTTAAATTAATAGTCGCGAAAATCTAAGATATCATTAGATGTATTTATTCCAAGTTTAATAGCATATACCAATTTCTTTTTTTCAATTTTTTCTGTTATAAGTAAACGTTTATATGTATTTTGTTAGAAATAACAAAAAATATTTTAATATACATTTTTAAGGCAAAATTATCCTGGATTTCTATGACACACAGTTTTGCCGAGGCTTAAAGGTAGAACACATATATTCAAAGTAACTAGGAATAAAGAGGACAATCATAATGAAATATCCTCTTACAGTGGAACCGAGAGTGTTATTAATCAACATGAGGTATTTTAGTTTGCATTTTCCACAAGATAAGTATACATAACGACTTGATGGCGAATTTGTTCAAAGAATTTTATAATTGGTATACCCTTCTTCACAACGATGATTTTAATGAGTTTAAAAATTTGTAAAAAGTTTTAATTAATAGATAAGTCCCGCAAAAATAAAATAAACAGTCCTCAGTCCATGTAATTGAAAGTTCTACCATTAAAATTGTGCAAAGGATAACCTCATTCTAGAAAATTCTACGAAATCTTTCGATTTCCTTGTATAAATTAAATTATTTGTGTTTATAATTTATTATTTGGAACAATTTAATTAGATATGTCTTTGAATGTAAAACCATTTATTACTCGGTATTGTTACAAAACACTTATTAATCAAATAAAATAACGAAGACTTATAAAAACAACGTATTCTTTTCTTATTTTGTTGGTTTCCTTTAGCTTTACTGAGTGACAGAAGGGGATGAAATATAACGTAGGAGCTGTGGCATAAAATACAAGACTTACTCGATTAATCATCGGAAATAACGCCATTAATATTATAGTAATTATTTTTTGTAATTGAATTTATGATTCTAGAGGAATGTTTTTTATTTAAACTTCACCACATGTAACATTTTATGCTTAATATTATGCGTATATAGCTGAAAAAAAGAGCAGAATGAAATCACATTTTTATAAGTTATTTCTTAATTATTTTTTATTCACATATATCACTCTAATAATTTTATCTCTCTCTTTTGACCTTCCCCTGGTTTTATTTTGCTTAGACTAGAAAGTCTTTGATAGACATTTCGCACATTGCAAAATTGAAATTAAGTTGTAGGTGGTGAACGCACTATCTCAGTACCATTCCATTCACCCTTTTCTTGGAAATTTACCCTCAATTAAAATTACTTTGTTTTCCAATAATTGTAAAAAATTAGATTAATATAATTCATAAATCATTTAGATACCAATAGTATTACAACATATTTTCCTTCTTCCCTCTTCTTAAAATTATAATTCTTTTTTATAATTTTTTGGTTTCGGCAAAGATCACATTTTAAAGATCTGACTAGCCTTTGTTTAAATTTTTAAATAGAACCATAAAGAGTATTGGTATCATTGTTAATATATTGCAAAATAATTCAATAACTTTACTTGAGATCAGTTATTTTAAGAGCTCTTCCCGTTTATATGAAAATATTATATTAATTACTTAAAGTGTGTATTGGATGTTCATTTGTTTTAAGACCAAAATAACTTCGTACACCTTTTCCTTCTTTTATATCGCTTATTCCAAACAAAAGAAAAGCATATTTTTAATGTTAATTTTTATATACAAAGTTAAATGATGAATGAAAATAATTATCTTTTCGCAGTTACATTAAAACGGTTTTGGCAAGTTTATTACTTGGTGTCGTAAAAAAACCGTTTCTCTTTAAATGGTTTTAGTTGCGTAAGTTATCAACAGATTTATTTCACGGGCATTCTTTTAGAAATGTCGTTTTATAAGAGTTAAACTCGTTGGAATATTTTTCTCTTGATGAAAAAAAAGTAATCTTTTATATTAATTAATAAACGCTTGCAAAGGCGTATTAAAAATTGTAAAAAAGAGACAGACACTCGTTTCAATAGAAATCACGAATAAATATGTAGGTATAGATAAAATATTTTATTTTTTGTTTTTTGTAAATTTGGGTTTTAAATATTTTAACAAATTTTAATGTTAGTCTATTCATTACTGTCCTTTATGTAATTTCCTTGTTTAAGCAAATTATTTTACATAGTAAATTGTAAAAGGGAAAGGTTAGTATCAATAAAAAGAATTACGTCATTGTAATTTTAGTGATACTTTTTGATTTCGTAATAAAAGTAACATATGGTAACATGTCTAATATATATTTTACCGTATTTCGTAAGGAAGAAAAATAAAATGATTTTCAATGTATATTATACATATATGTTCTATCAGTGTTACATATTGATATCATGAAATATTACGTTTCCTTGCTCTTTTAATTAGGCAATTTTTTAGTAGATGTAGTTAAATAATTTTGAATCATAAGGCACATTCAGATAAGTGTTAAAATAGTTTTATTTATGTCTGAATTTTTCATTAATCACGAAGGAGAAAAGTCAACTATCATTAGTTTATACAGATATATTTTTGTTCATGTAATATATAATACAGTTGAAACTAGACTAGACACTTATTTACTTTTGTATAAATCTTCGAATCTATAATGAATCAAGTGTAATAACATTGAGATATTATCATATAAAAGGCAAAGAATATTAAATAACAACAAATGATTATTTAGATGAGCATACTCAAGTATATTTTAGCTTCCTGAAAATGTAAAATTGTATACACTGAAACAAGAGAGATGTTTTGTTCTATAATGGACGAATAGGTCGTATCTATGTCCACCAATCAGAAAATTTGTGACTGGTTTTTCTTTCCTCTTCACAAAAGAAAATAAAATCTTTGTACAAAGTATGTTGTTATGAATACACCAGCATTCCTTTGTAATACAAGCGGCCTGATTTAATTTTATGTATGTTTTAGCAAAAACAATATTGATGGAAAATAAATTATAAGTCACTTTTATCTTATTTTTACGTGCTTGACTCGAAAATATTCAATAGATACAATAATTATAAGAACAAATGCTAATTAACAATGTAATTTGTATTTCATATTGATGTCGACTTTATTAATAATCTTTTCACATCTTTTTTAATATGTGTCCAGGTAGTGAGATCCATAAAAAATAATAAAATAGGTGTTTGACAAATATTAATATTAAAGACCATATTTATATTGTGAGGGAGTACACTATAACTAAAACAACATAATTCATATTCTACTGGAAAATCAGACCACAATGGTAGTATGAAGTCAAATAAGTTCACCAGAAAACAAAGTTAATTAAATTCCCACGGCCATTAAATTCTAAAGGATAGAAGACATTCTCATAAATACTAACTGAATTATTCAATAATGATAAAATAATGGATTCTATTATAAAGTAAGAAGACGGAATCATACTATAGAAGCAATCCTTGGGGAATTAGTGCACCAAAAGCGCTGGTTATAAAATGTTACAATTATAATTGGTACAATCATAAAAGAATTGTGTTATGTGCTCAGTTGTAATTAATTGTATAAAATTAACCGAAATGACACACTTCCGACGAATTGTTGTATGATATCAAAATAATATATATTTATAAGGCAATTTTAATACTCAAATTTTTAAATTCTATTTTCAATGACCTTTAAGAAAGTATTATTGTTTAATACTATATAAAAAAACTGTTAACAATCATATTGCATATTTATTTCATTATTACTGCTACTGTTTCGATAGTTTACAATGATTTCCAAACTTATTCTATACCAATTCTTAAAAAGGAAGTGACCCTTACACACAACTTTTCATACTTATCTCTTCCTTGTAGCACAAGTAACGAAAAATATGCGATAAGAAACTTGCCGCATACTTTCCGCTCGAGAAAAGTTTCCCAACACCGACGACGATAGAGCCTTATATGCAAATCTCAATAATATCCGATCGTTCCACTTGCTTTTTCAAAAACGCACTTTAGTTGAGAAGTTTAAGTTACAGCATATTTCATAACTACGGTCCTACTGAGATATAAAAAAGAGGTCACAGGTATCCTATTTTAGGTATATATGTATCTTATGACCGTACTCAAGCCCGGTAACACTAGAAAAAATCGAGCCTTTCCATCTTTGCCGGGTTATTCTGGTCGAACTATTATTCATCATGGTTTGACTTCAACTTCAGACTAACCTTCATCATAAGCCTATCAGAGCCCACTGCTGAGCAAAGGCCTCTTTCTCACATGGAGAAGGTTTGAGCATTAATCACCACGGTTGCTCAAGACGGGTTTGCGATTTCAAACTCATAATTTTTGAAACTGTAAGTCCAGGTTTCCTCACGATGTTTTCCTTCACCTTATGCCAGTAATGTCTAAATACTCTCAGAAAGTACATATGACTCCGAAAAATCACATTGGTACTTGCCAGGTGTGAATCCGCGCCCTCGGCGACGAGAGGCGGGCCCCTTAACCACTAGGCCACCACTAAGTAACTAAACTAACCTTAGCAGCAGATTATTATCTTGTATTAAAATTCAATACAGTTCAGTTGGTTGACTTAAAAATATAGATTATATGTATATATCAAAAACGTTGTGTTCATACGAAGTGTAAAAAAATATTTGGACTTGCAGGTCTTATTAGTTCATTGTGCCTATATTTATTCTAATGTCAAGTTTTTTAATGAGCAAAAAATATTTTTTTATCAAACGAATTGATAGATAGCATTTTATGTTTGTAAGAATAATTGTGAAAAAGTTAAACAAGATAGAGAGCCGTAATGTTAGTACATATAAGATAATAATATTAATTCACTCGCACAGGTACAACGTTAGCACTTACTTACATTCTCCCCCGTATGTTTAATTCAATATGAAGACAGTATTTCAGTTTCATGTAGTGTTGTTGTAAATTGTGAGCGAAATCCCATTTTACTTTTTAAAAGCACCTAAGACGTATTTAAACGAATTCTTTGAAGTATTGCATATTTTTATTAAAGGATACTATAACATTTAATATTCACTCGTATATATGTATGTTTGTACTTATTATAAATTATTTTATACCTTTTGTGAGGATATATTCGACCCATATTATTATACTTTTTGTTTGTTTTTCGTAAATGATTTCTAAGCATTTTATTTATGACTACCGCATCATCACAGACAAACATAACATGACCGATATCATGTCTTTTATAAACTGATAAAAAATATAGACCACTATGTGGCTATTACTTTCAACAATATACATAGATAAAGCCCTGTGTTACTTCATAAGATTTCAAAATATATAAATTAAAAATTCCTATCCCCGGAATTTTATTTATAACATCTAGCTCATTCACGACATGTTGTTTAAAAAGAGTTTATTAAGAGAAAATATTAACATCAATGACGTAATAAAACATAATATTTTACATAAAATAATGATAATTATTTTCTAGTAATATATAAATTCATGATGAACATTTATAAAAATTAAAAGTATTCACTATAATAGATACACCCTCGAAAAGAAAAACGTGACTTCTTTTTAATTTATGGGATGATGTTGTACATATTTGTCATAATCACTTCAACAAAGATTTATTTCACATTTACTTAATAACAACACACGCTTTTTACAATTTTCCATTTATATACAAGCATTTATCATATTTATCTTTACTTACCACACAAAAAAATCAAACGAGTGGATCATAGACAACTAAACGATTGCTATGAACTATTGAGTATGTGAGAAACAGAAAAACATAGTAAAACATTGTATTAGGAACTTCGATTAAAACTTCAGATGACGTTCTATACATAATTTTAGTATATAGGTATGATCATTATTTTCAACACATTCAAGGGACTTTATTCGAAAAATATTTAACTGTTTTATACAAATTTTTTGTTTACGATGATATTTTTTATGAAAAATTAAGTAAGCAAGCTGTTCTTCCTTAAGCCTTACCCTAAAAGTAACCAGACTTACCTTTGATGGGTGTCATTAGACTGTGAATAATCAATCACAGGAACTGTTACACATCAATCTTAAGAAAAAATACGACAAATGTTTTGTTTTAAGACCGTCAATTGTTGAGGAAAATTTATTATTACTCTGACATAAAAGGGCCTTACTTATTTATCCCTATAATCAAATTAATTATATATAAAATATTATAAAGTATACGTCATGTCTTAATTATAAAATAGCACTAAAGATTTTCTACTGAAATGTTATAAGGGAATGTCAATTAAGAATTTGATAAAAAATTCGGATTAAGGTTTGCTCATTTCTAGGACGGAATATTTTTATCTTTTAATATAGATTCTTGCGAATGAAACGCGTTAGATAGTTAATTGTAATAAGTAATAAGTAAGGCAGAAGGGAATTTTTAACTACTTTTTATTACTCTCTTAGCTTTCCATAATATTACAGATTTTTTTAATTTTTACTCTATAGTATTAAAGATTTATTTTTTTTACTCGATAGTACCTATTATATATTGAGAATGATAAGTTTAGTATATGAAATGTCAAAATAAGTACACTACATTCAGTTCGTTGATCTGGAAAAATGAAACATGGAATTGTAGAATTCTTATTTCTCTGACATGAACATTTAATATATGTAGAACATAGTACCCGTGAGTGCAGGAGAAAGTAATTTTATGTTTAATCAATGCAATAAATTTTAAAAATCATGGTATTACTTAAATAACATGAAGCGTTATTAGAAAAAAAAAACATTTTATTAATGAAAAACTTAAGAACCAAGAATGGAAAGTTTGGAGTGAACATAATCTCGTGAACGTATGGAAAAGTCTAGAGTAAAAGTTTTTCAATCTCGAATTTTGAAGTTTATAAGAACATTTCTTGTTATATTCTATACAACAAGGCGCACGTGATCGTATACTTTTATCTCTTTTTAATATGACCGAGAGAAACTTTGTTTTGGAAGCTATTTTATAACTTTATTAATTTCCTATGAGATAAAGTGTTAAGCAAATGTTTTGTTGACCTAGATGGTGTAACGCTCGAACATAAAAATTAAAGTTAGTGTATGTTTCTAAGAAATGGAATTAATTTAATATTTCTGTTTGTATACACATAAAAAATATATAATACAATAATATATTATATGTGTTTCTAGGTTTCTTTGAAATGTAATAACAACATTGAAAATAAGAAAATATTTTGTATCAGAAAATTTTTCGTGATTTTTATAACATCCCGATAGTTTTTTATCATAACCAAAGCAACTTTAGTAAGGCTTAAAATGTTTTATACAGTATTTTTGTTAGATTAAAAAGTAATAGTATTTTCAAAGTCGAATATTTTTTAACACTTTCTTTCAAAAAATAAAGATTCGTATTCAGGAACAGAGCTTTACAGAAACAATGAACTCTTTTATTGGTTTCCTTTAGAGTAATATATTAAGAGACATTAAGGAATAAAATTCGACCAAAGGGACTTCCATAAAAACGGCAAAAGATATTCAATTTGTCAACGGAAATAGCAGTTTTGCCATAAAATTGACATTTGTCAGCAAATAAGTCCTTTTAAAGAACTCAAAATCTAAGAAATATGGAGTAAATGCTGTAGCACAAAATATAAAATATATCTATGTAGTTATTTATTTACATAAGACTAGCAACTATTTTAGTTCTGTGCACACTTGTGCATGTATTGAGTACTACTCATTATAGTAAATACATATTACTAATATTTTCATGGCCACAATTTATTAACTATGAAAATGACGAAGACGTCTTAACTGGCCTTCAGCATGCCAAAATGTTTATTTACAAATATAATTTTCTAAAAATTATTCTTATTTTATTGGAATCAAAGTATTTTACAGAAATTTATCAGTAAATAAGTCATTACATTTTATAAATATACATTGTTTCTTGGAAGCCTTTACTGATGTTATATGTCCTGATGTTTAATAATTTATCGAGAGCTTTAACCGTCAGAAAACTACATATTTATTCAGCTAGATGACGAAATTATTTCATGGTAAAATATTTCGTCTAACGATATTTAAAATACCTATAGTGTATAAATTTTGTAGCATCCAGATCCTAAGGAATGGTTTTACCAAGAACTCAAAGTACACCAATGGGGTTAAAATATTACGGATGTCTTATTTATTATTATTAGTTCATGAACAAAGTGAATATTGGAACTAACATTATGTACTTATGACACATTCTCTATCTTTAAATTAATAAGGATTATTTTAAGTATAACGGATTTGAAGTGGCTTACGAGAAATATCATATTTTTTTTCAATTCATTGAGCACATGTCGAAAAATCTTTTTGTTTCTAAAAGTCACAACGTAATTTAATGAAACATAATTCTTATAAGCAAACTAAGTAACTTCTAAATTCTGATATGATTGAAAAGAATATCCCGATCTAGTTACCTATAAATTTGAATGATATAGACATGTTTACTCACATACATACATTATACTTGTTTGTTTACTTTGCTTTTATTATCTGAAGTATAACAAAGTTTAAATGAAACTAATATTTTCGGATTTTACTTCGCGTTTTATTTTAGAAACTACATACTCCCTACGTTTCGGCTACTTTTCAGCAACCGTGATCACGGGCAGACGAGATGTGAGTGTCTTTAGATTTGATCAACCACATATCCTCGCTCGTGAAGACAGATATATACCAAGGTTAATCCGCGAGGCTATTGAAATTAAAAAACACCCTAATTTCAATAGAGAAGATGGCTGGAACCTATCAAACACCTGGGATCCTCTTCTTAAAAATATAAAATCCCATGTCCGTGACCACACCGCAGGACCTCGAGACACCGTGAGCGCATTTTGCCGGCATCCAGAGCGGTACGTAAGACAATTAAGAAATCGATGGCGGTAGGAGATAAAATGACCAGACCAACTGACAGACACTCACATCTCGTCTGCCCGTGATCACGGTTGCTGAAAAGTAGCCGAAACGTCGGGAGTATGTAGTTTCTAAAATAAAACGCGAAGTAAAATCCGAAAATATTAGTTTCATTTAAATGTGTACTCGCGAAAATCTTAGATCTCATTATATAACAAAGTTTTCCTAATAGTCCCGGTGGAAATTATGTCTCAGGTAGTCAGGTTCACAATTCAATGTTATTGTTGGGATTAAATCTTTTATTTATCTTAGTAAAGTTTGATATTCCACACTTGAAACTAATATGAGACAGTGACTTAAGTTTTATTAGCAGTACTTCAAAACAGTGGTCTGAATAAATTCTATGGATTTTACATTTGTGATATTTTCATCAACAGATTTTTATCATTTTGGTTACATAAATATCGCTAATCGAGTTATAAAATAACTTTTGAATATATATCAGAAAAATTAACCAAACAATTACATTGATTCAAAAAAAAATTCTTATGTTGATGATAAAAGTAAGGGTCAACATTTGAGAAAATCTTTATTCAATTTAGTGTTACTATACTATGTACCATCGTACCTGAAATATTTTGAAATACACCTTACTCGTAGTTATTATTTCTGAGCACACGATGCAAAGAATTGTACTTATAAAATAAAATAATCAGAATATTTAGATTTAAATGAATTTATGATTAGAATTATGGTTATTTAATAACACTAGATGTCGCTTACGATCAACCTTCAAACATAATTGTGTGAAAATGAAAAAAATAAACAAATTATTGTCAAGTTAACAGAACTTTAGTAACAATACATAGTTTGGAATCTTTTTTGTTTGACGATTTTATTTATATTTGTGGTGACAGTATGTAAAGTTGATTATAAATGTTGATATTTATTTCTAAGACATTTTATATAATACACGTAGCTGCTTGTGCACTTCTCCATAAAAATTTGAGCGTGTCAAGTTTGATGTTCAATCGTTGACTCAGATCTCTTAAAACCTAATATCTGATTGATATTTTGAAAAAAAATATCTTCCTTTAAGAATAAAATTCTGCAACATATATATGTATGTAAAGGTCTAGCCATTGATATACAAATAAAATTATGTAAACGAAACTCAAACGATATGTGGGAATGATAAAAAATTATCATAGTGCTTCATTGATCTTTTTATTATTCTGTCCATTATTGAAGAAAATGGATGGTTAAAGTAAGCATAAAATAAAAATGATTAAAATATTAAGTACCAGTAAATTAAGTATATTAAGATTCTGACCGAACTACACGGATGGTCCATTTTGAAGATTTTTTGCGTAAGAGCATTAACAAATTCTTTACATGCATCCTAACAAACTTTTAATATTTATAATACTTAAAGAAAATATTCGTATGTGCATTATTTTGTGTTAGATAAAGAAAAAGGATATAAAGAATTAAACGATTCAATAAGATAATATTACGAATCCAGTTTCATAATGAAAAATATATATTTTTAGAAATGAAAATAGATTTTTTTATACATGATTTTAAATAAATTGATGCATCTTTTTTATATAAATTTTGTTTTGTACGATAACATGCTAATTCGGAGCGACATTCAACTGACGCTTTAATTTAATTTACTTTTTTCGCGTTTGATAAATAACAACTTGGATTGTTGACAATGAAAAATATTCCTAAGTCGGTATAGCAAATATTTTATTACAGTGGAAGATTATTATCAATTTCCAATGAAATATTTTTTGTAGTTTTATTCTATGATTTTATGAATGATGAATACAGTTAAAGGTAAGTTAAGTATATTTGTATCTAATCTAAAATAGTTAATCCGTTACGAGTACGTATTGGATACGTACTCGTAACGGATTTCTATCAAATACATATTGAAGTAAGTGTTTATTATTATATACTTATCGTTCTGAAACATGATATAAAGTATTAGTAGTATTACACAAAGAACTATTGCATTTTCAATGAATATGCTTATTTAATTTTGGACAATTTTCAGTACATATATTAATATCCAATTACATGTTCGTTTTCTATGGCAGGTAAGGAACATAGTATGCATTTCACATACAAGTTGATGTGAGAGATCATTGTTTATTTGTTGTTGTAACAAGTTATATAATCAATTTAATTACTAAGCTGTGTAAGTAAAGACTAGTAATATATCCTGTTCATTGTAATCACTGTCACGAATATAAATAAAATCAAAATTTTTACAATCTATTTAAAAGTTATAAGATAATTCTTATTTCCTACATAATGTTCATAGTAACGTTATATGTCAGCAAAAATCTTACTATATTTCAAAAAGACAAATTCGTTCTCAATCGCTCATAAAACGATCATAAAGCGGTTTCTAAATGTGTTCCAAAGATACTAACAGATATGGAATGAGACCATTTAAATTATTGTTCGTTATAGGTAATTATAATTTTAACTAAAATAAACTAGAAGAGTAATTTTTTATTTCAAACTTTATTACTGGTTAGATAATTATAAAACTTATAATTATAATGTAGTCTTTTACTTACAGCAATAATTGTTCGAATAAAAAAGGTATAAAATGTACAGGTATGTATATTCGTAAAATGATTATAATAATTTGACAGGTACTTCTTAACATTACCCGTTTTTGAATGACCATATCTTCTTAAAAATAATAATTCTTGTCCAATATACTAAATCTTTTGATCTTGTTTCATTCACACTTTCAAAAATTACTAAATTTTGGCTTTAAATATCAAATTACGTATAGTAAAAAGAATCTTTTCCTATTTGAACTATAAAAATTATTACCTTATTCTATTCAAATCATTGGATAGAACTTATTCTTTATAGATTTAATCCCAAATTATAAAAGCGTTAACACTTCTTTAATTTGTTTCTGGTTTTAATTTTTTTGAACAAAAAAAATCTAAATCAATACTTAAAAACTTCTAGCGAAAATATAAGAAAATTATGTATTAGATATTTTTAATAAAACTAATTTATTCTGATATACGACGCGATTTTTCATCATTTTAAGAAACTCCATACTCCAGAAGTTTTGTTTACTTTGTTTGATATCATTAACAAACTAGTAGGAATCCTTAACTTATCAATATGAGTAGCCCCGGAGTGATAACATCTTTGAAAGAATCAATCTGGTTCACAAAAGCGCGTAAAGGAACACCTTCTTAAAGACTCCTACCAGCAGGAAGGATTGCTACCAGTTTGATATTGATATAAAACTCTAAAATTGACAAATAATAATAGTATGTTCGATGTACAGTCATTATTCGCTAGTTTAAGAGGTAAGTTTAAGGATAATAATATGAATATAAAGGAAGTAGAGCTTATAAAACATAGCCAAATATTGAATTTGACTTGAAGTATGTAATTTTTAAAATAATAAAATAACGCGTACTGCATCCGAAAGTTTGAGTTTTATTTAAGTTAATAGTCGCGAAAGTCTAAGATATCATTAGATGTATTTATTCCCAAGTTTAATAGCATATACGAATATATTTTTTTCAATTTTTCTGTTATAAGTAAACGTTTATATTTTGTTAGAAATGGCAAAAATTATTTTAATATAGATTTTTAAGGCAAAATTATCCTGGATTTCTATGACACACAGTTTTGCCGAGGCTTAAAGGTACACATATGTACGAGTATATAAAAAATATAGATTTGTAGTTTTCTGATATATACAATATAAAAGTATTTTTGTAAGCGATTAAATCTTCAATGATTTATATAAAATCATGGAAAACTCAGTACCAAATTGAAACGTTTTTATTGAGTATTTCAATATCGTTCAGGAAGCGGGTATTATAACAGTTATATGTAGTTGCATTTAGCCTTCAATATATTCAAAGTAACTAGTAATAAAGAGGACAATCATAATGAAATATCCTCTTACCGTGGAACCGAGGGTGTTATTAATCAACATGAGGTATTTAAGTTTGCAGTTTCCACAAGATAAGTATACATAACGACTTGATGGCGAATTTGTTCAAAGAATTTTATAATTGGTATACCCTTCTTCACAACGATGATTTTAATGAGCTTAAACATTTGTAAAAAGTTTTAATTAATAGATAAGTCCCGCAAAAATAAAATTAAACAGTCCTCAGTCCATGTATGTCCTATGTCCATAATTTTGGTTTCATTGCATCCACCGACCGTCGAAATCATAATTCGTGCAGGTCTTATTAGTTTATTGTAATCATATTTATTTTGCTGTCTAGTTTTTCAGTGAGCCTAATATAATTTTTATGAAACGAAATCTTAACGATAATTTTGCTAAATTCCTTTGGAGAGCCGTAATGTCAGTATGAGATAATAATATTAATTCACTTTCACAGGTACAATGTTAGTACCTACTTACATTCTCCCCCGTATGTTTAATTCAATAAGAAGGCAGTCTTTAAGTTTCACGTAGTTTTGTTGTAAATTTTGAGTTAAAACTATTTTTACTTTTTAAAAACACCTAAGATTTATGTAAACCAATACTTTTTGGGCTTTTATGTAAATGTATTGTATATTTTTATTAAAAGACACTATAAAATTTAATATACACTATATATGTAGATATCCTTATTATAAGTTATTTTATACCTTTTGTGAGGATATATTCGACCCATATTTGGTTTGTTTTTTGAAGATTATTTTAAAACATTTTATTTATTACTACCGCATAATCACAGACAGACATAACATGTACAACATCATGTCTTTTTTAAACTGAAAAAATAAATTAGCCCAATATGTGGTTATTATTTTCAATTATATAGATAAAACCCTTTGTTACTTCATAATATTTTGAAATTTAAATTACAATTTTATTTATAACATCTGATCACATTTTAAAGATGTGACTAGCCTTTGTTTTAATTTTTAAATAGAACCATAAAGAGTATTGGTATCATTGTTAATATATTGCAAAATACGTATCATGACATTCAATAACTTTACTTGAGAGCAGTTATTTTAAGAGCTCTTCCCGTTTATATGAAAATATTATATTAATTACTTAAAGTATGTATTGGACGTTCATTAGTTTTAAGACCAAAATAACTTCGTACACCGTTTCCTTCTTTTATATCGCTTATTCCAAACAAAAGAAAAGCATATTTTTAATGTTAATTTTTATATACAAAGTTAAATGAATTATCTTTTCACAGTTACATCGAAACGGTTTTGGCAAGTTTATTACTTGGTGTCGTAAAAAAACCGTTTCTGTTTAAATGGTTTTAGTTGCGTAAGTTATCAACAGAATTATTTCACGGGCATTCTTACAGAAATGTCGTTTTATAAGAGTTAAACTCGTTGGAATATTTTTCTCTTGATGAAAAAAAAGTTATCTTTTATTTTAATTAATAAACGCTTGCAAAGGCGTATTAAAAATTGTAAAAAAAGACAAACACTCGTTTCAATAGAAATCACGAATAAATATGTATGGATAAAATATTTTATTTGTTTGTTTTTTGTAAATTTGGGTTTTAAATATTTTAACAAATTTTAATGTTAGTCTATTCATTACTGTCCTTTATGTAATTTCCTTGTTTAAGCAAATTATTTTACATAGTAAATTGTATAAAGGAAAGGTTAGTAGTATCAATAAAAAGAATAACGTCATTGTAATTTTAGTGATACTTTTTGATTTCGTAATAAAAGTAACATAAAGTAACATGTTTAATATATATTTTACCGTATTTCGTAAGGAAGAAAAATAAAATGATTTTCAATGTATATTATATGTATATGTTCTACAGTATACCGAATTAAATATCAATTTATCAACCAATTTAAATAAGTGTCTCTACCATTTATCTATTTCACGATTTGAAATATTTTATCTCTCTTAAATTAAACTAATATCTTCGGATTTTACTTCGCCTTAAACGCGAAAATATTAGTTTCATTTAAATGAGTACCCGTGAAAATCTTAGATCTCATTATTTTATCTCTCTTTTGAAATTTTTAATAGCTAAAAAGTCACTTATTCTATATAAATATTTTCCAAAAAGTATTCAATATTACATATACAATTTGACTCAGAGAGCTCTAATGAAGCCTTTCTACCTTCAAACATAGTTATGAAATAGTTATAAACGAGTTATATAAATGTACGAACTATATCGCTTTCATTGCTGTTATATTATTTTTGAACATCTTAATAGATGAATTAATTGGTCCATACTGTTAACTTTTTTCTTTTACTAGCCTTTTTCTGATTACTAACATGAAATAACTAAATGAGACAAAAATAACACTATGATATATTTTGTTAAAATTGCTTTTGTCTTCCTAGTTTCCGCGAAAGACATATTTGACTGGACACATTAAACGAACAATATAAGGAATTACAAACAAAAATTTTACAGAGATTCTATTTTTATTGAGTTTTAGTATGTATTTATTTCTCTTTAAATATTCGGTTTTGGTTCGTCCATGTATTATTTCTTCTCAAATTCACAATTTCTGAAAATTGTTAGATTCTGGATTCCCTTTTATAAAACAAGTTATACTGAATTCTGGGCTCTAACTGTTTAAAAAGAGCATTCTATAACGCCGTTAAGCTCGCCATATATGATTCTAATATACATATGTGGTCTTTGTATCGATGCTATTTTTGTTGAGCAAATCAAAATGTTGAAATTGTATTGTAGAAGAATTTTTGAAAGTGTAGTGCCAAGAGGATATAAATAGTGCTTCCCATTAGAGAATATAAAGATATCATCATTATCATTTTCATCTATACTATCTTCTAAAATGTATATTTACGTAATTAGTTATAACCAAGAAAGGATTATATTACGATTATATTACTATTTACTATTAATGTTATCAAGTAACCATCAGTTTTATAGGAATATATAAGTTCAGGTGTTTATACGACATACTTCAGCTTTGTACATTAACTTCTGTAAATACTTGAATTCTGCTCGTAAACTATTATAGTTTTATTGTAATGAATGCCTACATTTGTCTTTAAATATAAGAATATATGGTAGGTTTAATTTTTCAGCAATTATTGTACTATAGACTCCGTTATCACGTTTTCATTATAGAACGTCTTTTGTTATTAATATTTTCATGCTAGAATATACTAGTTTGAATAATATAATAAGCATATCAGAAATGGATGATCCAAATAGATTATCCACCCACATCACATCAAATGTAACTCAAGCGAAGATTGCGTGCAAGACCTCTTCTAATAATTAAACAGCAATGCTCTTTGAATTTACTTCATATACAAAATCAAAACGTAACTAATAACTTATGCTTAATGAAAACTGATAATTGCTTGATGTGTTTATTCGCTACAAGTAGTTTGGGTCCAATATGACATTAGATTCAAATTTTTCAGAAAATATATAAACATTTATAAAGGTAAACTTTGTTAAAGAGAATATTTAGTTAAGGTATGTCGATGTATGTCGAACGATATATCGAATATTCATAAAAAAGGAATTATTTTAAACAAAACTCTGCCTTTTGGTTAATATGAAGCATTGAGTACAGCAAGTATCTTATGAAATACGTGCTCAATTACTCTAATACAAAATTATAATGTTCTGATATATTTATATATAATATAAAATACTAATATTATATGTTAATTTGAAACGTCTATAACCGTTTTATATAAATACATAAATGGAGTTTATTTCTTATTTATACTTATAATTTAAAGACGTTTGAGAATCATTAAACTATATTCATATGTTCGACAGTTTATATTAAGTTTACTAACAAACCCCTCAATATTAGAACAGAATAATCTTTTTTTTATTATTATTATTCTAGTTCTGTATTTTTCTGGATACAACGTTTCAGTCCAATCGTTTGGGTTATTTTAAGACGTAAAATTTTGTGATTCATAATTTAAAATGTAAAATTTCATTAAACGTCCTAATTTTAATAACTCTAAAAATATCTTTTTAGATATGTTTATTGTCGTACAATGAATAACAAAAATAAAAAACATACATTTAAATAGAACGGGTGAATACCTAATTATCATATTTTATTATCATATCTGACAGTGTAATTAATCAAAAATTATACTGTAAGCAAACTTCAGACAATTAATTAAACAGGTGATTTTCTAAATTGAAATGAATATAAATTCATGATTCTGTAATAAAAATACTTTCTCAAAATAACTTACACTGAAATAGTAATTTCTGTGTTGTAATTAAAAGTAATTTTATGTAATATCAAGTAATTAAAATAATATTTAATCTTTAGCTTTTACAGAATATTGATCAGCATTAGGAACTTATACAACAAATAATCTAAAATCAAAGGTCATAATTAGTTAATTAATATATTTAATTGCTTTGAAAACAATCTGTATTTAAATAACATTAACATTGTTTTATTGGTAAATACATACAATGAAATATGATATCTAACTTTACCTAAAAATATAACATCAATAAGTAATTTATTCAAATTGTACTTTTAAAGCACTTTTGTCATTTTCGTGTGTATGTATTAAGCACACAAGTTCAGACATATGAACCGAAAATTTTACAATTGTGTAATCAGACGTGGTGTACGGTGAGATTTGCAAATAACTTGCTGTTTATATTATTAACTGCTTACTGAGTATTGATATTATATAATCTTCGAAATCTATGAATATCATATAATAGTCCCATCCCACTTTCTGTGCACATATTGACTGTGGGAAAAAGTAGAAGAATCTCAATATGGTAATCAAAGAGCATGGTGAAGTTGAAACATTACTGTGACATGAAAACTCCAATGGCATCTTCTAAAAGCTATCATTTTAAATGATATAGTGTTTAGTCATACATAACAATTAAAAGGTAGTTGTTTTTCTAAAACATTAAATAAATAACTTATTCCATACAATCTTATTATAGCTTCCCGTTTCAATCAACGTCACTACTGCAATTTAGGGTAATATGTTGTGTCTTCATTGAATCAAGGGGCTCAGTCGTTACGAGTAGTTATAACCATAATTTTAAATTTTATGAAGTGGAACATGAAACCAAAAATTTTATTGAAACTAATCGTTTCTAAATTATATGCCATTACGACAAAAACTTATAACTATAAGGATATCTAGGATTTTCACATGTATTTATTTAAATGAAACTAAGGTTTTCAGACAGCTCTACTCATTTTTTATGTTAAGTCCACTAATAACAAGACTAACTCACAGACACTAATCTCGTCTGCCCGTGATCACGGTTGCTTCAAACAGATGCATACAGATGCTTCCACAAACAGTTCAGCCGTTCTCGAGTTTTAGTGAGACCAACAAACAGCAATTATAAGCAAATATATATAAGATAAGATAAGATATAAGATAAGATAAGATAATCAGCAGTTTCAGTTCAATATTGATTGAACTGAATATTGATACTAATACTGATTTGATTGGACTATAATGATGGATACGCATGAGAAACAATATTAAATCCCCGAGGATATTTGGGCGTCGGCCTCGAGGCCACACATATTTTTGTATTCGCGAATTTTAAAGCGCGTAGTGATGATAGAGCTTACGGTTTTACGAGGTCACTAACGAACTCACTCGAAATAGGCTCGTCGTACATTTGTACGCGGTAGAAGTGGGAGCGAGAGGTATAACAGCGAAATCTCTCTACAACCTACTAAAAGACTTGGGCTTGTACAGAACTCACATACATAAAGTCTTAGAACGTACATCGAAGGCAACCCTAGAAGGTTCTTTTCAAATTTGGTTAGGTAGGGAGAGGAACTTGAACAGTGGAGGTGAGCGTATAACGCGCATTAGATAAGGGGCCCCTTAAACCTACACCTGGGTCGCAAGTCCCAGGCACTGTTGAAGCTCCTGTCCCTGCAACGCGATGGACCCGGCACCCGCACGGTGAATCCATTGAATGCTGAGAAGTTTCTTCTCTCTTTGAAGAATATTACCAAAAAATAAATGAAAACGAAAAAAATATATATCTATGTGGCTAAAGTAAGATATTAAAAGGTTTTTAATAAGAAATATTAAATTATATCCTAAAATTAAATTAGATTTGCCATCGGCTTTACAAAGGGAAATAAAATTATTTTTTTATTCATTTCGATATTCTTACATCATTTCTTTAAAATTAAAAACAATATTCCATTAAAGTCTGCTTATACTTCCCAACGATTCAACAAATGTAGACAAACAAATCGATAAAGAGATCATAAAATGATATGACTCAGTTTAATAATTTAAAAGAAAACATAATAAAACAAAAACCGCGTAGATAAATTTTCTTTTAATATTATTATGTTACTTTTATATATTGTATATATACTTTATATTGTCCTCAACGTATAAGTCAAAGTAAAAAAATTGATATTATTTCGCAATAATTAAAAAAAATGGAATAATAAACAGAATATTCAACATAATCCGTAAAATATTTGTGTGTCCCATATTGAATCGAAAATTAATAGGGAGTTCTTATCGCACGTGACTTGAGATCGATATAAAACAGAAAGTAACATTTGAAATTATAAACGTATAGAAAAAAAGAAACAAAATTATTCGGAAATAATTTGGTTAATAACACAAAAAGATCTAAGATTTTCGAGAGTATTTATTTAAATAAAACTAATATTTCTGATTATACTACGCGAGAATTTTTCATTGTAAAAATTGTGGTTAGTAACAGTAAACAGGCAATAAGCAAGTTTTCAATTTGACGAGTCTAAAGTTCATTCAGCAGAACGTCTGAATTTATTCGTACAATTTCATAAAGAAGGATTTTATTTAAGTAATTTACTCATGTATCTAATATACAACAATATAAGAATAAAAGTATTTATTTAATAAAAAATGTAATGAAAAGAGTTGTTACAGAGACATGACAATGAATGTTGAATTGTATAAATGACTACATACATATGTACATATGTATATAACAGAGTTATTGACAAAACAGTCCAAATTTAAAAAAAGGCTTTTTAGGCAAAAACAGATTAATTAATTTACATTTGGCCTTTTTACGAAACGATTATTCATTTATCACAATTCCCTTTTGACTTTCGAATTCCTGAAGTATTAGATAATTTCTGTTTATAAAAAAAAGTTTTTCTCTTTCGGCAGTACAGTGTATACATACATACCTATTATACTATGTACAATATATCAATAATATTGAATGAACAAGTTAATACAATTGGACTAGTTCATATATTAGTTATGACTAAAACGGTTATTTTATTTGTGCAATGGTTTAGTGCATATCGTGTGGAGAATTATTTATTTAATATTTTAGAAATAAGAACTACATTTAATTGTTATGTAAAACTCATTTTGATTCATACTTTTGTAGAAGATGCCATTAGAGTTTTTAACTCTTTCTAGTTAATTTTATTTAACATTATAATTACCTATAACGAATAAGAATATTAACAGAATCCAAAGTTACAAGGTTAAGTTAAAAGATACGTAGCTTCATCAATATATTTTTATTCTGAAAATTTCAAAGGCTCGTTGATAAACTTAAATTCAAGTGATAAAAATTTTAAACTATGATTTGTCATTATTGGAGTAGCCATGCTATTCATATAAATATTTTTAAAGATAAAAATTAGCCATATCATACCAGAATTTTCAAACAACTAGGTTCTTATAACTTCTACAGGTCAGGAAATTTATTAAACTTGCGATGGAGTTCGGAATATCACCTGTCACAAATACCCCGTCGTCAGTTTGTCAATAAGATTAGAGAACAAATTTCACGATATGTCAGCGTAATTGGTCACTACTAAATTAAGTCATTTGGGAGTTAGACACGGCTGACGCAAAATTTGATTGTTATGTTCGCGGATTTCCAAAATTGTACATATATATGAAAACAAACGCTCAGATGGCAAAAAAATTATATAATAGCTTGACAAATAAATAAAACGTCTGTATGAACCCAAAACTTTAACAAACTTAACTTGAAACTCAAAATAAAAGTAAGTAAAACAATGTAAGTTGTACAATTTTTAAATACAAAAAAACTGCTGATTATTCAGGTCACACAATCATACGCACTCACATAAATGAGCGTACGTTGTCACCCTTTTTAATTAAATATGTACTCGAAATATTTAAGTATTTCTTCGACGAATTGTAATTCTGCTCATTACCCTTAACCAAACCACTCGAGCAAATAAGTACGCTTCCTCTTTAATATCCTACCACATTAAGTACAAATCATATTTCTCTGCGATACAAATTCAAATTGTTCACAATTTACTCCGTTTTAATAATACGTTTTATCAATTCAAAACATTTTTTCTAATATAAACGTTATTTCGTGGCTACTTCATACATTGCAAAATACATATCACGAGATTCAATAAGTTTACTTGAGAGCAGTAATTTTAAGAGCCCTCCCCTTGTAAATGAAACTTTTACATAAACTATGTACTTAAAGAATTGGATGTTCATTTATTTATAGAACAAAATATCTTCGTTTTTTATAAGGTTTGTTTCAAAGTATAGAAAAGCATATTTTAATGTTAACTTTTATATAAATACAAAGTTAAATGAATTATCTTATCACAGTGATATCAAAAGCGTTTCGGCAGGTTTATTACTTGGTGTCTTAAAAAAAACCTTTTCTGTTTAAATGGTTTTAGTTCCATTAGTTATCAACAGAATATTTATTTCGCCGACATTCTTTTAGCAATGACTTTTTGTAACAGTTAAACTCGTTGGACTGTTTTTCTCTTGAAGAAAATAAAGTAATCTTTTATTTTTATTAATAAAAGCTTAAGTAGGCTTATTAAAAGTTTGCAAGACACTCGCTCCAATATAATTTACGAATAAATAAAGAAAAAATATTTAATTTTATTTATAATTTGTTTCATATCTTAAAGGGTTTTGAATATCTTAACAAAATTTAATTTTAATCTATTCTTAAATGTCCTTTATGTAATTTCCTTGTTTAAGCAAAGGAATGCTTTTTACCTAGTAAATTTTGTTAAGGAAAAATAAAAACGTTTACGTCATTGTAATTTTAGTGATACTTTTCGATTTAGTAATAAAGGAACAAATAACACATGCTTAATATATTATATTTTATCGTATTTTGTAAAGGATGAAAACCAAATTATTTTCACTGCATATTATATCTGGTCTAAAATATACAAAATGTAATGTTAGGTCTCTACCAGTTATACATATTTAAAGATTTGAAATACTTTCATTTTAATTTGAAATTTTATATAGCTAAAAAGACTTTATTCCTATATTATTATTTTCCAAAATGTATAACATATTTAAATATACATAGTTGATAAACTGTGAAACGGTAATAAGCGAGTTATAACGCCGTTAAACTTGCCATGTTAAATTCTGATGCATATGATGTTTGTGTCTATAACAGTTTTTGTTGCACAATTTAAAATTTTTTAAAGATTTATTATATTTTTTTTTAAGGAACTACTAGAATTTCAATTATAGTTAAACTCTTTAGAGAATACAAAGATATTACAATTATCATGTCCGTCTAGAAAACCTTGTATAATTTATATTTATGTAATACTTATGGATCACAAACATTTATATTACGGTATATATTAATAAATAGCCATAAATTTTTATAGGAATATAAAAATTCTGATGTTTCTTTATACGACATGCTCCAACTTTGACCTATTAACTTCGGTAAATACTTTAATTCTTTTCCTAAACTATTGCAGTTTAATTGAAATGAATACCTACATTTGTCTTTAAATATTATAATATCTGGCAGTTTGAATTTTTCATCAATTATTTTACTGTAGGCTCTGTCATCACGTTTTGTTCGTAGTACGTTTTTCGTAATGTTTTTTTTATTATAGGATATATGAGTTTCAATAATATATTAAGCATACCAGAAATAGATGATTCAAATATAATATCTACTTACAAATCAAATGTAACTCAAGCGAAATCTATGTGAAAGACCAATAATGAAATAGCAATGGTTTCTGAACTTACTTGATATGAAAAATCAGAGCGTTACTGATAACTTATGGTAAATGAAAACTGATAATGGTTTGATGTGTTGATTCGTTTCAAGTAGTTGTGTTCAGTATGAGGTTAGACTTACAATTTTCAGAAAATAAATAAATGTTTGTAAAAAAATACTTGTTTACGAAAAAAGTTTGGTTAAGGTGTTATGTCGACTATGCATAAGAACTATAATTTATTAGAAAAATAGTTTTTTAGGTACGATCACTGAAATAATGTTTAAAAATTATATATTTTGTCCAATTCTTTTATTGCAAAACATCTTATGGAGATATTTTCAACATATCGTTTCAAATGACCCCATATCAGTTTCTTTTATGATTTGATCACAATGACCTAAAAAACTATGTTTGTAATCTACGACGAAACCATCTAAAAAAAGGTTATGTTTTCTTGGTAATTAAAATGAAATTACCTAAATATGTAACTTATCAATAAGTAATTTATTCAAATTGTATGACTTTGAAAACACTTTTGTCATTTTAGTATAACATTAATACATATATGGAACATCTATACAAGTTGATATATACGAAACGAAAATGTTATAATTGTATAAGTAGACTACCAGTGTAACGTGAGCTTAGTAAATGATTTGCTTTTTTGTGTTATAAATTCCTTACTGAGTATTTATATTATCTAACCTTTCAAATCTATGAATATCATATGACAGTGGGATAAAGTAGAAGAATCTCGATATGGTTATCCAATGGCATTGTGAAGATTAAACATTACTTTGACATAAAAACTCTAATGGCATCTTCTACAAAAGTATGAATCAAAATGAGTTTTACATAACAATTAAATGTAGTTCTTATTTCTAAAATATTAAATAAATAATTCTCCACACAATCTTATCCGAGCTCCCCGTCTCAATCAACGTCACTACTACGTTGTAGAGCAATCTATTGTATGTCTTCATCGTATCAAAGAGTTCACTCCTTAGTTATAACCATTATTTTAAATTTAATGAATTGGAACATCAACGTAAAAAATTAAACGTCTCTTAATTATAGAACATTGTATTAAGGACTTCAAAAACATTTTAATAAAATCAAGAGATCAATTTTTTTTACTCTGAACCTAGAGACTAAAACATATAACTCTAAGGATAACTATCTGAGATTTTCAGAAAGTACCAAGTATTTTTTTTATATCGAGTCGACTAATAACAAGACTAAATCACAAACACTTTCATCGCATCTATTCGTGAACCTTCCTGAAAAGGAACCGAAACGTCGGGATAAATTACTCATAAAATCATATAAACGCGTAGTTTTATCTGTTAACTTTAATAACATCTAAATATGTATAAAAAACTTAAAGTAATTATTATAAGGCTACTTTAGTACTTAAGGCTACTTTAGTATTACTTTAGTATTGGCTAGTTTAATGGAGTATATACGTTTTTATCAAGTTACGAATGACTATAGCTAATGAGTCCTATGGGCTGATCCTTTTTTATCCAAGTTTAACTTAGACCCTTACATAATTAATTATAGTAATCTAGAATTAAGCAATCATAATTTGAGAGAAAGTTGCAGTAACATGTCTTTAGATACACAATTTTATATATTAACTAGAAGACCTGGCGAACTTTGTATCGCCCTATAATCAAGAAATATCTATTGCGTTTTTTATTTATATTTTTGGAGTTTACCTGTAAGCCATAAATCTCCGTGTTTTGAAGTGCGACAGAATGATTGACATATTAGTTAGTTGTCAAATCTAATGTAAAAAAAAAAAACGTTTGTATGGGAAATAGAAAAGGGCTGTTTTTATGGGTTTCCCAGTAATGAATAAATTTTTTTCACCTTTTATACCTTCCCTGAACCTCCACAAACATTTCAAGACTAAGATAAGATAAATCCGTTCAGCTGTTCTCGAGTTTTAGCAAGACTAAGGAACAGCAGTCCATTTTTATATATATAGACGATTAGTGCTTAAGTTCATAAAAGGCATGGAGTTATCGTTTTGCCTAAATGTAATATCTATTTGTAAAATATGTAGAAAGTACGGAAATATCTCTTAGAAATCTTAAAAATAAGTCTTTGTTAATAAAGAGTACAGATCTGTTTCATTATGTCATGTAACGAAGAGTGAAAGTTTTAAAAATAGATATTAGAAAGGAAAAAAACAAGAACAGATTCTTTCCGCCAAATAAAAGCAGTGGGCAAGAAAATTAACAAGGTTTCACAAAATTTATGAATAATGTAAAACAAATCCTTTGTTTATTTATAGGATTGAATTGGATTACAAATAAATAAATATTACGTGTCGTATTACATGTTAGAAGTGACCAAATAAATTATCATATAATTTTCATGTACAAGTGTTTACAGCGACGGATGATTTAAAATAGCTCTGTGTCATTTCATTGTTCTTAACTTGACGATGGATGAAAAGTATCTCAAAAAATAACAATCAAGATAATTTTAAAATATCCAGAGTGAGTATGGAAGCATGGACTTTTTTACATTTAATAATATTTCATTCCAAAACAGTCAATATTTCGTATAACATTAGTCACCAATACGAAAAAGGCTATTTTTCTTTTATGGTAATTGTTATAGGAAAATGAAGAAAGTATCTTGTGAAAACTTGACAAACGATAACACGGTTTATTTTTCTCTAGAATTTATAACCTTAATAATGTCTTTGCCTAAACAGGGGGCAAAGGATTACTTTTATTATATAAATGGGAAAGTATTTTATGGAACTATTTATTTACTTATTTTTAGCATGTTATTTTTATAAAATAACATGATTTTGTTATTTTTTTTAATTTGAGAATAACCTAAAACTCTCTTAATATTAGAAGGCTCTTAAATACTTTAAATCTCTTTTTACTGTTAGCCTCATTTTATTTCAATATGAAATTTTTTCGTCATAGTTTTTGATTCACTCCACATTATTGAAAGGGAGTTAAAATAATAGTAAACAAAAAACAATAGGTAAGGGAAGGCATAATAAATCTCATAAATCGACTATCATTTATTTTAGCGAAACAAACAATACTGTAGATCAGTCTTAGTCGAGTAATATACATCAAGCTCTACTTAAACGTTTAATATATGTACTTACGAGTAAATGATCATTTTCTGTTCACAAATATATGGCTATAATATGTAAGGTCTGTGACAAAAAATCCACTTTAAATAAAAACTGTGTTTCTATTTAAGTGGCGTATTTCCTTAGTATACATTTTACGAGTACTATTACTTTTCAGTAACTTTGATAATAAAATGACACTATGAAAAATGACACTATGAAAAAGATAGCCTTGTCCTTCTATCGCTTGCTGCCGAAAACGTTTAAATTTTTGTTTTGCCTACTGTTCTGATCTCACTAATACATTGCTGTTTTCGTTAAATTGTAACTACATTACTAAAATTTTACTACATTATTTACTTTGGTTTACTATCTAATTATCTAGTTACTATCTAATTTGGTTTACTATCTAATTATCTATTTAATTATCTATTCTATTTTGATATTTCTATTTTTACATTTTGCTTTCGACATTTAACATTGATTCCCATTTCAGTACTTAGTATTAGCATTTAATTTTTACATTCTTAATCTATTTCAATTTCTATTTACAGGTTCCATCGATCTTCCTGCCTGCTAGCGCTTTCCTGCAGTCTGCCAGAAGCCACGGTGTCGGTGCTGCTGGTGAGTGTTCTTCTTTTTTACCATCAATTTCTTATCCACTTAGTAATTTCCGGTTTCGGTTTCTTCACCTTTTAAAAGCTCCTCCTCCGGTTCTCGACTGAACCGCAATGGTTTGTTTTTCCCTTTTCCTTCTTCCTTAGGGTTTGTTTCCTCACTTCTTAATTGGTGAACTTTTCCAACGAAAGGTTGCCAATTTTCTTTCCTGTTCCTATTCCATTTCCGTTCTAGCCATAGGCTGTTTCTCAACCCTGTACTCCTTGGGTTAAACTCACTGCGGTTTCTCTAATTTGTGGCCTTGAGTTTTTGCTGCCATGATTTCTGTGCCATTGTGCTATAGCCAGGGTTTGCCTTACATGTTGTGAGAGGCTGGCACCGCTTACAAATATCCTTATGTAATTAATAAAGAATAACAATACAGTGTGAAGTTATTTCACTTTTAAAATGACTTATAATATTGTCTTTCAAAGGTTTTTTGTTTCATTTTCTTTACGGAAAATCTAACTTACCAACTGAAAAAAGATTGACTATTCTTATTTGAATTTCTTTTGACTTTTAAATGTTATTTGCATTAGTTTCTACGAAAAAAAAAGATTAAATTAAAAAAAGAAATAGAAACCATGATGATCAAAAATGCATTAAATGGATTTTAAACTTGCAATAATTAACCGTCAACTTCAAAATAATTCTGTATCACTTATTTTAGTTTATCAGTAGTAGATAAAGTCTCTTATGCATATTGGTAAGTTCAAACTAAGTTAATAAGTATGGACAAGAGAAACAAATTTATTGCATTATTACACATGTAGACAAGAGATTTTAATAAACCGCTTCGCATTCTTCGTTAGCATAAGACAACTTAATAGTTTTTTCGCTAACCTTCATTAGGTTTTAATTTGCTTTCCTTTAAAAAAATATCCAAAAACTAAATATAGTTCGTGATTTGTTTGTTTTATGTTCGTTAAATTCAATTGTTTTGCTATATTAAAAAAAACGCCTGAAAAATGAATTTGTTTTTCAAATAATAGTTAGAAAACTTTGCTAATAAACATTGTTTAAAAGTTGATGATTAAAAAATTTATTTTTCAGTAAGCTTTATTTTTGATTGGCAGCGACTTCTGTTTGTAAAAAAAATATTGGGGGACAATTATGAAAGCAATAACTATTTTTTAAATTCTATTAGATGGTACTTGACTGTTTTTTCACCGGTTGGTAGGTAGAAATCTATTCAAAGGATGTGACCAAAATGTTACCGTGGTATCATTTTCACGATGGACGCTACTAACTGTGCGTTTTAATTAATTTATCCAGCTTCACATTATTCAATCACTAAAATAACAACGGTATTTTGAATTGTACCGTCCTTATTTAGGACAAAAGGAATATGATTCTACCAGCTTTTATAAGTTCATTTCAATGTATGTATATATCGCAAATTCAAGATAGTATTTGTAGAACGTGAGAAATGTCGATGAAATATAAAATCGAGAATAAAAGTCGATCATAAGTATAAAGAAAGAGTAAAGCATAATTTATGAGAAAATAAATATGATATTTATAAAATTTTAAGTCGCAAAGATGAAAAATCGGTCAGTGTTATTGATGTCATGAAATATTACGTTTCCTTGCCCCTTTCTCTGGGAGTCATCTACACTCACATATACGTCATATACAAAACTAAGCATCAATTTTTTAGTAAGCGTAGTTAGATAATTTTGAATCATAAAACACATTCAGATAAGTGTTAAAATAGCTCTTTTTATGTCTGAATTATTCATTATTCACGAAGGAGAAAAGTCAACTATCATTAGTTTATAGACATATGTAATTTGTGTAATATATAATCAGTTGAAACTTGATTAGACACATTTATTTTTGTATAACTCCTCCTAATCTATAGTGAATCAAGTGTAATAACATTGAAATATTATCATATAAAAGGCAACGAATACTGAATAACAACAAAGGTATATTTAGATGAGCTCACTCAAAGTACATTTTCGATTCCTGAAAATGTAAAATTATATAAACTGAAACAACAGAAATGTTATGTTCCATAATGAACGAATAGGTCGTATCTATGTCCACCAATCAGAAAATTTGTGACTGTTTTTTCTTTTCTCTTAACAAAAGAAAACACAATCTTAGTACAAAGTATGTTATTATGAATACACGAGCATTCCTTTGTCATACAAGCGGCCTGATCTCATTGTATGTATGTTTTACCAAAAACCATATTGATGAAAAATATATTATAAGTCACATTTATCTTACTTTTACATTCTTGACTCTAAAATATTCAACAAATACAATAATTTTAAAAACAAAATCTAATTAACAATGTAATTTGTATTACATATTGAGGTTCCATTAATTAATTATTATCTTTTTTAATGTGTGTTAGTAGTTTGGGCCTTCAATAAATACTAAAAAATGCTAAAATAGGTATTTAACAAATACAAACGTAAAAAGTCACATTCAATTAATTACGTTGACCTTAATCATTAAACGAAGAAAAATTAAATTAAAATTAATAATTACAATGAAAGATATATCTTTCTGTAAAATATTTAAGAATTCTTTCAAATCACCTATTATTAAACATTTGTTTAGTTCATTATTAATAAGGGACTTTAAATTAATTTTGCTAACTATATTAATATTTCATCCTTCACACGTGAAAAGTGTCTGAAAAATATTTTATAAAACTAAATCCCTTACTTCTCAGCTGATATTTTCATAGTATGGTGATATTATATAGCAACTTAGTCCTTGGCTATGAATAATGTTAAATTTAAGTACATTCGTGAAATTACATAATATGTTGATGTTCTGAAGTCAAATAAGTTCACCAGACAACAAAGCGTAGTTAAATACTACAAGATAGAAGACACTCTTACTAACAATACTGCGTTATTGAATGATGATAAACAAACAGATTCTATTATAAAGTAAGAAGAAGGAAGGAAATGCTCAGGGATTTAGTGTCCCAAAAGCACTGGTTAAAAATGTTACAATTACAATTATAATAGGTACAATCATAAAAGAATAGTGTGTGAATTGTATTATGTGTTCAGTTGTAATTAAATAATTGTATTAAATTAAACGAAATTTACATTTTTGCAGCAATTCTAACGAATTGTTGAATGATTTAAAATTTATTTAAAAAACAATTTTAAGATTCACATTTTTTAAATCGAATTTGAATGAACATTTAAAGGAGCATAATTGTTAAATACTTTATTAAGAAATATTGTTAACAATCATATTGTATGTTCATTTCATTAATTATTATTAATGCGACTTTTTTGATAGTATACAATTATTACAAAACTTATTTCTTACCCATTCTTAATAAGTAAGCTGAGCCTAACATACGACTTTTCCTACTTATCTTTTCCTTGTAGCAATAGTAACGAAATATATGAGATAAGAATTGTCGCATACTCTCCGCTGGAGAAAAGTTTCCGTACACCGACCGACCGATTGCTCCACTCGCGTTTTCAAAAACCCACTTTAGTCGAGAGTTGTAAGTTACAGCATATTTCATAACTACGGTCCTACTGAGATATGAAAAAGAGGTCACAGGTTTCCTATTTTTGCCATACGTCTCATGACCCTACGCGAGCCCGGTATTACTAAAAAAATTAAGCCTTTCCATTTTGCTAGGATTTTCTGGCCGAACAATTATTCATCATGATTTGACTTCAACTTTAGACTTACCTTAGCAGCAGATTATTGTCTTGTATTAAAATTTTTCAGTGGGTTAACTTGATAATACATAGATTATATATTAAGGAACTTCGTTCGGATTTTTAAAAATAAAATAACAGTAAGATATTTGACAATTTGACTATGCGATATTAATTAAAATGAACAAATATAAAAGGTAAATAAAGGAATGAAATGATAACCTGCTAACTCCAGTTAAACAACAATTAAAGTACTTACAGAGTAATATCCTTAAAATAGCCTTAGACTAATTGCTAAACCAATATTAATAGTCGAAAACCCATGAGCGATGTTGCCTCGACGACGGACCACCAGAAAGTGCCGATGTTTCTTTTTGCGCACTGCTTCTATTTTGTTTCTTTTCCAAGGAGTTCCTAACTCGGCTTCTATTTTGTTTCTTGACCAAGGAGTTTCCTAACTCGGCCTCTCCTGACTCCTGGTCGTCCTCGGCCACATTCTCTCTGTTTTTCAGTAGTAGCCTCGCCTACTGCGCCACCTTACCGATCTTCGTCTTCAAGGTTTGGCATAGACGATCCGGCCGAAGCACCTTTAACATTGTCATCCTGAATTTTGAAATAACATCACCATTACTATCGGAAACATTATTGTTTGCATGAGTGTAGTGTCTAAATGTTTTTCAAATAAACAAAGTAATGTAAGCTAAACAGCATCCAAGACAGATAAAGTGAAAATAAAGAAAAAGGTATGAAATCGACGGTATCCCAACAATTTCACATCCCCACAGTACATTACCATTGTCGGGTGACTCACGCCTTTGAAGGGCTACCAACACCATAGAAGTGCAGCTCATGCCAATGCGACTCACGCAATCGGCAACTTCCATCACTGGCGGCTCCCGTCAGTGGCGACTCCCGTCAGTGGCGACTCCCGTCAGTGGCGACTCCCGTCAGTGGCGACCAACGCTGATGGCGGCTGATGCAACTGAGGACAAACGTTAAGGGCGACTAACGCCCGTGCGACTAACGCACATGACGACACACGTCAAAGGCGACTAACGCCAAGGCGACAAACGCCAATGCGACTAACGCAACTGACGACACACGTCAAAGGCGACTAACGCCAAGGCGACAAACGCCAATGCGACTAACGCAACTGACGACACACGTCAAAGGCGACTAACGCCAAGGCGACAAACGCCAATGCGACTAACGCAAACTGACGACACACGTCAAAGGCGACTAACGCCAAGGCGACAAACGCCAATGCGACTAACGCAAACTGACGACACACGTCAAAGGCGACTAACGCCAAGGCGACAAACGCCAATGCGACTAACGCAAACTGACGACACACGTCAAAGGCGACTAACGCCAAGGCGACAAACGCCAGTGGTGATGAGTAGACTTGCGTCTTGAACTCCCACCCGGCAGCAGGTCAATGAGACGCCTGCGGTGTCTCGAACCTCCACCAGCTGCAGGCCAGCGGGATGTCCCCGTCTCGACAAGTGACGTCTCGCGAAACTTGTCACCACTGCTTCTGAGAACAGTCGTTAAAAGAAAATGAGTAAAGTGACAAAACAGTTCAAAAATTTCACCATCGAATACTATAGCACCAGTATCTGGGCACCATTCTAAATTCCATGGCATCACACGTTGAGTGGTTGGTTGAGCTGATTTAAGAGCATTACATTACATTGGATTACAATTTTAAACTGGATGCCAACTAGATTGTGGTGGAAATATTTTAAGGCCCTGACCTTATTTCACTATTGTAATTAATCTCTATTTCATGTACCGCGATCATACACGAATGCGGGATTACGCGCCCCAATACGAAAAATATGTCGTACTCATAACGAATTTTCTCAGGTTGATATTCTACGTCATAACTCTGCCGCGTTTCACAGCAAGTTGCGGGACGTATTATTGAAAAAAGAATAAACCACCTAGCAGTCCTGTTTTTCATTTACATTGACTGGGAATTTAGTTTAGTTTGTTTTAAGTATTGGATATTCTCTGCACATTCGCCATCGCTCCCTTCACATACTAGATTAGGTTTACACATCGCCTTTCAAATTTATTTATTAGTGAGGTACGTACCCAAGCATCCTCTCATTTTTACTTAGTTATATTTCTTGGTGAGAAATGTTTGAGGACACAGGTATTTTGTCTTTAATATGCTGTATTGTTGTTTATATTTGTTTTTTTGTTATACTCCTGTGATCTGTTTTTTTTCTCCAATAAACAAAATAAAATAAAAATAAAATTGCAGATGAGTTCATGTAATGATGTAATTGCAGAGCCTCCTCCTTTCTAGCGCTCGGGCTAACCTGACCACCACTTATATGTCTGTCTAAGTTCTCAAATTCGGTATTCAGAAACGAGTATTTTATTTTAATATTGATCGAAAAAAAATAGAATTCTACCTTTACCTTTTTTAGCATTAAAATTCAGAAGAAGTACTTTGTTGATATAAACGAGCAAGTCATCAGAATCAATGAATTCCCGAAGCATATCATTAATTGATAATAGGTTTGTAAACAATAGATGAGTTTGTCAAACCATATGGCATCTTTCAGTATTCGTAGTTCCCTCCTGACGCGGACGTAACGAAGCCTGTGTAGTGAATACAGTCGTCCCTGATTCTCATTTCATGAAGTCGCCATATCAGGGCCGGTGACGAAGTTATGTCATCCTAAAAAAATCAATTTAATGGTCAATAAATGAAAACGGATATCTTTCCTTCTCTGTATTGCGAATAAGTACTCGAAAATCTTTTTCGTCACTGAAGTTATTGAGCTGGCATATTGGGATCGAGATTCCCTAATGATGCCTTTATCTAAGAGATCCTTCATTATTTCGCTAACTTGTACCATCTTCCTGTAAAATAAATTGTATGGGCGACAAGTTATTGGAATTGAACTAGTAAGTTTGATATTCATCTCACCTATACTGTACTGTAGTGGCAGCGGTACACAAGAAAATCCGAGAAAGGCGACAATACAAACATTGGTAATTCCAGATTACTTCCTGGCAGAGGGATTTTATATAAAGAGTTTTCGGTGGCTAGTACTTGATTAACCTGACTGATCCCAGCGAGTGATATACTGTTGTTGTTACTCTTACATAGATTACTCCAACACGATTCAAAACATCTGTCGCTATTCATGCAGGCTGACGGTACTACTACTAGATCTTAAAATGAAATATTGCTGAATTCAATAGTTACTGTGTTGTGAGGAGTGGCAAAGGTTTCGTATTCATTAACGTCTCGTAATGTACGTCGTATACTTGGATTGGCAAGAAAGTAATTTAATAAGGTCAGAAGAAATCAGTGATATAATGTGATCACCAATATTGATAAATATGTTAATCGGTATGCACTATCAACTGCACGAACCACATCGATATTTCTCACCAGCTTCGGTTAACATATGTTTACATTTTGGTAGTTAGTTAATCCTTACCTATTCTTGACAAAACATGCGTCTTCACAGTTTCCTGTAGTTTTAATAAATGCGCGTATTAAGACGACTTAGCAGCGGGATTATCATTTTATTCTGAAAGTTGTTAATGTTGGTTTGTTTATTATTACAATTCCAAGTTCTGCAGATAAATCTTTAACCAATCGTAAACGTTATAATGTACGTCTCACATTCCCAGCGTATGTCGTATATTAGTTGTATGTCGTGTTCAAACATGCAAAGGAAATGTTAGCGGAGTCCAACTTCTGAGAACAGAGAGGTCTTAAATGAGTTTTAAAAATATCCATGTACGACCATTTGTGACCTATGAATTTAGTTATGTTTTGGCGTCGGCTTTTAAATAAGATGCTTCCCGGGAAAAACACTCATGATCTTCCACTGTCCACTATCATTGCGCGATCTACCTCTAGACACAATAAATCAATCAGAAGAATCAAAAATTGACACGTAATAATGAAGCGATTTTATGAGTGCGAGATTCTTAAGGGCTTCTGTCATAATGGTAAAATACGAAACTGACATAGTATCGGGATAGCGAACAGTGGTAGCTTGATCGTGAGTCGTAGTCTGAGAGACATCGCTCAAGTTAACTAAACTATTTACGTTTGGTGATTCGTTGCCACTATTAACTATGTGATTGTGACCTATAGACACATTTCTTACGACCGATTCAGCAACATTTCCTGATAATTATGTTGTAACTCTACGACACTATTATTAAACTGATCGACAGCTTTGAGTCTTACTAAAATGTTATTCAAATTATCATTCAATGAATCACTTACAAGTAAGTATGATGCGGGTGCGTGTTGAGAAAATTTACTGCTGCTCGACTCGTTTCTCGATCTACGACAACGTACTCGTGCTATGGACACCCTAGGGTATCTATGTGGGCTAGATATCAATCTATTTTTCACATGGCGTAATCTTTTTCTAATTTAGATCGATTACGATTCATTTTATTAGACATAATTGTCAAAAAGAAAACAAAATACGGTCGACCAAAGAATTTATAAAAAAGAGATCTTTATCCCACTTCTGAATTAAGGAACTTCGTTCGGATTTTTAAAAATAAAATAACAGTAAGATATTTGACAATTTGACTATGCGATATTAATTAAAATGAACAAATATAAAAGGTAAATAAAGGAATGAAATGATAACCTGCTAACTCCAGTTAAACAACAATTAAAGTACTTACAGAGTAATATCCTTAAAATAGCCTTAGACTAATTGCTAAACCAATATTAATAGTCGAAAACCCATGAGCGATGTTGCCTCGACGACGGACCACCAGAAAGTGCCGATGTTTCTTTTTGCGCACTGCTTCTATTTTGTTTCTTTTCCAAGGAGTTCCTAACTCGGCTTCTATTTTGTTTCTTGACCAAGGAGTTTCCTAACTATATATATATCAAAAACATTGTGTTAATACGAAGTGTAAAAAAATATTTGAATGTGCCGGTCTTATTAGTTCATTGAAGTCATATTTAATTCGATGTTAAGTTTTTCAGCGAGAAAAACATAATTTTTATCAAACGAATTGGTAGCATTTTATGTTTGTAAGAATAATCGTAAAAAAGTTAACAAGATAATTTTGCTAAATTGCTTTAGAGAACTGTAATGTTAGTATGAGATAATAATATTAATTCACTCTCACAGGTTCACTGTCAGTACCTACTTACGAGTACATTCTCCCCCGTATGTTTAATTCAATAAGGAGACAGTCTTGTAGGTTTCACGTAGGTTTGTTGTACATTTTCAGCGAAAGCTATTTTTCCTTTTTAAAAACACCTAAGCCGTATTTAACCAATAATTTTAAAAGGTTTTATGACAATGTATTGCATATTTTAGTGAAGGAAACTATAAAATTTAATATACACTCGTATATATATATTCTTATTATAAATTATTTTATACTTTTTGTGAGGATATATTCGACTCATATTTCATCACTTTTTGTTTGTTTTCGAAAATTATTTAAAAAAAATTATTTATGACTACCGCATCATCACAGACAAACATAACATGACCGACATCATCAAAATTTCGACCACTAAGTATGTGGTTATTACTTGCAACAATAAGATAAAACCATTTTTGATTCATAAGTATTTGAAATTTGGATTAAAAATTCCTATCAAGAGGATTTTATTTATAACATCTGGATCATTCACGACATGTTGTCTAAAAAGAGTATATTAAGAGAACATAATGTTTTACACTAAATAATGTAAATATTATTTTCTAATAATATATAAATTCATATTGAACATTTAGAAAAATAAAAAAGTATTCATTTTAATAAATACACGCTTGAAAAGAAAAACGTGACGTCACTTTAATTTATGGGATGATGTTGTATTTGATATAATCACTTATACAAAGATTTATTTCACATGTACTTAATAACAATATGCGCTTCTTAAAATTTGCCTTTTATATACAAGCATTTATCATATTTATCTTCATTACCAAACAAAAAAAAATATCTTATGAGTGGATAAATAACTAAACGAAAGCTATAAACTATTGAGTAAGTGAGAAACAGAAAATCATTGTTAAGCATTGTAATAGGATCTTTGAATAAAATTTCAGATGGCGTTCTATATATTTTTAGTATATGTGCTCATTATTTTCAACACATTTTAAGGACTATATTTGAAAAATGCTTAAATGTTTTACATTCTTTGCTTATAATGGTATTTTCTATGAAAAATTACGTAAGAAAGCTGTTCTTACTTTATTTAAACCTTAACCTAAAAGTAACAAGACTGACCTTTGATGGGTGTCATTAGAGACTGTGGGTAATCAATCACATGAACTGTAACACATCAATTTACGTCAAGGCAATATGGCTTAAGATGATTTTAGGATAAAATAATGCATGTAAAAATACTGAGTTCTTATTTATTAAAATGTAGTTTTTATTAAAACCTTTTTCTCTCCTTCATTGAAGCACCTAAATTCCAAGCGTAATACGATATGGTATTAAATTTTTATTAACCCTTAAATTCGCCTTGTTGCATATCTGCAACGAACCGAAAATTAAAATAATTTGACAAGTTAATGTTCACGTTTCTGAACGTAATCTGCCATAGATTATAGAAAAAGTTATGAACGTTTTGACATTTAACGTGACGGTTCATTTTCAAAAATTTAAACTTCATAATTTTTTAATTTAAAAATCGCGGGCGCGCGAATTTGTAAAAAGTAATTTGTGTGTAGTGTTATGTCGTTTTTTATGCGAATTTCGAAGGTAAGTGTCTTTTATTTTTTTATATTTCACTAATATAACTAATCAAGAAGACCAGAAAATAATAATTTTCCATATATTCAAAAGTTTGATAAGTTTTTTTTCAAACAAACTGTTTGTGTCGTATGTGCAACATTGCGCATTTACGTTCAAACAAATTTGAATTTTTACTTGATCAGTAGTGATGTATTTAGAAAAATTTACCTAATTTTGTTTGCGTTTTTACAGCATGCCGAGATTGCTGAATAACTGAGACATCGAAGAATATCTGCAAACTCTGGATCTGTCCGAGGATGACTTGGAATTATCAGAAGAAGAAGAGCAAGATGAAGAAGTTTACTATGAGAATAATCGCCAGTTATTAGCGGATTTAGAATATTGTGATGAAGATTTGGGACCAACTGGTAATACCGTTGTGCGTCTAATTCGGATTGTTCCAAGACGTGTCAACCACATTATTTATTTCGACAACTATTACACATCGGTGCCATTGCTCACTTACTTTGCAAAAGAAGGAATATATTGCTTAGGAAGTGTACAGGTGAATCGCATACCTAATAACAAGCTTCCGGATAAGAAAACTCTGATGAAACGAACAGTACCAAGAGGATACTATGAGGAACAGGTTGCCAATGTAGATGGTATCGACATTAGCGCTGTTTTATGGAAAGACAACAAGCCTGTGACTTTGATGTCAACCTACACTGGAGCCTTGCCTGTGACTACAATTATGAGGTATGATAAAACGACGAAACAGCGGATTCCAATATATTGCCCCAATGTGATAAAGGACTACAATACCCACATGGGAGAAGTGGATCTCCTTGATAGTTTTATCGGAAGGTACCATGTTACTCGCAAAGCAGAACGTGGACAAATCGTTTGTTTTTCCATCTTTTGTACGGTACAGTCGTAAATTCGTGGCTATTGTACAAGAAATCTCTGAAACTGAACAAATCTTCCATAAAACCATTGAATCTGTGCAATTACAGATTTGAGCTGGCCCATACCTTATGCAATCTTGGCCAAAAAGGAAATGGTACCAAAAGGGGTCGCCCAAGCAGTTCATCTTTAGAAGCTGAATTTCAACTAAAAAAGAAGTGTGGACCAGCTCAAACTATGCCTCCGAAAGATATCCGACAAGACACAATATATCACTGACAAAAATTGGGGGATCGGGCCAGATGTAAATACCCCAATTGTAAGGGATATACATTCAGTTATTGTGAAAAATGTAGAGTAAGCTTATGTTACAACAGACAATAATTGTTTTTATAAATTTCACCGTGATTAAAAAAGAACTTTGAATTTGTATCTATTTTGAGTTTGTTATTGATGACCTCATTCTTTCCATACATAGCATAATTCGATGACTGCGCACTGTTGCACATATGCAACATACACTTTTTTGTATTTTTAGTAGCTTTATATCAATACTATATATTTTAAACCATTTTTCCTTTGCTCTATAGATCCTAATATGATTAGAATAATATATTTATAAACGATTACAAAATTCGCGCATTTAAGGGTTAAAAAACTCCTAGCTTAAAAACAAATATTTAAATATCAGGATTTTAACAAAGTTTATGCGACATACAGTTTCAATGCTTTATTGAAGTTAGGCGAAAAACAGTACAATTTTTGAATGTTCTACATTTTACTCTTAAAATAAAAGACTGTGCAAATTAAAAACATACCTGGTAATGAAAATTTTACTTAAACATTCACATATTGTATTTAAGAAATATATTAGTAAGTCTATTTCATGATGCTTAGCTTTTTACTTTCTTACAGAACAATTTTACTTATGCTATACCATTTAATTTTTATTTATATGATTTAATTTTTCTAATGTGCAATTGATTGTAGCTTAAGAAAGTGATATTGATTATTACTTTAACGAATTTTTAATTCGCTAGTGAATTAAAGTCAGTTTTATTCACTACAAAATATTATCTTACAATTAATGTTGACGTTAAGTACAATGGAAAAAAAACATTAACATCACATGCAAATATAAATATTTTGTTTCCATTTCAACGTACCATAACATGGGAGCTTGTTGTCGATAATAGAAAATTTTATATTTACTATCGAAATTAGTCTCGTTGAGGTTTAGATCTTTATTTCCATCTGTGTTTATAATGTAACAAACCTTGCTATACTAAAGTTTTCTGTTCTTTAGTATCATTTATTAATAATATTTATTTTTCACTTCAGTTTGATCATGTATTTTAAAAAACTTTTGTGGGTTTTTAACAAGGAAATGAGTCCATTAGTGTCAACTAATTATTATTTTTTTTAGAAACGTTTTTTATAAGAAAAAATACGACAAATGTTTTGTTTTAAGACCGTTAATAGTTGCTTTTCCTTAGATTGCTGTTCCTTAGTCTCGCTAAAACTCGAGAACAGCTGAACGGATTTATCTTATCTTAGTCTTGAAATGTTTGTGGAGGTTCAGGGAAGGTATAAAAGGTGAAAAAAAATTATTCATTACTGGGAAAACCATAAAAACAGCCATTTTCTATTTCCCATACAAATGTTTTCTTTGACATTAGATTTGACAACTAACTTATATGTCAATCATTCTGTTCGGTTGAACAGGAGAAACCTGATTATTAATGGCCTCTAAAACGGAATAGAGTTCGCCCAGTCAGCTATACATATATTACTAATGACGAAACTAACGCGGACGAAGTCGCGGGCAAAAACTAGTTTATTAATAACTATCAACGTTGCTCTCACATAAAAGGGCCTTACAGATTATATTTCCTATAATCAAATTAATTATATATAAAATATTATAAAGTCTGACAAAGTATACGTCATGTCTTAATTATAAAATAGCACTAAAGATTTTCTACTCAAATGTTTTTAGGGAATGTCAATTAAGAATATGATAAAAAATTCGGATTAAGGTTTGGTCATTTCTAGGACGGAGTATTTTTATCTTTTAATATAGATTCTTGCTAATGAAACTCGTTAGATAGTTAATTGTAATAAGTAATAAGTAAGGCAGAAGGGAATTTTTAACTACTTTTTATTACTCTCTTAGCTTTCCATAATATTACAGATTTTTTTAATTTTTACTCTATAGTATTAAAGATTTAATTTTTTTTACTCCATAGTATTATATGTATATTGAGAATGATAAGTTTAGTATATGCAATATCAAAATATGTTAAACCATTTTACAATTCCAAATGACAATCCTATTAAACTCACTGTCTGTCACTCTAAATAAACAAAGGCTCACAAAAATACAATACAAAACTTCCAGCACTTAAACAATATGCTTTAAATACTGCAAATATACACATACATGTATGTATATTTATTCACATAAGTCATTTACTTCTTGACATAAATAATGATCCTGAAAACAAACACCTTTTTTGATATATCTATTTACATATATTATAAACAATACTCGTGGTAGCTTAAGTATTCGACAGAATTTGTAAATGATGGAATTATAAAACTTACATATACATATCTTAATTAAAGAAGTGAACGCCAAGAGCAAAAAAAACCAATACAATGAATTAATTGTTAAAAACAATTAATAAATAGATGTATTTAATATGTAAACTTGTACTTATGTATATATATTAAAAGGTGTAAGTAATTAATATGGAATAAATAAAAAAACCTGGTAGGTTTAAAATAAAGTACACTATATTCAGTTCGTTGATCTGGAAAAATAAAACATGGAATTGTAGAATTCTTATTTCTCTGACATGAACATTTAATATAGAAAATAGTACCTGTGAGTGCAGGAGAAAGTAAATTATAATAGTGTTGGAAAATCTTACTCGGGAATCAGTTAACAGTAATGTTTTTTTATAACTTAGATAAATAATTAATTATAATAAATAAAATATTTATTTTATTTATGGGTATTGCTTAAATCAACAACAATGGCAATCCAAAACTGAATAAGGATAACAAAAGTGAATAAAGGCTTAAAAAACAAAATAAAAGCAACATGTTTCACTTTAATCCAATAGTATAATTAAAGAATTGAAAAAATAAACCGGGGAAAATATACCCAACCCACACCGTTCAGTAAAAAACAAAAAACATAAAACATCATTTCAAGCAATGTAGAGAAAATTAGTACTACAACAATATTTTGTAACTTATTCCTACGTTAATACGTATATATGTATATATATGTATGTAGGTAATACTTGATATCGTCCTGAATGATAATATTAATATAAAGTACCGTACATTCTGTTATACTACATAAAAGACGACATAGCACAGGAATTTTCACGGCTTAATTTTAATTCAAGTAAAACAAAAACTGGATTTGTCACGGAGTAAACTTAATTGAAAATTCTATGTACATTGTACAAGGTCTTAAATTTTTTGCCTTTGAGAATGCGGTTCCTTGGACCGCGGCTATTCGCTGTTGTTCTTGCAACAAATTAAATAGAATTGTTTGTTATAAGAATACACCGTTTATCCTTTTAGGTGAAAATTGTAACAATTGTTTCTTATTTCATTATATTCAACTTATCGACTAAGCATAATATTTTAAAAATTCACTGTGTTTTTTCTTATGAATTAAATAGATTTCTACAACAGACATTTAATAATTTTACAATGTAATGCATTTATTTTTATAAGAAATTTATTCACAAGTCTCTATTGGGCGAGTAACTTATTTTAAACCCCTGACGTTATATTTCAAATAAGAAGAGTGAGAGCGTGTTTGTGTGAATGTGCCCGAGTCTGTCGGTCGCATTGTGGGTCTCAAATAGAGTTACAGATTTCGATGCGATTATTTCATTTGAAAGCCAGTTTCCTTGCGGTAGATCGTAGCAATATTTATTTGTTTTGGGCAATAGAGTGTAAGAGTATCAGCTCCTTTCCAGAATGAGGTAATAATTTTTCACGTTTGATCACTCGATTAAGTGTCACGCTTGCCTTTATAATATTAAAATGACAATGAACAGGGTTTTTTATTATTAGTATTATTTTACTGTTTTATATATTATTTTTTTATTGTCTACTAGCTCTCATTATTCCATTGATAGTAAACACGAAACATTAAAATTTATCGGTGAGTCACATCCAGTAAAGCTTTAACATAAGAAAAAAACTTCAATTTTAATAACACAAAAGCAACTTAACTAAAACGACTGTAATCACTTGAATAAAATGTTTAGTAAAGCTTTACATTTATTCTTATGACAGAAATAAAATTATTCTTCTGGCTTAAAACTCATGTAGCATAATGGTTGAATATGTTATAATATTTGACCCATACTCATACAACGAATAAAACTATACATTGTTCAACCGATTTAAAAAATTTAAGACGTTATCAATTCGTCTGTACATTTTTATGTATTGAGATATTTCACTGACAACATCACAGTCAGTTAAGATCCGCTTAAAACATTCATGTTATAAATTATATGATAGTCTGGTTGATGTTAAACCATGGTATCTGATGTCGAATATTACACTTGTCATCGGCCTATCAGAAGCCCACTGCTGAGCAAAGGCCTCTTTCTCACATGGTGAAGGTTGGAGCATTAATAACCACGCTTGCTCAAGATGGGTTGGTGATTTCAAACTTATAATTATGAAACTATAAATCCAGGTTTCCTCACGATGTTTTCCGTCACTGTATATCAGTGATGTCTAAATACTCTCAGAAAGTACTTATGACTCCGAAAAATCACATTGGTACTTGCCAGGTTTGAACCCGCGCCCTCCACAACGAGACGGGATTCCTTAACAACTAGGCCACCACTGACACGTAGTATATAATGTGAGCTCAATTGATAAATGAGCAATCCTCAATCAAGTTGTCTGCATCAAGTACATAAATCTAGAATGTGTAATATTATATTCTCGGTGATTAACACAGTGTATTAACTGTTTAAATTTTTGAAATGACGACTCTGCTTTGTTTATTAATATAATATTTCTATTGATAAATAGACTATGATATTGCTTGATGGGTGATTGTAATTAGATTTAATTCTCAAATCCTACAATAGAATGTTTGTTGGTGACTTTTATTGAATAAACACTTATACAAAAATGTGGGATTTGGCTTTATTTAAATACCTCGTATGTTTGAAACATCCTGTCCTTCTTGTAATAACTACCAAAGTCGAATAAAGATCATTAAAAAATATAATTTGTATAATAAAACTACTTGAAAATGAATTTTAAGGTCGATGAAAAAAAAGGTTGCCCTAATTAATTAGAATTAAATTACTTTACTATTAGAATAAGAATTTAATTTCTTATATTAAATGACTTTTCTACTTTATGCCATCATACAATTACATCTCATAACTCCTTATTTGTGAGGTCCTATGAAACTAAAAGATTTAGTACCTTGTTTTTGTTAAGCATTATAAATCAATGTCTCCTTTTACAAAAATTGTTATTTTTCTATATGTAGTCTATTTCACTAGTTTTACAACTATAGATATTTTAAGAGTTTTATTTCCATAAGAGAATTTTATTTCATTTTTAAATAAAAGCTGTATTTGTACCTAAATAACTTTTTATTCTTATTACACTTCACCATACTTAATTTTAAATCACATCAACAAAACTGTTTTTATCTCAATAGATACATAGAGACACAAGCAATTTGGTACCACTTTTTTTGGTTCAATTAAAATTACATATATGGGTTAAAAATATAAGGTAAAAAATTTAAGGTATCCTTTTTTTATCCTTGGGAAAATGCATTTACGCACCCCCGCCGTTTTTGAAGACAGCGGGGAATGTGGGACTCGTTTCCACTACCCACTAAAACCCAAGGGTGTTCCACGACGGCCCTTGTGTCGGAGCGGGGGATCGCTTTCGCAATTCCACCGGCTTTCTTCAAGGTATCCTGATAAGATTATAGAAAAAGTGCTTTTGGAATCTATAAATGGTTTCAAGATTATTTATTTCAATATTAATAACCAGTTTTTTTTAAAGATTTTGATCTTCTCACTGATTAATAATTTTTTTTTTTAACGAGGAGAATCTTTCAAAGACTTCCCGCCGCGGGGGAAAACACGGCGGGGGCGTGTGGGATTTCCACCCACTAAACTCCTCGGCGTTCTCTGCGCTGTGCGTAGACTAGTGAGCGGGAACGGCAAGCCATACTTCCGCTCACTACGCACGAGTCCCGAAAGGGAGACCGCCTTCGGCAGGGGTATCAGTGGCTGACCCCTCCGACTCAATACCAATACCAACCTTAATCTGTCACCACGTGGTGACAGATTAAGGTCCTTTTTTTCGTAAAAAAAGGACAACTGTCCTTTTTTTACGAAAAAAAAGGACAAAGGACAGTTGCGTCGTTATGATTGTTCATAAACTCGATATATTAAAAACGTCACGTCCGTTATAAGAAGTAAAAAAAAAACAGTTAACAAAAGCTATTAAATAAAAATCATAATGTATAAAGATCTTTTTAATTTTTTATTTCATTCTAATAATCGGCGCTTTGTGGTATCTTTTTCATGTTATTTGAGTGCTTTCAGTAAAAAACAAATTATCTTAAATATTTACAAATTATGTTTCTGTTTTTAGCACCCTTAACTGAAACATCAGTTCATCAGTCTACATTTGCAAAATGTTATGTAGAATAACAGTTCAAGGTTGTTTATATCAAACAGGAGGACAATGTGTTTCAGGGAAAAAAATTAAGTTGTATCTTTATTATGTACTATCAAGATTTTTTTTTTAATAAAATACGAACGACAATGTAACTAAAAGAAGAAAAATATTCTCAATCATTTTACAGAATAAATAGCAAACGTCATGTCTAAAATCAATTCTCAAAAATTTTTCTTATGCTGATTAATATTTCAAATGTCCTCATATTTCATTGTGCAATAAATAATATTTTAAGCCGTTTTTTAAATTGACAGGAATAGGCTAGAGATGTGAGGATATTTTATTTCTCCATTTCTCATACACTTAAGAATTTGGTTGGCATTTTTGCTCTTAACCAAACATTTATTGGCATTATATGACATAAATAAATAATATTATGTTTGCCAATTCATCTGAAATATTTGAAGAAGAGTTCCTTTGAGAAAATTCAATATCGAACTCATCACTTAACAGAACAGGAAAATATTAGAACAAACTTCTTTACTTTAGAAACATTCGAAAAGTTATTGTAGTCCTGTGAGTTTAAATATAAATAAATTTTTCAATTCAAATTATTGTGCTACTTTTGATATGACTATAAATATAAAGAACGAATTTAGTATTAAAAATGTTTTATGAAATGGATATATTTTATACAAACACATGCCCTTTGTGTACTTTCTTGCTATCCGTAGTCTAGCAGAGTTTCCCATAAACTCTTGACTGACCTTCGATTTGTATTCCAACTAATATGTATTGAACGATGATGGTTTCATGACTTGAATCATGACCTGAAATTTATCATGACCTGAATAAATCAGGTTATCATGACCTGGAATTTTGCCAATCACTTAGAATATTTTTATTTAATTGTAATCATATACATATATATTGATCATTAATAATTTGTTACTTAATTTTAATTCTAGCACTAATTTTAATTATCATGTTTCGTCATTACCTAATTAATAGCTGTAGAAATAAGTATTTAAAAGTCAATAACATGCTAGATCAAACTGCAATAAGAAACAGCTTTTATACATATATGTATGTGCTTGAATATTAAACCTTTTTTTTATATCCCACACTATCATTACTGTCATTGCAACTCTGTTTCCGCTTTAAAGGGCGAAAAGAGTCTCTATAAATTGAGTTACATTTATGAGTCTCTTGATATAAGTCATTTTGCGACAAAAACTAGAAGTTTTGACAATCCGAAATTGTGTAATAATAGATTTCGTAAAAGTAAAGTTTTGTCATAACTTCTATAAAAGAGCTAATTTTAGTTAAAAAGTTGCTTAAGTAATATTCATTTGTTTATTTTAGTTAGTGTGATTATTTGAAAAAGCTATATTATAATATATTGAAATAGTTACAGACAGTTGAGATAAAAGTCTCGGGTTCAATTCCAGGTTTATTTATGAGTAATGACTTTCTTTAACTACATTTATATTAATAAGTCACACAAATGGATAGAAAGTTCTTAAAATACAGTTTGTCTCTTTCACTAGATTTCTAAATAAATAATGAAACTCGACTAGGTTGTTCTGTAATATTTTACTTTTCAAAAACTTAGCTAGTAGCTACTTCTCTGAAATTAGAATGAAATTATAACAGTTTTACATTTTACTTTATTAAACGAGTCCCAATCATCTGTTATAAATGCCAAAGGTTTGTAATTTGCACTGGAAAACGCTTTTTGATTTGCAACTCCTTTTATCAGCGAATTTCTCGGCACGTAATTACATCGGACTCGTGATTTGATTAACCTTGTCCTGATTTTGTCTTATAAAATAAAACAATGTTCACTTGAACATTCTCAGACGATTGTTTGTAGGTAGGTGTGAAAAACATAACACTTTTTGGATGACAGAATTTACAAAATTATTTATTTTATAAACACTAAAAATTAATCGCCAATAATAATGATTAATACATAATTACTAATGACAGGTGACTAGAATGTTTATGTTTATATATATTTATACATTTTTGTTAAGTTTCGCGTACGCTCATGGATATGACTTGTACCTTCTATAAAGCTCGTATTTTTAGTTTGTCCTTTTAATTGTAGCCAGTTTCATCACCCAAATACGACTACATCAAAGGATACCACAGAACCTCATAACTCATAAGCTTGGTGAGTTTAACAAATACGTTGTGAGCGTTCATAAAGAGTAACACATCACATCACATCTCGTCTGCACTGAACACGGTTGCTGTAAAGTAGCCGAAACGTAGGGAGTATGTATTCTTTTACAAAAATAAAGTCTCGTAATATAATCCGAAAAATATTAGTTTCATTTAAATGTACTACGTGATCTTGCGTATAAGCCTGTGCACTGTAATATATACTATAATTTTGATATCAAAAAATGTAATGTGGAATATACTTTAATATAAAATACAGCAAATTGTTTAACAAATTGTTAATGTATTAAGACTGACGGTATACAACATTCAGTAAAGCTGTTATAAAGCTGTTATAAAATAGCGATATCATGGAAATTTTTAATATTCACTTTTCTACCTCAACAACATATAAAATTTGATCATTTTCTTTATTTAACAGTATTATAAAATCAAAAATACTGAGACATTAACTTTCTTCTTACGAATGCGAAATTAGAGTAATCAATTCCGTGACAATAAAAAATATCTTTTATCTTTTTAGTGACCAATAGTGATTCATATTTTAGTTATTCATATTATATTTAATTTCTGGGTCTTGTATCGAACTTGGTAACATTCTATTCAGTATATGCTAAAACCGATAACCATATGTACTGATGTCACAGCATTTAGTTTGCAGTGTCTTCACGATTTATAATAAGTAAAAGTACATACCTTATGCCACTTTTAACATAACCTAACCCTAAAACTAATCACATTTTACCTACGACTGACCCAACTTAATAACTTCATACCTACCAATAATAAATTAAGAAATTAATAAAATTGAAAATTCAACTCGTACGGGCTTAACTCACTCCAAAATAAATTTTCCTAGACTATATACATACAATATTGGAATAGTTGAAAGCAGGGCAGCAGTGTAACTTTGACCTCGCTTTATACACGACGCTTTGTGTACAAATAACAATTGTCTATTTCGTGTGATAAATATATTAATATTAGGTCACCTTATACTGGATGATAAAAAATTCCGACATTAATAATATTTGATCATAACTTTCATTATAATAATTAAAAAATTCCACTTATAATATTATATGAACAAGAAAATAACAGGTATACGCATTGTTTCGTAAAATACTTAATTAAATATTTGACGTCATTCTTAAAATAACTGTAGTAACTTTTTATGAGTTGATTGATATAATAATATTATTGATAAGTCGACTTTGAAAATTAGCGAAACTTTCAACATTACGTGAAAACCACATCGGACTCGAATGAGCCGTTTCTGAGACTAGCGTGGACAAAGGGACAGATAAACAAACGATAATTATAAAAATATTTTATTGAATTCTTTTTGCGATGATCAACTTAAAGGGAATATTATTTTAAGGTTTATTATCTACGTTTTTAGTTCATTTTAATATGAAATTTATTTCAACAAATCAACATTAAATTTATATACGGGTAATGTATTATTATTCAATTACAATGACAGCTCGTTCAATCAATAATCCAAAAAATATATATTACATAGTTTGTAAGAAATCTCACAGCATTCCTGTTTAATTTAAACTTGAAAAGTATCAGATGAACAGACAGTAAAAAGAAGATACAAAAAATATATATCAAGCGAAATAAGCTTCAGTAAGAAGCTTATACAAATGTGTAAAGTATGAAATATAAGAATCTGATCAGTGAATCCATAAATTTGTGTTGGCAGAAGAATTTGTATGAACGAACAACTAGAGAGAACAAAACAAATTAAAACACATAGTTCTTGTTATTAACGCACTCATAATAAAGTTCTCTAGAGAACTAAATGTATCCGAGTAAATTCGTAATTGTATTAACAACAAAAATATACAGAACTTACAATTATTTGAGCACATTATTGTTAAATGAATAAATAGATTGTTAATTACAAAGTGTCTGTCCTGGATATTTATGTGAATTAAAACTTGAGAAGTCCCTAATGAAGTTAATATGAACTGACAACAAAGTGAGTAATCTCTTTTCAATTTACTGACAGAGAATCAAACTATGATTAATTAAATCAAGAGTCCGCCGAAATTACGAAAAAGCAATAGAAGGTGCTAACAAAATTAAAAACAACAAAGCAAATAGCACCGTTATATGTAATAGTATTACAATTTTTATCTATAACATAATATAGTCAAGTTGCATGTTACGTACACGAATGTTTATTTATACATATGTATATAAACATACATATATACTTAAAATGAATAACTTTTATTCAATGTGAGGTATCATTTTGTAGTGTATAGAAAATAAAGCACTTGACTCTCATTATGTTAACACACAAATATTATTTCTTGTTGATATGAGACATATAAGACCTAAATATCTTAATGTGACTGACTAATCAAAAGAATATCTGAGTTTACAATCATGACTTAATAGTCGATAATTCGACAATGAATTTGAGATATATAACATTTCTTTGCTCATTTATTTTTCTTGTACCTAATAAAGAAGTATATAAAACATTACAACCAAAATCTTAAAAAGAATTTATATATTTATTAACCTAGAAATATAATTGAGCAATACGTAAGGGATTATTGAGATATCTATGAATTACTGCACTATTCCCATTTGGATCTACTTTCTCTTAGTCACTTTAAACAATAATAAAGCTTAAATATTCAACAAGCTAGGAAACAAAATTTATTTTGGTATGTAAATAAAAAATGTTCATGTACAAATTCTACCTCGGGAAAAAAGTAAAGTTACTAATTCAAACTAAGTATTTGAAGAAAATATATTATAAAATGAATTCAAATAATATTATAAATAATGTGAAATAATAATTAACTAAAAACTCCTAAGAACGTTTCTATTATTTTTGATATTTTAAAAGACCTTTTTTCTACTTTTTCCTTCATGCTGACCTGTGCTACTCAGAGTTGTGTCATATAGACTTGCTATAAGTATATAAGAAAGTGAAAACTGTAAGAATCAAAATAAAACACAGACGTAATAATTAATTAAATGTTTCATTGCTTGTGAATAATATAAAGAGTTATGTCAATAACATATGAATTTTTCCATGAAAATACGAAACCTACTTAAAATACAATTGGTATAAAAAATATTTCGCAACAAAATATTACAAAGATAATGGAAATTGTAACCTCGTTACCTCGAGAAGTATTTACTAGAGGATAGTTTTGATGATGAAACCTTTGTAATTTAATGTTACTTTGATGAGTATTCAGATAAAATTTTATTATGAGTGATATGATATGCATTGAAGGGTCTTCTTTGAACCCTGAAGATTCAGGGAAAGATATTTTACCCACATCTTATTTGGCGTTATCAAATTATGCCGACAGTTAAAAAATATATCATTGTACTTATGCCACACGAGGATGCGACGGATAAATTTTAATCGGTTACTACGCAGTTAAACTTTTGAGATTTTTTTAGAAGAAAAGGAACATTTGTGTTTAAATGTTATGTTCTAAATCAACTTGAAGAATAAATTACAAAAAAATTAGTTCAGTTATAATTGAGAGAAATTTTTAAGTGAACAATAATAAATAAGTCTTTTTTGTTATTATATGTATTATTCATCTTATAATGTATTCTGAATGTAATTGTTAAACAATAAATTCATATTATTTAGTAAAGTGAAACATTAGTTATTTTATTTTGATATTTGTTCTTTGACCCATTCAAAGTAACCTTATGTCTTTAGAATGTTCACTATTAGCGCTTTATTCATTTGTTAAGAGTATTTAAAATTCATGACTTACACATATGAACTAATATATAAAATTCTTTATACTGCCTAAGATTTTTAAAGATTATATGTGTATGTAAACGAGGTAATATTTTCGGATTAGGTCGAATATTTTATTATTTTTTTAAAACTACATTCTCCCGACGTTTCGGTTAGGTACTTTTCAGCAACCGTGATCACGGGCAGAAGAGATGTGAATGTCTGTCATTTGGTCTTGTTATTTAATATAATGAAATTAATTTTATATATTTAAAATAATAATTAAAAAATACTTTTCTGAGAATTTGTAAGTAAATTAAATCAAATTTAATTTATTTCTAACACCACACAAAGGCTCATATCGTTTTCACCTTAATTGCAAGCAATGATTCATGGACCATAGAACTATCGCAAGATAAAATTCTCTCCGTCTCGTCATCATTTTTATAAGCTACATTTTCTCATTGATCTTAATTTTCCAGAACGTCAGCGTTTCTCTTTCATAGCTGTCATCAAACTGGTCTCGTATCTCGTTTTGCCTCTGTCATTATCCGTCTGCAACTTATTTAGCTAATTAATAGTTACTTTTGTAAATATACTGATATGTATTCATTACAAATACACTTTACGAAAGCATGTTATATGATTGTAGAATGCATTAACTACATATTTATATGTATTAGATATTACATTGTAATGTTTGACTATATTAAAATGATGCCGCAATAGGAAAAAATATGAAATAAAAAGATAGTGTCAAAATAAATATGTCATGTTTAGTCATTGGTTTGACTGATTTTTTTTCTACTACTGATTTTAAATTTAAGCTGTTTGGTGCTTAATGTGATAATATATTATGGATTAAGCATTTTTATTTACATTATCAAATACTTTAGATAATATTTGTATTCTTACCTTTGTGTAGAGATTTATAAGACCAACGTACAAAACATTGATGAAATTAAAAAAAACTATCTTTATACGTAATCTCAATTCGAACTGTAAAGTAATTAGTTCTAAACAAAACCAGATTTATATTGATGTATTATCGTATTATAAGTATTTTAATAAACTAAAAGAATACAACTAGCCATTAGTTAAGATTCTCTTTACGACGAATATATTGTTCACAATCAATAGTTTTACTATAATAAAATGTACTCTAAAGTAATATTTATTAAACATAATTTTACTTTTATTTTATACATTTAACTTTAACAATTTGCTTTGATATTAGCATTTAACAATTATTCCTTCACATTTATTTCATATTTATTTTATTTTAGCTTTAACATTTCATTTATTTTCCTGATATTCTCCCACCCTAGATCCTTCCTCCTCGTGCTGTGCATCTTCCCGGGTACTCCATACGCGCCTTCCCGCGGTCTACCACGCGGAGGATTTGGTGCTTCTGGTGAGTGTTCTTTTATTACCATCCATTTCTTAGTCACTAAGTATATCAGGTCATCAACGACAGTTAAAGTCGATTTTACCTATAAATGAAATAGAGAGATAAAAGGAGGATCCTTTAAGTCACTTTATTTATTACGTTAACCTTGGGTTTAAAATATATTATATCACAAATAACGTAATTTGCAAAGTAAGATTATTTAAATTGTATCTTTTATCAATGCAATAAATATAAAAACTCATGGTAATACGTAACTAACATGAGGTGTTATTGGAAAGTATTTCCTCATTTTTATTAAAGAAAAACCTAAGAACCAAGAATATAAAGTATATGTATGTGTATGTATATGTATCTATATATATGTGTATATATTATGTATATATCAATAGAAATTAATATGTATAGTTTTACTTTTACATACTACCGTCTTCATGTCTTTCTGCTTTGCCTAAGGGTTGACTGGGAGAGAATGCCTTCAGGCATTAAGTCCACCTTTTGTTTCTACGTGTGTAGTTAGACAATAAAGATTTTAAATAAATAAAATAAATAAATAAAGCTTGGAGTGAATATAATCTTGTGAACGTATGGAAAAGTCTAGACTAAAAGTTTTTCAATCTCAAATTTTCAAGTTTATAAGAACATTTCTTGTTATTCTCTATACAACAAGGCGCACGTAATCATATACATTTATCTCTTTTTAATATGAACGAGAGAAACTTGATCTTGGAATCTCTTTTTGTAGCTTTATTAATTTACTTTGAGATAAAGTGTTAAACAAATGTTTTATTGACCCGGATGGTTTAATGCTTGAACATAAAAAAATTTAAGGTAAGTGCATAAGTGTTCCTAAGAAATGGAATCAATTTGATATTTCTGTTTGTATACACATAAAATTAAAATAAATTAATTTTTCGTGAATTTTATAACATCCCGATAGTTTTTTATCATAACCACAGCAACTTTTGTAAGGCTTAAAATGTTTTCTACACTATTGTTCATAGATTAAAAAGTAATAGGATTTTCAAAGTCGAATGTGTTTTCACCCCATTTTTAAACAAATAAAGATTCATATTAAGGAACAGAGCTTTATAAAAACAATGAATTATTTTATTGGTTTCCTTTGGAGTAATATACATATTTAGAGACATTAGGGAATAAAATTCGACGAAAGAGACTTCCATAAAATGGCAAAAGTTATTCAATTTGTCAACGGAAATAGCAGTTTTGCTATAAAATTGACATTTGTTAGTAAATTAGTAATTAAAAGAATTCAGAACCTAAGAAGGACGGAATAATTGCTGTAGAACGAAATATAAAATATATAAGGCAAAATCATAAATATGATATTAAGAGTTTCTTAATATATCTATATATTACGTATTGTCTATAAGTGCAAAGATAGACAAATCATGTCCCTTTTCATTCATTCAGGGTCAAAGATTAAATCATATTCTCATCAAAAGTATACTGGTGATTAAAATCTGTTTTAAAATTTTGCCTTTGTTTTATATATTGGCTCGCTTTTGTTGTATATCCTCAAAGTAAATTTAACTACAAATTAATATCAAGTTACAAGATAATTACTTACACAAGACTTGCAACTAGCAACTAAGTAATTATATTATAAAGTAATACATATTTTCATGAGCACAATTATTTAGCTATGAAAATGACGAAGATATTATAAGTGATCTTTAGTGAAGAGATTTGTAAACGTATATGTATTTAAATATAAATATTTATACAATTTATTACTGTTTTATATTTATTAATTTAATTTATTAATTTAAAAGAAATATTATAAGCATTCTTCTATATAAAAGAAACTAGCAAGCGATAAACTTGATTAATTAACGTCTGCGAGGACTAATTAAAAGATATAACAATTCTCAATCAAATAGAGAAAACGAATAAATACAAATAAATATTAAATTTTATATTAATATTTGGTTCTTATAGATTAAATTTCATAAAACGAGTCTCAAAGAAGATTCAGTTGTTTGCCCCATAGTGGGTATGTGGTTTCGTGGAAGCCTTTACTGATGTTATACATATGTTCTGATGTTTAATAATTTTATCATACTAAAATATTTCGTAATATAATAATATATAGAAGAAATATTCGTATTTTATGGAAACATTCCACTTAAAAGCTACTTACAATTTAATCAAATGTAAATGAATCAATTAAATAAAAATGTAATATGTTAAAGACGAAAGTTACTCCAAGCTGGCAAGGCAAAGCCAATCGTAGTTGCAGTTTTAGACTGTTCCATTATGTAACGTGAAGTAATGTATGATACATTATAGCCACATGAATTACTTAATTTTATTACTTGGAACATTGCGGTAAGATGGTAACTGATATTACCGGAATAATTATGCTTATTACAGAATAATTATGCTTGTGACATGTGAATATTAATTATTATTAATTATCATTAGATAGCCAGCTCGATCTCTAAATTTATATATAACATTATACAAATTATGTCACTATAGAGAGATACATATATAAAATATTTTGTACAGCATTTATAGTGAAATATAAACAAAACACAAAGTTTTAAGTTACTTTGATTAAACATGTAAATATCCGACCTTCAATTTCGTCTGATATACCTATAGCTTAGCCTATCTGATATATAAGAGCTTATGTTGATCAATGAACAATCCTCAATCAAAATGAATCTGAATGGCGCATATAAATCTAGAATATGCAGCTTGATTTTGAACTCATGTTTGGTGCGACTACTCGTACTAGTACTCATTGTAGAGCGATTATGCAATATTATTATTTTTTTGTTTATTAATATTGCATTCACTCGATTATGTGAATGTAAATGAAAAAATCTAAGTTATGTGGTAATTAGAATTCGGGGTGGTCCTCAGGTTAAGTGATTTATATTTGATTTTGGAATTTCATACATATCTTTCAACGTTAGTCGCTATTGGAAAAATTATAACAAAAAGGACTGTTTTTTTTCAAATTGGTTGCCAGTAATAGATCACGTCACTTAAGATCCTTTAAGTTTACAAATCTGTGTCGTCTATTGTACAAGTAATAAGCTTAACGACAAGGGTATTCCTAAAATCTTACCGCTAATGTTACAATACTGAACATTTATTCCGTTTCATAATTTGAGAAGAAAGGCGAGTTATTATTGATAATTCCAAACTCATACATTACTTATATTGATGCTGTAGTTTGTTGAATAAATTACTTCGAACTGGATTAGATAAAACAATTATTTTATAATTTTTTACTGTATAAAAGCGTTATTGAGAAATATTTTAATAAATATTATTATTGCTTCAAAAAATGACCTTAATGTTATCAATGAATTTTACATATATAATATTTTCCTAACAAGATTATTAATTTGGCTGCTTTCAAATCCCTAATCGAATCCTTATATTGATGAGTCTTAAAATAGTTTTTGAATATCTCAGTAATTTATCCAAACAATTATTTACCTTAATAAATGTTGTTAAGTTGATATTAATAATGAGGCTCAAACATTTGAGAAACACTGTATTTAATTTACAGTGTTACTATCGTAGCTGAAATATTCTGAAACACACCTTAGTTATTATTTCTGAGCACACGATGCAAAGAATTATATTTATAAAATAAAATAATCACAGTATTTAGATTTAAATGAGTGAAATTGAAAAAAATAAACAAGTTATTGTCAAGTCAACAAACTTTTAGTAACAATACATAGTTTGGAATCTTTATTGATTGACGATTGTATGTGTGTTTGTAGTGACAGTGTGTAAATGTTGTTATTTATTTCTAATACATTTTATATAATGCACGTCGTTACTTGTGCACTTCTCCATAAAACTTTGTGCGTGTCAAGTTCGATGTTCAATCGTTGACGCAGTTTTCTTAAAACTTAACATCTGATTGATATTTTGCAAATAAATAAGTTCCCGTAAGAATAAAATTCTGCAACATATATATGCAAAGGTCTAGCTATAGATATACAAATAAAATTATGTAAACGACACTCAAACGATATGTGAGGATGATATAAAATTATCATAATGCTTCATTGATCTTTTTATTATTCTGTCTATTATTGAATAAAATAGATGTTTAAAGTATACATAAAATAATAATGATTGAAATGTTTTATTAAATACTACTTACTACCCGTGATTTCATTTTGAACTACAAGGAAAGGCATTATAAAAATTTTGTGGGGAAGAGCAATAACATTGACTTAATACATGCCTCACAAAATTATTATATTCATCATATTGATAGAATATATATCTGTGTACCTTATTTTTTGTATAAGATAAAGAAACGGGATAAAAATAATGGCACTATTCTATAAAATATTATTAGGAATCCAGTTTCAAAATATATATTTTGCGAACGAAAATAAAAAAAAAGTCTATATTTATGATAAATTTAAATAAATTGATGCATCCTTTCTTACTTGTAAATATTGTTTTGTTCGATAACATATTAATTCAGACATTCAACTGAGGCTTTAATTTCATTTACGTTTTTTCGCGTTTGATAAATAACAGCTTGGATTGTTGACAATGAAAGATATTCCTAAGTCGGCAAAGTAAATATTTTATTACAGTGGAAGATTATTATTGATTTCCATTGAAATATATTTTTAGTTTTACTTTATGATTTTACGATTGATGAATATAGTTAAAGGTAACTTAAGTTATTGGATACGTACTCGTAACGGATTTTTATCAAATATATATTGAAGTCATTGTTTATTGAGTTACATACATTTCTTTCGAAAATATGACATAAAATATAAGTAGTATAACACAAAGAACTATTGCATACACAATGAATATGCTAATTTAATTTTGGACGATTTTCAGTACATTAATATCCAATTACATGTTCGTTTTCTATGACAGGTAAGAAACATAGTGTGCATTTCACATTCAAAGTTGAGATGATAGTCCTTTGTTTACTTGCTGTTGTAAGAAGTTATATGATTAGTTTAATTTATTAACTGAGTAGTTTAAGGAAACTTTAAGGAAATACTATAAATATACTCTGTTGGTAGCAGTCACTGCCACGAATATAAATAAAGTCACAACCTTATGCCGATCTATTTAAATGTGATAAGGTAGTTCATTATATTCATCTTATTTCCTACAGAATGTTTATATTAAAGTAATTTAAGTCGACAATAAATCTAATTATGTTTCAAAATTACAAATTCGTTCACAATTGCTCATAAAACGAACATAAAGTGAGCGATTTACTATATAAATGGGCTCCAAAAAAAGTTAACAGATATGGAATAAGAACATTTAATTTCTTGAAATATTAATATACCTATTATTATCAAGGGTGAATTAAAGATACACTAATAGATGAGAACTCTTGTTAATAAATTATAACTTTATTAAAAGAATGAATTATCTCTATCTATAAAAATATTTAATGTCATTATTATTAAATATAAGTAAATTTTATAATCTATTTTAACGAGCAATATTTTTTAATCGGTGTGTGAATAGTCGTATCATAGTTATGTCTATTGAAGGTTTATTAAATATACGGAGGTCATTAAAAAGGGTTCTATTTCATCTAAGTATTTTAACAATTATTGATAAAAAAAGTAATAAAAACAAATCTCGTATATTTCTTAACTTTTATGTTCTTATAATTTATTAATAATTGCATTAGCCTCTGGTTATATATCAGCAAAATAATAAGCCTTAATTTTCTTTCAGTGTGTGTAATTACTTGAGTTATATAGGATGACCAGAACCGGAACTATTGGAAAGCACTAAATACCTAATAGCTTATTTTATAGACGGGATCAGAATGGCTGGTAAAATTACAAAAATGTCCGTTAGGTACCTACTTTGAATATTTTTAAATAAATTAGTTAGTAGGTATGTTATGTATAGCCTCAAAATATTGTATTATATGGGTTCCGTTAATTTCTATTAGTCGATGTATATAATATTCTTAGGTAAAAATAATTTCAGCCTGAAACAAATTTCAAAATATTTAATTTTAGATTCTATGATATTGCAATGAATTGTTTTTTTATGTATGTAATGGAATTAAATTTCTTACATTTACGTATAAAGATCCAATTTAACTTTGTAAACTTCTGAAAATAAGAGAAACGAGAATAATTGTATTAAAAATATATAATATTAAATTGATATTTAATAGTTGCAGTATTAGTTTTATGCAACATATTCAGACCTTAAAAACTTATAAAAAGCATATGCTGATAACATCTTAAACCCAATCATATTACAAAAAGATAAATACATAACACATATATAGTATAATCTATAAAAAGTAAGATTTATTGCCCATAATTTAACATATTTCGATTATTTATTAATAGGTTATAATGTATGATCGACTTGTTTGGTTGCTGAGCATGTTTATGTTTACATCAAACAAAGCAAAATTAAATAAAGGTCATAATTATTATATTACTCTATTGTATAAGTTCTTCAAACCTGTAATATTTGAGTCTCTAGAGCAAGTTGGAAGTTGTATTAACTTGTGAACCAATTTCTATAGCTTCAAACATTTCAAATATTAAGTTGAAATTTTCAACGACGATATATTTGTGTGAAATGTACGAGTACATTTGATATATCTGAGGTTCTTACAAACCACTGAATTGATCATGTTTAAAAAATGCATTTGTATCATAAAAACTAAAGAAAATAATGATTTTGTCGAAACTGTCTAACTTAAAAATAAGTTTTTTAATTAAATTTGCTAATGTTTGTTATAAAATAAAAACAATTGAGATTTATAAAAGTGGCCTGATTTTTTATTAAAATCCAAATACAACGTAATCTATTAATTTATGTATTAATAGAAATATTGTGCTCTGTGACAAGTCATAAATATTAAATAATATCTATAAAAGTAATAAATGAAAGTAACGTTTGAAGGAAACTTTAATTATAATATTTTATATTGAACACAATTTTTTATGAGAGTCAATATTACATTTTATTCCATCAAATAATATTCTCAAAGTTGAATTCATACAACGTATTATTAAAACGGAGTAAATTGTGAACAATTTGAATTTGTATGGCAGAGAAATATGATTTGTACTAAATGTGGCAGTATATTAAAGAGGAAGCGTACTTATTTGCTCGAGTGGTTTGATTCAGGGTAATGAGCAGAATATCAATTCGTCGAAGAAATACTTAAATATTTCGAATACTTAATTAAAAGGGGTGACAACGTACGCTCATTTATGTGAGTGCGTATGATTGTGTGACCTGAATAATCAGCAGTTTTTGTATGTATTTAAAAATTGTACAACTTACATTGTTTTACTTACTTTTATTTTGAGTTTCAAGTTAAGTTTGTTAAAGTTTTGGGTTCATAAAGACGTTTTATTTATTTGTTAAGCAATTATATAATTCTTTTGCCATTTGAGCGTTTGTTTTCATATATTTAATTTTGGAAATCCGCGAACATAATAATCAAATTTTAGCGTCATCCGTTTCTAACTCCATATATATATAACTCCAAATAACTTAATGTAATAGTGGCGAATTCCGCTGTCCTATTGTGAAAATTCTTCTTTAAGCTTATTGACAAACTGACGACGGGGAATTTATGACAGGTGATATTCCGAGCTTTATAGCAAGTTCATTAAATTTGCTGACCTGTAGAAATTTTGAGAACCTAGTTGTTTGAACATTCTGGTATGATACAATATCTATCTTTAAAATATATATTTGAATGGCATAAGTAATCATAGTAACTAATAATTTTAATTTTTTATCATTTAAACTGAAGTTATTCAACGAGCTATTAAAATTTTCTGAATAAAAATATATTGATGAAGCAACGAACTATGGGAGAATAGCTTATATTTCGTCTCGATACTCCGTATCTCAGTTAATTCAAAATAAAATGTTCTGTAAATTTTCACACATATACGTGAAAGTATGTTTTAATATAAAAAATAAAAATTAAAAAATTATGTTTATTAATTTATTTAAAACATAAAAATAAATATATTTAAATATGTTTTGGCACCGCGTCAGAAAAGGCGCAAGTAATCGCAACTTTTTTTTCTCCTCTTGTAAACTAATGAATAAACATCGTAATACCACAAATATCTCGACAGCGGTAAAAGGTTAGGTCTCGTTACAAAAAAGTAACCCCAAAACTATACAATCTTAAACTATATTGGTTAATTTTAATTAATTTATTTATTATACATAATATTATTAAAGAAACATTATGAGGAGATTTTAAGAATTTCAAAAATGTCTAATAATAATGACATATACATATATCAAAAACTTTCGAGTAATGTGGCGTTGAATTGTAGTAATGTACTGTGCCAAAATTACATTATTGAACATGAGTTAGCTTTGATGCCTTTTTTATGCATTATGGTTCGTAAAAAATAATTTAAAAATATAGAAAACAAAGCTTATTTATACGACTAAATTACTTAATTAGCTTTACTCCATAACAACGACTTTCATGTCAAACGGTGTTGAGACGGTCTTGTATGGGGCTTTCCCATAGTGCAACGTTATTTTTTAACCTAGTAACGTAGGATTCCGTTGGTATATTCTCTTATTCGTTATAGGTTATTATAATTTTAACTAATATTTCATTATCATTCTCGTCTATAAAATTTGTTATAACCAAGAAACGACAATATTACTATTAATATTATTAAGTAATCATTAGTTTTTATAGGAATATATTTATAAGTTCGGCTGTTTCTTTATACGACATGCTCCAACTTTGTGGTATTGACTTCAGTAAATACTTTAATTCTTCTCATAAACTATTGTAGCTTAATTGTAAAAATACCTTTATTTACCTTAAAATATTATAATATCTGATAACTTTAATTTTTCAGCAATTATTGTATTATAGATTCTGTCATCACGTTTTCATTAGGTATAGTACGTTTTTTGTAATAAATATTTTTATTCTAGAATACAGGAATTTAAATAATATATTAAGTATATCAAAAATAGATGTTTCAAATGTAATATCCACCTACATCAAAGCAAATGTAACTCAAGAAGAGATTGTGTGAAATATCTCTTCCAGTAATTATATAGCAATGATTTCTGAACTCACTTGATATACAAAATCAGAACATAATCAATAACTAATGCTTAGTGAAAACTCGTAATTGTTTAATGTGTTGATTCGTTTCAAGTATTTCAATATGAATGACTCACATTTCTCCAACCAAGAAATACTTGGTTACAGAGAACATTTGGTTAGGGTGTTATTTCGACTATTTATACAAACGTATAATTTATAAGAAAAATACTTACGTAGATAGGATCACTCAAACAATATTAAACATATTTTTGTACAAATTACATATTATGACTAAACATCTTATGGAAGTATTTAAAACATATCGTTTAAAAAAAACCTAGTATCAAATACTTCCTTGATTATTTAGCCACAAAAAAAATATAAAAACTATGTGTTAATATTGTCGATGAACCATCTATTTTTCCTTTTCTATGCATAAAATGTCTTCTCTTATAAGGTTAAGACAATTCTTTTAAATCTAACTTCCTAAAGCGGTGCAGTAGGTTTAATAAGTAAACTATTTTCTTATATATAAACTAATTTTCATTCAGATATAACTCTGAAAATATCTTTTATAGATATTTTATCGTTGTAAAATGAATTACAAAAATAAACAATATAGATTTAAATAGAACGGGTTAATAATTATGATATTTCGTTATCATGTCTGACAGTATAATTAATCAAAAATAATACCGTAAACAAATTCCAGACAACTCATTAAACAGGTAATTTTCTAAATTGAAATGAAAATAACTTCATGGATATAATAATAATACTTTTTGAAAATAGCAATTTCTATGTTGTAATTAAAAGTAAATTTATAAGAAGGATTAAAGCACTGATTTTATTTACAAAACTGTGCATACGCCTTCGCCGTACTGTGCCGGACTGCCGAGGCGAGCGAAGGAATCACCACTTATATTTATAACCTCCGATCGAGACGTCCGATAATACCGTCTCTTTCTTGAATAATCTACACTCGCACGCTCGATCGAGACGTCCGATAATACCGTCTCTTTCTAGAGTAATCTACACTCGTACGCTGCTTGTTAGCATCTTAAAAGGTATAAATATTCGTTTTATCTGCAATAAATTCATTCCAGTTTCAACCTCACTCGTAGTTTCATTAATCTCTGCACCATAACCGCTACATCTGGTGACCCCGACCAAGAAGCTGAACTCGTAGGAAACATTATGGAAGAAAAAAAGCAAGAAGAAATTATCAGCGGCGAAAATATAAGCGCAATCTCTGTACAGTCAAGACTACTACCGTTTTGGCGCGAATATCCCAGAGCCTGGTTTATTCAATTCGAAGCCGTCGTCGACCCGCTTAAGACATCCGATGACCAAAAGTTTCGCTACGTTCTGCAACAACTTCAATCAAGCGACCTCCAACATCTCACTGATATTTTATATCAGCCACCCGCCGTTGATAAATACCAAGCAGTGAAGACACGACTACTTGCCGCCTACGAAAAATCCGACGTCAAGAATTTTCAAAAACTCATCAGTGGTCTGGAACTCGGAGACCAGAAACCTTCGCAACTCTTAAGAAAAATGCGAGAATTGAGTAGCGGCATGGTAACAGATGAAGGACTTAGAATCGAATGGTTGAATCAACTGCCTACTCAAGTCCGTGTCGTACTATCGGTGAACACGGAGGCTGCCTTAGACACACTCGCCGCGATGGCCGACAAAATGTTAGAGTACACTGAACGTCCCAACATCTCCGCAGTGTCATCTTCGAGTGCAACAACCTCTTCTACACAATATGAAGCATTAGCGAAGCAAATCGAAAATCTTACCCTCGAAGTTGCTGAACTACGACGTGGTCGTGCTCCGTATCGCCAATATCGCCGTCCCTTTCACTCACGCTCACGCTCGCATTCGAGATTACGCAAGACCTCAAAAGTAAAGCCGGGAGATGCTACATGGGAATGCAAGTATCACTTCCGATTCGGTGATAAAGCGAAGCGCTGCGTTTCTCCGTGTTGCAGAAGAAATAAGAAGTCGGAAAACTAATGCCGACACCGACTGTGGCGGACGTCGGTGTCAACAGCACCAGTAAACGCCTTTGTGTACACGATCGCGACTCTCATGAACGTTTCCTCGTGGACACAGGCGCAGACATATCTGTATTGGCCGCCACTCACAAGAAAAGCACCAAGTCTTCAACAACCTTTACACTATATGCAGCAAACAGTTCACCCATCAAGACGTATGGAACCAAGACCATCGATCTAAACTTAGGTCTACGTCGCAACTTTCGCTGGACATTCGTCGTCGCTGACGTGAAAACTTCAATACTAGGCGCCGACTTTCTATGTCACTTCAAACTATTGGTGGATATATATAAGAAGAAACTAATTGACAAATCCACACAACTGTCAGTTGATGCCCTGGAAACCAAAATGTTTGGCGAATCAATCCACATTGTCAGCAGCAATCAAGTTTATCATGACATTTTGAAGCACAACACTAATGTTCTGCGACCAATGTCACTGAAACGACCGCCACAACATGAAGTGGTACACTATATTGAAACAACCGGGCCACCACTCTCCTGTCGTCCGCGACCTCTTCCACCGGACAAATACAAAGCGGCCAAGGAAGAATTCAACCGTATGATGGAGATGGGAATATGCAAACCTTCAAAAAGTCCTTGGGCAAGTCCGCTTCATGTAGTCAAGAAGAAAGATGGCACACCACGTGTATGTGGAGATTATCGACGCTTAAACGCAGTCACTCTTCCCGACCGCTACCCGATACCACGCATTCAAGATTTTACTTACCAACTTCACAACAAAAAAATATTCTCCAAGCTGGATATGAAAATGGCTTACTACTCCATCCCTATTTCAAAAGAAGATGCGCAGAAAACATCCATCATTACACCCTTTGGAATGTTTGAATTCAACTGTATGACTTTTGGACTTCGAAACGCAAGTCAAACGTTTCAACGCTTCATGCACGAAGTACTGAGAGGGATAGAAGGATGCTTCTGTTTCATTGATGACATTCTCCTGTCAGCTGAGAACGAAGAAGAGCATCAAAAACTTCTTCATCAAGTTCTTCGACGATTGGACACTTATGGCGTAACATTGAACTTGGACAAATGTGAATTTGGTAAAGAAAACATAAACTTTCTAGGCTACGAAGTATCGCACGCCGGCATCAAACCTGCAATGGAACGCGTGCAAGCTATAACGAACTATCCGAAACCCGAAACAATCATCGAACTCCGCCGTTTTCTCGGAATGCTAAACTTTTACCGAGATTGTTTACCTCATCAAGCTGAACTTCAACTTGAACTCAACAAATACTTACACAACAGAAAGAAGAACGACAAAACGCCTATTCCTTGGACTGCAAAAGCAGAATCAGCCTTTGAAAATTGCCGAAAAAGCATCACGGAGGCCACCACACTCAGTCATCCTCAACCAGGCAGCTCTCTCGCTATCATGACAGACGCATCAGATCACAGCCTAGGCGCTGTTCTCAATCAGGAAGTCGAAAAACACTGGAAGCCATTGGCATTTTTCTCTAAAACGATGAGTGCTACTCAGCGTCGCTACAGTGTGTACGATCGCGAATTATTGGCGATCTACGCAGCTGTAAAACATTTTCGTCGCTTAATCGAAGGCTGCGATGTAACTGTGTATACAGATCACAAACCGCTCGCTTACGCACTAACAAGATCAGCAAGTTCGACCGACACACCAAGACGTGAACGTCAACTTAATTTCATAAGTCAATTCTGTTCGAGCATTAAGTATATCAAAGGAGAAGAAAATCCAGTTGCCGACGCATTATCACGGCTATATGAAATCGACTGCCCCACGACTATCGACTACGAACAACTTAGCGCGGACCAGCACATAGATGAAGAATTGAAATTATTGAAGAAACAACCCAATCTGAAATTTCGAGAAACACGAGAAACAACCCAATCTGAAATTTCGAGAAACACGAGAAACACGACAGTCAGTACTTCAGGAGCAACGAATACGGTGAGAGGAGTTTCATCGAAGCGCACAGTTCCAGAACAGCCTTATACAACAAGAAGTGGTCGCATTGTTAAGAAAACTGTACGCTTCTCTTGAGGGGGAGTGATGTGCATACGCCTTCGCCGTACTGTGCCGGACTGCCGAGGCGAGCGAAGGAATCACCACTTATATTTATAACCTCCGATCGAGACGTCCGATAATACCGTCTCTTTCTTGAATAATCTACACTCGCACGCTCGATCGAGACGTCCGATAATACCGTCTCTTTCTAGAGTAATCTACACTCGTACGCTGCTTGTTAGCATCTTAAAAGGTATAAATATTCGTTTTATCTGCAATAAATTCATTCCAGTTTCAACCTCACTCGTAGTTTCATTAATCTCTGCACCATAACCGCTACAAAACTATAGTAGGTTTACTAAAAATACATTTTAGGTATATCTCTTAATGAAAATAATATTCAATCTTCAGTTTTTACAGAATATTGATTGACATAAGGTACTAATAGGTACTACAATTAATCGGAACTCGAAGGTCACCATTAGTTATTATTAAATTGGTGTTATAATATACCTTAAAAAATATATTCCAATAAGATTATGGTTTTTTTTTGCGAATTAAAACGAAATTACCTAATGAAATGAAATTACCTAAAAATAGTAGCTTACCAATAAGCAATTTATTCAAATAGCTTAAGAGTTAGCTATAACCATAATTTTGAAATATATGAACTGGATATCGAACGAAAAGTCTAATTGATACTAATCATCTCTAAATTATATGCCATTGTATTAAGCACTTAAAAAAGATTTATAAAATTGCAGAAACAGTTCTTTAGAGACACAATTTTATCTATTAATTAGTTTTTAAGTTCATAAAAAACATGCAGTTATTATGTTTGCCTAAATGATGTTAAATTTAGTATAACAGTGAGGAGGTTCTTCACATTGAAATAAAAACTGTAAAAAAAATCATACACCCACTAATTCACATATATGAAGTTACATATTTGGAAGAAACATTTAAAACTTATGTTAATGAAAGTGTTATATAATATGGTTTCCCTTATTTAAACTTGAAGTAAGATTTATTTGTAAAATATGAAGAAAGTTTTAATATTTCTTAGAAATCTTAAAAAAATTTCAAACTAGGTAATTTGAATGAAAATTTCAGGGTGTATTATTGTTGAATACTTTATGAAAAAATCTTCTTACTTATTCTTTACCCATTCTTCATAAGGAAGTGAATCTCACATACTACTATCTTTCTTATCTCTTCCTTGTAGCAAAAGACACAAAAACTATCCGATAAGAAACTTGCCGCATACTTTCCGCTAGAGAAAAGTTTCCCTACACCGACGACGATAGAGCCTAATATGCAGAGCTCAATATTCTCAATCACTTCACTGGCTTTTTCAAAAACCTAATTAAGTCGAGAGGTTTAAGTTACAGCATATTACATAACAACGGTCCTACTGAGTTATGAAAAAGAGGTCACAGGTATCCTATTTTAGGCATATATTTTATGACCGTACTCAAGTCCGGTAACACTAAAAAAATGAAGCCTTCCATCTTTGCTAGAATTTTCTGGTCGAACTATTATTCATCATGATTTGGCTTCAACTTCAGACTAACTTTAGCAGCAGATTATTATCTTGTACTAAAATTTTTCAGTTGGTTAACTTGAGAATAGATTATATATATCAAAACCATTGTGTTAATATGAAGTGTAAAAAAAGTATTTGAACGTGCCGGTCTTATTAGTTCATTGTACTCATATTTAATTCGATTTCAAGTTTTTCAGCGAGCAAAACATAATTTTTATCAAACGAATGGATAGCATTATGTTTGTAAGAATAATCGTAAAAAAGTTTAACAAGATAATTTTGCTAAATTGCTTTAGAGAGCTGTAATGTTAGTATGAGGTAATAATATTAATTCACTCTCACAGGTTCAATGTTAGTACGTACGTACATTCTCCCCGTATGTTTAATGCAATAAGAAGACAGTCTTTAAGTTTCACGTAGTTTTGATGTAAATTTTGAGTGAAATCTATTTTTACTCTTTAAAAACACCTAAGACCTATTTAAACCAATACTTTTTAGGGTTTTATGAAAATGTATTGCATATTTTTATAAAAAGACATTAACAATTGTATATACACTCGTATATATGTATTATTTTAAAACATTTTTATTTATGACTACCACATCATCACAGACAAACATAAAATGACCGACATCATGTCTTTTATAAACTGATAAAAAAAATTTGACCACTACGTGGTTTTTACTTTTAACAATATAGATAAAGCCCTTTGTTCCTACATAAGATTTTTAAATTTAAATAAAAAATTCCTATCCCCGGAATTTTATTTATAACATCTGGCTCATTAATACATATTTTTTGTGTATCTTGAACCGTTTTCACGGCGCACGCAACGGAAGGAAATGATGAAATAATTTTTCCCGTTTTTTTGCACATTTACCACTATATCTATGCTCCTAATGGTCGTAGCGTGATTTTATAGAGCCCACAGCCTTCCTCGATAACTGGACTATCCAACACAAAAAGAATTATTCAATTCGAACCAGTAGTTTTAGAGATTAGAGCTTTCAAACAAACAAACAAACTCTTCAGCTTTATTATATTAGTATAGATAATATATAAATTGATAATGAACGTTTATAAATATTAAAAAATATTCACTTTAATAGATCCACCCTTGAAAAGAAAAAACGTGACTTCACTTTTATTTATGGGATGATGTTGTATTTGATGTTATCACTTTGCTAAAGATTTCTTTCACATTTACTTAATAACAACATATGCTTCGAACAATTTTCCATTTATATACAAGTATTTACCGTATTTATCTTCACTTACCGCACAAAAAAATTCTAACGAGTGGATGAACAACTAAACGAATGCTATAAACTATTGAGTAAGTGAGAAACAGCAAATCATAGTTAGTTTTATGGTTACTTTTATCTGGTTTTATGTATTATATTATTATCAGGAATCATTAAAAGCCAACTCGATGACTAATTTTATATATTATATGTATATACATATATGTTTATTTAATGTCTATAAGATATCCCTACATATATAAAATATGTTGTATAGTATCTATAGTTGAATATGTCTGAAAAAATATACATAACCGGCTATAATCATTACGTGGAAGATAATAACACGAGGTTTACGTGTCGAGAGTGGGATGACACGGCTACCAAGACGAACTCGATGTACCTATTTAAGGATTAATAAATTAATACAAAAATTTAAAATATACACTGTTATTAATATACTAATATATTATGTTTTATTCTATTTTTTCATATCATGGCCTACAGAATATATGTATACTAACCAAAACTTTTATTGAGGAACCTGTAATAGGATATTTACACCACATCAATAAAATGGTGGTCGATGATTAAATTGATTAGATTGCCACATTTCTTTTTCCGAACTAGCGCTCACATACATACATCCCTCAGGAGGTAATTAGCATTAACGAGGACTATGATAAACATGTGCCCTATGTATGTATTTCGTTATTCTAAATTTTAAACGTTTTCTTGAGTATACATAGATTTGCTTTATTTTATAATACTTTGATCTCTTTTCCTTATAAGAATAAGGCATTACTTACTTAATGTATGTGATTTTCTCATAAAATGAAATTGCTCGAAATATTTTTAAATTTTCACTCTTTAATACAAACCAAGCACCCCAATAAATAAAATTCTCTTTGGTCGTTATTATTATGTTAAACATTAATCTTTGAACGGTTCATTTAATATTATATTTAACCTATTTTACTGACGATCGTTATTTCTTTAGATTGGTAAGAAGGTTTTAGGTTACTTTAATTTAACAGTAAAATATTTGACCTTCAGTATCATCCGATATACATATTATAGTTTAGCCTATCTGATATATTAGTGCTCATATTGATCAATGAACAATTCTCAATCAAGAAGAATGTTAATCGATATAAATCTGGAATATGCTGCTTTATTATGTAATTATATGTGGTGATTTTAGGGAGAGTATGTTATATTTAATATTGCTTTAATGTGATTGATTTCAGAAGTGTTTATTAGCGTTTCGTGCGCTCCATTCTATAGATTTATAATATATCTTCTATCCCTTGTCTTCAGTTAATACAAATAGAAAGTAATTATATAAATGAATAAATCTAAGCTACGTTTTAATTATAGTTAGCGATGGTTGTCATTGATTTCTCTTTATCTTATGCGTTTAATCCTACTATAATTTGTATTGGTTCTAAAAATTATCGACAATGAATAAGGTGATAAATTAATTATCGGTCTATTAATAAGGTGTTCATGAGGAATATTTGAATAAATATTAGTATAACTTCAAAACAGTGATCTAAGTGAATCTTACATTTATAATATTTTCCTCACAAGAATACAAATTTGGCTGCTTTAAAATCCCTAATGGAGTCCTTATATTAATAAATCATAAAATACCTTTTAAATATCTCAGTAATTTATCCAAACAATTATTTACCCTTATACATTTTGTTAAGTTGATAGTAAAAATGAGGATCAAACATTTGAGAAACACTGTATTCAGTTTAGAGTGTTACTATTGTACCTGAAATATTCTGAAACACACCTTAGTTTTTTTTTTTTTTTTCTACGAGGGGAATCTTTTAAAGACTTCCTGCCGCGGGGGAAACGCTACAGGGGCATGTGGGATTTCCACCCACTAAACCACCTCGACGTTCTCTGCGCTGTGCGTAGACTAGTGAGCGGGAACGGCAAGCCATACTTCCGCTCACTACGCACGAGTCTCGAAAGGGACTCCGCCATCGGCAGGGGTATCAGTGGCTGACCACACCACCCCTCCGACTCAAGAGCAGCGTGCCGGGAACGCCAAACACGCCGCTCTTCCTCTAGCCTATGTTACCCGGACGCCGGTTCCCCACCGACGCCCGGAGGCTTCCTCACTGACCTTGGTTATATTAAGAACAAGTAAACCCGACGAACTCCGTTTCGCCAGCAAAAGGCCTTTATATAACATTTCGTTTAGTGATTAAAAGATGAAGATTTTTTTTTGTTTTATATTTGAAAAGGAAATTTTTTATTTCATTTCACAACAGTAATGAATTCATTTCGATTACAAAAATGAAGTGTTATTTAGTTGAACTTCTCTAAGTAAGTGAAAGTGAATCCAAAGTAGATATCGGATCGAAGCGTTATACGTGTTCGCAAATTATCCGTTTCATTGAAGTGATCCTCTGTAAACCACATTTTTTGTTTTTTGGTCTAACTTTAACAGAAATAAAGTGGATGGTTTCCAAACTCATGAACACGCAAAATATAACGCCCATGATGATGTCGAATGATGTGAAAAACAATGATTTTCTAAATTTATACCGCAAATACTAAATATTTTTAAGAGTTCAAACTACAAACACAATACCGGTTTGTCACATGAAATTAACTGAGCAGAGAACAATGAGTAGCTGTCAAACGATGTACATATCATGCACCTGAACCATCTACTTAAAATATTAATTTGTAGTACATGTTATGTATGATGGCGCTGTATTTGAAAAAAGTTTTTCCCGCTTTTCTGTTGAAATGTTGTGTTATAAACCTCACGGAGCCCGAGACCTTTCCAACGAATGCGAAACCGTGGAAATTAGTTCGTTCATTCTGAAGTTATAGCGTCCGGATGGAAAACCGGGCTTATTTTTATATAGTAGATATCTTACAAATATCTAATTGTCATCATTTCGTCATTACATATCTGTCATTATACGTCAATTGGGATTTTGAAAAAAAAAAAGTATTGATTTTTTTTTATGTATTTTAAAACTTTATTATTAATTATATTGATTTTTAATGCAAAAAACTTAAAAAAATATTTTTTTTAATTAATTATAAACAATTAAAAATTGATAAAATTCAAAATCAAATCACGTGACTGTAAACGCGCCATGATTAGTCGCACTACTTGTGACGTTATAATGTTAAAGCAATTTCATAATAGTACAGTGTTTATGGCTATTATCTTTGACTTGATAAAAATATCTCAAATTTATTAGTGAAAAACGATTTGAAAAGTTTATTTCGACTAACTATGTGTGATAAAGGATTTATAAAAGCAAAATCGGATAATATTCCTGATGTTGATATATTTATGATAACAAATTTTTTAAAATATGACGTTCGGTATAATTCTGCAGAAGTTCGAGGTGCTAAGGCATCAAGGTAAGTCTGTTAAAAAATACTATTCTAAATGAAAATAAGTATTTATTCTCTATTAAATATAATTAATAATTATTTCATTAATCATAAGAATTAATAAAATGTTATTATAACATTATAAAAAACCAAAATAACATATACTTTAAAAATTTAAATGTAGTCTGATACAGAACCTAGAATGTTATAAAATTATGAAAATATATATTAATTGAATTCCAATTATAAGACAAACATACATATAGATTTACTATTTAATCGCTTTGAATTATCAATTAAAAAATTTTTAATGCTACGATTCTACAGGTTATGATTTGGAGCCCAGGTAAAAAATTAATTACTGAACTATACTTATTCGATTTATACACTTAGATAAATAATAATTAATAACAATATTATTATGAATACTAACATCGAAATGATCTTCACAACAAAAAAAAAATATTTTGTTTTTGAATAATCTCGGTGCACTGCTTGAAACCATTTCTTTCGACGTTTTTCGTCTTGTGGAACATTTAAAAACATTTTTTCAGGAGTTGTTTTTGTAGTATTTGGACATAATTTGTCATAATCTAATCATAATCTTCGGTACTGAATTTAAAATTTTATTTTTATTTTGAAATAACTTTTTAATTATTGCAAAAAAATAAAAATAAAAATAGTTTTGTTATAAAACTTATATATGATCTTTCCATTTACCAAAAAAAAAATAATAATTCAAAACCCAATTGCATGGTTGTCAATTGTGTTTCGTTATTCCACGTTTTATAGTTACTGACGTTTCATGTCAAGTCCCACGGGAATGCTGTCGAACGGGATAAAAAGTATCCTATTGTAATTTCCTGGCTCTAAACTACCTCCCTGCCAATTTTCAGCTAAATCGGTTCAGCCGTTCTTGAGTTATAAGTGGAGTAACTAACACGACTTTCTTTTATATGTATATATATATAAGATAGTGATACAAATTGTGGCGAACGCGACACTTACATATATAATAAAACATTATTTATATATATATACATAAATATCTCATATGTATTTTGTTACATTAAATAATACTTTATATATGTATATATATATATAATGTATATGTATAAAAATACTAGAAAATATAACTTTAACATATGTAGTTATCAATTAACGTGCCACCTAGAACAAACTTGACGATGTCGCTGTGTGTGTGTAGTGTGTACGCGTATCGTAAAAATTCACTCTCATAATTTTTCCCCATCGCGCCAAAGAAAGTATAACTTCAAAAAATATGTTTTTCGTATTCAACTGATGTATTTTGTTATATTACATTTTACTTTTCTTTTACTTAGATCACGAAATGACATTATGGAAATTTCGGTCAGTGAGTCTTGTTTTTATCGCTTGCTGTCAATCATGTTTAGATTTTTTTGCCTACTGTTCCGGCGGATTACGAATCAGTTTAATGATGTAAGAACAAACCTTATAAGCTGCAATTTAGGTTACGAATTTCCAGTATCGCAAATATAGAACACTGAAATAAAGATATTCCAACAGTAATTTACAAGACAGAGGGATGTTTGTAAAAATCAATTAACATTATATCACAGAAGTATTGTAAGGAACACTGTAGTCATTATTGTTGTAAAGTCGACCGTTCATTAAAAAGTTAACTATATGAATAATGATTTATATTAAGTACTATTAAGTTGGCCATTAATTCCTTTTTAAATATAAGAAGTATATTAATATATTATGCACTACTTTAAACCTACGTTTTTAATTAAATTTTATTAAATCGTTTATAACTGTTATGTTCAATTATGAATAGATCAGTCTAGTCTCGATACTAAAGGGATATGCACTAAAACAGTGGACAAACAAAGTTATCGTTATATGTATATGAATGAATCCCATTGTATTAACTTGGTCGGGCCATGGGAGTTGTTCTAATATTGATATATTAAAGTATAATAGATATATTACATTTTACTCAATAAAATGTTTTTTTATAAACAGAAATTATCTTAATCTAATTTTTCAGTAATTTAAGAGTCAAAAGGGATTTGTGATTAATGACTAATCAATTCGAAAATAGGCAAAGTGTAAATTTATAAATCTGTTTATGCCATAAACGCCCTTTTTCACATTGGGACTGTTTTGTCAATATTTCAGTTTCTATATATATGTAGTCATACAATTCAATATTCTTAGTCGTGCCTCTGTAACAACTCTTTTCATTACTTTTGTATTAAATAAATGCTTTTATTAATTTTTTTTTTATTAGATACGCGAATTAATTACTTAAACATAAATCATTCTTTATGAAATTTTAAGAAATAATTCAGAAGTTCTGCTGATTTAACTTTAGACTGGTCAAATTGAAAACTTACTTATTGCCTGTTTACTGTTAATAAGCAATTTAATTACATATAATCTTGTTTATTTTCTTCTATACATTATATGTTTAAGTATATTTAACCGTTATTTTTATTATAATTAATATGTTGTAGCAATTATATTTCGAATCACAACCTCATATACATATATGTGTATAAGAATAAAATTCTGTAACATATTACTTGCATTTGTATCTATAATATTTATGTAAACGAATAAACATACATATTTTCGTTCTTTCTTTTTATATCGTATTGAGGAAACATACCTCCGTGTATGTTTGTGCAATTACAGAAAGGGGATGCGTTAATTAAATGTTGTAATTGTAAAAAAAAATTAAAGAAATAAACCTTAATATCGTAAACGCATGATCAATAGGTGACACATGACCAATAGGTCACACGGAAAACAACATTTTAAATTAACTTATTAGGCTAAAAAACGATGGTGTCCTGAACCGTTACATGTTCTTAACATAACTATTAAATATATTGTACATAAAATATTCAAACTAATTCAAAACTATGTATTTTCATATCTTTATATGTCCCATTTTTAATTTGATATGTTTTTGACCTTTGATTTCACTTACCTTGATTGTATCTATGGAATAAGGTTACGACAATAACAAAAACTTTCCTATAATAAATATTACGTTAATTGCAATAGCGAATGAAACTTGTTTATTTGTAAAAGACCTTTGACATACTTTAGTTAATTTCAAATATGTTTAAAAGTGACTTAAACTTAATTTAAATGATACAGTTTATTTTATTTTATTTACATAATATAATTCACTATGTGTAAGCTTTCCAATTTTATTACGTGATATTTTACTGAAAATCTTGCAAATTAAACTATCTTACATTATCCTAACAACGGAATTGAGATTTGTTTGTTTGAAAATTGAGATTGTGAGTATATATACAAATAATAGATACTAGAAAAACATTGGAATTTTTTATGTTGATACTTTTTCTTGCTATATTGATTGCAAAAAAAATGGTAATTGCTGTATTAGTGTTTGTTATAAAAATATAATCGTTGATTTTTTTTTATGTTTTAATCTCTCTCAAACGATAAATAAGACATTGGTAAATTTAAAACTAGCCATATCAAAAGCAACTGTTATAAAACTTACTGTATTTTAAAATTTATAAACATGAAACCAAACAAACTTATGACGATATCTGCTTCATTATCATCAAGATGATAATACAGAGACAGATATTAATAAAATCTTTATACAAATTGTTCTATTAGATTGCTTTATCAAACAATTTGAGCTTAATTGTAATATATACCATAAGGTAAAAAATCATTTGAAATAGCCCTTTTAATTCCTTGCGATATAAATATATATACATATATATCGTAAGTATATATATATATAAATATTTAATATAATTATACATACATATCGTATTTTTTTTCTATCTTAAAAATATTTCTGTACAATGTTATAGTCTGACTAATTCCAATTTCGTTTCTGATAAATATATCTTATGTTTATTTTTATTTACACTACTAAAACACACTTAAAGGTTCCTAAATATTCATTTAATTATTTTATTTAATACCGCAAACAGTTTATATATCCTGATTAATCTTTTGTTAAGTAAATAATATTAGAAAAACAAAATTCTTACTAAGTAGTCAACCACAGTTTATGTCAGCGTTAAATAATTAAGTAGGAAATTATATTAGCCGTAGAAAATATCATTTTCAACGACAATTTCAAATTCAAAATGTATTTGCTAACGAAAGTTTTTGTATTTGTTATTATTATTTAATAACCCCTTTGTCTGTTCATTATCTTTAACAATCTTCAGTTTATCGCTTTAAGTACATTTGGGTAAGATAATTGAATAAGTTCAGGATACTATCTGTCGTAACTTTTCAATTATGTTGTTTACACTTTTCAACCTAATTTCTTAGAAATGCAAATTAAAGTTGACATTCAGTATCACTAAGCAATTCGAATCATATAGTGGTACAACAATAAATTAATGCATTTGAAACAATTTCAATTCTGCATTTGAATTGGTATGGTATCATATCACGATGTACGCTACCAAATGTGCATTTTAATGAATTTATCCAGCTTCACATTATTTAGTCACTAAAATAATACGGATATTTTGAATTTTACCGTTGTTACTTGTGACAAAAAAACAATATGTTTCTATTCGCTTATAAAAGGTAATTTCTTTGTTCATTTACTAAATTAGAGTTCCTTCTAATTAATTAATTACTCGTTTAGAAAGATATTTTAGTTTATTATGGATGTGATATATCAGTAATCATTTAAGTTCATTAAACGAAGAGAAAAACATACTGAATCGTCGGATAGTTGAATTAAAAATGTTTGTTTTGATTTTTAATTGTGGAAACAACTTAGTTTCAAATCTTTAAGAGTTGCTGGTTGTTTAGTGGTACCAAAAAATTAAAGCTTTGATCCGTTTAAGAATTCGTTTAAAATTTCAATTACTTTAAATATAATAAACAATGAATAAAATAAGGAATATACAAAATGTTTTTCAATAATTTTTTTACAGAAAATTCCTATAAAATATTATTATTAATATACATGTTATAGACGTAAATTACTATGTACAGTATGTATGTGTAGCTAATACTTTATTCATTATACATGAAAAGATACTCACATAACTTGTAATAAAATTCTTTTAGGAAATAATCTCAATAATCTTCCACTTAAACTCGAATACATTTTGTAAAAGTAGAACATATTTTTATCGTCGCAAATTCAAGATAGTATTTGTAGAACGTGAGAAACGAAAATTAAATTTAAAACCACGAATGAAAGTCGATCATATTAAGTACAAAGAAAGAGCAAAGCATGATTTATGAGAAAAGAAGTATGATGTTTATGAAATAATTTTAAACCGCAAACATGAAAAATTGGTTAGTGTTATTGATATCATGAAATATTACGTTTCCTCGTCCCTTTCACTGGGAGTCATATACCTACATACATGTATACATCATATACAAAATTAAACTCCAATTTTTTTTATAAATTTTGAATCATAAAATACATTCCGATAAGTGTTTAAATAGATTTTTCATTTTGTCCGAGTGTTTTATTAATTACGACAAAGAAAAGTCAACTATCAAAGAAAAGTCAACTTTATAAATTTTATACAGATATATTTTCATTCATGTAATATATAATACAGTTGAAACTAGACTAGAAACGTATTTGCTTTTGTATAACTCCTCCTAAGCTATAGTGAATCAAGTGTAATAACATTGAGATATTATCATATAAAAGGCAAAGAATACTGAATAACTACAAATGATTATTTAGATGAGCACACTCAAAGTACGTTTAAGCTTCCTGAAAATGTAAAATTGTATAAATTGAAACAAGAGAGATGTTTTGTTCCATAATGAACGAATAGGTCGTATCTATGTCCACCAATCAAAAAATATGTGACTGTTTTTTTCTTTCCTCTTAATAAAAGAAAACACAATCTTAGTACAAAGTATGTTATTATGAATACACGAGCATTCCTTTGTTATACAAGCGGCATGATTTCATTTTATGTTTGTTTTACCGAAAACAATATTAATGAAAAATAAATTATAAGTCACTTTTATCTTATCAACAAATATTCAACAGATATAATAATTTTAAGAACCAATGCTAATTAACAATGTTATTTGTATTACATATTGATGTTCCATTTATTAATAATCTTTTCACATCTTTTTTAATATGTATCCGGATAATGAGAGCCTTAAAAAATAATAAAATAGGTGTTTAAGAAATATAAATATTAAAGGCCTTATTTAGATCGTGAGGGAGTACACTATAACTAAAACAACATAATTCATATTCTACTGGAAAATCAGACCCCCAATGGTACTATGAAGTCAAATAAGTTCACCAGAAAACACAGTTAATTAATTTCCCACGGCCATTAAATTCTAAAGGATAGAAGACATTCTCATAAATACTCACTGCGTTATTCAATAATGATAAAATAATGGATTCTATGTATTATAAAGTTAGAAGACGGAATCATACCATAGAAGCAATCCTTGGGGAATTAGTGCACCAAAAGCGCTGGTTATAAAATGTTACAATTACAATTATAATTGGTACAATCATAAAATAATTGTGTTATGTGTTCAGTTGTAATTAATTAATTGTATAAAATTAACCGAAATTGACACACTTCCGACGAATTGTTGTATGATATCAAAATAATATATATTTATAAGGCAATTTTAATACTCAAATTTTTAAATTCTAATTTCAATGACCTTTAAGAAAGTATTATTGTTTAATACTATATAAAAAAACTGTTAACAATCATATTGCATATTTATTTCATTATAATTGCTACTTTTTCGATAGTTTACAATGATTTCCAAATTTATTCCATACCAATTCTTAAAAAGGAAGTGACCTTTACACACAACTTTTCATACTTATCTCTTCCTTGTAGCACAGGTAACGAAAAATATCCGATAAGAAACTTGCCGCATACTTTCCGCTCGAGAAAAGTTTCCCAACACCGACGACGATAGAGCTTTATATGCAAATCTCAATAATATCCGATCGTTCCACTTGCTTTTTCAAAAACGCACTTTAGTTGAGAAGTTTAAGTCACAGCATATTTCATAACTACGGTCCTACTGAGATATAAAAAAGAGGTCACAGGTATCCTATTTTAGGTATATATGTATCTTATGACCGTACTCAAGCCCGGTAACACTAGAAAAAATCGAGCCTTTCCATCTTTGCCGGGTTATTGTGGTCGAACTATTATTCATCGTGGTTTGACTTCAACTTCAGACTAACCTTCATCATAAGCCTATCAGAGCCCACTGCTGAGCAAAGGCCTCTTTCTCACATGGAGAAGGTTTGAGCATTAATCACCACGGTTGATCAAGACGGGTTTGTGATTTCAAAGTCATAATTTTTGAAACTATAAGTCCAGGTTTCCTCACGATGTTTTCCTTCACCTTATGCCAGTAATGTCTAAATACTCTCAGAAAGTACATATGACTCCGAAAAATCACATTGGTACTTGCCAGGTGTGAATCCGCGCCCTCGGCGACGAGAGGCGGGCCCCTTAACCACCAGGCCACCACTAAGTAACTAAACTAACCTTAGCAGCAGATTATTATCTTGTATTAAAATTCAATACAGTTCAGTTGGTTGACTTGAGAATATAGATTATATGTATATATCAAAAACGTTGTGTTTATACGAAGTGTAAAAAAATATTTGGACTTGCAGGTCTTATTAGTTCATTGTGCCTATATTTATTCTTATGTCAAGTTTTTTAATGAGCAAAAAATATTTTTTTATCAAACGAATTGATAGATAGCATTTTATGTTTGTAAGAATAATTGTGAAAAAGTTAAACAAGATAGAGAGCCGTAATGTTAGTACATATGTATAAGATAATAATATTAATTCACTCTCTCACAGGTACAACGTTAGTACCTACTTACATTCTCCCCCCTATGTTTAATTCAATATGAAGACAATATTTCAGTTTCATGTAGTGTTGTTGTAAATCCCATTTTACTTTTTAAAAGCACCTAAGACGTATTTAAACCAATTCTTTGAAGTATTGCATATTTTTATTAAAGGATACTATAACATTTAATATTCACTCGTATATATGTATTATTATATGTTTGTCCTTATTATAATTTATTTTATACCTTTTGTGAGGATATATTCGACCCATATTATGTTACTTTTTGTTTGTTTTTCGTAAATGATTTCTAAACATTTTATTTATGACTACCGCATCATCACAGACAAACATAACATGACCGACATCATGCCTTTTTAAAACTGATATAAAAATTTAGATCACTATGTGGTTATTACTTTCACCAATATAGATAAAGTACTTTGTTACTTCATAAGATTTTGAAAATTAAATTAAAAATTCCTATCCCCGGAATTTTATTTATAAAATCTAGCTCATTCACGACATGTTGTTTAAAAAGAGTTTATTAAGAGAAAATATTAACATCAATGACGTAATAAAACATAATATTTTACATAAAATAATGTAAATTATTTTCTAGTAATATATAAATTCATAATGAACATTTATAAAAATTAAATATATTCACTATAATAGATACACCCTTGAAAAGAAAAACGTGACTTCACTTTAATTTATGGGATGATGTTGTACATATTTGCCATAATCACTTCAACAAAAATTTATTTCACATTTACTTAATAACAACACACGCTTCTTACAATTTTCCATTTATATACAAGCATTTATCATATTTATCTTTACTTACCACACAAAAAAATCGAACGAGTGGATAATAGACAACTAAACGATTGCTATGAACTATTGAGTATGTGAGAAACAGAAAATCATAGTTAAACATTGTATTAGGAACTTCGGTTAAAATTTCAGATGACGTTCTATAAATAATTTTAGTATATCTTCTTCTTCTACCTGGCAATTTCCCAGCTATAGCCAGGGTCTGCCTTACATGTTGTGAATAGTTTTTGGCTATTTGTTTTTAGGACCGGCCGCCTGCCTGACATCAACCCTCTTTTGGGAATCAACATTAATCAGTGATGTCTACATACTCTTAGAAAGTACATATGATTCGGAAAAATCACATTGGTACTTGCCCGGGCCAGGATCGAACCCGCGCCCTCGGCGACGAGAGGCCGAGGGGCGGGCCCTTTAACCACTGAGCCACCACTGACTTAATTTTAGTATATATGATCATTATTTTCAACACATTCAAGGGACTTTATTTGAAAAATGTTTAACTGTTTTATACATTTTTTGCTTATGATGATATTTTTTTATGAAGAATTAATTAAGCAAGCTGTTCTTCCTTAAACCTTATCCTAAAAGTAACCAGACTTACCTTTGGTGAGTGTCATTAGAGACTGTGGGTAATCAATCACATGAACTGTAACACATCAATTTACGTCAAGGCAATATGGCTTAAGATGATTTTAGGATAAAATAATGCATGTAAAAATACTGAGTTCTTATTTATTAAAAGTAAATTTTTATTAAAATCTTTTTCTCTCCTTCATTAAAGCAACTAAGTTCCAAGCGGAATACGCTATTGTATTAAATTTTTATTAAAAAACTCCTAGCTTAATAATAAATATTTAAATATCAGGATTTTAACAAAGTTTATGCGACATACAGTTTCAATGCTATATTGAAGTTAGGCGAAAAACAGTACAGTTTTTGAATGTTCTACATTTTACTCTTAAAAAAAAAGACCTGTGCAAATTAAAAACATAGGTACCTGTTAATGAAAATTTTACTTAAACATTCACTTATTATATTAAAGAAATATATTAGTAAGCCTATTTCATGATGCTTAGCTTTTTAATTTCTTACAAAACAATTTTACTTATGCTATATCATTTAATTTTTATTTATGTGATTTAATTTTTGTAATGTGCAATTGATTGTAGCTTAAGAAAGTGATATTGAATATTACTTTAACGAATTTTTAATTCGCTAGTGAATTAAAGTCAGTTTTATTCACTTCAAAATATTATCTTGCAATTAATGTTGACGTTAAGTACAATGGAAAAAAAAACATTAACATCACATGCAAATATAAATATTTTGTTTCCATTTCAGCGTACCATAACATGGGAGCTTGCTGTCGATAATAGAAAATTTTATATTTACTATCGAAATTAGTCTCGTTGAGGTTTAGATCTTTATTTCCATCTGTGTATGTAACAAACCTTGCTATACTAAAGTTTTCTGTTCTTTAGTATCATTTTTGAATAATCTTTATTTTTAACTTCAGTTTGATCATGTATTTTAAAAAACTTTTGTGGGTTTTTAACAAGGAAATGAGTCCATTAGTGTCAACTAATTATTATTTTTTTTAGAAACGTTTTTTATAAGAAAAAATACGACAAATGTTTTGTTTTAAGACCGTTAATAGTTGAGGTAAATCTTTCTATATATATAAAAATGGATTGCTGTTCCTTAGTCTCGCTAAAACTCGAGAACAGCTGAACGGATTTATCTTATCTTAGTCTTGAAATGTTTGTGGAGGTTCAGGGAAGGTATAAAAGGTGAAAAAAAATTATTCATTACTGGGAAAACCATAAAAACAGCCCTTTTCTATTTCCCATACAAATGTTTTCTTTGACATTAGATTTGACAACTAACTTATATGTCAATCATTCTGTTCGGTTGAACAGGGTTTTTAACTAGAAAATGAGTCCATTAGTGTCAACTTATTATTATTTTTTTTACAAACGTATTGCTTAAGAAAAAATACGACAAATGTTTTGTTTTAAGACCGTCAATTATTGAGGAAAATTTATTATTACTCTGACATAAAAGGGCTTTACAGATTATATTTCCTATAATCAAATTAATCTTCTATATATATAAAAATGGATTGCTCTTCCTTAGTCTCGCTAAAACTCGAGAACGGCTGAACTGATTTGGCTAATTTTAGTCTTGAAATACTCCTGGAAGTCCAGGGAAGGTTTAAAAGGTGAGAAAAATTGGAATAATTGCCGGGAAAACCCTGAAAACGGCCCTTTTCTATTTCCCATACAAACGTTTTTTTGACATTAGATTTGATAACTAACTAATATGTCAATCTTTCTGTTTGATTGAAACAGGAAAAATCTGATTATTTATGGCCTCTAAGACGGAATAGAGTTCGCCTGGTCAGCTATAACTACATATATTACTCTTGACCAAACTAACGCGGACGAAGTCGCGGGCAAAAACTTGTTATATATAAAATGATATAAAGTCTGACAAAGTATACGTCATGTCTTAATAATAAAATAGCATTAATGATTTTCCACTGAAATGTTATTAGGGAATGTCAATTAAGAATATGATAAAAAATTCGGATTAAGGTTTGCTCATTTCTAGGACGGAATATTTTTATCTTTTAATATAGATTCTTGCGAATGAAACTCGTTAGATTGTTAATTGTAATAAGTTATAAGTAAGGCAGAAGGGAATTTTTAACTGCTTTTTATTACTCTCTTACCTTTCAACAATATTACAGATTTTTTTTTAATTTTTACTCCATAGTATTAAAGATTTATTTTTTTTACTGCATAGTATTATATATTGAGAATGATAAGTTTAGTATATGCAATGTCAAAATATGTTAAACCATTTTACAATTCCTAATGACAATCCTATTAAACTGACTGTCTGAAATAAATAAAGGCTCACATAAATACAATACACAACTTCCAGCACTTAAACAATTTGCTTCAAATACTGCAAATATAAATACATACATGTATGTATATTTATTCACATAAGTCATTTACTTCTAGACATAAATAATGATCCTGAAAACAAACACCTTTTTTGATATATCTATGTATTTACATATATTATAAACAATACTCGTGGTAGCTAAGTATTCGACAGAATTTGTAAATGAATGAATTATAAAACTTATATATACATAGCTTAATTAAAGAAGTGAGCGCCATGAGCAAAAAAATCTAATACAATGAATTAATTATTAAAAACAATTAATAAAAAGATGTATTCAATATGTACATTTGTACTTTTCATATTTATTTACACGTATAAAACCGTAGTAAGGATATAATCTTCTAACTTTTATAATGCTAGATGTAAATCTGGTAGATTTAAAATAAAGTACACTATATTCAGTTTGTTGATCTGGAAAAATAAAACATGGAATTGTAGAATTCTTATTTCTGTTTAGTCCAAGATCCCAGAGCTCCCAGACGTCACTTATTTTCTGATGGACAAAATATATACGAGTGAGTAGTGGTGGGGTGTGCTATGATCATATGACTAGTTGCTACCTTGGCCAGACGGCCATTTTTCAGGTAGCAATTAATCAAGGTACATAGAAATACTGCTCACTTCACTTAAATTCTGATAGCTGATTTTAACATATATTTCACACAATATCGTTAAAAATCAGGATTCATTACTCCCAGACACATGCGGTCGGCGGTTTTACCTTACAGACGCTTCAAAGCTATTAAAAAAATTAATTAAGGTCACTTATTTTCTGATGCTTGATTTTTATATATGTTATTCAAACGATTATTTTAAAACGTTTTGCAAACGGACAGACCGATCCAAGGGGCCAAACATTCACCAGACCCAATTTTCATGTCGCTGAGAGTAGGGGCACGGGCATTATCCGTGCGCATAAGTGCGAGTGAGACAGACATGAGTGTCATTGCTTCTCTCCTTCTATTTGAAAATCACGTAAATAATCAAAGATTAACTTTGAGAAAAGTGCTCATCTGACCGCAATAATTATACAATTGTACCTTACAAACTGTTTTATTAATTTAAATTTTTTTAAGTAAGTTAATTTTAAATTTTTAAAGTAAATATCAAAAGGTTTACAAAGTATTAATAATTTAATTAAATAACAGCAACCTTTTCAAATAATTATTTATTTGTAACGAACCTTAAAAAACTACAAAAAATCGACAAATATTTTTTTACATAAGTTTGTAAGATTAATTTGTAAATATTCGACTGGCTTCTAATCTTCATTGTCATCGTCGTTGAAGTCAGGTAATTCATCATCGAACCTATCTTGATATTGAATATCTAAATCATCATCTTGTTCATCAGTATTTTCCTCGGGCTTTTTCGCTGTAAAAAAGTAAAAACAAACCAACCAATTAAGATTTGGAAAACTAAAGAGACATCAAAATTATGAGAAGCTAAAATAAATTACCTAATTCTTCCTCCAAGGACTGACTGACAAAATCCGGCAATTGATCTCCATCAAACCAATAAAAATGACATTTATCATCTTCTAATGTCCAGCCATAATTTTCGGGATTGAGAATATTAATCATTTTTGCACTAGCATTGTTCCAAACATTTTAAAATAATTCCAAACGTTTTAAAATAATTGTTTGAATAACATATATAAAAATCAAGCATCAGAAAATAAGTGACCTTAATTAATTTTTTTAATAGCTTTGAAGCGTCTGTAAGGTAAAACCGCCGACCGCATGTGTCTGGGAGTAATGAATCCTGATTTTTAACGATATTGTGTGAAATATATGTTAAAATCAGCTATCAGAATTTAAGTGAAGTGAGCAGTATTTCTATGTACCTTGATTAATTGCTACCTGAAAAATGGCCGTCTGGCCAAGGTAGCAACTAGTCATATGATCATAGCACACCCCACCACTACTCACTCGTATATATTTTGTCCATCAGAAAATAAGTGACGTCTGGGAGCTCTGGGATCTTCCTCTAGTTTGTCTTGTGTCTGTATAGTACCTGTGAGTGCAGGAGAAAGTAAATTATATTAGTGTAGGAAAATCTTAATCGGGAATCAGTTAACAGTAATGTTTTACAGATTTGTGTTTTACTTTTTATAACTTCGATAAATAATAATTAATTATAATTAATAAAATATTTATTTTATTTATGAGTATTGCTCAAATCATGGACGATGGCAATCCAAAAGTGATTAAAGATAACAAAAGTGAATAAAAGACTACAAAAACAAAATAAAAGCAACATGTTTCACTTTAATCCAATAGTAATTATACATACTATTGGATTAAAGTGATTAATTATAAAGAATTGAAAAAATAAACCGGGGAAATATACCCAACCCACACCGTTTATTACCCACACCATTAAAAACAAAAACATAAAATACCATGTCAAGCAATGTAGAGAAAATTAGTACTACAACAATATTTTGTTAACTTAATCCTACGTACATACGTATGTATAATGTATATGTATGTAGGTAATACTTGATATCGTCCTGAATGATAATATTAATATAAAGTACCGTACATTCTGTTATACTAGAAGACGACATAGCACAGGAATTTTCACAGCTTAATTTAAATTCAAGTAAAACAAAAACTGGATTTGTCACGGAGTAAACTTCATTGAAAATTTTGCCCGCGGCTTCGTCTGCGTTAGTTTCATAATGAGAAATATATAGCTGCCCGTGCGAACTCTATTCCGATAAGAAGATTTTGGATTTGAATAACTTATTTTTTGTTTTTCAACTGGATGAAAAGTGTACTATATCTTTTACTTTGTCCTAAGCTATTTTCACCAATGTCCACCAATTTTCAGCTAAACCCGTAAAGCCATTCTTGAGTTATAAATAGTGTAACTAACATGATTTTCTTTTATATAGAAAGATGTATTAGAAATAAGTATCAATTTTTACAATAAATAATAATCTTTACACACTGCTATGAAAAACACACATCCAATACGTCAATGAATAAAGATTCCAAATTATGTATTAAAAATTAAATATTTTTTTTATTTAGTCAGGTTCATAGTAATTTATTCAACAAAATACAGCATCAATATAAGTAGTGTATAAGTTTGGAATAATAATCATTAACAACTAACCTTTCTTCTCAAATTATTGAACGGAATAAATGTTCATTATTGTAATTTTAGCGGTAAGTTTTTAGGAATATGCCCTGGTCCTTAAGCTTATTACTTCTAAAATTACGTGACCTTATATTGGTAACCAATTCAAAAATGCAGTCCTTTTTATTATAATTTTTCCAATAGCGACTAATGTTGAAATATATATATGTAATTCTAAAATCAAATAAATCACTTAACCCATGAGGGCCACCCTAAATTCTAATTACCATATAACTTAGATTTTTTCATTTATAAAATCAACTTTAGTTGTTTTAACTTAGGATAAGGAATAATACACAATAGATATACAATAAATATATACATAATCCAGTGAATGAAATATTAATAAACAAAAAAATTATAATATTGCATAATCGCTCTACAATCACCGAACAAAGTACAAAATCAAGCTGCATATTCTGGATTTATAATATGCTCGATTGAGATTCATCTTGATTGAGGATTGTTCATTGATCAATATGAGCGCTAATATACCAGATAAGCTAAAGTATAATATATCGGACGATATTGAAGGTCAGATATTTTATTGTTAAATGAAACTAACTTAAAACTTTCTTACCGATGTAAAGAAATAACGATCGTCAGTAAAATAGGTTAAATATTTTTTTAAACAAAAATGTTCAAATATTACTGTTAAACGTCATAATAACGACCGAAGCGAATTTTATGTATTGGGATGCGTAGTTTGTTATATAGAGTGAAAATTTAAAAATATTTCTAGCAATTTCATTTAAATTTAGGAGAAAAGATCGAAGTTCAATAAAGTAAAGTATATTTGAGTATACGCAATACAAACATTTAAAAGTTAAAATAACGAAATACATACATAGGGCGCATGTTTATCACAGTCCTCGCTAATGCTAATTACCTCCTGATCGATGTATGTGAGCGCTAGTTCGGAAAAGGAAATGTCGCAATATAATCAATTTTATCATCAACGATCGTAGCCGTTGTACGATTTAATTCTTGAATTTCATTAATAATGCAAATGATATAAATATCCTATTAGGGGTCCCTCGATAAAAGTGTTGTCATATTTCTGCGGTAAACAAAATTGTTTTAAAATAAGTCTTTAAATTACACATATATACCTACATATACACACATACACATACACACATATACACAAATAAGTCTAGTTTTATACCATTGTAAATAAAATTATTTTTAATAAATTCACTTCATATATGGTGTAAAATAATGAGGGCGACAATGCTAATTTGCAGTGTAGCTCTTGACAGTAAGATATAATGGGCTCGTTTGTCGGTTTTCTCGTCTCTCAAGAAAAGCTCTTCTTCCAAAATAATTGATAGTTTCACTGACACGCAGTAAAATGGTTGCTTGATCATCCTTTCTATGTATATTGAAATTGCTACCAGGTTGTTTAGATTTTTCTGTAACGACAATTTTATTTACTAGATTTTCTTATACAAATATAATTAATTATCTGTTGTTAATGTAAAATAACTTTAAATAGTTACTTACAATATAACTGAATAGATATAATAAAAATAAGCATAAAATAAATGAATATTACTTTGAACCAAATTACTGAGTTCTCCGAAAATTAACTAAGAAATATATCGGCTGAGGCTGATAGGTTTTGTAGAATAGGTGAACACGGACGTTCGTCCTTAGACATAATTAAAAATAATAATTATAATAAATCACAATTTAATAATTAAAATTAAACTTAAATTAACAATTAACAATTTAATATTCGACAAATTTAACTATTTTGACTATTGACAATTAATTCGAGAATAATTAATTTTAACAAATTTAATATTGAATAAATTTAGACACTTCAACAAATTATTATTAATTTGACTAATTTACAATAAAGAAAACAATTTAAATTAGAAACAATTCAGGAGTGACAAATATCACAATTAAGAGATGTGAACGAAGCTAGTGCTAACGTTGAAGTGTGTCCGGCCGCCTAGCACGTCGCTTTATATAGGTCGTTCGCCACCTCGCCTGACTTGTTGAGCGATAAGAGATTGTAAACGCCTGTACGCGCCTGTACGTGCTTGTAGAAACCTGTTCCTTTTGCTCTCGCGCCGACACGGCCATTCTGCATGATGGTCGCCTTCGACCTAGTTCTTCTTCTAAGTCGATACGTTCTTGGCAGAACGGTCGTGGTCATCATGATGTGTGGTGGCACGCTTCACAACACGTCGCCACTCGTCTCTCGTCCACTGCAGCCCTGACTTGGTCTGTCCAGCGCATGGGTGACCTGCCGCGCGGTCTTGTACCCTCGACTTTGCCCTGCAATCACACAATTACGGAGGCCCCTGTCCTCCACTCACATTACACAACTAAGGAGGCCCCTGTCCTCCACTTAATTACTCACTGTAAGGAGGCCCCTGTCCTCAACTTACATTACACAACTAAGGAGGCCCCTGTCCTCCACTTAGTTACTCACTGTAAGGAGGCCCCTGTCCTCAACTTACATTACACAACTAAGGAGGCCCCTGTCCTCCACTTAGTTACTCACTGTAAGGAGGCCCCTGTCCTCAACTTACATTACACAACTAAGGAGGCCCCTGTCCTCCACTTAGTTACTCACTGTAAGGAGGCCCCTGTCCTCAACTTACATTACACAACTAAGGAGGCCCCTGTCCTCCACTTAGTTACTCACTGTAAGGAGGCCCCTGTCCTCAACTTACATTACACAACTAAGGAGGCCCCTGTCCTCAACTTAGTTACTCAGCACGTGATTAGCTCAGAGGTATCACTCTTTGGTGAATACGTGTCTTCTCACGGCTTTCACAAGACATCACTACAGAATCTTATAATTCTCTCAAGAATAGCACGTGATTAGCTCAGAGGTATCACTCTTTGGTGTATACGTGTCTCCTCACGGCTTTACAATACATTCCTGCAGAATCTTATGATTCTGTTACAGTTAACCTAAGAATAGCACGTGATTAGGTCAGAGGTATCACTCTTTGGTGTATACGTGTCTCCTCACGGCTTTACAAGACATCCCTGCAGAATCTTATGATTCTGTTACAGTTAACCTAAGAATAGCACGTGATTAGCTCAGAGGTATCACTCTTTGGTGTATACGTGTCTCCTCACGGCTTTACAAGACATCCCTACAGAATCTTATGATTCTGTTACAGTTAACCTAAGAATAGCACGTGATTAGCTCAGAGGTATCACTCTTTGGTGTATACGTGTCTCCTCACGGCTTCACAAAACATATCCCTACAGAATGTTATGATTCTCTTACAGTTAGCTCAAGGGATAGCACGTGATTAGCTCAGAGGTATCACTCTTTGGTGTATACGTGTCTTCTCACGGCTTCACAAAACGTATCCCTACAGAATCTTATGATTCTCTTACAGTTAGCTCAAGGATAGCACGTGATTAGCTCAGAGGTATCACTCTTTGGTGTATACGTGTCTTCTCACGGCTTCACAAAACATATCCCTACAGAATCTGATGATTCATAATTCACATAAGGATACATCATGGTTACGAGCAGTGGCGGCTGTACCTTAAGTGCACTCGTGCGCTGAACCACCAATTCAAAAGATTTAAAAATTACAAAATATTACTCCATCTTTATTTTTAAATTACCATTTTAATATTTATTTTCTTAACATACAAAAACGTATAAAAAATTAAATTTCTAATTATAGTAAAAAAGTTTGAGCGCTTTACTAAACTATGATCTCGTGCGCTTCGGCGAGTGCACGAGGACTGCTAATACATTTTGTATGAGATACGCATTAATACGCCTGACGCGTGAGACAAAAGATAGTTCATAGAAATGTACCGAGTAATGAGTCGGTTCTCGAGCGCCGCACGAGCGACCGAAGATTACCGAGAGCACCCGATGTATGATGAATTGGAATTGAAAAGAATAAAACTTTTCTCCGAAATACCATGCACTTGCTAAATGCACTTTCTGTGCTTAGTATTGAATAAAAAATATATACAAAAAAATATCCGGATTTTAATAAATAGGTGATTGAACATTTCGCTTCGGAAAAATGTCTTTGCATTAATTAATGTATAAAAATAAACATATTTTATGTGAATTGGTTTTTGTTGCATTTTCTAATTTTAATATTTTATTAAAGTGCACCACCAGTTAGATAACCCACCAGCCGCCACTGGTTACGAGGATAGCTTAAGAGTATTAACACAAGTTAAACTCAGAGGTACCATTCCTTGAATTTCGTATACCACAATAGACGGTTATCGCGTCCCGTCACTCTTCCCGTTGTGGCTGATGGAAACTAGTCTGTAGAGACCAGTGGTTGAAAGCGCAGCCTGTTCCGATCCTCATTTGCTCGGCTAATACCTGACTTAGATAACTTCAAACGCTGATGAGTGTTGTGTATGGGATGCAGCCGGAATCGTTCTGAAAAATATTAGACATTTCATGGATTAGACAATCTATTTATAGAATGCGTATAAGACTTATTTTCTTTTTAACCAATAGGATTCTTTTATTTTAAAGAATATTTTCCTCAATCCAACATGTTAATACATTACTGGAAAGCAGTTGACACAACAGTTAATTGTTGTGGTCCCACAATGGGATACTCTATGGCTTTCTTGAAGAACGCGTCTCTTAGAGAGCAGTCAGTGATCTCTTCTCAATTCTATTGTTAAATACGCGAAGTATCGGGTCATAAAATTCACCACGGTTTCTTTGAAATGAATAGGATTCCGAATAAAGAAGTAAGAATTCTGTAGTCTACCACATTTCCTATACTCAACACATGAATCTAATTCTTTTAAGGAAAACCCATTAATAGGTGAATAGATTGAAAGAAAATCTACTTCGTACTTAGATCGCTTCGTAGAGTTAAAGTCTGTTGGTATTTTTTATTTCTTATCGTGAAAGAAATGAGTCCTTTAAAGACGTTTGAAACTCACCTTTGGTTGAATCATAAAGAGGTGTCGTGAACACGAGAAAAATTGGAAATGAATTTTTGTAATACACCCTGCAAAACCGTTGAATTGTTTTTCTTGGTTAAAGATTCTGGGAATAGGTGATTTTATAAAATCTTAAGGCTTTGAGGTCCGGGGGACACATTTGTCCATTTTCAATTACGTTACAAAGATATTCAGAGATATCGCACTTAATAATATTAACCGAAAATTACCGTGATCTTGTTTGATCAGAAGATTTATTTTCGTCTAAGGTCACAGTCAATATTTATGTACGACTATGTCGAAGTTTTTGAATGGGTCATCCCTTGTTATGGACCAATATGGAACAATAACAGTGACGCAGTTTTTCGAATTATCATCACTCTCTTTTTTCCTTCTATCAACACGTCAAAAGAAAGTTCATGATCTGACAAAAACAGAACCGAATTTCTACAAGAAAATATCCACAAAACATGGACACAGTATTGTTGAAAGGGAATATAACTTTTGTTAGAAATTATTTGGGCAGCACTTGCACTTCGAGGCCCACTGCTCTACAATTTGTAACCGAATCCCCAGTTAACACCCGCGTCGTATTTATAATATTCAAAAGTAACACCCAGTTGAGGGTAGGTTACAATATTGGGCGCCAGATCCTCTCACATGAATTTACACAATTATAACAAACATGTAAATGGCGCCTGTTTTCCGTTACAAGAATTCCCAACAAATATTAGAATGTAAATAAGGTAAAGCTTAGAATTGTGAAGTAGACAAATATTTAAATCATTAGAAATAACTAGCTGACCCGGCAGACTTCGTATTGCCTCAATCAAGAAATAAATTATTTCTTAATTATTTTTTATGAGTTTACCTTTAAGCCATAAGTCTCCGTATTTTGAAGTGCGACAGAATGATTGACATATTATTTAGTTGTCAAATCTAATGTCAAAAACCCGTTTGCATGGGAAATAGAAAAGCGCTGTTTTTAGGGCTTTCCCGGAAATTTATTTTTCTTTTTCAGCTTTAAAACCTTCCCTGAACCTCCACAAACATTTCGAGACTTAGATAAGAAAAATCCGTTCAGCCGTTCTCGAGTTTTAGCGAGACTAAGGAACAGCAATCCATTTTTATATATATATATATAGAAGATTATCACCAACACCATATTTAGTGTTTAGACACCTTTATATAAAGTGTGTTCTAATTTTAGAACAGTATATACAAATGGGCTTCATTATCACCTCGTACGATACGAGTACATATCTACAATTGGTATTATTTTAGAAATAGCAATCTCCTTAGGAGTGACATTGTCTTGGATCTATTGCAAAATGAGCTAGACCTAATCGTAAGGTCTTTGTTTGAATTGAGACGGGAGGTCGTTTTTGGACTAGTAATAGCAGCCATGGGAATTATTATAGATACGGTGAGAGTACTTAACTTTTGTCACCTGTATTTCCAATAACAGCTTCTTCTAACAGACGGCGACGCACCAACACGGGAACGGTGCGAGCATGTAGACAGGGCAAAGGATCGCTGAGTCGCGGCCGTTTTGTTGGAGCCACAGCCTGATTTAGAAGTCCTGCTAGAAATTCTCGATTAGCACCCATACTTAACTTTTGTTGCTACCAGACGACTGCGGACATAGCTCGACGCCACTAACGCCTGGCTGACCAAGTGGCGAATCAAACCGAAGTCGCACCACATTACATTCACCCTGAGGCGCGCAACCTGCCCTTCAGGTGAACTAGGATCCGACTCATTGCTGCAATCAGCTTGCGTTAATTACCTTGGATTTCATCTTGACCGAAGGATGACCTGGAAAGAATACATTAAAATGAAACGCAATGAAATGAACTTTAGATTCAAAAACCTGCTCTGGCTTCTTGGTAGACAATCTGCACTGACCCTGTCCAACAAGCTAAGGGTTTATTGCTCCATAATAAAACCAATCTGGACCTCTGGACTATAGTCAACAGCCAGCAAATCCAACACTATGAGCCTACAGAGAGCACAAAACAATATCCTTAGGACTCTGTCATCGGCCTGCGAACGACCGAACCTCGTCACACGACCTATCTTTATCAAACGTAGTTAAATCTATGGTCGATAGTTCTAGGTCGTGGCAGGCGGTCCTCTCCTTTTCGAAACCGTCATGGCGCAAAATGGGATGGCAGACACGGGGAGTCGGCTGCCCCGCTACAACAAGGTCCTCGAGTCGGACGACGTGCCGTACCATCTTGGCACGTCTCTGGTTGCCCCTACAAACCCATCGTGCTTTGGGTTCGTGACCGGATAGCCACACCTAGAGGCCGCGGGCTGGGCGGAAGCGTTACCGTGGCCTCTTTCCACCTGATTATAGTCGTAGAGCCGCGTAACGTTCTCTAGCAGACAGAGCCTGGTTATTTCCATTTCCTTCCGTGCGGGCTGATGGACCTGAAGAGTTCCCAAGGTCCATCCCACTTCTGATATCGGCTGAGGCTGATAGGTTTTGTAGAATAGGTGAACACGGACGTTCGTCCTTAGACATAATTAAAAATAATAATTATAATAAATCACAATTTAATAATTAAAATTAAACTTAAATCAACAATTAACAATTTAATATTCGACAAATTTAACTATTTTGACTATTGACAATTAATTCGAGAATAATTAATTTTAACAAATTTAATATTGAATAAATTTAGACACTTCAACAAATTATTATTAATTTGACTAATTTACAATAAAGAAAACAATTTAAATTAGAAACAATTCAGGAGTGACAAATATCACAATTAAGAGATGTGAACGAAGCTAGTGTTAACGTTGAAGTGTGTCCGGCCGCCTAGCACGTCGCTTTATATAGGTCGTTCGCCACCTCGCCTGACTTGTTGAGCGATAAGAGATTGTAAACGCCTGTACGCGCCTGTACGTGCTTGTTGAAACCTGTTCCTTTTGCTCTCGCGCCGACAAATATTAATAAACAAATTGAACTTTATATATTATCTTAATATGTATTTGTATGCCATAATTTCAATAGCATTAATATAAAATATATGTACATCTTTGAATTGAAATGATCATCAACACTATCTCTTACCACGGAATTTTATTTTGATTTAACTGAGACGAAACCTCTTAGTATTCAATGGATTCACCGTGCGGGTGCCGGGTCCATCGCGTTGCAGGGAGAGGAGCTTCAACAGCGCCTGGGACTTGCGACCCAGGTGTAGGTTTAAGGGGCCCCTTAACTAACGCGCGTTATACGCTCACCTCCACTGTCCAAGCTCCTCTCCCTACCTAACCAAATTTGAAAAGAACCTACTAGGGCTGCCTTCGATGTACGTTCCAAGAATGCATTAATATGAGTTCTGGACAAGCCCAAGTCTTTTAGTAGGTTGTAGAGAGATTTAGCTGTTATACCTCTCACTCCCACCTCTACCGCGTACAAATCTACAACGAACCTATTTCGAGTGAGTTCGTTTGTGAGCTCGCAATATTTGTTGACCTTGATGGTATGGTCTTTGGGGATGTTGGTTTCCCAAGGGACCGTAAGCTCTATCATAACTACGCGTTTTAAAATTCGCGAAAACAGAAATATATCCGGTCTGGAGGCCGACGCACAAATATCCTCGGGGAGTTTATATTGTTTTTCATACGTGTCCATCAATACAGTCCAATCCGATGCCGCTTTAAGGATGGAGTAAGGCTTGACGTTTGACTTTGTAGCCCTAGTGCCCTCTCTCACAAAACGTACTGATCGTTCGTTTGTGGTTATTTCCCTTTGCGCTCTGTCTACCGACAGACTAACCGCTTCACGTATGATTTCTAGAACCCTAATATAATTTAAAGTTTACTTTGAATTTAAGTAAAGATTTGTATTACTTTGTCAAAATGACTATACTCGTACAACGCTCTGCTCGTATTATATTTTTAAAACTTATATATAAAAGTCTATTTGTTTTATGAAGTGTTGTTTTTTATCACTGTAAGGTATTATTTGCTCTTTATGTTTTAAGCTTGTGTTTGTATGTCAGAAGGGAACAATATATAAAGATTATATATGAGAAAATTCATAATCACTTGTGTGAAGAAAAATATACAGGATAATATTGCTATCTTCTGGTTTATATTGCCTTGGACAAATGTATTAGGCACCCCTTAAAAATGCATGTTTGAGTTTATCGATGGATCGTCAGAACTATAATGCTTTTTCTTTATGTTTTCCTATTAACTGAGAATAATATCTAATAATTCTGCTAATTCTGCTTATAAATGCCTCTAGGAATCAATAAGACCAATTATATAAGCCGGCTCATTTGGTAGTTAGTTAAAGAAAGACAGAAATTAAATTGGTCAAAGAGGACAGGGATTGATATTTTTCACTTAATTTATTAAATACGGCCGTGGCTTTAAAATTATGTTCTAAGCAATATAATATTCAGAGTTTAATAAGAATACGTTTTTTTATTTAAAACAGAAACTATAAATTGCTATGGAAATATGTCGGAAAGCACGTGCACGTAATGATTTCTTATAACTCATTTTTAAACTGAATGTCTTATATTTATTGCGAAAACCGAGAAGGAACAGATTTTGAAATATTCCCGTCACTTTCCTACTTTGAATATTTGTTATTTTCAAGTAATTTGTTTTTTAAATAAATTTTACTTATAAAACGCACCAACGCTTTAATTTTCTAGTCACTCGTTAACCAGCACCAATACCTCTTAAAACATTTGAAAAGAAGTTGTTTCCATTATTATAGATCGAAACAATCATTTTTAATTCAATATTTTTAATTATGGGACGATTCAGTATATTTCTCTCTTTAATTTATTTACATCTTAACTAATACATATGTAACGTCCACAAAAAACCTAAATATAAATATTTTTCCAAACGAGTAATTTGATATTTAAATGGTACTTTAATTTAGTAAATTAACATTGAAATGAACTTATAAAAGTGGATAGAATCATATATTTTTTTTGTCACAAATAACAACGGTAAAATTCAAAATACCCTTGTTATTTTAGCGACTGAATAATGTTAGGCTGGATCAATTAATTAAAATGCACATATCGTAGCGTTCATCTTGATAATCATACCACACCAATTTTAATACAGAATTGAAATTATCTCAAGTGAATGCAGAATTGATTTCACGATATGTCAGCGGAATTAGTCACCACTAAATTAAGTCATTTGGGAGTTAGAAAGGGCTAACCCAAAATTTTATTGTTATGTTCGCGGATTTCAAGATATATGAAAACAAACGCTCAAATGATTGAAGAATTATATCATTGCTTGACAAATAAATAAAAGGTTTGTATGAAACCAAAATGAAAGTGATGAAACTCTTTAGAATAATGACTCAGAAAAACTTAAACTAACTTGAAACTCAAAATAAAAGTAAGAATAAAAATGTAAGTTATAAAATGTTTAAATACAAAAACTGCTACTTATTCAGGTCACACAAATGTAACTATACATAATCACATAAATACGCGTACGTTATCACCCCTTTTAATTAAGTATTCGAAATATTTAAGTATTGAAATTCTGCTCATTATCCTGAACCAAACCACTCGAGCAAATAAGTACGCTTCCTCTTTAATATCCTGCCACATTAAGAACAAATCATATTTCTCTGCGATACATATTCAAATTGTTCATAATTTACTTCGTTTTAATAAAACGTTGTATCAATTCTACTTTTTGACTATTATTTGATGGAAGAAAATGTAATATTGACTCTTATAAAAATTGTATTCAAATATAAAAGATTATAATTAAAGTTTCCTTCAAACATTTCGTTCATTTATTACTTTTATAGATATATTATTTTTTATTTAGCACTTGTCACAGAGCACAATATTTCTATGAATACATAAATTAATAGATTACTTTGTATTTGGATTTTAATAAAAAATAAAGCCACTTTAATTTAAATAATCGTAATATATTAAAATATGGTCTATAAATCTTATTTCTTATAGATTATACATATTATATATGTGTTATGTATTTATCTTTTTGTAATATGATTGGGTTGAACTTTTAAGATGTTATCAGCATATGCTTTTTATAAGTTTTTAAAGTCTGAATATATTTTATAATACCAATACTGCAACTATTAAATATCAATTTAATATTATATATTTTTAATACAATTATTCTCGTTCCTCTTATTTTCAGAAGTGTACAAAGTTTAATAGGATCTTTATACGTAAATGTTAGAAATTTAATTCCATTACATCCATAAAAAAAAAACAATTCATTGCAATATCACAGAATCTAAAATAAAATATTTTGGAATTTGTTTCGGGCTGAAATTGTTTTGGCCTAAGAATATTATATAATTCGACTAATACTAATTAACGGAACCCATATAATACAATATTTTGAGGCTATAAATAACATACCTACTAACTAATTTATCTAAAAATATTCAAAGTACCTAACAGGCATTTTTGTAATTTTACCAGCCATTCTGATCCCGTCTATAAAATAAGCAATTAGGTATTTAGTGTTTTCCAATAGTTACGGTTCTAGACATCTTATGCAACTCAAGTAATTACACACACTGAAAGAACTTTGAAGCTTACTATTTTGCTCATATATAACCTGATGCTAATGCAATTATTAATAAATTATAAGAACATAACAGTTAAGAAATATACGAGATTTGTTTTTATTACTTTTTTTATCAATAATTGTTAAAATACTTAGATTAAATAAAACCCTTTTTTAATGACCTCCGTATATTTAATCAACCTTCAACCGACATAACTATGATACGACTATTCACACACAGATTAAAAAATATTGCTCGTTAAAATAGATTATAACATTTACTTATATTTAACAATAATGACATTAAATATTTTTATAGATAGAGATAATTCATTTCTTTAATAAAGTTATAATTTATTAACAAGAGTTCTCATCTATTAGTGTATCTTTAATTCACCCTTGATAATAATTTATTAATATTTCAAGAAATTAAATGTTATTATTCCATATCTGTTAATTTCTTTGGAACCCATTTATATAGTAAATCGCTCACTTTATGATCGTTTTATGGGCGATTGTGAACGAATTTGTAATTTTGAAACATAATTAGATTTATTGTCGACTTAAATTACTTTAATATATAAACATTCTGTAGGAAATAAGATGAATATAATGAATTATCTTATCACATTTAAATAGATCGGCATAAGGTTATAACTTTATTTATATTCGTTGCAGTGACTGCTACCAACAGAATATATTTATAGTATTTCCTTAAAGTTTCCTTAAACTACTCAGTTAATAAATTAAACTAATCATATAACCTCTTACAACTGCCAGTAAACAAAGAACTATCATCTAAACTCTTAATGTGAAATGCACACTATGTTTCTTACCTGTCATAGAAAACGAAGATGTAATTGGATATTAATGTACTGAAAATCGTCCAAAATTAAATTAGCATATTCATTGTGTATGCAATAGTTTTTGTATTATACTACTTATATTTTATGTTTTTCGAAAGAAATGTATGTAACTCAATAAACAATGACTTCAATATATATTTGATAAACATCCGTTACGAGTACGTATCCAATAACTTAAGTCAACTTTAACTGTATTCATCATTCGTAAAATCATAGAGTAAAACTAAACATATATTTCAATGGAAATCAATTATAATCTTCCACTGTAATAAAATATTTACTTTACCGACTTAGAAATATCTTTCATTGTCAACAATCCAAGTTGTTATTTATCAAACGCGAAAAAACGTAAATGAAATTAAAGCCTCAGTTCAATGTCACTCCGAATTAGTATGTTATCGAACAAAACAATATTTATGTATATAGTTTCAAAATATATATTTTGATACTGGATTCCTAATAATATTTTATACAATAGTGTCATTCTTTTTATCCTGTTTCTTTATCTAATACAAAAAATAAGGTACATAGATATATATTCTATTAATATGATGAATATTATAAGTTTGTGAGGCATGTATTAAGTCAATGTTATTGCTCTTCCGTACAAAATTTTCATAATGCCTTTCCGTGTAGTTAAAAATGAAATCACGGGTAGAAAATACTGTATTTAATAAAATATTTCAATCATTATTATTTTATGTATACTTTAAACATCTATTTGATTCAATAATCGACAAAATAATAGAAAGATCAATGAAGCATTATGATAATTTTATATCATCCTCACATATCGTTTGAGCTAGGCTAGACCTTTATATATACATATATGTTGCAGAATTTTATTCTTACAGGAAGATATTTTTTGCAAAATATCAATCAGATATTAAGTTTTAAGAGAACTGCGTCAACGATTGTGTTAAATAATTGTAACAAAAATTCACATATTATGTCCAGCAGCGCTATCTATGGTCATTCCTAAGTAAATGAATGTATAATCTGTTGAAGGAACGAATGAGTAATTGAAATAAAACAGTTCAGTTGATTCAAAACCAGCAAAGCATTTTATTAGGTTATGGGCCCAGCGTTCGCAAAAAAATAAGTTTTAATTGATCTATCCGTGCAGTTAGTATTAAAAATGTCGACGAACTATTTAGCAAATATACCGAAGTTGAAAGGTCGTGAAAATTATGACGACTGGTGCTTCGCGGCGGAAAATGTGCTAGTACTCGAAGGCATGGCGGACGCTATCAAGGCGCCATTAGCAGAAACGGCTACATCGATTCAGAAAGCAGACGATATGAAGGCAAAAGCAAAACTAGTGCTAACAATCGACGCATCTTTATATGTCCATATAAAGCAATGTGCAACGACATATGAATTATGGAGAACCTTGAAGAATATGTTCGACGATTCTGGATATTCACGTAGAATCAGTTTGCTTAGAAACCTCATCAGTATACGCCTAGAAGACTGCGATTCAATGACCAGCTATGTCAGCCAGCTTATGGAAACCGCACAGAAATTGCAAGGAACTGGTTTCGAAATAAATGACCAGTGGATAGCATCGTTAATGTTAGCCGGATTGCCTGAGAAATTTGAACCTATGATAATGGCAATAGAACATTCAGGTATCAACATGAGCGCGGACGCTATTAAAACAAAACTGTTGGATATGAGTATTGAAGTGAAATCGGAAGGTGAATTTATTGCCAAAAGGCATTTTCAAAGTCATAAAAATGGCGGCGGCGGCACTTACGGCGGCAATAGAATGAACGGAAACAGAACGAATCCGTCAACTGTCAATGTCAGTGATGGCGGCAATAATAGTGCATCGGCGAGAAATAAAATAATTCGTTGTTACAAGTGCAAGCAGATTGGACATTTTAAAAATCGATGTCCTCACACAGAAAAAGTAAAAACGAATGCATTTAGTGTATTTCTCACAAAAGGATTTAGTCAAACCGACTGGCACTTGGATTCCGGCGCAAGTACTCATTTGGTTTCCAACAAGAATTTGCTGTCAAATATTTGTTTTCAACCGAAGATTAAGGAGATTATCGTGGCGAATAAAACGATAGTGCCTGTTGAATGTTCAGGGGATTTGGAGATTACGACGTGTGTCGGTAATCAGAACCACAACATAATCGTGAACAATGTTTTGTATGTACCTAACCTGACGACTAATTTACTATCAGTGAGTAGAATAATTGCCAACGGGAATAGAGTTGAATTTCACCAAAATGGATGTTCAATATACAACTTACAGAATGAATGTATTGGTGTAGCTACATTGGAAAATGGTGTATACAAATTACATGTGAAAACTGAGGTGACATTTGCAGAATCAGTGAATGTATCAAGCTCAACATGGCACAGGCGACTTGCACATTTAAATGCCACTGATATGCAGAAATTGAAGAATGGAGCAGTTGAAGGTGTTAGCTACAGTGACAAGTGTGACATCAGCAAGAATAGTTGCACAGTTTGCTGTGAAGGGAAACAAACAAGACTTCCATTTCCTCACAGTGCAAGCAAGAGTAGAGGAGTCCTGGATTTGGTCCATACAGACTTATGTGGACCAATGGAGATCGTGTCACTAGGTAAAGCTAGATACTTCTTATTATTTGTCGATGACTATAGCAGGATGTGCACTGTCTATTTTCTACGAGAGAAGAATGAAACCTTCAAATATTTCAAACAATATAAACAGTTTGTGGAGACTCAACAGTCAAAACGGATTAAAATCCTAAGGTCTGATAATGGAGGTGAATTCTGTTCAAAGGAAATGGAGAACTACTTAAGGCAGTGTGGCATAGTACATGAGAAAACAAATAGTTACACCCCGGAGCAGAATGGATTGTGTGAACGATATAACAGATCCATAGTTGAAAAAGCTCGCTGTCTCCTATTTGATGCTCAATTTCAGAAGAACCTGTGGGCAGAGGCCGTACATACGACAGTGTACATACTAAATCGTGTACCAGCTGCAGGTATCGGTCACAAGACAACTCCTTATGAAATATGGATGGGCAGAAAGCCAAAGTTGGATCATCTGCGTGTATTTGGCAGCCCAGTCATGGTACATGTCCCTAAAGAAAAACGCAAGAAATGGGACAAGAAAGCGAAGAAGATGTTCCTAGTTGGGTATTCTGAGAGTATCAAGGGCTATCGTTTATATGATCCAGAAGCACGAGATGTTATTACAGCCAGAGATGTCGTGGTCATGGAGAACACAGATGACAGCTCCGCGACAACCATCACTATTGATGAGAGCAGACCACCCAAAGAAGCAGAAGAGGAACACGACTCTGTTAGTGAGGAACAGGATACCAGTGACAACCCGATGGATGAGACATTCATACCGAATGAATCTTCTAATGACACTGATGATAGTTACTGTGATACTTTATCACCAGATGACCTGGATGTCCTCCCCACGCAATGTGACACTAATTTGCCTGAAAAAAACGTGTGAGACGCAAACCAGACTATTATAATGTTGCAAGCATGTGTGTGGAAATAGCGGGTGAAGAGCTTACTATTAGTGATGTGTTAAATAGTTCAGAAAAAGAACAATGGCAGTGTGCAATAAGGGAAGAGTTAAAATCTTTTAGTGATAATGACACTTGGGAGCTTGTGGATAGGCCAAAAGACAAAACTGTGGTCAAAGCTAAGTGGGTGTTTAAAAAGAAACTTAACAGTGATGGTGAAGTGCGCTACAGGGCCAGGCTTGTGGCCAAAGGTTTTACCCAGAAAAAGGGTATTGACTTTGATGAAACTTTTTCACCAGTTTTAAGATATTCTACATTTAGATTGTTATTAGCTTTAAGTGTTCAATTAGATTTATGTATGAACCATCTTGATGTTCCAACAGCCTTTCTAAATGGAGTTTTTTAAAAGAAACTGTGTACATGGAAGTACCAGAATGTTCAGAATTTAATAATTGTAATAACAAAGTTCTAAGGCTCAAAAGAGCAATTTATGGTCTAAAACAATCAGCACGTGCTTGGTATGTTAGAGTTGAGGATTGTTTGTTAAAGTTAGGCTATAGAAAATCTGATTATGAACCTTGTCTTTTTATAAAAAGTTATAAAAGTGTTAAAGTATATATTGCTCTGTTTGTGGATGATTTTTTTGTTTTCTTTAATTGTCAGAATGAATATACACTATTACTAAATGAGTTAGTTGAAAAATTTAGGATCAAAGATTTAGGTCAGTTGAAACAGTGTCTCGGTATGAATATAAATGTGTACAAAGACAGTATTACTGTAGACCAGAAGCAGTATATAGATATTATTCTTAAGAGATTTAATATGTCAGATTGCTCATCTTGTGATACTCCTATGGAAATTAATTTGAAGCTGGAAAAGAATATGAATAATAGTTTGAATAAAAATTATCCATACCAACAATTAATAGGTAGTTTAATGTATTTGTCAGTACTTACCAGACCAGACATTGCATTTAGTGTAAGCTTCTTAAGTCAATACAATAATTGTTTCAATGAAACACATTGGAAGCATTTAAAACGTTTATTAAAGTATTTGAAAGGTACTAGAGATTATGGTCTTGTATATAAGAAAACCAATTGTAATATGCATGGCTTTGTAGTTGCAGATTGGGCTTCTTGTTCACTTGATAGAAGGTCATATACTGGATTTTGCTTTCTAATGTCAAATTCTGTAGTGTCCTATGAATCTAAGAAACAGAAAACTGTAGCACTATCTAGTACAGAAGCAGAATACATGGCCTTATCTGAATCTTGTAAGGAAGGCATTTATTTAATGAACTTACTAAAAGAGCTTATACAATATATAGATATGCCACTGCATTTGTATAGTGATAACCAAAGCTCGATTAAATTAGCTTCTAATTCATTGTTTCACAACAAGCGCACTAAACATATAGATATTAGACACCACTATGTAAGAGAATGTGTTTTAGAAAATAAAGTTAAAATTGAATATGTGTCAACAAATAATATGCCAGCTGATATATTGACAAAAAGTGTATGTAAAGATAAACATTACAAGTTTTTAAGTTTAATGGGTATTTCTAAAGTGTAGTTACATATAAAGTGTAGTATATTTGATTACAACTACTGTATACTTTTGTTTTTTGAAATTTAGTTTATTTTGTTAGGTCAGGGTGTTAAATAATTGTAACAAAAATTCACATATTATGTCCAGCAGCGCTATCTATGGTCATTCCTAAGTAAATGAATGTATAATCTGTTGAAGGAACGAATGAGTAATTGAAATAAAACAGTTCAGTTGATTCAAAACCAGCAAAGCATTTTATTAACATCGAACTTGACACGCTCAAAGTTTTATGGAGAAGTGCACAAGCAGCTACGTGTATTATATAAAATGTATTAGAAATAAATATCAACATTTACTATAAACTTTACACACTGACACTACAAACATACATACAATCTTCAATCAATCAAGATTCAAAACTATGTATTGTTACAAAAAATCTGCTGACAATAATTTGTTTATTTTTTTCAAATTCACTCAATTATGTTTGAAGGTTGATCGTTAGCAACATCTAGTGGTATTAAATAAGGATTACCTTATTATAAGTTCATATAAATCTAAATATTCTGATTAATTATTTTATTTCATAATTATTACTAACATTTGTATGACTATCTTATATGTATATATATAAATGAAAGTCGCGTTAGTTACTCCATTTATAACTCAAGAACCGCTGAACTGATTTAGCTTAAAATTAGCAGGGAGGTAGTTTAGAGCCAGGAAATTGCAATAGGATACTTTTTATCCCGTTCGACAGCATTCCCGTGGGACTTGACATGAAACGTCAGTCACTATAAAACGTGGAATAACGAAACACAATTGACAACCATGCAATTGACGTATAATGACAGATATGTAATGACGTAATGATGACAATTATATATTTGTAAGAGATCTACTATATAAAAATAAGTCCGGTTTTCCATCCCGACGCTATAACTTCAGAATGAACGAACTAATTTCCACGGTTTTGCATTCGTTGGAAAGGTCTCGGGCTCCGTGAGGTTTATAATAAAACATTTCAACAGAGAAGCGGGAAAAACTTTTTTCAAATACAGCGCCATCATACATAACATGTACTCGTACTACAAATCAATATTTTAAGTAGATGGTGCCGGTGCATGATATGTACATTTTTTGACAGCTACTCATTGTTCTCTGCTCAGTTAATTTCATGTGACAAACTGGTATTGTGTTTGTAGTTTGAAATCTTAAAACCATTTAGTATTTGCGGTATAAATTTAGAAAATCATTGTTTTTCACATGGGCGTTATATTTTGCGTATTCACGAGTTTGGAAACCATCCGCTTTATTTGTGTTAAAGTTAGACCAAAAACAAAAAAATGTGGTTTACAAAGGACGCCTTCAATGAATCGGATAATTTGCGGACACGTATAACGCTTCGATCCGGTATCTACTTTGGATTCACTTTCACTTACTTAGAGAAGTTCAACTAAATAACACTTCATTTTTGTAATCGAAATGAATTCATTACTGTTGTGAAATGAAATAAAAAATTTCCTTTTCAAATATAAAACAAAAAAAAATCTTCATCTTTTAATCACTAAACGAAATGTTATATAAAAGCCTTTTGCTGGTGAAACGGAGTTCGCCGGGTTTACTAGTTTAGTAGAACTACTTGTATAACTAAGGTGTGTTTCAGAATATTTCAGGTACAATAGTAACACTGTAAACTGAATACAGTGTTTCTCAAATGTTTGATCCTCATTTTTACTAACAACTTAACAAAATGTATAAGGGTAAATATAATTGTTTGGATAAATTACTGAGATATTTAAAAGGTATTTTATGATTTATTAATATAAGGACTCGATTAGGGATTTTAAAGCAGCCAAATTTGTATTCTTGTGAGGAAAATATTATAAATGTAAGATTCACTTAGATCACTGTTTTGAAGTTATACTAATATTTATTCAAATATTCCTCATGAACACCTTATTAATAGACCGATAATTAATTTATCACCTTATTCATTGTCGATAATTTTTAGAACCAATACAAATTTTAGTAGGATTAAACGCATTAGATAAAGAGAAATCAATGACAACCATCGCTAACTATAATTAAAACGTAGCTTAGATTTATTCATTTATATAATTACTTTCTATTTGTATTAACTGAAGATAAGGGATAAAAGATATATTATAAATCTATAGAATGAAGCGCACGAAACGTTAATAAACACTTCTGAAATCAATCACATTAAAGCAATATTAAATATAACATACTCTCCCTAAAATCACCACATATAATTACATAATAAAGCAGCATATTCCAGATTTATATCGATTAACATTCGTCTTGATTGAGAATTGTTCATTGATCAATATGAGCACTAATATATCAGATAAGCTAAACTATAATATGTCGGATGATACTGAAGGTCAAATATTTTACTGTTAAATTAAAGTAACCTAAAACCTTCTTACCAATCTAAAGAAATAACGATCGCCAGTAAAATAGGTTAAATATAATATAAATTAAACCGTTCAAAGATTAATGTTTAACCCTAGAGTAGTCGCGCCTTCTCGTGAAACGCGAGTGATCGCGTAGGGAGCATTTTGCCGCCCGTACTTAATACGTTTTCTTTTTGTTAATATGAATCATATGCATTTGTAATTATGTTTTAAAGATAAAATAAAACACCAACTATAAGAACAAGAATCATTTATTAAACTTTTTTAATTAGAAATTAGAATACAATGCTTTGGAAAATCTTAGGTAATTATTTTAGTATTTTTGGAACTTCTTCATTATTATTTAAATAAAAAATATAAAAACAGAACTTAAGAGCTAAATCATTCGTTTTCCTCATTTACAGCATGTATTTCATCAAAACAATGCTGGCACATATATATGCAATGCTCATTGCACAGTAATTTTGCACATCTATTGCACCCTTTTTTTGTCCTTCTATTTTTCTTCGATGGACATACTGTGCATATTCCTTCTCGAACTGAGGGTATATTTTGATGTTCCGGTGGCACAAATCGAGCGATTTGGTTCCTCAGATCCTTCTGTAAAGTAATCACGCCGGATCGTCTAACGATATGTGGTCTAATCATAGCCATGGCAAAATCTTTGTGTTATTGTGCATTGACGTTGTATACGCCTCGAAGGTCTCTGGGACGTGCTGACTAGGGATGGACTTCGACTTACTTGCGTTACAGTAGAACTACTTGTGATAGATTGCGTATTTTGTATTACTGCGGCTCCAGCTCCACGACCACGCCGTAATGACTCCTGAGTAGGCACAGGTGATACGCGACAGGTTGATGGCTCATCCTTGTCAGATTCCGCCGCTGATTGCTCCGTGTCAGTACAATGATCACTATGTTCACTTTCCCGGTCGCTTTCAGACACAGTTTCATCTTCCTCGCCATCGTTCTCCTCTTCCAACCACGCAAGTATTTGTTTGTCATTTCACACGATATTTATCTAAAAAAGAAATAAACTAAGCATAATAAAACAAAAACACAAGGCCCAATAATTAATTAAAACAAAGTAAAATTAATATCATACCATATTACCATTAAAATAATACTATACGCAATGAAAACAAATAATATTTCAACATTAGTAAAAACTAAGATCCACAAACTTTACTTACGTGAGTAGTCGCGCGGTGAGCAATTTGCCGCCAAACGCGACACAGCCCCAACAACCTTTGTCCCCTGCGGTCATCCGAGCACTGATTTAATTCTTATTTCTAAAACAAGAAGGTGAGGGACCGGGGGCCAGCTACCCGGACGCTTGACCTTGACAATTGCATAGTGTACAAAATAAGACGAAAATTGTGCCGCGGGCGGCAAAATGCTCATAGCGCGAGCACTCTAGGGTTAACATAATAATAACGACCAAAGAGAATTTTATTTATTGGGGTGCGTGGTTTGTATTAAAGAGTGAAAATTTAAAAATATTTCGAGCAATTTCATTTAATGAGAAAATCACATACTTAAGTAAGTAATGCCTTATTGTTATAAGGATAAGAGATCAAAGTATTATAAAATAAAGCAAATCTATGTATACTCATAAAAACATTTAAAAGTAAGAATAATGAAATACATACATAGGGCACATGTTTATCACAGTTCTCGTTAATGCTAATTACCTCCTGAGGGATGTATGTATGTGAGCGCTAGTTCGGAAAAAGAAATGTGGCAATCTAGTAAATTTAATCATCGACCACCCTAGCCGTTATATGATTTAATACATGCATTTTATTGATGTGGTGTAAATATCCTATTACAGGTTCCTCAATAAAAGTTTTGGTTAGTATACATATATTTTGTAGGCCATGATATGAAAAAATAGAATAAAACATAATATATTAGTATATTAATAACAGTGTAAATTTTTGTATAAATTTATTAATCCTTAAATACATCGAGTTCGTCTTGGTAGCCGTGTCATCCCACTCTCGACACGTAAACCACGTGTTATCTTCCACGTAATGACTAGCCGGAAAAGTAATGTATATTTTTTCAGACATATTCAACTATAGATACCATACAACATATTTTATATATGTAGGGATATCTTATAGACATAATCTAATAAACATATATAATATAATTATAAAATTAGTCATCGAGTTGGCTTTCAATGATTCCTGATAATAATTTAATACATAAAACCAGAGTGACTGTCTCATATTAGTTTCAAGTGTGGAATATCAAACTTTACTAAGCTAAATAAAAGATTTATTCCCAACAATACCATTGAATTGTAAAGCTGACTACCTCAGATATAATTTCCACCGGGACTATTAGGAAAACTTTGTTATACTTCGGATGAAAAAGCAAAGTAAACAAACAAGTATAATATGTGCGAGTAAACATGTCTATATCATTCAAATTTATAGGTAACTAAATCGGGATATTCTTTTCAATCATATCAGAAATTAGAAGTTACTGTTTTTTTGTTTTGCATGTAAGAATTAAATTTAGTTGTATGTACCTTCTATGAAGCTCGTATTTATACCTTGTCCTTTTAATTAGTAGCCAGTTTCATCACCCAAATACGACTACATCAAAGGATACTCCTGGGCGTCATAAGCTTGGTAAGTTTAACAAATACGTTGTGAGCGTTCATAAAGAGTGCTTAGTATGATGTCACATCTATCACATTCGTGATCTACTAATATTACTGCGACTTCATCTACAACGTCAGTATTAGGCCTTTCACGATGTTTTCCACAAGAAGCCTGTTAGGCTCAATTATAAGTTTATAATAGTAAGTTTAGCCTTATGTAATGGAATCTATTATGATTGTGAAAATTATGACAAACTTCTTTATTATTTCGCATATAAGACTGTTCACTGTAAGTTAATACAAAATTCATTTGAATAATTTTTTTCTTTCTTTGGAAGTAAAGTACAAAGAGGTAATTAATTTTAAGAGTTATCATGATTGATTTATTGAAGTTATCATGATTTTGATATCAAGAAATGTCATCTGGAATACACTATAATATTATATTATACAGCAAATTGTTAATTTATTTAGACTGATGGCACTCAATATTGAGTACAGCTTTTATAAAGTTAGCGATCTCATAGAAATTTTCAATATCCACTTTTCTACCTCAACAACATACTAAATTTGATTATTTTATTTATTTTAGAGAATTATAAAATCGGAAACATTGACACATCACCTACCTCTTATGAATACGAATTTAGAGTTATTAATTCTGTGAAAATACAAATTACCTGATTTTTTTTAGTCACCCATAGATTCATATTATATTTCTTTGTACTTCAACTCTAATTTCTGGGTCTTATATCGAATTTGGCAAGATTTTGTTAAGTATATGCTATGAATTTTTATCTTTTTTAATTATAGCTTATTAAAAGCTAGTTTGGACATGCTGAAAAGATCAATTTCTGAGTGTTTTGAATTATATGTGTGAACCATGCGATTAAGGACAGAGTTGTGTACATAGTGTTTAGCTCAGGCGTGTGGAATAGTGCTGTATGACGTGTGCGGCGATTAGGAACTTTTAAATACAAAGCGCTCAATAAATCGGTGCAATCTATATCTCCGGTAATTATTGCATGTAGCATACATATACGTATCATAATGTCGTCGTCTTGACATATCATGATGAATAATTGTTCGGCCAGAAAATCCTAGCAAATATGTAAGGCTTAATTTTTTCTAGTGTTACCGGACTTGAGTACGGTCATAAGATATATGTATGACAAAAATATGAAGCCTGTGACCTCTTTTTTATAACTCAGTAGGACCGTAGTTATGTAATATGCTGTAACTTAAACCTCTCGACTAAAGTGGGTTTGAAAAAGTGAGTGGAACGATCAATGATTATTATTGAGCTTCGCATATAAAGCTCTTTCGTCGTCGGCATAGGGAAACTTTTCTCTAGCGGAAAGTATGCGGTAAGTTTCTTATCGGATTTTTCGTGTCTTTTGCTACGAGGAAAAGATAAGTATGAAAAGTAGTATGTGAAGCTCACTTCCTTATTAAGAATGAGTAAGGAATAATTTTGGTAATAATTGTAGACTATCATAAAGTCGCATTTGTAAAGAAATAAATATACAATGTTAACAGTTTAATATAGTATTAAATAGTTGTAATACTTCCTCAAATGTTCATTAAAATGATATTTTTACAATTAGAATCTTAAAATTGTCTCATAAATATAATTTTGATATCATACAACAATTCTTTGGTATTGTTACAAATGTGTAAATTTTGTTTAATTTAATGCAATAGTCTGGTGATTGCTATTGAACACAATTCTGTGATGATTATAATTATAACTTACATTTTTTTAAACAGTAATTGTGCAACACTAATTCCCTGAGAATTTCTTCTGTGATATCGATTTTTCTACTTAGTTTTTAAAAGGATCCCTTTCTTTATATGTATCATCATTCAAGAACGCAGTATTATTAGTAAGAGTGTCTTCTATCTTTTATAATTTAATGGCCGTGTGAAATTAATTAACTTTGCTTTGTTGTCTGGTGAACTTATTTGACTTCAGAATGCCATTCTAGTCTAATTTTCCACTAAAATATGAGTTATATATTGTTTTAGTTAGAGTGTACTCCCTCACAATCTAAATAAAGCCTTTAATATTTATATTTGTTAAACACCTATTTTATTATTTTTTAAGGCTCTCACTATCCGGACACATTAAAAAAGATGTGAAAAGATTATTATTAATAAATAGAACACCAATATGTAATACAAATAACATTGTTAATTAGCATTTGTTCTTAAAATTACTATATCTGTTGAATATTTTAGAGTCCAGACCTTTAAGGTAAGATAAAAGTGACTTATAATTTATTTTTCATTAATATTGTTTTCGGTAAAACATAGAAACAACAACAAACACAGAAAAGAAAAATACAGTCACATATTTTCTGATTGGTGGACATAGATGCGACCTATTCGTTCGTTATGGAACAAAACATCTCTCTTGTTTCAATTTATACAATTTTACATTTTCAGGAAGCTAAAACGTACTTTGAGTGTGCTCATCTAAATAATCCTTTGTTGTTATTCAGTATTCTTTACCTTTTATATGATAATATCTCAATGTTATTACACTTGATTCACTATAGTTTCGGAAAGTTATACAAAAGCAAATAAGTATCTAGTCTAGTTTCAACTGTATTATACATATATTGCATGAATGAAAATATATCTGTATAAAGTAATGATAGTTGACTTTTCTTCGTCGTAATTAATAAAACACTCAGACAAAATGAAAAATCTATTTAAACACTTATCTGAATATATTTTATGATTCAAAATTTACTAAAAAATTGGAGTTTAATTTTGTATATGATGTATACATGTATGTAGGTATATGACTCCCAGTGAAAGGGACGAGGAAACGTAATATTTCATGATATCAATAACACTAACCAATTTTTTATGTTCGCGGTTTAAAATTATTTCATAAACATCATACTTCTTTTCTCATAAATCATGCTTTGCTCTTTCTTTGTACTTAATATGATCGACTTTCATTCGTGGTTTTATATTTAATTTTCGTTTCTCACGTTCTACAAATACTATCTTGAATTTGCGACGATAAAAAATATGTTCTATTTCTACAAAATGTATTCGAATTTAAGTGGAAGATTATTGAGATTATTTCCTAAAAGAATTTTATTACATGTTATGTGAGTATCTTTTCATGTATAATGAATAAAGTATTAGCTTTACATACTGTACATAGTAATTTATGTCTATTACATGTATATTAATAATAATATTTTATAGGAATTATTATTTATAAAGTTTTATAAATTCAGGTATTTTTGTAAAGCAAATTAACAATAATATAATAAACATTTTTAATAAGTTTTCTGTAAAAAAATTATTGAAAAACTTTTTGTGTATTCCTTATTTTATTCATTGTTTATTATATTTAAAGTAATTGAAATTTTGAATGAATTCTTAAACGGATCAAAGCTTTAATTTTTCTTACCAGTTAACAACCAGCAATTCTTAAAACATTTGAAAATAAGTTGTTTCCAATATTATAAATCAAAACAAACATTTTTAATTCAATTATCTGACGATTCAGTATATTTTTCTCTTCGTTTAATGAACCTGATTAATGAACATGATTACTCATATATCACATCCATAATAAACTAAAATATCTTTCTAAACAAGTAATTTAACAATTAGAAGGAACTCTAATTTAGTATATAAACAAACAAATTAACTTTTATAAGCGGATAGAAACATATTTTTTTTTTGTCACAAGTAACAACGGTAAAATTCAAAATATCCTTATTATTTTAGTGACGGAATAATGTGAAGCTGGATAAATTCATTAAAATGCACATTTGGTAGCATGCATCGTGAAATGATACCATATACATACCAATACATACATACATACCAATTCAAATGCAGAATTGAAATTGTTTCAAATGCATTAATTTATTGTTGTACCACTATATGATTCGAATTGCTTAGTGATACTGAATGTGAACTTTAATTTGCATTTCTAAGAAATTAGTTTTAAAAGTGTACATAGCATAATTAAAAAGTTACGACTGAATGTATCCTAAACTTATTCCATTATCTTACTCAAATGTACTTAAAGCGATAAACAGAAGATTGTTTAAGATAATGAAAAGACAAAGGGGTTCTTAAATAAAAATAAAAAAGCCTACGTTAGAAATACCTCTGAAATTGTCGTTGAAAATGATATTTTCTACGGCTAATATAATTTCCTACTTGATTATTTAACGCTGGCGTAAACTGTGGTTGACTACTAAGTAAGATTTTTGTTTTACTAATATTATTTACTCAACAAAAGATAAATCAGAATTATTAAAACGGTGAAATAAAATAATATATTATAATTATTAGCGGTATTAAATAAAATAATCAAACTTATATTTAGGAATCTTTAAGTGTATTTTAGTAGTGTAAATTAAAATAAACATAAGATATATTTATCAGAAACGAAATTGAAATAAGTCAGACTATAACATTGCACAGAAATATAAATGTTTTTAAGATTACAAGTCAACATGTTTTTATTGTTAAGCCGGAGCTGAGCTCAGCTTAAAAATATATGTACATATATCGTAAGTATTAAATTAAAAGGTTAATATTTCAAATAATTTCAGCGTTTAGCAATGACCTAGTGGAAATAACGTAAAATAAAAATTGTGGTTTAGAGAGTTTATAAAACTGAAAATTTCGTTTCTTTAAACTCAGGCTCCTCAAAACAGTTTACTACATATATATTTTTAAGAAAAGAACTTTTTAATAAGTTTAATGTCAATGGTTTACGCTCTTGTAGTTGATATAGTAAATATTAAAAAAAATCAACTATTATATTTTTATTACAGACAATAATACAGCAATTACCATTTTTATGCAATCAATACATCAAGAAAAAGTATCAACATAAAAAATTCCAATGGTACATATACTCAAAATCTCAATTTTCAAACAAACAAATCTCAATTTCGTTGTTAGGATAGTCTAAGATGGTTTAATTTGCAAGAATTTCAATTAAATTGTAAATTATTATTAAAATAAAATAAAATCGATTGTCATTAAATTGAAGTCAAGGTCACTTTTATACATATTTGAAATTAACTAAAGTATGTGAAAGGACTTTTACAAATAAACAAGTTTTATTTTTTATTGAAAAAATACTCGTGAAACTTAAAATTTTACGTTTATCAGATTTCACTTCCTAAAATAGGATTTCTTAGGAAAAATACAGACTTGCAAAAGAGTAGAATAAGTAGATACGAGAGAAAGGTTGGCAAATTGATGACGATACTCTTTTATTTTATAGCTGTCTTAAATAATACTCAAAAAGTTTTCTCGACAATAGTAATAAATATAATTTCTGACAATTTATTCTCGTTTCCTATAGAAGTATTTTAGCTAAAGAAGCCCTTCTTAAAGATCTTCTGTATTTTTATGTTAAATTGGTAAATATTAATGTTTTTTTATTATTATTACTGAAACAATATGCACTGAGGGTCTTCTATGAAATATGAAGATCCATTGAAAGATATCTTAGTTATACTTATTATTTACTTTTATATGAATGCATTATTTGTGGTTGTATTATAATAATGATGATATAAAAGTTATACAAGGAAGCCAGCCAACAACTTTTGTTATTTAAAAGTTCAAAATGTTTTACCATAAAGTATGTTAAAAGTATATTATATTAGATCTATTTTCTATCTTAGATTTACTTTGCAATCAGTGCCGTAATTAGCCTTTTATGCACCCGGTGCGAGCTTTCAAAACTGCGCCCCTGAAAAATGCTCTAACCAGGCTCTGAAAATAAAATGGACAAATGTGCATACAAATAAATCTATCTATTTATTGTTAACCAAAAAACAAAATAAATAAGTATATAGCTATCATGCATGAGATAAAACTAGATACTAGTCTGGTAATTTCTGCGCCCCTCCAGGGTCTGAGCCCTGTTGCTGGACACTGCTGGCACCGCCCTAGTTACGGCACTGTTTGCAATCAGTTTCTAAACTTACGATTCCTTCTTTCTCATGGACTCATCAAATTATTGAATCAGTTAATCATCAATTATCATAAAGTTATTTAATTTCTATAATATGTATTATAATGAATCTTAAAATTGCCAAAACACTTAAAAAATATTATAACCAACGTACCACGGCCAGATAAAAAAGATATTAGTTCGCAATAATTTTTTGTTTTAATTTAAATAAAAAATTAAGGTTTCTAGTGTAGTACAATTTCATTTCTTAAGTGATTTGTCTTTACTTTATAATATGAAATATATATAATGAAATATAAACAGAATATTGTTATTATACAACAGAATCGCTAAAAGATTTGTAGTTCGTATGTGAAACTGAAAACGAATAGGGAGTTTTTCTCGCACGTGACTTGATATCGATATAAAACAGAAAGTAACATTTCAAAAGAAAGAATGAAATTTTATATATTCGATTATATATAAATCTTATAGATAAATGTGTAAGTAATATGTTACAGAATTTTATTCTTAACGGTTTTGCTTCGAAAAATAATTATTTCCAAATATTTAATACGATAAACAATAAAAAGATCTAAAATTTTCGAGAGTATTTATTTAAATGTTTAGGATTATACTAGGCTTATTTTATTATTGTAAAAACTGTGGTAACAAGTGAACAGGTAATAAACAAGTTTTCTTTTTAACGAGTCTTAAGTTAATTTAGCAGCACTACTGATTTTATCTTACAATTTCATAAAGAAGGATTTATGTTTAAGCAATTATCTAATATACAACCACATATCAATAAAAGCATTTATTTAATACAAAAGTAATAAAAAGAGTTGTTACAGAGACATGTCTAAGTATGTATATAGAATTGTATTTCTGACTACATATACTTAACTGAAATATTGCAAAAACGGTCCAAATATACAAAAAGGCTTTATGGCCAAAAACAAATAAATTAATTTACGTTTGGCCTCCTTGCGAAGCGATTATTCATTAATCACAATTCCCTTTTGACTTTCAAATTCCTGAAATATTAGATAATTTCTGTTTATAAAAAACTGTGTTTCGGCAGTACAGTGTATACATACGGCATACCTATTATACTACCATATTATATCAGTGTTATTGAATGACCAAGTTAATGCAATGGGACCAAGTAAGTGCAATGGTCTAGTGCATATCCCTTTAGTGTTGAGACTAGATTGATATATAACTGTACATTACACTCATAAACGATTTAATAAGATTAAATTTAAAAGTAGGTGAAAAAATTTAAGTATATTAATAGTTTTAAACATTTAAAAAAAATTAATGACAGAATACATAGTACTTAATACAAATCATTATTAATTTACTATACTTTATTAATAAGCCGACGACTTCACCGCAACCATGACCACACTATTTCTCTAATACTTCTGAGATATAAAGTTAATTGATTTTTACAAATATAACTATGGCTAGTAAAATTTGGAAACCACGATGCATGCAGTCAGAACAGTAGGCAAAAAAAAATTGACATTTTTGGCAGCAAGCAACAGAAAGACAAAGCTAACTTTCATAGTGTCATTTCATAATCAAAGTTACTGAAAAGTAATAGTAAAACGTATACTAACAAAATTCACCACTTAAATAGAAAAACAGTTTTTATTTAAAGTGGATTTTTTGTCACAGACCTAACATACTATTATAGCCATATATTTGTGAACTGAAAATTATTATTTACTCGTAAGTATATTAAACGTTTAAGTAGAGCTTGATGTACATATATTACTCGACTAAGACTGATCTACAGTATTGTTTGTTTCGCTGAAATAAATGATAGTCGATTTATGAGATTTATTATGCTTTCCCTTACCTATTGTTTTTTTTTTACTGTTATTTTAATATGGAGTGAATAAAAAACTATGTTGAATAACTTTCATATGTAAATCTAATGAGACTAACAGTAAAACGAGATTTAAAGTACAAGACTTAAGAGCCTTACAAGACCAGGAGAGTTTTAGGTTATTGGGAAATTAAAAAATATAAATTATGTTATTTTAATTATGAGACAAATAAATAGTTACATAAAATGCTTACCCATTAATATAATGGACATAATTTTTTGCCCCCTTTTTAAGGCCAAGATATTTTTAAGGTTTTAAATTCTGGAGAGAAATAAACCGTGTCATCGTTTGTCAAGTTTTCAAAAAATCATTTTCTTCTTTTTAACATAACAATTATTATAAATGAAAAATACCACTTTTCGTATTGGTGACTAATATTTTACGAAATATTTTAATGAAATATTAAGATACAACATAGTTTTAAGTTATTCTCAAACTAAAAAACTAAAATCATGTTATTTATATAAAGTACCATAACAATTGTCATAAAAGAAAAATTATTAAAGGTAAAGAAATACATATGTTTCAATATTTACTGTGGATATTGCAAAATTATCTTCATAGTCATATTTTAAATACTTTTTATATGTCGTCAAGTTAAGACCAATGAAATGACACAGAGCTATTTTAAAAAATCGTTTGTACCTATATTAAAAATTATATTATCATTTATTTGGTCACTTCTAACACGTAATACGACACATAATATTTATTTATTTGTAACCCAATTAAATGCTATAAATAAACAAAGGATTTGTTTTACATAATTCATTAATTTTGGGAAAACGTTTATTTTTCTTTGCACTGCTTTTATTTAGCGGAAAGAATCTGTTCTTGTTTATTTTCTATCAAATACATAATTTTAGGACGTTCACTCTTCATTCCATGAAAAAATTAAACAGTATTAAAAGATCTATACTTTTCTATTACAGACTTATTTTTAAGATTTCTAAGAAATATTTCCGTCCTTCTCCATATTTTACAAATAAATCTTACTTTAAGTTTAAATAGAGGAAAACAAAATTATAATTCATTAACATAAGTTTCAAATATTTCTTATAAATATGACAATTTTTTTTTAAAGTACATACAATTTGAATAAATTAATTAATTATGGATAAGTTTAATTTTAGGTAATTTCATTTTAATTACCAAAAAGCATATATTTTTTAAATACAGTTTGTTTGAACACTAATTTAATAATAATAAGTAATGGTGACCTTTGATTTCAGATTATTTGTTTTATTCCTTATGCTAAGCAATATTTTGTAAAAGCTAAATATTAAATATTATTTTAATTTCTTGATATTACTTAAAACTTATTTTTAATAAAACTGCAACAGATTTATAAATAACATCAGTGCTTAAATCTTTCTAATAAAATTATTTTGAATTACAACACAAAAATTGCTATTTTAGTGTTAGTTATTTTGAGAAAGTATTACCTACAATGAGATGAAGTTATTTTCATTTAAATTTAGAAAATTACCTGTTTAATGACTTGTCTGAAGTTTGGTTACGGTATTATTTTTGATTAATTATAGTGACAGATATGATAACGAAATATGATAATTATTCACCCGTTCTATTTAAATCTATAGTAATTATTTTTGTGATTCATTTTACAACAATAAACATATCTATGTACAAAATATATTTTCAGAGTTATATCTGAATAAAAATTAAGACGTTTAATGAAATTTTACATTTTAAATTATGAATCAGAAAATTTTACGTCCAAAAACAACCAAAACGATTGGACTGAAACGTTGTATCCAGAAAAATATAGAACTAGAATAATAAAAAAGATAACTCTGTTCTAATATTGAGGGGTTTGTTAGTAAATTTAATATAAACTGTAGAACATATGGATATAGTTTAATGATTCTCAAACGTCTTTAAATTATAAGTATAAATAAGAAATAAACTGCATTTATGTCTTTATATAAAACGGTTACTGACGTTTCGAATTAACATATAATATTAGTATTTTATATTTATAGTGTGTAAATATATCAGAACTTTATAATTTTGTTATTAGAGTAATTGAGAACTTATTTCATAAGATCTTACATAATAAAATATCTTGCTTGCTTGCTTCATATTAACCAAAAGGCAGAGTTTTGTTTAAAATAATTCCTTTTTATGAATAGTCGACATATCGATCGACAAACGAGTACATCGACATACCTTAACCAAATATTCTCTTTATCCAAGTTTACCTTTATAAATATTTATTTATTTTCTGAAAATTTGAATCTTATGTCATATTGGACAAAAACCATTTGTAGCGAATAAACACATGAAACAATTATCAGTTTTCATTAAGCATAAGGTATTAGTTACGCTATGATTTTGTATATCAAGTAAGTTCAAAGAGCATTGCTGTTTATTTATTAGAAGAGGTCTTGCATGCAATCTTCGCTTGAGTTACATTTGATCTGATGTAGGTGGATAATATATTTGGATCAGCTTTTTCTGTTATGCTTATTATATGTATTATTCCAAATAATATATTCTAGCATGAAAATATTAATAACAAAAAACATACTATAATGAAAACGTGATGACGGGGCCTATAGCACAATAATTGCTGAAAAATAAAAGCTACCAGATACCTATTGTAATATTTTAAGGCAAATAAAGGTATTTTTACAATAAAGCTACAATAGTTTACGAGAAGAATTAAAGTTTTTACCGAAGTTAATCGGACATAGTTGGAGCGTGTCGTATAAAGAAACACCCGAACTTATACAGGGTGACTGGTGAATTACTATCAATATTTAAGGAGAATACTCGGTACATGGTTCTCATTCAAATTATGTAACAAAAATAGGTACTTAATCTTTGACCAAATTTCCGTATAAATAAATAAAGTGTGGACACGTTCCAAGTGTTCCAAGTGTGGACGCGTGCGGCGGCGTTGCTGATACAACATCACGCCGCCGCACGTGTGTGTGTCTGTGTGTGTATACCTAATCTGTAGGGTGTTCACACGATGCCTAATTAATTACATAACTTTTGGTTAACTTTACTTAGAAGTTTATTAATATTTATATTATATTAATTTTTATTTTGTCATATATGATCGTCAAATATCACGTCCTCAAGTATCGATAGTAATTCACCAGTCACCCTGTATATTCCTATAAAACTGATGGTTACTTGTTAACATTTATAGTAATATAATCGTTGCTTGGTTATAACTAATTACAAAAATATACATTTACAAGATTGTATAGACGAAAATGATAATGATGATATCATTATATTCTCTAACGGGAAGCACTATTTATATCCTCATGGCACTTTCAAATATTCTTCTACAATTAAACTTCAACATTTAACTTTGGTTGTTTTGATATATAAAGTGATATATATAAAGGGATAGGATGTTTAAAACTTAACAGGCTTCTAAATAACGCCAATCCCCACATACATGTTTATAAAAGTGTTTATTTAATAAATTTCACAAACAAACATTCTATTATAGGATTTGAGAAATAATTCCAATAACAATCACCAATCAAGAAATATCATAGTCTATTAGTCAACAGAAATATTATATTAATTAACAATGCAGAGGCGTCCTTTCAAAAATTTAAACAGTTAATACACTGTGTTAATCACCGAGGATATAATACTACTCAGATTTATTTGCTCGATGCAGACAACTTGATTGAGGATTGCTCATTTATCAATTGAGCTCAAATTATATACTACGTGTGATATTCGACATCAGACACTTTATAATAATTTTAAAATGTTTGAATGTTTTAAGCTGATCTTAACCGACTGTGATGTTGTCAGTGAAATATCTAAATATAAAAAAGTACAGACAAATTGATAACGTCTGCCGCTTTTGAAGTTGGTTGAGCAATGTATATTTTCAATCCTTGTATGAGTATGGGAAAATATTATAACATATTTAATAATTCTGCTACACTGATTTTAAACCAGCAAAATAATATTATGTATTTTATTGATTAAAAAGAATTGAGTTATAAAGTTAAATATGATGAAATAAAAAACAATTGTTACAATTTTTCATAGAAAAAGATGAATGGTCTATTCTTGTAACGAGCGATTCTATTTAATTTGTTGCAAGAAGAACAGCGATATTACAGCGTTCCAAAGAACCGCATTCTCAGAGGTAAAAAATTTAAGACCTTTTACATTAAATTTGCAATCAATTTTACTCCGTGACAAATCCAGTCTATGTTTTACTTCAATTTAAGTTAAGCTGCGAGAATTACCGTGCTTAGCGTCTTCTAGTATAACAAAATGAAAGAAATGTTTGGTACTTTTTATTAATCGTTCCAGTCAGGAAGGTATAAAGCATTAACTACATACATGTTCATACAAGTAAGTCAAAAAATATTGTTGCCGTGCTATTTTCTGTCTTTATTTCTTGAGATCATTTTTCATGTTTTTGTTTTTTACTTTACGTTGGGTGCTGGGTTTATTTCCCCAGTTTATTTTTTCAATTATATTATAACACTATTGTATTCATGTGAAGCATGTTGTTTTTATTTTGTTGTTGTATTTTTTTATACACTTTTGTAATCTTTAATCACTTTTGAATTCGGAATCGAAGTTATGAAAAGAAAGAAAGAAATACACAACTCTATAAAACATTACTATTAACTGATTCCAAGTTGGAATTTCAAACAATACTATTATTTACTTTCACCTGCACTCACACTTCACAGGTACAATTTTCTATATTAAATGTTCATGTTAGAGAAATAACAATTTTGCGATTTCATGTTTTATTTTTCCAGATCAACGAACTGAATATACTTTACTTTATTTTAAATAAGGTTTACATGTAACATTTTAAAAGTTATAAGATTTGAAGTTTATAGACATTATATATGTATATGAAATAGTTTTTTAAATGCTTCGAGTAATTTATACAGGCTTAATTATTTTAGTTTTTGTTTCTTACTTTACATGGGGCGCTGTGGTTCATTTCCCCGGTTTATTTTTCAATTCTTTTATTACACTAGGATTTAAATTGTTGTTGTATTTTTTTTATTCTCTTTTGTTATCTTTATTCACTTTTGAATTGCAATCGATGTTTGTCGTTGCATTAAATATATATATTATGAATTATTCATTGAATTATAAAATAAGAAAGAATGAAAAACACAAATCTGTAAAACATTACAATTGACTCCCAAGTAATAATTTTAAACAATACTATAATTTACTTTCACCTGCACTCACCGGTACCATATTTTATATTAAATGTTCATTTTAAAGAAATAACAATTCTGCGATTCAATGTTTTATTTTTCGAGATCAATGAACTGAATATAGTGTATAGTGTACTTTATTTTAAGTCTACCAGATGTACATGTAGCATTTTAAAAGCTAGAAGATTATATCCTCACTGCGGGTATATACGAGTAATTTATTCCATATTAATTACTTACATCTTTAAATATATTTCAAACATATCTTGTTTTAGAACTGTTTTTAATATTTTTTTCATTGCATTAGTTTTCCTTGCTGGTTTTGTTCACTTCTTTAATGAAACTATATAAGTTTTCTTATTCATTCATTTACAAATTCTTTCGAATACTTAAGCAATCACGGGTATTTTTAAAATATGTATGTAAATAGATATATCAAGAAAGTTGTTTGTTTTAAATCACAGACGGATTAAGGATGATTATTTATATCAGTAAAAAAAAATAATATCAATAAATATACATACATGTATGGGTATAATTTCAGTATTTTAAGCAAATTGATATAAAGTGCTGGAAGTTTTATATAGTATTTTTGTCAGCATTTGTTTATTTTAGATGGTGGGTGTATTAACGTTGTCACTTGGAATTTGAAAATGGGTTAACCAATTTTGACTTTATATATACTTTCATTATTAATATACAGGGTGACTGGTGAATTACTATCGATACTTGAGGACGTGATATTTGACGATCATATATGACAAAATAAAAATTAATATAACAAAAATATTAATAAACTTCTAAGTAAAGTTAACCAAAAGTTATGTAATTAATTACGCATCGTGTGAACATCCTACAGATTAGGTATACACACAAACTCACACATACGCGTGCGGAGGCGTGTTGTTGTATCGGCACGCCGCCGCACGTGTCAACACTTGGAACACTTGGATCGTGTCAACACTTTATTTATTTATACGGAAATTTTGTCAAAAATTAAGTGCCTATTTTTTTTTTACATAATTCGAATGAGAATCGTGTACCGAGTATTCTCCTCTAATATTGATAGTAATTCACCAGTCACCTTGTATAAAGTAAAAATAAATGTATAATACTTTGGAGTGTTAAAAAGTAATAAAAACTTTTTGCCTAACTTATGAATATTTATAATTATGTAACAAGTTTCATTCGTAACATTTATTACTAAAGAATGAAAATATTCCATCTTCGAAATCAGAAAACCTTAATCCGAAATTTAAATTATATTCTTAATTGACATTAATAACATTTCAGTAGAAAATCTTTAGTGATATTTTTAATAAAGACATGACGTATATTGTTAGACTTTATAATATTTTATTTTTAATTAATTTGATTACATGAAATACAATTTATAAGGCCCTTTTATGTGAGAGCACCATTGATAATAATTAGTTATAAAATTTTCTAAACACATGACGGTCTGAAAACATAGGATTTCTCATTTGTTTTTTTATACAATACAATTTTTTATAAAAAAACCTTCTAAATAATTGGACACTAATGGATTTATTTCCTATGTACCCATGATTTTTTTTGATAATACATCATCAAACGAAATTAAAAATAATGTTTATTTATATAATGATAGTAAAGAACAAAAAACTCAATTATAGCAAGGTTTGTTCCATTACACACACAGATGGAAAGAAAGCACTAAACTTCAACGAGACTAATTTAGATAGTAAATATAAAATTAATGTATTTTTTCCATTGTACTAAACGTCAATATTAATTGTAAGATCATATTTTGTAGTGAATAAAACTGACTTCCATTCACTAGCGAGTTAAAAATTCGTTAAAGTAATATTCAATATCACTTTCTTAAGCTACAATCAATTGCACATTACAAAAATTAAATCAATTTTTATATTATAATGAGAACAGCAAACGGATAAAAACATTAAGTTTTGTTATATCATACCTGTTATTAAGAAACATGTCAGTAACTTAAACAAAAATATAATACGCTACAGCTACTGTTTTGGACGTCTATATTTTTATTAATGTAGTTGTTAAGCAAATCTCAAAATTTTAAACTTCAAAATGAAGAGCGAAATTTCCCTGTTAAATATCTGGAAGCTAGAGAAAAGATGAAGATTTTTTTATTTTTTGTGTCTTGAGGTATCCTATTTTGGATGGTATTGCAAAAAAAAGTTCTTAGTATCTCATCGCGACCTTGTTCATTCATACGTATCTCAGTTTAAAGTTCACGTAACATTACTTTGGCGTTTAAAAGGAAACTTTGTTACCTCAAGAAGTATCATAAAGTTAAAAAGACATATTTCATTAAATATTCCAAATAAGATTTAGAAAGGGAGACTTTGAAACGGATGTTTAGAATTTACGCTGTTTGAATATGATATAGCATAAGTAAAATTGTTTTGTAAGAAATTAAAAAGCTAAGCATAATGAAATAGACTTACTAATATATTTCTTAAATACAATATGTGAATGTTTAAGTCAAATTTTTATTTACAGGTATGTTTTTAATTTGCACAAGTCTTTTATTTTAAGAGTAAAATGTAGAACATTCAAAAACTATAATGTTTTTCGCCTAACTTCAATATAGCATTGAAACTGTATGTCGCATAAACTTTGTTAAAATCCTGATATTTAAATATTTGTTTTTAAGCTAGGAGTTTTTTAATAAAAATTTAATACAATAGCGTATTCCGCTTGGAACTTAGTTGCTTTAATGATGGAGAGAAAAAGATTTTAATAAAAATTTACTTTTAATAAATAAGAACTCAGTATTTTTACATACATTATTTTATCCTAAAATCATCTTAAGCCATATTGCCTTGGCGTAGATTGATGTGTAACAGTTCATGTGATTGATTATCCACAGTCTAATGACACCCAACAAAGGTAAGTCTGGTTACTTTTAGGATAAGGTTTAAGGAAGAACAGCTTGCTTAATTATTTTTTTATAAAAAATATCATCATAAGCAAAAAATGTATAAAACAGTTAAATAATTTTCAAATAAAGTCCCTTGAATGTGTTGAAAATAATGATCATATATACTAAAATTATGTATATAACGTCATCTGAAATTTTAACCGAAGTTCCTAATACAATGTTTAACTATGATTTTCTGTTTCTCACTTACTCAATAGTTCATAGCAATCGTTTAGTTGTCTATTATCCACTCGTTCGAATTTTTGTGTGGTCAGTTAAGATAAATATGATAAATGCTTGTATATAAATGGAAAATTGTAATAAGCGTGTGTTGTAATTAAGTAAATGTGAAATAAATCTTTGTTGAAGTGATTATGTCAAATACAACATTATCCCATAAATTAAAGTGAAGTCACGTTTTTCTTTTCAAGGATGTATCTATTATAGTGAATATTTTTAATTTTTATAAATGTTCATCATGAATTTATATATTACTCCAAAATAATTTACATTATTTTATGTAAAATATTATGTTTTATTACGTCATTGATGTTAATATTTTCTCTTTTTAAACAACATGCCGTGAATAAGCTAGATGTTATAAATAAAATTCCGGAGATAGCAATTTTTAATTAAATTTTCAAAATCTTATGAAGTAACAAAGGACTTTATCTATATTGTTGAAAGTAATAACCACATAGTGGTGTAATTTTTTATATCAGTTTTAAAAAGGCATGATGTCGGTCATGTTATGTTTGTCTGTGATGATGCGGTAGTCATAAATAAAATGTTTAGAAATCATTTACGAAAAACAAACAAAAAGTAACATAATATGGATCTAATATATCCTCCTTCTCCATGTGACAAAGAGGCCTTTGCTCAGCAGTGGGCTCTGATAGGCTTATGATGAAGGTTAGTCTGAAGTTGAAGTCAAACCATGATGAATAATAGTTCGACCAGAATAACCCGGCAAAGATGGAAAGGCTCGATTTTTTCTAGTGTTACCGGGCTTGAGTACGGTCATAAGATATGTACATACATATACCTAAAATAGGATACCTGTGACCTCTTTTTTATATCTCAGTAGGACCGTAGTTATGAAATATGCTGTAACTTAAACTTCTCAACTAAAGTGCGTTTTTGAAAAAGCAAGTGGAACGATGGGATATTATTGAGATTTGCATATAAAGCTGTATCGTCGTCGGTGTTGGGAAACTTTTCTCTAGCGGAAAGTATGCGGCAAGTTTCTTATCGGATATTTTTCGTTACTTGTGCTACAAGGAAGAGATAAGTATGAAAAGTTGTGTGTAAGGGTCACTTCCTTTTTAAGAATTGCTATGGAGTAAGTTTGGAAATCATTGTAAACTATCGAAACAGTAGCAATAATAATGAAATAAATATGCAATATGATTGTTAACAGTTTTTTTATATAGTATTAAACAATAATACTTTCTTAAAGGTCATTGAAATTAGAATTTAAAAATTTGAGTATTAAAATTGCCTTATAAATATATATTACTAGTTTATGCCCGCGACTTCGTCCGCGTTAGTTTGGTCAAGAGTAATATATGTAGGTATAGCTGACCAGGCGAACTCTATTCCGTTTTAGAGGCCACAAATAATCAGGTTTTTCCTATTTCAATCAAACAGAATGATGGACATATTAGTTAGTTGTCAAATCTAATGTCAAAAAAAACGTTTGTATGGGAAACAGAAAGGGCTTTTTTCAGGTTTTCCCGGCAATTATTCCAATTTTTCTCACCTTTTTAACCTTAGCCTTATAGCCAAATCGGTTCAGCCGTTCTCGAGTTTTAGCGAGACTAAGGAACAGCAATCCATTTTTATAGAAAAGAAGAAGAAGATTTTGATATCATACAATTCGTCGGAAGTGTGTAAATTTCAGTTAATTTTATACAATTAATTAATTACAACTGAACACATAACACAATTCTTTTATGATTGTACCAATTATAAATGTAATTGTACCATTTTATAACCAGCGCTTTTGGTGCACTAATTGGATTGCTTCTATGGTATGATTCCGTCTTCTAACTTTATAATACATAGAATCCATTATTTTATCATTATTGAATAACACAGTGAGTATTTATGAGAATGTCTTCTATCCTTTAGAATTGAATGGCCGTGGGAAATTAATTAACTTTGATTTGTGGTGAAGTTATTTGACTTCATAGTACCATTGTGGTCTGATTTTCCAGTAGAATATGAATTATGTTGTTTTAGAAAGAAGAAAGAAAGAAAGAAAGAAAGTTTTAATTTGAGACACGTATATAGTGAGGTATAAAAAAAACAAAATAGAAAAATTACAAATTAAAAAACAAAAAATAAACATAAGAATAAAGAATAAAATAAAACTTATGACTAATTTACAATAATGCACCTACACCAAAACACGAAAAAAAAAATTAAAACTTAGGATAAAAAAAAAGAAATCAAAACAAAAAAAAAATAAACATTAAAATACATAAGGCGTGTCCCAAAAGGGTATACCATTCAGCTTAAAAGGTGTTAACACACCTTATGCTGATTTTCAATGGTAGCCTTTGAGCCTGATGGATGTAGCGGTGAACAAGTTTATAAATACACTAGTTTTTGCCCGCGACTTCGTCCGCGTTAATTTCGTCATTAGAAATATTTGTATAGCTGACTGGGTGAACTGTATTCCGATCTAGAGGCCATAAATAATCAGGTTTTTTCTGTTTCAATCGAACAGAATGATTGACATATTAGTTAGTTGTCAAATCTAATGTTAAAAAAACGTTTGTATGGGAAATAGAAAAGGGCTGTTTTTATAGTTTTCCCAGTAATGAATTATTTTTTTTCAGCTTTTATACCTTCCCTGAACCTCCACGAACATTTCAAGACTAAGATAAGATAAATCCGTTCAGCTGTTGTCGAGTTTTAGCGAGACTAAGGAACAGCAATCCATTTTTATATATATAGAAGATATTGTTAATGTGACAGTTAAATTATATAAACAAAAAGTTGATGGAACACATGACTGAGGTACGCAACGGAGCCATACCAGTAAAGGTAAGTTGTACATATAATATATAATATATATGTACACATAATATATATAATACACACATAATGTTATTAAAGCTCGATAATACAATATAATAATAGTGGATGTGACTATATATTTTAAATACACATATACATACATATATAAAATTATAAAATTATATAGAATTATCATAGTTATGTCATATATATCTGTATATACATAGACAACCACTCTCATACAAACACTCATACACATACAAACACACATCCAGGCATATATGTATATTAATTATACATTTAGGTATATACATTAAAATATAATATATTGTATTTAAAATAAACATACTTAGGTGAAAAATTCAATTACTATTTTGCTTTTGTTTATCAAGAAGAATTTTTCTGTATTTGTTTCTGAAGTTATGAATTATATTTAGGTTCCTCAGTGGCGGTGGAAGGTTGTTCCAGCACTTGGTGGCGGCATATCGAAAACTGCCTCTAAAGGCGGCCGTTCTATGAAGAGGCATAAGTAGCAAATATGATTTCGATCTAGTTGCGTATGTGTTCGTTTCGTGCGCCCAACGAAGTTTGTGATAAAGATATGGTGGAAGTTTATACTTGATTACCCCGAATAAAAGCGTTATAAAATGCAGTTGCCTACGGTACTCCATTCTCATAATTCTTGCGTTATTTAAATATTGTGTGACATGCGTACGTGGAGGTATGTCGAAGCAATATCTTGCACAGGCATTTTGCACCTTTTGTATTAAGTTTTTCGTACGTTGCAATAGTCTCGGGCCTACCACTACATCGGCAACTATTTTAGTTATAGTGTACTCCCTCACAATATAAATATGGTCTTTAATATTAATATTTGTTAAATACCTATTTTATTATTTTTTATGGATCTCTGGACATATATTAAAAAAGACGTGAAAAGATTATTAATAAATGTAACATCAATATGAAATAAAAATTACATTGTTAATTAGCATTTGTTCTTAAAATTATTGTATCTATTGAATATTTTCGAGTCAAGCACGTAAAAATAAGATAAAAGTGACTTATAATTTATTTTCCATCAATATTGTTTTTGCTAAAACATACATAAAATTAAATCAGGCCGCTTGTATGACAAAGGAATGCTCGTGTATTCATAACAACATACTTTGTACTAAGATTGTGTTTTCTTTTGTTCAGAGAAAAGAAAAAAAAGTCACATATTTTCTGATTGGTGGACATAGATACGACCTATTCGTCCATTATAGAACAAAACATCTCTCTTGTTTCAGTGTATACAATTTTACATTTTCAGGAAGCTAAAATATACTTGAGTATGCTCATCTAAATAATCTTTGTTGTTATTCAATATTTTTTGCCTTTTATATGATAGCATCTCAATGTTATTACACTTGATTCATTATAGATTCGAAGATTTATACAAAAGTAATAGTGTCAGTGGTGGCCGAGTGGTCAAGGGGTCCGCCTCTCGTTGCCGAGGGAACGGGTTCAAACCTGGCAAGTACCAATGAGATTTTTCGGAGTCATATGTACTTTCTGGGAGTATTTAGACATCACTGACATACGGTGAAGGTAAACATCGTGAGGAAACCTGAACTTATAGTTTCACAATTATAAGTTTGAAATCACCAACCCGTCTTGAGCAAGCGTTGTGATTAATGCTCAAAACCTTCTCCTTGTGAGAAAGAGGCCTTGCTCAGCAGTGGGCTTCTGATAGGCTGATGACATGACATGATGACAAATAAGTGTCTAGTCTAGTTTCAACTGTATTATATATTACATGAACGAAAATATATCTGAATAAACTAATGATAGTTGACTTTTCTTCTTCGTGATAAATGAAAAATTCAGACATAAATAAAACTATTTTAAGACTTATCTGAATGTGTCTTATGATTCAAAATTAATTAATTACATCTACTAAAAAATTGGGGCTTAGTTTTGTATATGACGTCTATGTGTATGTATGTAGGTATATGACGCCCAATTAAAAGAGCAATAAAACGTAATAATTCATGATATCAATAACACTGACCGATTTTTCATATTTGCGGTTTAAAATTATTTTATAAATATTGTATTTCTTTTCTCATAAATCATGCTTTGCTCTTTCTTTATACTTATGATCGACTTTCATTCGTGATTTTATATTTCATTGAAGTTTCTCACGTTCAACAAATACTACATGTTTTGAATTTGCGACGATAAAAAATATGTTCTACTTCTACAAAATGTATTCGAATTTAAGTGGAAGATTATTACTATTATTTCCTACAAAAGTTTATTCATGTATATAGAAAAAAGTATTTGTTTGACTGTATTTAATCATAACGGGAATATTTAATTTATAATTTACTAGCCTCCCGCCCTCGGCTTCGCCCGCTTGGAGTTCTGTTATATCGCGTTTCCAAGAGTACCTTTCAAAAGTCTGGGATAAAAACTATTCTATGTTCTTTCTCAAGGCCAACTCTATATCTGTACCAAATTTCATTAAAATCAGTTCAGTGGTTAAGGCTTGAAAGCGTAACAGACAGACAGACAGAGTTACTTTCGCATTTATAATATTAGTAACACTTTCAAGTAATGTGGCGTTGAATTGTAGTAATGTACTGGGCTAAAATAACACCATTGAACTTAAGTCAACTTTGATGCGTTTTAATACATATTATGGTTTGCAAAAAAATATTTAAAAAATATAGAAAAGAAAGCTTATTTATAAGACTAAATTAGTTTTACTGCATAACAACGACTTTCATGTGAAGGAGTTTTGAGACGGCCTTGTATGGGGCTTTCCCAAGTACACTATGGGAAAATCACGTATGTTCTGTCTCAAAACTCCGTATCACAGTTATTTCAAAACTAAATGATCTATAATTTTGCAGAGTTAGGTGTCGTTAAAAAAAAGTTACCCGAAAATTATACCATCTTAAACTATGGTGGTTAATTGTAATTTATTTATTTAATATACAAAATATTATTTAAGAAACGTTATAAGGATATTATAAGCATAAAAAAAATATATATTACTTATACTTTTATACAAAAAACTTTCGAGTAATGTGGCGTTGAATTGTAGTAATGTAGTAGGCCAAAATCACAACATTGAACATTTTTTTTTTTTTTTTTTTTTACCCGGGGGAATGTGCTCTACACATACCCGACCTAGCGGGGACTGGGTCGGGTTATGTGGGGATGGTAGTCCAACCCTGAAGGGGGAGGACAGACGCCCCTGAAGGGGACGCCCCGACACACTAAACCTAAACCGGGGTGTTCCACTCCTTTCCGCTGAGGCGTCACGGGTTCGCTATAGCGCACCGCAACGCAATGGCTGTCAGATGTCCTGACTCACTTCAAAATATGAGAGGCGCGCATCACCTTAACCCTCTAATATGGGCGACGGAAATCCCCGTCCGCCACCCATAGTCTCCTTCCAGCGCGCGGCGATGTTGCTACGTGAGGACCAGAGCCGCCACGTAGGCTCGACGCCGTCGACCACCTCTCCCACGACGCATGGGGAGGGATGCGATGCTTCGCTCCCTCTCCCTCTCTGCCTCTTCTTTAGCCGACATCACTGTCTTGGCAAAGAGTTCAACGGCCTGCCAGGCCTCTTCCCTCGTTATCATGGCGCTAACCAGGACCGGTAACGAGAGGTCCGGCCCTATGGTAGCCACCAGAGCGCCTCGAAAATTGTTCCAGGCGGGACATACGGCACGGGTGTGCTGTGCCGTATCCTCCTCTTCTCCACAATGATGGCACGTTGGAAAGGGTTCCTTGCGCACCACTCGACACAAATACCGACCAAAACATCCATGTCCGGTCAGCAGTTGCGCCAAGTGGAATGTCATGGAACCGAACTTCCTATCCACCCACTGCTTAAGGTGGGGAAGGACGGCCCACACCAAATCCCGCCCATATCCCGGGTCAAGTAGGCGCATTGCCCACTCCTCCAACACTTCAGCGTGCGCCTCCGCTCTCCATTTCTTTATTTCACCTTGATGGGGATAACCGTCGTCCTCCTGCCAAGCGAGAGTGCGTCGCTTCCATATCGCTGCGAGGGCTTCAGCTTCGAGATCCCACGGCGGAGTCCCTGCGAGAATGCATGCACCGTCATATGAAACAGTACGGTACGCCCGGGCCACCCTAAGCGCCATGGTTCGCTGTGGTCGGCGCAGCAAAGCCACAACGCGGCGGCTTAGAGTGCCCGCCCATAGGGGCGCACCGTACAACGCCATGGATTTAATGACACCAGTGTAGAGCCGTCGACAAGCGTCATTTGGGCCCCGGATGTTTGGGAGGATCTGCCCTAGAGCTCCGGCTGCAGCCACTAATCTTGTTGCCAAGCGCCGGAAGTGCTCCTCGAACTTCCACCTGCTGTCGAGGACAAGTCCAAGATATTTTATCTCGGAACCGACAGTAATGGAGGTTCCACCAACCACAATGTGACTTCCCGCAGGAGGCTTATTACGGGGCCCGTGGAAAGCCATAGCCTCAGATTTATGCAGAGCCACTTCGAGACCTATCGCCCTAATCCTTGCAACTACCTGGTCTACGCCTGCCTTGGTAAGAATGGCCGCCTCTCGGTGATTGGGGCCACGGGCTGTCACCAAAGTGTCATCTGCGTAACAAGTCACGCTGACACCTTGGAGGTAGGCACCGCGCAGCACCCAATCATACCCGATATTCCATAAAAGGGGACCAAGGACAGACCCCTGTGGAACACCGCAAGACATCACTTGCTCATTGAACATGAGTTAACTTTGATGCCTTTTAATATACATTATGGTTTGCAAAAAATAATAAAAAAAATATAGAAAAGAAATCTTATTTATAAGACTATATTGATTAAATAGTTTTACTCCATAACAACGACTTTCATGTTTTGGGGTTTGGAGACGGTCTTGTATGGTACTTTCCCACTGTGCGGTGGCGATGCAGAGTACCTATTCATTAAGGAACTTTAACTTCAAAAGCCTTTTTTTTTAACTTGATACACCCAAAACTTCTAAATATGATGTTCCTAGGTTCAGTGGTTAAAATTTTGTATACAAAAAGTTTAGCTTAGTAGTTCCTGTTCCGTTCTGTTCGAATTTCGGGAATTCCGTGTGTAGAATTTCATCCCCACGGTGGTAAAAATAACAAACGATTTTAAATTTCAAAACGCTAGAACAAATGTTTAAATATGTCTTATCAAGTGCTTAAATATAAAGTTTCATGGTTTTATCTTTTAAAATTAAGAAACCCCCTACAATCTTTCAACCCTTATTTCACCTCCTCACTGGTCGAAATTTCAAAAACGCTAGAACAAATGTTTAAATATATCTTATCTAATGCCTTAATATAAAGTTTCACGGTTATATTTTTTAAAATTAAGAAATCCCATACAAACTTTCAACCTCTTCATCCCCTTTTTCGCAATAAAGGGTAGCCTATGTTTTTTCTCAGGGTCTAAAGATTGTCTGTGCCAAATTTCATCAAAATCGGTTGAGAGGTTAAAGCGGGAAAGCGTAACAGACAGACAGACAGACAGACTTAATTTCGCATTTATAACATTAGTTGTGATTGACTCCCCCCTCTTACCCCAGTGACGCTTACATGGAGCCTACATCGCATGCTGGCTAGCTGAGCACGATGAGCAGCAACCACGCGACTTTTTTCCAATACTTGCATTTTTAAACTCGTGATATCTTCCGAATGAAATGTCCGAATTGAATAATTCAAAAAGTTATAAAAAGGTATTGAAGCCGTCTTGAATCTAAAGTAATTTATTTTGATAAGGATTAATACCAAGGTACAAATAAAGAGCCTTTTCAAGCGGCGGCATATAAATTAAATTTTTAGAACAAAAAACCGCTTACTGTGACATAACTATAATATTTAGACATATGCTGTCACGACACTTTTTGTAGATGATGATGAGTTCTGCAAAGTCGTAGTAAATGATTTGGTTCTATCATCAACAGTTTTCGCAGCGCACGCGACGTAAGGAATTTTTCAGATCATTTTTTTACACTTTGGGTTACATTATTGGAGTTTTAGTAAGGATCCCTAATATTTATTTAAATATTATATAGCTTATATTACTCGGGAATAATGTAGCTTTCCAAAGGTGAAAGAATTATTGAAATCGGTTCAGTAGTTTCGGAGCCTATTCATAACAAATAAACAAACAAATCTTTCCTCTTTATTAATATAGATTTCTATTATATGAATTTATAATTTATTTCTATTATATGAATTTCTATAATTATACTCGTATTTGATAAGAATTATTATAAACAGTTTTATAACGTTAGGTATTTTGTAAAGCAAATTAACAATAAAATAATATACATTTCTAACAAGTTATGTGTAGAGAAATCAGGCAGAAACAATTTGTTCATACATTACTTTATTCATTATTATTTTCAAGTAATTTGATTTTAGATAAATTTTACTTTTAAACGCATCAAAGCTTTAATTTTCTTGTCACTCTTTAACAAGTACACAATAATTATAGTAAAAATCAAATGGCCATTTAACATAATAATAATCAACTTTCATTCTGAGGTGAAAACTTTTTTCAGAATACTAGTTTTTGCCCGCGACTGTGTCCGCGTTAATTTCGCCATTAGTACTATATGTATAGCTAACCGGGCGAACACTATTCCGTCTTAGAGGCCATAAATAATCAGGTTTTTCGTATATCAATCGAACAGCATGATTGACATATTAGTTAGTTGTCAAATATAATGTCAAAGAAAACTTTTGTATGGGAAATAGAAAAGGGCTGTTTATAGGGTTCTCCTGGAAATGAATTAATTTTTTTCAGCTTTTAAACCTTCCTTGAACCTCCACGAACATTTCAAGACTAAGATAAGATAAATCCGTTCAGCCGTTCTCGAGTTTTAGTGAGACCAACAAACAGCAATTCATTTTTATATCTAATATATAAAATTCTCGTGTCACAGTTTTCGTGCCCATACTCCTCCGAAACAACCTGACCGATTTTGATGAAATTTTTTGTGCTTATTCGGTAGCTATGAGAATCGGCCAACATCTATTTTTCATCCCCCTAAATGTTAGGGGTAGTCCACCCCTAAATTTTTTTTTTTATTTTTTAGACAAAATTTTTAATTACTATTTTTTTATGATACAACGTACAAAAATACATACAATCCTAAATTTTCACCCTTCTACGATCAACCCTTATTTTTTAATAGCTATTTTAGTAATTTAATCATTTTTCATCTCCGGTCGATAACTGATCAATCGTCATTTAATAAGTTATCCCCGCCAGATATCTACAGGTGTCACTTCTGACCCAGTAAACAGCACGGAGTAGGGATGAGAACGAAGCCGGTCTTCTGTTTCTCTCACACAATTAGACTTCTCTCACTCCCTACACAGTTGTCGGCCATCGTTATTGTTTGTGCATCAAGTGTAGTAGTAACGTTGACAATTATTATTTTGCTAGCTCAGTGTAACTCTCATATTAACTATTAATCATTCCTAATCACTTCAAAACACGGAGATTTATGGCTTTAATAGGTAAACTCCAAAAATATAAATAAAAAAACGTAACAGATATTTCTTGATTATAGGGCGAAACGAAGTTCGCCGGGTCTTCTAGTATATGTATATAAAAAAGATAAGATATAAGATAAGATATAGGAATAAGATAAGATAAGATAATCAGCAGTTTCAGTTCAATATTGATTGAACTGAATATTGGTACTAATACTGATTTGATTGGACTATAATGATGGATACGTATGAGAAACAATATTAAATCCCCGAGGATATTTGTGCGTCGGCCTCGAGACCAGACATATTTTTGTATTCGCGAATTTTAAAGCGCGTAGTGATGATAGAGCTTACGGTTTTACGAGGTCATTAACGAACTCACTCGAAATAGGCTCGTCGTGCATTTGTACGCGGTAGAAGTGGGAGCGAGAGGTATAACAGCGAAATCTCTCTACAACCTACTAAAAGACTTGGGCTTGTCCAGAACTCACATACATAAATTCTTAGAACGTACATCGAAGGCAGCCCTAGAAGGTTAATTTAATTAAGATTTCTAGTGAAAAGTCGGTAACAATTTCATTCGTATAAGTGATTTGTTTTTACTTTATAATCTTCTTCTTCCTGGCAATTTCCCAGCTTTAGCCAGGGTCTGCCTTACATGTTGTGAATAGTTTTGGCTATTTGTTTTTACGACCGGCCGCCAGCCTGACAACAACCCTCTTTGGGAATGTTTTTACTTTATAATAGAGACGAAACTACTCAGCATTCCATGGATTCACCGTGCGGGTGCCGGGTCCATCGCGTTGCAGGGAGAGGAGCTTCAACAATGCCTGGGACTTGCGACCCAAGTCTAAGTTTAAGGGGCCCCTTAACTAACGCGCGTTATACGATCACCTCCACTGTCCAAGCTCCTCTCCCTACCTAACCAAATTTGAAAAGAACCTACTAGGGCTGCCTTCGATATACGTTCCAAGAATGCATTAATATTAAACAGAATATTGGTATTATTCAACACAATCCGTTAAAGATTCGTGTTTGGTATTTTTCGAACCGAAAAGTAGTAGGAACTTCTTCTAGCACGTGACTTGAGATCAATTTAACATTTCAGACAGAAACATATCAGAAGTAACATTTCAGAAGGAAGAAAGAAAATTTGTTATAGAAAAATAATATGCAAGTAATATGTTACACTATTTTATTCTTATATACTACATATATGAGGTTTTGGTTGGAAATATGTTTATTACAACATATTTAATGTTTTAAAAAATGAAGGAATAAATATAAATATTAAAATAAATTGGTTATTAACAGTAAACAGACAATAACAAGTTTTCAATTTGACGAGTCTGGAGTTAATTCGACAGAACTTCTGAATTTATTATTAGTTTCATAATGATACATTTATGTTTAAGTAATTAACTCATGTATCTAATATACAACAAGATATCAATGAAAGAATTTATTTAATACAAAAGTAGTGAAAAGAGTTGTTACAGAGACATGACCAAGTATATTGAATTGTATGTATAACTGACTAAATATACATAACTGAAATATTGACAAAACAGTCCAAATGTAAAAAGGGGTTTTTAGGGAAAAATTGATTAATTAATTTACATTCGGCCGTTTTGCGAAATTATTCATTAATCACAATTCCCTTTTGACTCTTAACTTCCAGAAACATTAGATTTAGATAATTTCTGTTTATTAAAAACAACTTGTTTCATTAGGTACAATGTAATACATATACCTATTATACTTTAAAATATCAATATTAGAACAACTCCCATGGCCCGGCCAAGTTAATATGTACAATGGAATTCATTCATATATGACGATAACAGATATTTTATTTGTGCACTGTTTTAGTGAATATAACTTTAGTATCGAGATTAGTCTGATATATAATTGTACATAACAGTAATAAACGATTTAATAAAATTTAATTTAAAACGTAGGTTGAAAGTTGTGCATAATATATTAATATACTTTATATATTTAAAACGAAATCAATGACCAACTTACTAATATTTAATACAAAGCATTATTCATTTAACAATTTTTTTTTTAATAAACGGTCGACTTTACAGCAACCATGACCACAGTATTTCTACAATACTGCTGGGATAAAATGTTAAAATATATGTTGAATATCAGTGATAAAACTGTTTTGAGTACATTTATAGATTTAAGGTTAATTGTAAGTATATATGATTTATTTACATCGTTAATTAAAAATTAATATAAAATTTACTACAGAGACTTCTGAGCCACTGATTAAATTTTTAATGAAGATATAAATCTATTGATTAATAATGATTAATGACTCTTCAGTTTCAACAACACGGCATGGCACCACTATTGATGTTGTATTTACGAGATACTTATCTTCAATTTCAACGAGTCCATTTCATATTTTAGCTACCACAAACCTCTTAATACTCACGTACCTATTCAGTCACAACGAGAAGAATCTACGAGTATGAAATAGTTTATTTGAAATATTTATTGACCTATTGATTCATTTCCTTAATGATCAATGGTTGTATATTTCTACTGTGGTGTCATATTTTTAAGTTAACAAAACCTTTTTTATTTAAATAAAATCTTTTTGATTAATTTTTATATTTATCGTTTATCACTACAACACTTAAGTTATTTTATTTTCTATACGCCAAAGAAGTATAACTTCTAACGCGTAGATATAAGTACATACAATCTTTTTATTGAAATGGGGATTTTTTATAATATTTTTGTGAACAAAAAAAAATCATTTACTAGTACGTATGTATATTAAACGTTTAAGTAGAGCGTGATGTATATTACTCGACTAAGACTGATCTGCAGTATTGTTTGTTTCGCTGAAATAAATGATAGTCGATTTAAGAGATTTATTATGTCTTACCTTCCTTATAATTTTTTGTTTACTGTTATTTAAACTTTCTTTCAATAATATGGAGTGACTAAAAAAATATGAGAAGTAACTTTCATATGTGAATCAAATGAGACTAAAGCTAAAACAAGATTTAAAGTACTTAAGAGCCTTGGAAGACCAAGAGAGTTTTAGGTTATTTGCAAAATTAAAAAATGTAAATTATGTTATTTGACTATGTAGCAAATAAATACATAGTTCAATATAATGCTTTCCCATTTATATCATAGAAGTAATCCTTTGCCCCCTTTTCGGGCCAAGACATTTTTAAGGTTATAAATTTTGGATCGAAATAAACCGTGTCATCGTTTGTCAAGTTTTCAAAAAGACTTCTTCTTTTTCCAGTAACAATTATCATAAAATAAAAATACCCCTTTTCGTATTGGTGAATAATGTATGAAATATTGACTCCATTGTAATAAAATATTATTAATTGTTAAAAAATACATATGTTTCAAGACTTTCTGTGGATATTACAAAATTATCTTCATTGTTATTTTTTTAGATACTTTTTATGTGTCGTCAAGTTAAGAACAATGAAATGAATCAGAGTTGTTTTAAATTATCCTTCTCTGTAAATATTTGTATATGAAAATGATATGATCATATATTTGGTTACCTCTAACACTTAATAAATAATTATTTATTGTAACCCAATTAAATCTTATAAATAAACAACTATTTGTTTCACATTTTGTAAGACATAGTTAATTTTCTTTTCCACTGCTTTTATTTGGCGGAAAGAATCTGTTCCTGATTATTTGCTTTGCTTTATTTGCTTCAAATACTTTTAGAACTTTCACTCTTCGTTACATGAAATAATGAAACACGTCTGTACTTTTTTATTAACAATGAATTATTTTTAAAATTTCTAAGTAATTTTTTCCGTACTTCCTTCATATTTTACAAATAAATCTTACTTCAAATTTAAATAGAGGAAGACAATATTAACCCTTTCATTACATAACATAAGTTTTAAATATTTTTTCTAAATATGTTACTCTTTATTAGGAAGTAGCTATGTGTTTTTTTTTTATAGTTTTTGTTTCATTGTAAAGCACCTCCTCACTGTTGTACTAAATGTAACATCATTTAGGCAAACATAATAACCGCATGCTTTTTACGAGCTTAAACACTAATTAATATATAAAATCGTGTTTCTAAAGATCTGTTACTGCAAGTAACTCGTAAATTATGATAAAACTTCGATTTATGACTTTATGAGTACATTATTATAAGGTTTAGGTTCCTTTGAAGAAACCGTGATCACGGACAGACGAGATTAGTGTCTGTGAGTTAGTCTTGTTATTAGTGGACTTGACATAAAAAATGTATAGCGCTATCTGAAAACCTTAGTTTCATTTAAATAAATACATGTGAAAATCTTAGATATCCTTATAGTTATAAGTTTTTGTCGTAATGGCATAAATTTAGCAACGAGGATAAGATTGTATGGAATAAGTTATTTATTTAATGTTTTAGAAAAACACCTACATTTTAATTGTTATGTATGACTATACACTATATCATTTAAAATGATAGCTTTTGGGAAATGCCATTGGAGTTTTCATGTCACAGTAATTTTTCAACTTCACCATGCTCTTTGATTACCATATTGAGATTCTTCTACTTTTTCCTACAGTCAATATGTGCACAGGATGGGACTATTTTGAAATCCTATTATATGATATTCATAGATTTCGAAGATTATATAATATCAATACTCAGTAAGCAGTTTATAATATAAATAGCAAGTTATTTGCTAATCTCACCTTACACTACGTCTGCTTACAAAATTATAAAATTTTCGGTTCATATGTCTGAACTTGTGTGCTTAATACATACACACGAAAATGACAAAAGTGCTTTAAAAGTACAATTTGAATAAATTACTTATTGATGTTATATTTTTAGGTAAAGTTAGATATCATATTTAATTGCATTTACCAATAAAACAATGTTCATGTTAATTAAATACAGATTGTTTTCAAAGCAAATAATTATATTAATTAACTAATTATGACCTTCGATTTCAGATTATTTATTGTATAAGTTCCTAATGCTGATCAAAATTCTGTACAAGCTAAAGATTAAATATTATTTTAATTACTTGATATTACATAAATATACTTTTAATTACAACACAAAAATTGCTATTTAAGTGTTAGTTATTTTGAGAAAGTATTTTTATTTCAGGTTCATGAATTTATATATATTTTATGAAAAATTTGAATCTAATGTCATATTGGACACAAACTACTTGTAGCGAATAAACACTTCAAGCAATTATCAGTTTTCACTAAGCGTGAGTTATTAATTATAACTTGATTTTGTATATCAAGTAAGTTCAAAGAGCATTGCTGTTTAATTATAAGAAGAGGCCTTGCACGCAATCTTCGCTTGAGTTACATTTGATGTGATGTAGGTGGATAATCTATTTGGATCATCTATTTTTGATATGCTTATTATATTATTCAAACTTGTATATTCTAGCATGAAAATATTAATAACAAAAGACGTTCTATAACGAAAACGTGATGACGGAGTCTATAGTACAATAATTGCTGAAAAATTAAAACTACCATATATTCTTATATTTAAAGACAAATGTAGGCATTCATTACAATAAAACTATAATAGTTTACGAGCAGAATTAAAGTATTTACAGAAGTTAATGGTACAAAGTTGAAGTATGTCGTATAAAGAAACACCTGAACTTATATATTCCTATAAAACTGATGGTTACTTGATAACATTAATAGTAATATAATTGTTTTTTGGTTATAACTAATTACATAAATATACATTTACAAGATTGTTTAGACGAAAATGATAATGATGATATCTTTATATTCTCTAATGGGTAGCACTATTTATATCCTCCTGCCACTGCACTTTCAAAAATTCTTCTTCAATACAATTTTAACATTTTGATTTGCTCAACAAAAATAGCATCGATACAAAGACCACATACATATGTGGTACCACGATAATATACATATATTAGAATCATATATGGCAAGCTTAACGGCGTTATAAAATGCTCTTTTTAAACAGTTAGAGTCCAGAATTCAGTATAACTAGTTTCATAAAAGGGAATCCAGAATCTAACAATTTTCAGAAATTAAGAATTCATTCTATCATATATATCTACTGAGAAGAAATAATACATGGACGGATCAAAACCGAATATTCAAAGAGAAATAAATACTAAGACTCAACAACAATAGAATCTCGGTTTAATTTTAGTTTGTAATTCCTTATATTGTTCATTTAATTTGTCCAGTCAAGTAAATGTCTTTCGCGGAAACTAAGAAGACAAAAGCAATTTTAACAAAATATATCATAGTGTTATTTTTGTCTCTTTTAGTTATTTCATGTCAATATTCAGAAAATGGCTACTAAAGAAAAACAGTTAACAGTATGGATCAATTCATCTATTAAGATGTTCAAAAATAATATAATAGCAATAAAAGAATATTTACTTTATTTAAAACAGAAAATTTACACTGCTATGAAAATATGTCCGAAAGCAGATGAATGTAATAATTTTTATAGCTCATTTTTAAACTGAATGTCTCATATTTATTGCGAAAACCGAGAAGGAACAGATCTTGAAATATTCCCGTCACTTTTCTATTTTAGGTTCGACTGATTTAATTTCAATACATTAGGGTGGTCCTCAATTATGGCAAGAAGGCTTTGTGCTTTCACAAAAGAAGGAATCATTTTAGTGATCATTTAGTCTCCATTGTAGTACATAAAATATTCCTTGTAACTCATGTCAAAATAAATTTTAAAACTAGACTTATAATTATGTTTCGTGTACTTTAAATAAAGTTAAGAAAGTGTTTTTAAGTTAGTTTTGTTTTCAACCATCTATCGTCAACTAACTTTATACTATTAAAGAGATGTTTTCAGGTGTTACATAATTGACTGTTGTCTTCGTTCATCAAATTAGTATGTCTGTCAAAGTGGTCAAATGTAATGTTTGGGCTGGTCCATTGCATATATACACCAAGCTGACTTCAACGGAGGTCTATTTTTAATGTCTAAAATGTATTATTTAAACCAGGAAATATCGCCCCTTTCCGTTCATATAATATATGACGAGCCGGAGTCAAAATCTAAGGTATATATGTATTATGAATTTGTGTTAAACTTTGTTTCACTTTTTTGTGGTTTATAAATTCTTTTCCAATGACACATTCTTTAAGATGTTGTTAATTCTATCAGGCATGCAGTTGGAGTAGAGCATAGCTTAAATGCTTTACCTAGTACCTCGATGTTCAACGTCGAAAGGTAATGAGGTCCCACGATACAAAAATCTGACAATAGTATCTTATTGGGGAGGATGATAATATATGTACATTTCCATTCAGATAACTATCTGTATGCGTGGATTCTCTTTAGGAAATACGTCCCAAAGTATTCCTTTCGAAAAATATGTCAAGAAAAGCTAAAGAAACATTTGCTTCGGATCCTATAGTGAAATTAATAAGTATAAACAGTACAAATGTGATAAACTTTTATCTCGTCTTTCAAAAATCTGGTGGAAAGAAAACGAAAAGACGACTAAGAAGTAAAAGACTAAAATATATATTATGAATTAACTTCGCAAAACAAAGTTTTATTGAAACTGGTTTAAATATATTAAAAAAATATTATTGATCATATATAGATACATATATAGATTTTACTAACGCATTACTTAAAGTTAGTTAAACTAGAAGTCACAAAAAAGTTTAATTATCATTTTTTTATGCATTTACCATAGCCTCGGTAGTTTACTCATTCATATTATATCATATTCTCTGAATAAGTTAGTACTCGTAAAATAATTACATATAATGGAATTAATTAATTTAATGTTACAAAATCATTATGTAAGTAATTTTAAATATATAGTTAAAGCCATTTATATGTTAATAAACATATTTTCATCAAATATGTGACATACAAGTGTCAGAAGTAACAGTTTACGTACTTTAGTTTACAATAGTTTTCATTCTTCATCTGATTTCTTAATAATATATTTATTATCTTTTGCTCAGAGGTTAGCTCCAGATTATTTGAAATTTATATGTCATTATTATGTAAAAAAATAAATGGAATATTGTTATTATTCCATACAATCCGTAATAGATTTGTATTGCCTATTTTCAACCCCAAAACTAAAAGGGACTTCTCCTAGCACGTGACTTGAAACTGATGTGAAACAGCAATAAACATTTCCAAAGACAGGAAGGATATTTGTATTTTCGTTTGTAAAATACGAGTAAATCCTATTTTATAAAGTAAATTAAACATATTATTAATTTATATGCAGTTTTTGTATAAATTTTATTCATTAAATTTGTTTCAATACTAATTAACAATAACTTAAAATCAAGTTTAAAACTATAAAGATGTAAAACGAAATAAATGACAGTGCTTATAAATAAAATATGTTCGAAAATCGAATTGTTAAAAACAATTTGATGTTTTTCAAGCAAATCTGTGAAAAAATGGTACAGACGGTTTTTTAAGTTCTTCTTTACATTTAAAAAAAGTGGATTGATATCGTATACGTAATACTATATTCTGATACTAGAAGACCCGGCGAACTTCGTATCGCCCTATAATCAAGAAATATCTGTTTCGTTTTTTTATTTATATTTTTGGAGTTTATCTATTAAAGCCATTAATCTCCGTGTTTTGAAGTGCGACAGAATGATTGACACATTAGGTAGTTGTGAAATCTAATGTCAAAAAAAAGTTTGTATCAACAACTGCTAATAAATTAAAAATAAATTAAAAAACATTGTCCAGCGGACAAAATTGTGAATCTTAACCATTCCCAGATCCTTTTCAACTCACACAAAAAATTTCATCAAAATCGGTTCAGTCGTTTGAGAGAATTATATATATAAAGATATGGCATAAATCGTACTTCCATTAGGTATTTTTTTATAAATGCTGATTTTGGAAATATATGACTAAAAACGTTCTAGTCTATGTGACTTCTACTAAAAAGCAATATTGAGAAAACATTCCGAATACAAGAAAAAAAAATGCTTCTTGACGCAACAAGCAATGAATTTATTTTTTAAACTCAAGAGGAATTCTGGAACTTAAATTCAACAGTATTTTGTATTACGGAAACACGTCGCGGCAGACGAGATCACGGTTACTGTAAAGTAACCGAAATGTCGGAAGTATGTAGTTTATAATCAAAAATATAAAATCGCGTAGTAAATCCGAAAATATTAGTTTCATTAAAGCCAATTCATTTTTCTATAGTTAATTTCAAATTCTATATTGTCTATAAAATAAAAAAAACAATTATACATTATTTTAAATTATAGTGATATATACAGGGTGACTGGGGAATTACTATCGATACTTGAGGACGTGATATTTGACGATCATATATGACAAAATAAAAATTAATATAACATAAATATTAATAAACTTCTAAGTAAAGTTAACCAAAAGTTATGTAATTAATTACACATCGTGTGAACACCCTACAGATTAGGTATACACACACACACACACACACACACAAACGCGTGCGGCGGCGTGGTTGTTGTATCAGCACGCGTCCACACTTGGAACATTTGGAACGTGTCCATACTTTATCTATTTATACGGAAATTTGGTCAAAAATTAAGTAGCTATTTTTTTTACATAATTCGAATGAGAATCATGTACCGAGTATTCTCCTTAAATATTGATAGTAATTCACCAGTCACCTTGTATATATAGATCAAAAAAAAAAAAAAAAAAATAAATATTGACGGGATATTTTTCATGGACATCATTATATTTTGTTTCAGGCTGCCGAGGCTGTATAACCTGTATATATATATATATATATATATATATATATGTTTATGGTTGTGAAAATTAGAAGATTTCAGATACCATTCATTGGAATACTAAGCCGTGTGTACGATGAACGTAACTGTAAAGTCGGTTTAGGTACATATAGGTTATAACTTAATTACATAAAATATTCTATGAGTCATCGTAGTTTTCCTGGAACTTCTAACCAACTGTAAAGTGCACTTATATATTTAAATTTTCTTACTTATAATATTCGTGTTTGTTATTAATACTTTAATGGTGCATCATTCATAGCCAATTTACTTTTAATTTATTCATTCAGTTTATAGAAAGGAATGAGAAAAATTACGAAGTCATTTTATTTCTATTGCATACAATGTATCTCTATAAAATCTATATAAAGTCACATCTTACAATTAATACATTATTTGTATTATAATCGATTAAAAAAGGCTCTTTTATTTTATGTCATTATTACTTTAGTGTAGATTTTATTATAGTAAAAGGAAATTACGGGAAAAATAAAATTAATCGTACAGAAAATCTTATTTAATGGGTAGTTGTAGTCTTTTATTTTATTAAAATACTCATAATATGACAACATATTAATATAAATCTGGTTTTCTTTAGAACTTATTACTTTACAGTTTGAATTAAGATTGCATATATATAATTCCATTAATACTAACTTTATAGAGCTTTTATTTTATAGTAATAATGGAGTATTAATTTGGAAAGTTGAGTAAAAAAACTGACGTTTCTTTCTTTGGTCTTAGAAATCTTCAAGTCTATACAAAGTTAGAAATACAGATATTATTAAAAGCATGTAGCATGTATTTATCAATTTATTTTTTAAATTTTATATACGTTTAATAAAATGCAACTATTGGAAATTTAGGAAAAAAATATGATTATTAAATTAAAAAAATGGTTTCTGTATGATAATAATTATTGATAAATACTTTTAATGAGAAAAATTCAAAGCTATCGCATAATCTAAAACAATACCATATAAAGATTGGCTAATATTTATAACCAATAGAAAAAAATATATAATTCCTGGCAAACATGATTGAACATTCTATATATATTTTGATACTTTTTTTTTTATTTCTGACTTTTTCATATAGCGGCATCAGTTTTATTTAAGTCAAACAATACAATGAAATATCATATATAAATATTAAATTCATATTACAATCATACAACAGCTTTTGTAAAGTGTATCTGTAGTGAATACATAACAATTTATTTACAAAAGTAATTATTAATTAGCTATATACATATGTTATACATAATAATAGAGCAAAAACGCTGTACGTGACTAGTTTGATGGCAGCTATGAAAGAGAGACGCTGACGTTCTGCAAAATTATGGAACGTTCTAAGATCAATGAAAAAATGTAGCTTATGAAATTTATGACGAGAAGGAGAGAATTTTATCTTGCGATTATTTTATGGTTCGGACTCTAATCTAGAAACTGTAGCTCATTTCGTTTGCATTTTTTGCTGACTTAGTTTTATTTTTAGAGCTAATTTTAGTTGAAGGCTTTACTAATAAACGAGATTGTTTCACATAACTTACGTAACATTTGAAGATTATACCTGTCAATCTGTTAATATACATAGTACATATATAAGTTGTCCCAAGGAGCTCAGTATATATTCCTCAACATGTATTCGATTATTAATAGTAATCATGGTCATAAATGAAATCGTAACTATTGTTAACAGTTTTAGAAAAACAGGTATATTTGTGTTGAATGGTTTTTATATAATTTTCATGATTATAAGTAAATCATCACTGATGTATAGGTTTTCTCAAACAGAATTAATAATTTAATAATGACTTCCATGAAACATTGCTTGTAATTAAGGTGAGAACGATAATATGTCCTTCTTTGTGCTGTTAAAAATGAATCATACTTGACTTAATTTATTTATAAATTCTCAGTAAAAGTTTTTCTGAATTCTTTTAAATATTAAAAAAAAACTTCCTACGAAAGTAACACAACTTGGTACAATTATCTTTACAGATAACTATGTTTACATAAACATTCAACCTTAGTTAAAATTTAAATTTTGAGCTCCCGCTCAAAATTTAAATAGATGTAGGATGTTATATTTGTATTTAGATGTTTAATATATGATTAATATTAAATGCTATTAACAAATTATTGAATCCTAAAAAGTGGACTTTCAAAATACACAAAGTTACCTTGAATGGGTCAAAGTACAGATATCAAAATAAGATTTTTAATATTTCACTGTAATAAATTATATGAAATTAATATCTAATACTAATACATCCATGTTGCATTATAAGATGACTCATAATAACAAAAAAGTGATATATTTTTTTTTCATAAAATGTTTTCTCTAAACGATTATTATCAATTATAATTAATAATTTTTTTTGTAATCTACTATTTAAGTTGATATAGAACATACAATTTAAACAATAATGTTCCTTTCCTTCTAAAACAATAAATTTAACTGCGTAGTAGTAACCTTTAAAACTTATCCGTGACGTCACTGTGTGGCTTTAATACAGTGATATATTTTTTAATTGTCTACATAATTTGATTAAGCTAAATAAGATGTGGGTAAAATATCTTTCTCTAGATCTTCAAGGTTCAAAGAAGACCCTTCAATGCACATCATATCACTCATAATAAAATTTTATCTGAATACTCATCAAAGTAACATAAAATTACAAAGGTTTCATCATCAAAGTCGTCCTTTAGTAAATACTTCTCGAGGTAACGAGGTTACAATTTCCATCATCTTTATAATATATTAAAAAATAATAATTAATATGTTATAGAAAAAATTCTTTATATGATTCACAGGCAATGAAACATTAATTTATTAACTTTTCTTGTCTGTGTTTTATTTTCTTACAGTATTCACTTTCTACAGGGTGGCCCAGAAAGACCGAAGTGGTGTGAATTGCTTATAACTTTTTATTTAAGAGATATTTTTTTAATTTTTTTTTTAAATACATTAAATTTATGGGGAATATTTTTGGATTAGTTATTAAAAATGATATCCCGCAAGTGGTGGCCATATTCTGCTTCGCACAAATGTGCTCTTTCCAACACATTTTCCATGACCTTTCGCAAAACTTCCGGTGGTATGTTGTTAATTTCTTCTCGAATATTGGTTTTTAACTCCTCAATAGTCCTAGGCTTATTAACATAAACTTTTCCTTTTAAATAGCCCCAAAGAAAACAGTCTGGAGCGGTTAAATCCTGGGACCGCGGAGGCCAATTAAAATTGCTGTTACGAGAAATTATTCTTTCACCAAAGATGTCGCGTAAAAGAGTCATTGTGGCCCTCGCAGTGTGCGCTGTGGCTCCATCCTGTTGGAACCATATTTGCGGATGGTTTTCCACGGCTGGCAGCGACGTTCTTGAGAGGCCCAGTTGTGACGAACGTCTCCTGGTTGATGTTTCTGGATCCTCCCGAATACTCTCCTGTACCACTTGAATATTGTCAGCCGTGTGGACAGTTCGGTGTCTGTCGGAACCAGGAAGGTTCCTTACTGCTCCTTGTTCTCGAAAATTTGCAACCAGACGGTTTATTGTTGACTGAGAGGGTGCAACCCGCACATTAAATTGACGACGGTATGCACGCTGAGTCAACACAATGGACCGTTGATTTGAAAAGTAAATTTCAACAATTTGGGCACGTTGTTCAATTGTGTATTGCTCCATTATAAATTATCCAAGTCTTCTTTACAAAATACTGAAAAGAAAAGAAAAAAAAATTATAATAAAAAAGCTATAAGGAATTCACACCACTTCGGTCTTTCTGGGCCACCCCGTACTATACTTATAGTGAGTCTTTATGACATAAGTCTGTGCAATGTCGGTCAGCATGAAGGAAAATGTAGGAAAAAAATGCTTTTTTTTGCATTAAATAATTTATCAATAACATATATAGGGACGTTGTTAGGAGTTTTAATAAATTATTATTATCATATCATTTCTAATATTATTTGAATTCATTTTATCATATGTTTTCTTCATTCCTTCTAATATTATTTGAATTCATTTTATCATATGTTTTCTTCGTTACTTTAGATTATTCCCGAGGTGGAATTTCTACATAAACATTTTTATTTATATACCAAAATAATTTTTGTCTCTTATCTTGAAGAATATTTAAGCTTTATTATTGTTTTAACTAATTATGGGAAATTAAAACTAAATGGGAATAGTGAAGTCATGTATAGAAATGGTAAAAATCCCTTACGTATTACATTTCTAGGTTAATAGAAATAACTAAATTCTTTGTAAGATCTTGGTTCTAATGTTTTGTATAACTTTTTCTTTATAAGGCACAAGAAAAATAAATGAGCAATGAAATGTTATAGGTATATCTCAAATTCATTGTCAATAATAGTCATGATTGTGAACTCAGATATTCTTTTGATTAGTAAGTCACATTAAGATATTTAGGTCTTATATGTATCAAATCAACAAGAAATAATGTTTGTGTGTTAACATGATGAGAGTCAAGTGCTTTATTTTATATACATTACATTAAAGTTAGTCACGTTCAGTATATATATGTTTATATATAAATAAACGTTCGCAAAACATAACATGCAACTTGAAACTATATGTTATAAATAAACATTGTAATACTATTACATCTAAAGTGTTATTCGATTTGATGTTTTTCATTTTGTTACCACCTTTTATTGCTTTCTCGTAATTTCAGCGGACTCTTGATTTAATTAATCATGATTTGATTCTCTGTCCATAAATTGAAAAGGGATTGCTCACTTTGATGTCAGTTCATATTAATTTCATTAGGGAGTTCTCAACTTTTAATTAACATAAATATCCTGGATTGACACTTTGTAATTAACAATCTATTTATTCTTTCAACAATAATGGCATCGAATAATTTTAAGTGTTGTATATTTTTGTTGTTAATACAATTACCCATTTACTCGGATATTTAATTCTCTAGAGAACTTTATTATGAGTGTGTTAATAACAAGAACTATGTTCTTTAATTCCTTTTGTTCTCTCTAGTCGTTTGTTCGTACAAATTCTTGTGCTAACACAAATTTCTGGGAATACTGATCAAACATTTTTTTTGCACATCAATTAGAATTATTTTTTTAAATATAATAAACTGTATTGATTTTAAATTGTTACTTAATTTTAAATACGACACTAATTTTAATTATCATGTTTCAACATTAGCTAATAGCTTTAAAAATGAGGGAGTATATAAAAGTCAAAAACATACTAGGTCAAACGGCAATAAGAAACAACTTTTAAATATTTGCTCCTATATCAACCTTTTTTTGATATCCTACAATATCATAATTTTCGTTGCAACTCCGTTTCTTCCGTAAAAGATGGAAATATTATACAACGTCACATGATAACAGTTATTTTTCGACAAAAACTGTAAGTTTTGATAATCTGAAAACTAAGTAATAATAGATTTAGTAAAAGTGTGCTTTTGTCATAACTTGTATAATAGAGCTAATTCTAGTTATTACGTTTCTTATTTATTTATTTATTTTATTTAGTAGTGACTGATTGAAAAGGTAAATTATAGATTGAATAATGACAGATTGTCGAGATAATATTATTGATTCCAGGTTTACTTCTGAGTTATGAGTAATGACTTTCTATAATTGATATTAATAAGTCACACAAATGTGTTTACATTGCTTGAAATCAATATTATCTCCCTCATGAGTTCTAAGTGAAAAAAGTAACTTGAGTATGTACTTCTATAATATTTTACTTTTAAAGAAATTAGCTACTTAAATTATAACAGCTCCACATTATACTTTATTAAACGAGCCCCAATCATCTGGGATAATTTCAAAGGTTTCTAATTTGCACTGGATAACGCATTTTGATTTGCAACTCCTTTTATAAGCGAGTTTCCCCGCTCGAAATAACATCCGACTCGTGATTTGATTAACCTTGCCCTGATTTCGTCTAATAATATAAAACAATTTTCACTTGAACATTCCCAGATGATTGTTTGTGGGTAGGTGTGAAAAATATAACACTTTTTCGGTGACAGATATTACAATCTTATTTATTTTATTAAAAATTAATCATCAATAATTATTATCATTAAAACATATTTACTATTGAGAGGGGACTAGAGTGTTTATTTATAAATATAAAGCAATTTCACTTAGTTTAAAGACGTTTTTTTGTACTTTTCTTCAAACCACATTATAATATAACCCACATGGTCTAAAAAGTTTTTGTAATTGAGGCATTTATAAATTTTTGTTAATTTATTAATAAGTTTCGCATATAAAGCTCGTATTTATAGCTTGTCCTTTTAATTAGTAGCCAGTTTCATCACCCAAATACGACTACATCAAAGGATACTCCTGGGCGTCATAAGCTTGGTAAGTTTAACAAATACGTTGTTAGCGTTCATAAAGAGTGCTTAGTATGATGTCACATCTATCACATTCGTGATCTACTAATATTACTGCGACTTCATCTACAACGTCAGCATTAAGCCTTTTACGATGTTTTCCACAGGAAGCCTGTTAGGCTCAATTATAACTTTATAATAGTTAGTTTAGCCTTGTGTAATGGAATCTATTATGATTGTGAAAATTCTAACATACTTCTTTATGATCTCGCATATAAGCCTGTTCACTGTAAATTAATACTAGATTCATTTGAATAATAATTTTTCTCTTTCTTTGGAAGTAAACTACAATGAGGTAATAAATTTTAAGTTATCATGATTGATTCATTGAAGTTATCAAGATTTTGATAACAAGAAATGTCATCTGGAATGCACTATTATATAAAAAACAGCAAAACTGTTTAACAAATTGTTAATTTAATTAGACTGAGGGTAATTAACATTCAGTAAAGCTTTTATAAAGTTAGCGGTCTCATAGAAACTTTCAATATTCACTTTTCTACCTCATATTAAATTTGATTATTTTCTTTAGTTTAGGGAATTATAAAATCAGGAATACTGACACATCACCTTACCTCTTATGAATCTCAATTTAGAGTAATCATTTCTGTGACAATACAAATTACCTTTTATCTTTTTAGTGACCCATATATTCATATTATATAGAACTCTATTTTCTGGGTCCTGTATCTTTGTAACATTTTATTAAGTAAATGCTAGGATCGATCAACATAAAACTATTCATATTTTGTCTGTGACAGACCCAAGTTAATAACTTTATACCTGCCAATAACAAATTAAGAAATTAATAACATTCAACTCATACGCGCTTACCTAACCTTAAAACAAATTTACATAGATCAGAGAAATAATAGGTATACGGATTGTTCAGTAAAATAATTAATTTAATGTTCGACGTCATTCTTAAAATAACTGTAGTAACTTTTTATGAGCAGATTGATATAATAATATTATTGATAAGTCAACTTTAAACACTAAACGAAACGTTCAACTCTACGTGAAAACCACATCGGAATCGAATGAGCCGTTTCTGAGACTAGCGTGGACAAACGGATAAATATTATAATATTACATTTATAAACGGATAATGTATTATATATTATCCAATCATAATGACAGCTCGTTTAATCAATAATCCAAAAATATATATTACATAGTTTGTATGAAATCTTACAGCATTCCTGTTTAGTTTAGACTTGATAAGTATCAGATGAACAGACAGTAAAACAAAGATACATTATAATATATATCAAGCAAAATAATCTTCCGTAAGAAACTTATACAAATGTGTAAAGTATGAAATATAAGATAAACCAACATCGTTCAATATACATAATACATAATAAAGACATAAATTAATAAAATTTAAATTCAACTCATACGGGCTTACCTAACTCCAAACAAAATTATATAGACTTTATACATACAATATTGGAATAGTTGACAGCAGCGTAACTTTGACCTCGCTTTATACACGACGCTTTGTGTACAATCAACAGTTGTCCAGCCAAAACTGAGTCTAATTCGGGTGATGAATATATTGATATTAGGTCAGCTTATACTGGATATTAAAAATATCCGACATTTATAATATTTGATCATATCTTTAATTATAAATATTTTAAAAGCCAGTCATAATAATATATGATCAGAGAAATTATAGGTATACGGATTGTTCAGTAAAATAATCAATTAAATGTTCGACGTCATTCTTAACATAACTATAGTAACTTTCTATGAGTTGATTCATATAATAATATTATTAATAAGTCAACTTTAAACATTTAACGAAACGTTCAATATTAGGTGAAAACCACATCGGACTCGAATGAGCCGTTTCTGAGACTAGCGTGGACAAACAGACAGATAAACACACGATATTTATAACAATATTGTTTTGAGTTCTATTTGCGATGATAAAGTTAAAGGGAATATTATTTTAAGGTTTATTTTCTGTTTTTAGTTTATTGTAATATTAAATTTCTTTCAACATATCAACATTAAATTTATATACGGGTAATGTAACGGGTAAAGTCAGTGGTGGCCTAGTGGTTAAATGGCCCGTCTCTCGTTGCCGAGGGCGCGGGTTCAAACCTGGCGGTACCAATGTGATTTTTCGGAGTCATAAGTACTTTCTGAGAGTATTTAGACAGATGAACAGACAGATGAACAGACAGTAAAACAAACATACAAAAAAAATATATCAAGCAAAATAATCATAAGTAAGAAACTGTTACAAATGTGTGAAGTATGAAATACTAGATTTGACCGGGACTTCGTCTGCGTTAATTTCGGCATTTGTAATATATAAAAAAAAGCCCACAAATGGGGCAATACCCACTAACTACAAAACAACAGAAAGGTTATAAAAATTAAGAATTACGTTAACATGAATAGTTTGGCAGTATTTAACAAATTAACTACAGAAAGAAACTGTTGTCTATAGATATTGTCTATCAGAACTCTTTTTTTTTTTAACGAAAGGAATGCTTATTGGCTGTCGATCGTGCCTACATAGACCGGTAAAAGGTACATAGAGATAATGTCGTTTTGGCTAGGAGTTGAGTTCTCGAGTAAGTAAATATGGTTTTTCGCTTATATGAGGAAAAATCGAACATTTTCCGGAATGTAAAGTAGCCTATGTGTTATTCCTGGACGTCAGCTTCCTGTATACAAAATTTTTCAAAATCGGTTCAGCCGTTTGAGCGTGAAGAAGTAACAAACACGCACACACTCACAAACTTTAGCAATTATAATATGTATTAAGTAAGATAAGTAGGTTAAGATTAACCAATATCGTTCAATATTATATATTACTTGGAACAGAAATCGAAGGTCAGTCCAAAGTTTTAAGAAAACTCTGCTAGACTAGGCATAACAAGAAAGTAAACAAAGGGCATGTGTTCTTATATCAAATATATGCATTTCATGTCACATTTTTAACACTAAGTTTTTTTTTTTTTTTATAATCATTTCAAGTGTAGCACAATAATTTAAATTGAAAAAATAATTTATATTTAAATTGAAAGGACTACAATAACTTTTCGCATGTTTCTAAAGTAAATAAGTTTGTTCTCATATTTTCCAGATCTGTTAAGTGATGAGTTGGATATTTAATTTTCTCAAGGGAACTCTACTTCAAATATATCAGACGAATTGGCAGACATAAAATTATTTATTTATGCCATATAACGCTAATAAATGTTTGATTTAGAGCATATTTGCCAACTAAACTCTTAAGTCTATGTGAAATGAAGAAACAAAATACATATGTAACTTTAGCCTCCCTGTGTACTTACATCTCGAGCCTGTTTCCATCAATTTAATATTATTTATTGCATACTGAAATATGAGAACATTTGAAATATGAAGGAGCGTAAGGTTAATTTTTGAGAATTAATTTTAGACATGACTTTTGCTATTTATTTTGTACACTGACTTATAATATTTTTTCTTATATGTATGTAGTTACATTGTCCTTCCTATTTTGTTCAAAAACAAATCACTTGATGCTTTTTATAGATACAACTTAATTTTTTGCCCCGAAAAATAATGTCTTCCTGTTTTGTCTAAACAACCTTGAACTGTTATTCTACGTAAAATTTTACAAATGTAGACTGATGAACTGATGTTTTAGTTTTCGGTACTAAAAACTGAAACATCAGTAGTAAATATTAAAGATTATTTATACGTTACTGAAAGGACTCAAATGACATGAAAAAGATACTACAAAGCGCCGATTAATATTATTAGTATATACATTGTAATTTTTAATAAATAGCGTTTGTTAACTGAAAATTTTGTAGTTCTTATAAGTGATGTCACGTGTTTAAAAACTCAAGTTGATAAGTATTATGAGACAACTGTATTGTAATCTTTAATGAATGTGTGCAACAAGGTACCGTAAAAGAAATATAAAACCTTAATTCAATAGCTTTTGTCAAAGAAGAAAAGGAATAAGCAGTTTTTAGAACAATATATTTGTTTATGAGAAAAACTCGGTCCTTATATCCTTAATACTTTTTTTTAAAGCTCTTCTGATAAACATAAATTGCAATTTGATATTTTATCGCTACAGAAGCATCGCGCTAAGAAGCTCAAAATTGTATTCGTAATACAACGTTCTTTCTTATTAGACTTCCGCGAAACCAGAAACATTTTTACTTTCAACTGAAAGACTGTTAGGTATATTTATTTTAGTGATGATAGATTAAAGTTGATAGTACTTTAGACAATTGTTTTTTAAATAGTGGTGAAAACAAAATCTTTCTTAATGAACAATCTCTCTTAATTGTATAAAACTGGTTTTTAATAATTGTAACAAATAAACTAAAAACCACTTAAAGATCTCAAAAGCACTTTCTCTATAATCATATCAGGATAACTTGAAGAAAATTTTATTTTTTAACCCATACATATATATCATTTTAATTGAACCAAAAATTGATACCAAATTGCTCGTGTGTCTATATATTAAGATAAAATGAAATATGAGGTAAGCACTTACATTTTTCATAAGTATAAGTGTGAAGATAGTGACAGAAGCTGCAATGTCGGCATGTGATAAAAAAGCAAGGAACGGCATAATTCATTCAAAACTTGCATCAAAGAAAGTATGGAGAAATTCGATAGTAGGGAGGATATTTTGTATAAAAATGAATATTTTTTTTGATAGCTTTTTATGATTAATTGTTTAAGTTTATTGTTTCAAGGGTTAATATATGTCTTTCATTAAATATTTCTTTTGTTTTGATAATATTTTGAATAATTTCTAATAAAAAAACTATACCATTTAGTAATACGTGTTTTTCCCAAAATCGATTATTTTCAAAAATCATGCGCGGGCTGAAGGAATTTGTTTGATCACCCGTTTTTTAGCTAAAACAATTTTTTATATTACACTACAACATAATATTACTATTAGAATGTGATTCAGCAACTTTTATTTTTTTCCATACTAGAGTGACCCACCCTAATGTATACATTTAATACACTGTGTTAATCACCGAGGATATAATATTACTCAGATTTATTTGCTCGATGCAGACAACTTGATTGAGGATTGCTCATTTATCAATTGAGCTCAAATTATATACTACGTGTGATATTCGACATCAGATACTATATAATAATTTAAAATCAACCAGATTATTACATAAATTATAACATGAATGTTTTAAGCTGATCTTAACCGACTGTGATGTTGTCAGTGAAATATCTAAATATAAAAAAGTACAGACAAATTGATAACGTCTGCCGCTTTTGAAGTTGGTTGAGCAATGTATATTTTCAATCCTTGTATGAGTATGGGTAAAATATTGTAACATATTTAATAATTCTGCTACACTAGTTTTAAACCAGCAAAATAATATGATGTATAAAAATTTCTGTCATAAAAATTAACGTAAAGCTTTTACTGCATATTTAATTCAAATGCTTATCAGCTTCATATAAAAATACTTTCGGTAAAACCATTTTAATTTAAGTCGCATTTGTGTTAGTAAAATTGTTTTTGTTTTTTCTCATTCTTAAACGTTTTTGAAAATGACACTCAAATAAGTTTTAATGTTTCATGTTTAGTATCAATAGAATGATGAACACAAATAAACAAAAAAACTATTCGTCATTAAATTTTAGAACCGTATTACTCGTACTTGTTATTTCAATATTATAATGGCAAGCATGAAGCACTTAATTGAGTCAACATACGTCAGAAATGATTACCTCATTTTGAAAAAGAGCTGACGGTCTTATACTGTAATATGCCATATGACGAATTAATATAGTTATGATCCACCACAAAGAAGGGTTTCGAATGAAAAGGCGTGCATCGAAATCGGTCTATCCATTTGAGACTCACAATGCCACAGACAGAATAAGGCACATTCACACAAACACGCACACACTCTTTAAAAATTATTATATGTGCTGCACAGATTCCATAAAAATCTATTTAATTGATTACATAGATCTCAGTTAATTTTTGAAATAATAAGCTAAGTCGATAAGCTGATAATAATGAAATAAGAAACTCTTGGTACAATTTTTCACAGAAAACGATAAACGGTATATTCTTGTAACAAACGATTCTATTTAATTTGTTGCAGGAAGAACAGCGATATTATCGCGTCCCAACGAACCGCATACTCAAGGGCAAAAAATTTAAGACCTTATATATTAAGTTTTCAATGAAGTTTACTCCGTAACAAATCCATCCAATGTTTTAACTTGAATTTAAGTTAGGCTGCGAGAATTCCTGTATTATATCGTCTTCTAGTATAACAGAATGAAAGAAATTTTTAGAACTTTTTATTAATATTATCAGTCAGGAAGATAAAATGCAATACTAACATATATGTTCATGTTCAAAGAAGTAAGTCAAAAAATATTTTTGCCCTGTTTTTTTTTTCTATATTTCTTGAAATCGTTTTTCATGTTGTTTTCGTTACCATAAATTGAGCGCTGTGGTTCATATCCCCGGTATATATGTATGTGAAGCATGTTGTTTGTATTTTGTTTTTGTATTATTATTTTTTTTCACTTATTTTATCTTTAACCACTTTTGAATTCGAAATCAATGTTTATGGCAATAAATAAAATAAATATTTTATTTATTATTTATTGATGTCTTAAAAAAGAAAACATTACTATTACATAATTGATTCCCAAGTAGGAATTTAAAACAATACTATAATTTACTTTTACCTGCACACACTAATACATTTTTTTATATTCAATGTTCGTGTTAGAAAACTGACAATTCTGCGATTCAATGTTTTATTTTTCCAGGTCAACGAACTGAATATAGAGTACTTTAGTTTAAATCTACCAGGTTTTCGTCTCGCATTTTAAAAGCTAGAAGATCATATGCTCACTGCGAGTGTAAATAATTATGATAAATACATTTTTAAAATTCGAGTAATTTATTCCATATTAATTACTTACATCTTACAATATATTTGGAATATATTTTATTAATAAATTGTTTTCAATAATTATTTCATTGTATTAGTTTTCTTTGCTTTTGTTGTTTAGTTCTTTAATTACACTATATTTAAGTTTTCTTATGCATTCATTTACAAATTCTTTCAAATACTTAAGCTATCACGAGTTTTGTTTAATTTTTTGTTGCCCCGGATGGTTTAATGCTTGAACATAAAAAAATATAAAGTAAATGCATAAGTGTTCCTAAGAAATGGAATCAATTTCTTATTTCTGTTTGTATACACATGAAATTAAATTAAATTAATTTTTCGGGAATTTTATAACATCGCGATAGTTTTTTATCATAACCACAGCAGCTTTAGTAAGGCTTAAAATGTTTTATACAGTATTTTTAATAGATTAAAAAGTAATAGGGTTTTCAAATTCGAATGTGTTTTCATCCCATTTTTAAACAAATAAAGATTCATATTAAGGAACAGAGCTTTATAAAAACAATGAATTATTTTATTGGTTTCCTTTGGAGTAATATATTTAGAGACATTAGGGAATAAAATTCGACGAAAGAGACTTCCATAAAACGGCAAAAGTTATTCAATTTGTCAACGGAAATATCAGTTTTGCTATAAAATTGACATTTATTAGTAAATTAGTAATTTAAAAGAATTCAGAACCTAAGAAGAACGGAATAAATACTAATAATTTCATGAGCACAATTTTTTAGCTATGAAAATGGCGAAGAGATCCTAATTGGCTTTCAGCGAAGAGATTTGTAAACGTATATTTATTTAAATATAAAATTTATACAATTTATTACTATTTTATTAGAATGGAAGTATTTCATTGAAATTTTATAAGCATTCTTATATATAAACTAGCGAGCGATAAACTTGATTAATTAACGTCAGAGAGGGCTTATTAAAAGAAATAGCAGTTCCCCATTAATTAGAGAGAATGAATAAATAGAAATAAATATTCAATTTTATTTTAATATTTGGTTCTTATAGATTAAATTTCATAAAACGAGGTTCAAAGAAGATTCATGTGGTATGTGATTTTTATGTGTGGTTTTTAAATCGATATTTATAGGAACAAATACGCATGTGTCTGTGATGTAAAATCACAACCAAAATAATTTTGCTGTCCAATAGATGAGTATAATATACATGTGTAAAAATCTGTTTTAAATCAACTTGAATTATTCTACAACATAAAATATTTGTTATATGTTCATACATAGATATTTACACGTTATAGGTAAATATACATATATATATATATATATATCTTCTGCTACCTGGCAATTTCCCAGCTATAGCTAGGGTCTGCCTTACATGTTGTGAATAGTTTTTTTTGGCTATTTGTTTGTACGACCGGCCGCCTGCCTGACGTCAACCCTCTTTTTGGGAATCAACATTAATCAGTTATGTCTAAATACTCTTAGAAAGTACATATGATTCGGAAAAATCACATTGGTACTTGCCCGGGCCAGGATCGAACCCGCGCCCTCGGATCGAGAGGCGGGCCCTTTAACCACTGAGCCACCACTGACTTATATATATATATATATATATATATATATATATATGTATATCGGATTTATTACAAATGCGTTGTTTTAAAAGATAGAGAGACGCCAGCCTCGCCGACATTACTACTGTCATTTCTTCTAGTACGTTCCATGATATTTTAAAATGAAACTTTAATTGTTCTTAATGCTCCTGTATTTCTCGAAGGTTCTTCATAATCACATACTTCAATGATACGCACTCACTGAACTCCCAAGTCTGCCGTCGTGCGTCCAGACGTCATATTTATATCAAGATTTAAACATAGTTCTATTCTCCTTTTAAACAAACTTTGATTTCGTTTTACTTTTAACAATAATCATAAATACTAATGAGGTTTAATGAGAATTGACATGATGACAGCCTCAAATTATTTTCATGTCACATCCGTTATTAAAGCTGGTAGCGCCGATATATACATATGTAAATAGTCCGCCTATAAACTGATAGTAATAATCGCTATTTGTGAAATTCATTTTTTATGATATTTACATTTTGGAAGCTTATTGAAAGTGAATAAAATATTTATTTATTTTATTTTACTGAACATATCTTTCTAATAATAGTATTAAGCATCATTAAATTAAATTGAATAATTTATATTTAGATGAATCGTTAAAGGATTAGAGTGAATTTGTCATTTGTTATTGTTATGAATGGGATTTTTATGATTATATTTAAAATACAGTAATCGTTCTGCACATTGCACAGGATAATTCTTTTCAGATCTCTCTAATGAATAACATTTCCTTTGAACATAGCTGTGTAGTCGATAAAAACCAGTTAAATAGGTTTATGGATTAAGTTATTAATTTTATGGTTCTACTATTTTTTCTTGTTGTCTTGATGAAGAATAAATTTTAGTTAGTTAAAACTGTTAGACTTTAACCATGACTTAGGCGCTTGAATTTTTGAACAGGAACAACCAACTGTCGAGGTGATATAGATATTTAGATAAAAAACTTTCATTAACAAATATTTTTAATTAATAGTTTTAATGTTAACATTTTATAGTTATACATATGTGAAATTTTGAAAGCATTAAATTTAAACTAATATTTTACAATTAAATGTAATATTTTGAATATTAATACTAACACCTTTGAGTAAAATACTTTTGAATTTGCTTGATTTATATTTGTGAACAAATAATTGCTTGTTGTGTGATATTTTCTATGTAGTATTCGAGAGAGCTTATTTTGTTATAGACTAGTGCCGATAGCTTTTAAAACATAATTAAATTATAGAAGAATGAAACCCATTAGAAAAGGAGGGGAATATTATAAAAATTAAGGGAAAAATAATTTACGGGCGATCTGAAGTCGGGAAGGGTACGGGAGTGGGTATTTAAGGGTAAAAAATGGGTTTTTTCGATTTCCGGAAAAACTAAGAGTCCTAATGAAAAATGTTATATGCCAAAGTTGTAGGTAATAAAAAGATTTAAAACTTTTGTACCAACATTTTTTTCACATAACCTCAAATTTCTGCACTGGCCTATTATTTGACATTTGACTTTTTGTCTCCTATATCGTAAGTTTTGGTTGAAAATAACAATATACACATTTATCTTCTATCTTCTATATATATAAAAATGGATTGCTGTTCCTTAGTCTCGCTAAAACTCGAGAACAGCTGAACGGATTTATCTTATCTTAGTCTTGAAATGTTTGTGGAGGTTCAGGAAAGGTATAAAAGCTGAAAAAAATTGATTCATTACTGGGAAAACCATAAAAACAGCCCTTTTCTATTTCCCATACAAACGTTTTTTTTGACATTAGGCTTGACAACTAACTAATATGTCAATCATTCTGTCGCACTTCAAAACACGGAGATTTATGGCTTACAGGTAAACTCCAAAAATATAAATAAAAAACGTAATAGATATTTCTTCATTATAGGGCGATACGAAGTTCGATAGGTCTTCTAGTATTTCATATTTTTACAATTTAAGATGCTTTATCACTTTCTTTAAATTAATTATAAGAATAATGAATAAAGTACTAATTTACAAAATAATACTCATATAAATTTCTCGTACAGTGCTCAGTATAAAATATTTAATAATTGTTTAAAAAACTACCATTTCAAATTACCAACCCAGTTAATTCATAATTTATTCCAGTATAATTGAGATCAATGAGTAGAATAAAAATATAATTGCTTCATAAATTTTAAAAAAGAATTTTACTAAACATAATCTTTTTTCGTTTGTTTGTTCAAACATAAATCATATTATTCGTAGTTTAAATTGTTACCACATCTTCGTGCATTACTTTCAAGTAATCTTCTTCTATATGCAATAAAGGTAACAATTCACAATTTATTTATTGATACGCTTAAAATAACTCTTTCACATATTTTTTCTTGTAATTAATATTTAAGATAAAACAAGTCTTCCTAGAAAAACACTCAAAAAACTTAAAATGAAATTAAAAAATATAACGAGTATAATTGTAAAACAAATGTTAGGTGCAAAAAAATATATAAAAGCTGATCAAATGTGATTATATATTCAAACGGTTCAGTGTATTTCTCTCCATAACCTAGAATTGTTCAATTTATATAAATTGCCTTTAAAAGTCACGCTTTTCTGCAGTAATAATGTTGTTTAATTCTTTGTCATCTTTAGAAGATCCTGCACATCCCTTGCTTGGTCCAAGTTTTCGGGGCCTCAGAAAGTTAGGAATGTGTCATTCCGATAGGAAAAGTGTTCGAGTAGTTTATTCCATTGTTCTATGGGTGGCCATTATATTTGTTGTAACTGAATACATTGAGCTCTATTGCATCAGATCAAACTTGACGGCAGCTCTTAAAAATTTATCTAACACCACTCTTACTCACGTCACTGTCGTCAAAGTTATTACCTTTATAATATGGCAGAAAGATTGGATGAGCGTTATGAATCACGTATCGACTTTAGAATTATGTCAACTCAACGAAAGAAATGAAGACACTATAAATATTATTAGAAAATATACGAGGTATTCGAGGAATGTTTCATATTTTTATTACGTCTTAGTTCTTATTTCAGTGTTAATATTCGGTTTTGGGCCGCTGGCACATTATTTCTTCTTGGTATATATGAATGAATGGGATGTTCCATTCCCGGAAATTGTTAGTTCCTGGATTCCATTTGATAAAACTAGTGATCCTGAACGCTGGGTTCTAACTGTCTTACAAATTATGATGACTTTCTATAACGGAGCTACTCTTGGGATATATGATTCTCTTGTCTTTGTACTGATGACATTTTTTTCTGCACAATTTGATATTTTGAGGTTAAATTGTGAAAGAATTTTCAAGAGTGGCAACGAAGGAATTACTTATAGTGAAACTCTTCAAAGAATACGAAAATGTCACTATCATCATGTCTATCTAGTAAAGTAGTGTATAATATCAATTTTAGTAAGAGAAAAATTCCACCAACAAAAATAAGCTATATATTTATATTTTAACATTAAACTTTTTCAGGAATTTTAAAGTTTTCAACTCTGTTATATCGCCAGTGATGTTCTTTTATGTGATAATTTGCTCCATTATGATGTGTTCTAGCTTGGTGCAATTAACTGGGGTAAATAATTGAATTACCTAAGTCTAGTCTCCTAGACTTAGATATAATTTATATAGCACTATTAAAACATATGGATATATTTTGGATACATCAATTTACATATTATATAAGAAATATTTGACGTGAAAATTGAAGACTTTAAAAAGTTTATTTGTATTAGTTTTTATAAGTCATTAATATTATGACACATATTAATTTTCACCTCTACTGTTGTTTACCCTAATAGTAAGATAACTATCATCACCGTTATATATCCTTTTAAAGAACATTCCATTAATAGAATTAAGAAATTATAAAAACTCCACATAAATTCCAAGCTCTCTATATTATTATCTTTTTTCTCATTTTAAATTTTAATGTTTTCTAGTTGGGTTGTTTTGCATCTTTCAAAGTCTCCTTTAGATATTTATAGGAACTCCATCACAGACATAAGTCATTGCTAATACACATTTTATTCAGCAGTCAATGCAGATACTGTTATAATTTTTAAATCTTTTTTTTAGGAAGGCGCTACAACTATAGATAAAATTTGGATATCAGAGTATCTCTTAGCACAGGTTTTTCAACTTTTTTGTATTGTTGGCACAGTCATAATGTTTTGGTTTCGGTACGTAACTTTAAAATTAAAACACATTATATTAGTAAAGAATCTGAATATGATAATGAGTATAATTGTTTTATAAAATCAACTTAAGACTAGATTTTATAAAACCAATTTTTCTAAGTAGCAGGGTAAGAACAAGAGTCCTTGTGGTAAAGAACTACTTAAAATCACATATCAATATTCATTTTGGAGTAGTTTTCAAATAATAAAACACGCATATTAATCCTAATAATAATAGTTTCATTTTAATGAACAGTCGCAAAAGTCTTAGATCTCATTATGGTTTTAGAGTGTTAAAGTGGATAACGCCGTATATTCAAGTGGTTGGTGGTCCCAAGACCTGAGTATGCACCGTAATGTATTACTACTTGGCGGACAGTTAAATAAGAGTATCGTATTCACAGCTGGACCATTTGCTAATCTCAGTATTGTAACATTTGTTGCTGTAAGTATTTCATTTTTTTTTAAAGAATAACAGGAATTACTCTATTCATATAAAATGAAAATAATAGACTTTATTTTAAACGTTATTCTTATTAAACTAATTTGATTTTTCCAGATTATAAAAGCTGCCTACAGTTATTATACACTTTTAAACAGCTTAGGAGACTAATTTACACTGGAAAGCAAAATGTTGAATAACAAATATATTTAGACTTACTTATACGGTTGTGCATCATTTGTCACATAGATTTAATTTATAATTGAGAGCACTTAACATTATACAATTAAAATTGTAGAAGTATTAAAAAGAAAAAATATGACAATCATATTCTTGATTACCTTTTTTGTGAAGCGATTCTTGAAACGCGAGTTTTTAATAGATTTTAATGTATTTCGTAACACAAAATGTATGCTATATTTAAAAGGTCTTAAACTTTTTTAGAGTCGTAAGAAAATAATCAATTTTGTGGTACCTTTCATCCTATTATTAATTCAGATCAGAAGATAGATAATAAAAGATGTTAATATATATCCATGTATTTGAAAGATTTGATACGATACTGTTAACGAAGAAGGTGTTTTGTATGACTTTAAATAATCAAATTCATGAAAAAAAATGATTGTATTAAAACAAACGCTTAATTGCTGAAAAGCTCCATTGTTAAATTATACATATGTTATAGACTATTTCATTTTCCATATTAATAATATATTGTAATGTCATCAAAAACTCTAGCTTTAATTTTACTTTTAAACTTTAATTCGGTCTAATCCTTTTTTTATGTATTTCAAGAATGTGTAATAAGATTGACGAATACACTTGTTTTGATATGAACATTCAACATGATAATGTCTGTACTGATAACATACAAAATATATTTAAAAAACATAAATATTGATTCAAAGCCATAAATTTCTGTAACAGTTTTATATGGAGACATAACTCGAGTCCATTTCTTATTTTATGACTACTCCCCTTAAAATGTCTAAACTATAATGAAACTCATATTTTCGGATGTACTACCGCTTTTTTATTATTTTCAACTACATACTCCCGTTTCAGTTACTTCGATCACGGACCGACGAGGTGAAAATGAAAAGGCATTTTTAATTTTTCACCCATGGTACATCCAAAAATGTTAGTCTTATTTTAAAATAAATTCAATTATATTTTAAAATAAATTAATAATTTCAATATATGTATATTTCGGTCTGCTATTTTTATCATTGTATACATTTTCTGACATTTTATTTATCAATCCTTTTTTTTCTCTTTACGGTTACTTCAAAGATATTATTTTTTATATATAAAAAAAGAAAGTCACTTTTAAAAAATATGTACATCGAAATTACTTCCTCTTAGAAAGAATTGTAAAAATATGTCGTACAGTAAAAATATACACCATAATATATAACAAAAATAAACTAAGTGGAATAAAATAATGTAAATAAACTAATAATTTCATAATGATATTTAGTAGTTAACTAATAAAATAAAAATTATAATATAATCAGAATTCCGACAAGTAATTAACAACTTTATTTTCTTAATGAAAATAACCTTATTGAAATTACTGAATCAATTAACCATATTTTGACGAATAAAGATAAATTCCAAAATAATAAAAACAAAAAATAATATTATAAACCGGAATCGAAATCTAAACTTAAAAAAATTACAAAGATGTAAAATAATATTTCTCCTGTTTTGCCAGGAAGTCAAAGTACATGACATTTAAAGATGAAGCTAATGAAAATGAAAGGTGTCTTCCATAACGGTGACATTAATAATAAATTTATTACTATTATATTTTTACTGAGTAATTTTATTAAATGTTATATATAAATATTAACTTCAAATGTATTTTTCAGTAATTTAATCAAATTACGGATACATCTACTACATACTTTGAACTCAAATAAAATAAATTTATGTCAGAGCAAAACAAAACAAATACGTACACATCATTCCACTTGGTTGCTCCGTTAGCAACATAACTCATTTCTTTAACTTTCAAGCTCAACTATCGGAAGTGTATATGAACGAGGCAAACCTTTTCAACTCTGTAGTATTTCAGACTCGACAATTATTTCGTTTTTTACCAAATAGGAAAGACTTAGCGACAAATCGAAACTCCTCGTTCACCCTGCGTCATAGTTTGCGCCATTCTCGATGGTTGGAATTAAAATTTCCTTAAAAGACCAGCTGCACTGAAGGGTATTTAGGTAAAGTTACATCAGCAACCCCTCCGAGATTTTCTAATAAACGAATTTTCCTGGTTATAGCTGAATGATTTTATCACTGGCATATATGAGTTTATTATTTTATTATGAAACAAAAAATATTCCTTATTTGTATAATATCTAACAAATAATTATTCCACACAATCGCATCTGAGCTCCGTAGTTCAATCAACGTCACTACTACGTTGTAGAGTAATATCTAACAGGCCTTAATAATGTCAAAGAGCGTCTTGTTTGTCATATCCGTAACATAGTGTATGAACTGGAAGATTAATAAACTTGTTTAATATAATAATTCCCAATAATTACATGGAAGCAAGTGATGAAATGCAATTTAAACATTGCAATAATCTAATCTTTGTATAGAATAAAAGATGCTGTTAAGGAACTATGACTTAAAAAAATGATCGATGATAAAAAAAATCACTCACCTACTGCAGGTTATTATTATATATTTTTATTATGTTGTATTGCTACTAGTAAAGGTATGTTAAAGTAGTCCTCAAATATTTTTTTACTACAATAATTATACGTAATTGTATTGTATTATAGTTAGATAATTGTTTTTATTAAATCATTTTAAATAATATAGTCGAATGAAAATATTAATTCCTTATATAATTTTGAGAAAGCCGGTTGGATACGTGTTATTCTGCTACAAGGGCTCTAGGGCTATTAAAAATATTGATAATATAGTAATTAAATATATTATTTAAAAATCTCTTACATTGAATTTAAATTGTCAGAGTAACAAAGAAGTTTCAATCTTCTGAAGAGGATCTAACAACACAAAAAAAAAATATTTTCGAAATATACTATAAAAGAAAGAAGATATATGAAAATGACATTATGCGAGTGCAATTTGTTGGGAAATTAATAGTGAACGATCGTTTCCACTTAATGAATACAATTTAATTAAAAAGTTTACAACATTATTACTTTAGTTAATCGATAGTAATACATATGTACAAATAATGTATTAATTGTAAGATGTGTCTTTATATAGAATTTATAGAGATATTGTATGCAATAGAAATAAAATGACTTCGTACACATTCAAATGAAACTAATATTTTCGGATTTACTACGCGATTTTATATTTTTGATTATAAACTACATACTCCCGACATTTCGGTTACTTTACAGTAACCGTGATCTCGTCTGCCGCGACGTGTTTCCGTAATACAAAATATTGTTGAATTTAAGATCCAGAATTCCTCTTGAGTTTAAAAAATAAATTCATTGCTCGTTGCGTCAAGAATCTTTTTTTTTTCTTGTATTCGGAATGTTTTCTCAATATTGCTTTTTAGTAGAAGTCACATAGACTAAAACGTTTTTAGTCATATATTTCCAAAATCAGCATTTATAAAAAAATACCTAATGGAAGTACGATTTATGCCATATCTTTATATATATAATTCTTCTGTGAGTGTGTATGTCACTGAACTTCTCTCAAACGACTGTACCGATTTTGATGAAATTTTTTGTGTGAGTTGAAGGGGATCTGGGAATGGTTTAGATTCCCAATTTTGTCCGCTGGACAATGTTTTTTAATTTATTAGTACTTGTTGATACAAACTTTTTTTGACATTAGATTTCACAACTAACTAATGTGTCAATCATTGTGTCGCACTTCAAAACACGGAGATTAATGGCTTTAATAGATAAACTCCAAAAATATAAATAAAAAAGCGAAACAGATATTTCTTGATTATAGGGCGATACGAAGTTCGCCGGGTCTTCTAGTATCAGAATATAGTATTACGTATACGATATCAATCCCTTTTTTTTAAATGTAAAGAAGAACTTAAAAAAACCGTCTGTACCATTTTTTCACAGATTTGCTTGAAAAATATCAAATTGTTTTTAACAATTCGATTTTCGAACATATTTTATTTATAAGCACTGTCATTTATTTCGTTTTACATCTTTACAGTTTTAAACTTGATTTTAAGTTATGGTTTATTAGTCTTGAAACAAATTTAATGAATAAAATTTATACAAGAACTGCATATAAATTAATAATATGTTAAATTTACTTATAAAATAGAATTTATTTTACAAACGAAAATACGAATATCCGTCCTGTCTTTTGAAATGTTTATTGCTGTTTCATATCAGTTTCAAGTCACGTGCTAGGAGAAGTCCCTTTTAGTTTTGGGGTTGAAAATAGGCAATACAAATCCATTACATACGGATTGTATGGAATAATAACAAAATTCCATTTATTTTTCTACATAATAATGACATATATCATAATTACATTTTACCTACCTTACCGACATCTCATCTGCCCGTGATCTCGGTTGCTGAAAAGTAGCTGAAACTTCGGAAGTATTTAGTTTTATACATAAATAAAGTAATGTAGTATATCTGAAAAAAATTAGTTTCATTTAAACTATAAATATCTTGATATTACTTGAGATGATGTGACTATTTGTGGTTTGAGAATAGTGGGGTGACGCAAAATATTTGGAGCTTAGTTCATTAACTAGCTGGAGTTACTTGTAACACCCCTGACACTTATAAAAAACTAGCTTTTGCCGCGACTTCGTCTGCGTGGAATAGTGACCTCCGGCAGATTCTTCCCACATATGTAGTTCCCGTTCTTGTGGAGTTTTCGGAATGGTCGAGTTCCCGTAGAATTTTCAGGATAAAACCTATGTTTTTTTATTCACAATGAAGTACTCTTAACTAAAAACATATTTATTTGTTTATTTGAATAAAGATTAATATTATTATGCTGATACAACTTAAACAAATTATTTCGACCAAATTAGGTACCATAAAAACGGTTTTTGTGAGTTAATCTTAAAGGATAGACATATACTGTCGCGGACTGTTTTTTAGATCATTAAAAGAGCTATTATTTTTTAATACATATTTTTTCTGTATCTTGAACCGTTTTCACGGCGCACGCAACGGAAGGATTCAAAGATGAAATAATTTCTCCCGTTTTTTACACATTTACCACTATATCTTTGCTCCTATTGGTCGTAGCGTGATGCTATATAGCCCACAGCCTTCCTCGATAACTGGACTATCCAACACAAAAAGAATTATTCAATTCGAAAAAGTAGTTTCGGAGATTAGCGCTTTCAAACAAACAAACAAACAAACAAACAAACAAACAAACAAACAAACAAACTCTTCAGCTTTATAATATTAGTATAGATAACATCATTAAATTATTGAAATAAAATTTATAGTAGCTTCGTAATATTTAAAATAAATTTCAAATAATCTGGGGCTAACCTCTGAGCAAAAGATAATAAATATATTTTTAAGAAATCAGATGAAGAATGAAAACTATTGTAAACTAAAGTACGTAAACTGTTACTTTTGACACTTGTATGTCACATATTTGATGAAAATATGTTTATTAACATATAAATGGATTTCACTATATATTTCAAATTACTTACATAATGATTTTGTAACATTAAATTAATTCCATGATATGTAATTATTTTACGAGTACTAACTTATTCAGAGAATATGATATAATATGAATGAGTAAAATACCGAGGCTATGGTAATTGCATAAAAAAATGATAATTAAACTTTTAGTGACTTCTAATTTAACTAACTTTAGGTAATGCGTTAGTAAAATCTATTTATGTATCTATATATGATCAATAATAATCTTCTATATATATAAAAATGGATTGCTATCCCTTAGTCTCGCTAAAACTCGAGAACGGCTGAACGGATTTATCTTATCTTTGTCTTGAAATGTTCGTGGAGGTTCAGGGAAGGTTTAAAAGGTGAGAAAAATTGATTCATTTCCGGGAAAACCCTAAAAACAGTCCTTTTCTATTTCCCATACAAATGTTTTCTTTGACATTAGATTTGAAAACTAACTAATATGTAAATCATTCTGTTCGATTGAAACAGGAAAAACCTTATTATTTATGGCCTCTAGGACGGAATAGAGTTTGCCCGGTCAGCTATACATATATTACTAATGATGAAATTAACGCGGACGAAGTCGCGGGCAAAAACTAGTTTTTTGATATATTTAAACCAGTTTAAATAAGACTTTGTTTTAAGGAGTTAATTTATAATATATATTTTAGTCTTTTACTTCTTAGTCGTCTTTTCGTTTTCTTTTCACCAGAATTTTGAAAGACGAGATAAAAGTTTATCACATTTGTATCGTTAATATTTATTAATTTCACTATAGATTCCGAAGCAAATGTTTCTTTAGCTTTTCTTGACATATTTTTCGAAAGGAATACTTTGGGACGTATTGCCTAAAGAGAATCCACGCATACAGATAGTTATCTGAATGGAAATGTTTATATATTATCATCCTCCCTAATAAGATACTATTGTCAGATCTTTGTATCGTGGGACCTCATTACCTTTGGACGTTGAACATCGAGGTACTAGGTAAAAGCATTTAAGCTATGCTCTACTCCAACTTCATGCCTGATAGAATTAACAACATATTAAAGAATGTGTCATTGGAAAAGAATTTATAAACCACAAAAAAGTGAAACAAACTTTAACACAAATTCATAATATATACCTTAGATTGTGACTCCGGCTTGTCATATATTATATGAACGGAAAGGGGCGATATTTCCAGGTCTAAAGAATACATTTAAGACATTAAAAATAGACCTCCGTTGAAGTCAGCATAGTGTATATATGCAATGGACCAGCCCAAAAATTACATCCAATTTGACAGACATACTAATTTGATGAACGAGAACAACAGTCAATTATGTAACACCTGAAAACATCTCATTAAAAGTATAAAGTTAGTTGACGATAGATGGTTGAAAACAAGGCTAACTTAAAAACACTTTCTTAACTTTATTTAAAGTACAAGAAACATAATTATAAGTCTAGTTTTAAAATTTATTTTTTAATGAGTTACAAGGAATATTTTATTTACTACAATGGAGACTAAATGATCACTAAAATGATTCCTTCTTTCATGAAAGCACAAAGCCTTCTTGCCATTGTTGAGGACCACTCTAATGTATTGAAATTAAATCAGTCGAACCCAAAATAGAAAAGCGACGGGAATATTTCAAGATCTGTTCCTTTTCGGTTTTTGCAATAAATATAAGACATTCAAGACAAGACAAAGACACCTGCTTTCGGACATATTTTCATAGCAGTGTATATTTTCTGTTTCAAATAAAGTAAATATTCTTATTACACTCTCAATATTATATTGCTTAGAACTTTATTTTTAAGCCACGGCCGTATTTCATTAATTAAGTGACAAATACCAAACTCTTTCCTCTTTGACCAATTTAATTTCTGTCTTTTTAACTAAATATCAAAATAATTCGGTTTAAATAATTTGTCTTATTTATGCCAAGAGGCATTTATAAGCACAATTATGTTATAAAATGATATGTACCTGATATTGTTCTCAGTTAATGGGAAAACACAAAGAAAAAAGGATCATTGTTCTGACGAGCCATCAATAAATTCAACGTTTATAATTTTCTTACATATTAATGAGAAGATAGCTACATATATTATCTTATACTCGTATATTTTTCTTCATACAAGTGATTTTGGCTGTTTTCATATATAATCTTTATATAACTCGTTCACTTCTCGAATACAAACACAAGGTTATATTGTAAAGAGCAAATAATACTTACAATAATAAAAAAAACACTTCATAAAACAAATAGACTTTTATATGTAATTTTTAATTATATAATACAAGCAGAGTGTTGTGGAGTCTTTTTTGCAAAGTAATACAAATCTTTACTTAAATTCAAAGTAAACTTCAAATTACATTTCAGTTAAATCAAAATAAAATTCCGCAGTAACAGATAGTGTAGATGATCATTTCAATTAAAAGATGTATATTTTATTAAATGCTATTGAAATTATGGCATACAAATACATATTAAGATGATATATAAAGTTCAATTTATTTATTGATATTCCTTAGACAATTTTCGGAGAACTAAGTAATTTGGTTCAAAGTAATATTCATTTATTTTATATTTATTTTTATTATATCTATTCAGTTTTATTGTAAGTAAATATTTAAATTTATTATCCATTAACAACAGCGAATTAATTATATTTGTTTATGTTATCTTAAAATTCATTTATTTTCGAAAAAACTAGATCAACGTTACACCTGGTAGTAAATTCCCTTTACATAGAAAAGGTGTTACAACAACCATTTTCCTGCGTGTCGGTAAAATCATTAATTATTTTGGAAGAAGAGCTTTTCTTGAGAGACGAGAAAACCGACAAACGAGCACATTATATGTTACTGTCAAGAGATACACTACAAATTATCATTGTCGCCCTCATTAATGTACATCATATATTAAAATATATTTTATAATAATGGTATGAAACTAGACGTATGTATATATATATATGTATATATGTCTATGTATGTTTGTATATGTATGTGTATTTGAAGCCTTGTTCTAAATCATTTTTTTTTACTTTTTGCTAACCTTAAAAATATGTTATATTAAATCATCATTAATTATAAAGTTATTAACTTATATTTCGAAATAAATTTTGGATTTGTGTAGATTTATGTTGTTCTATTTTGTGGCAACAAACGTGTCAGCTTGTTGTCTTAAGTACTCAATTGCTTATATATATATGTAGGTTAAGACCTACATATTATAAGTAATGTGTATAGAGAAATATTATTGTAAAGTATTCTTTAATAACAAAACAACGGCATTTATTATTTAAAATAAACTTAAAGGTATATTAATTAAACTCTGACCAATATAGCCGAAATAAGTAACAAGTACAAGTTAGTTCAGAATTTAAAAAACCAGTTCATGTGTACTACCTTAAAAAAATTTACTAGATAAAAGTCACCCCAATAATGTAACTCCTCAAGTTTTAAAATTTAATTAATTAAATAATCTTTCCTAAATTAAGCTTTGATATTCGTCATTATTAGGGGACTGCGAGGTACATCCTTAAGGTCGTACCGATTCATTCACGGACTTTAGTACAATATTACGGTGACATAGAAATTTGTAACATAAAAATATCTAAAGACTAGTTCTTGCTCGCGACTTCGTCCGCGTTAATTTCGTCATTAGTAATATATGTATAGCTGACCGTGCGAAGTGTATTCCGCCTTAAATAACCAGGTACTGGTATTTCTTAAATTTTTCCTGTTTCAATAGAACAGAGTGATTGATAAATTAGCTAGTTGTCAAATCTAATGTCAAAAAAACCGTTTGTATGGGAAATAGGAAAGGGCTGTTTTTAGGGTTTTCCTGGAAATGAATAAATTTTCATCAGCTTTTAAACTTTCCCTGAACCTCCACGAACATTTCAATACTAATATAAGATAAAACCGTTCAGCCGTTCTCGAGTTTTAGTGAGACAAACGAACAGCAATTCATTTATACCTATATATAGATCTGCATAGCACCTCTAGAGTACACTACAACTATGTCATGGGAGATTTCAATGCGATTCAATAATAGAAAAGAGTTCGGCGAGGATTGTAACTCGACTAAGTTTCAGAAAGAGGGACGAAATTCCCTTCTAAGGAAACTCTACGTTTTATTCAATTACGTCCTTTTTTACTGCGAGATCTTCAAATGCTGCATGCATTTGAAGATCTCGCAGTAAAAAAGTATCATAGTTTATATCATCTTATTTATTAAAAAAATATCGTCATCATCTTTATACATGTATTAATTTATTAATAAGGATTTTTTTTACACATATTAAAAGGTTCCTACAGCCTCTACAATTGAGCAAACGAGGTGAGTGACAAATAAAAATATATACACATGTATTAATTTTCAAACTTATACCGTAATATTATAACAGTGATGTAATAATAATGAATTTTAGTTATAAGAACAACATTACACCAATTCACCATAAAATAGAAAACGAAGATGTTTATAATATTTCATAAATCAGTCCACGAAATATGTAGATTTCAGTGAAAACAATTTTTAACCACATTTGAAATGTTTTGTTTATATTTGTTGTTATTATAAATGTGATTAATAATTTTGAAAATGTTTTTATACTTCTTTAACTTTCCATTGTACAACCCGGTTCGATCGATCCTGGGAATCTGGGTTCGATTCTTTACATGTTTTCGTCGAGTTTTCTTTAAGTTTTCTTTTTTAATATTTATTCTGCTATTTGGGGGCGAAGATAAATCCAACGAACCAAAAACCGTAAAAATTGATCTAGCCGATCACGAGTTATGAGTGTTGTAACAAACACGACTTTCATTAAATATATAGCATTAATCTATAGCTTGATTATATTGAATGGTTATTACATAGTTTTATAAGGAGTGGTTAAAAGAAAACTATTGTTTAGACAATATGTAGTCCATATCTTAAACATAATTTAATTCGTTTAATTTTTTAAATAATCGATAAATTACATACAAAAACTCAAGACATACATAAAAAATATTTAATCAAGTAATAATAAAAAATATTAATTTAAAGTTATAACTCCTAAATAAAAAATAGGTACAATATATATAAAAGCGTTGAATAAAAGTAAATAAGACAAATTCTGGAAAAATAATTGAAGGCATTTAATTTATTAATATAAGTAACATAAATTCTATAACTTCAAATAATTGTTACAGAAGGGTATTTAGAATGATTTTTATAAGTCAATTAACACTTTTATTTAAACCCAATCCTATAATAATTAGTATTCACTCAATTGTTAGAGCACCAGGTATATGTTTTATTTAATTGATCCGTAGAAATAAAACATTGTACCATACTCAACATTCTTATTTCTCTTAAGTGATATGTAAGTCAAACAATATAAAAGTGTCAGTACGTACATAAAATTAAGAATTTTGTTACAAAAGTTTCAGAGATCAATTTATAGAACAAGAGGAATCCTATTTTTTGTCATGAAATTAATTATTTATTTAAACCAAATATTAATAATAACAGATAAATTATAAAATACTCAGTTATGCACGTTGAATTTGTATTTCAGTACAAAAGGTAAAATAATAATTATTATTTAAAAACCGACTACAATGAAAGTTTTTCTAAAATAAATAAAGCTATTTATACAAAATTTTATTTTATAATTCTTTTTAAAAAAAAAGCCAAGGCAATAGTAAAGATTCTGACTGTATTTTTTTGATACGCACCATAAAACCGACACAAAATTTTTGAAAGGTAGTTAGAAAAATATATGGGTTTTAAACCTCTAAAGATGGGGTATGTACAAATCAGCATAACAGCCTTATTAAAACTTAATTGTTATAATCTCATTGCTATCTTAATAACATCATCAAATGTTTCCCCTATTATATTTCCATTTTCATACAATTATACACGTTTCTATACAAATAATAATCGAATTTAAAGGTTGCTTTTGAGACTAAAACGTTTGTTTTAAAGTAAAATGAAGAAATATTCATATTTTATCCAACCTTTCCACTTGAACATTGCTTAAAATTTATTAAAATATAAATGAAACAATGAAATAATAACATAATACGATATTAAAGAATTTTACTCCCAGTTGGCAACGAAAAAGCCAATCGTAGTTGCAGTTTTTGACTGTTCTATTATGTAACGTAATGTATGATACATTGAAGCCACATAAATTACTTAATTTTATTACTTTGAACATTCTGGTAAGATTATAACTGGTATTACAGGAATAATTATGCTTATTACAGAGATATACTTAGAGCAATGAAATCCATATGACGTTATGTTACCAATCGAAACAAAAAATATATCTCGAAAGTGCACAATTGAAGTGGACACAAAAATACGTTGTATTAAAAACAATACAAATTTCATCTAGCATATTCATTTTAAAATACAAAATCTAAGTGTTGCGATTTTTGAGATATTAACTGTTCAATAAAAATTAATGACAGTGGAGTTTAAGGAAGCTAGGCTGACCATGAATATGGTTTTCATAAGAAATAATCAAAATATTCCTCTTTAACTTGGTGAAAAAGTATGAAGTAACGCCATAAGTTTATTGAAATGCGATTCTTCTGTAATTACAATAGCAATTTTAAAGCAGATGTCCAGCGATGTCCTCCTATCGACTATTAACTACGTGACGTTTTCATAGCTTTAGTCCCTAAGAGTGTAAGTATAAAGATACTGAAAAAGTAATTATGCTAAGGGAACTGTAGAAAATAGAGATCATAAAGTATACCAGGAAACCGTATGTGGATATATTTACTATAAAATTATATACATGTAAATCGCCAACTTTGAATATTTAACTTTATGATTAAAAGGCTAATAAATCCTTCAAAAATGCTTTAATTTAATTATGTAGTAACATGTTATGACTCATCTCTAGTTCTATGAAGATAATAATTGTTTTATTTACTTTTAATGATTCTCTTTTATAGGTATGTAATGACCCGCCGAAAGATGATCATATTTATTAGACCCATTTTTGGTTAGAAAAAAGACAATTAACAGAACCCACAAAAGGTCGGTTTGATTTGAAAGTCTTGTTCTGTGTTTGTTGGAATTATGAAGATTTAGGTTACTTCGAAATTATTACGATAGTCGAATTATCAATGCCGAGGTACAGGGTGGACAGTTGATGCGAATGTATGACATTTTACGGAGAAACATTTTTATTTTGTTAGCTGAAACAGAGTTGGGTGGAATACGTTAATAAAATTGATAGTATTGAACTACCACCACATCCATCATTTAGTCCAGAGCTTGTACCGTCAGATCACTTTTTATTCAGCTAGATGGCGAAATTATTTTATGGTAAAATATTTCGTCCAACGATATTTAAAATATCTTCTATATATATAAAAATGGATTGCTGTTCCTTAGTCTCGCTAAAACTCGAGAACAGCTGAACGGATTTATCTTATCTTAGTCTTGAAATGTTCGTGGAGGTTCAGGGAAGGTATAAAAGCTCAAAAAAATTGATTCATTTCTGGGAAAACCATAAAAACAGCCCTTTTCTATTTCCCATACAAACGTTTTTTTTTGACATTAGATTTGACAACTAACTAATATGTCAATCATTCTGTCACACTTCAAAACACGGAGATTTATGGCTTACAGGTAAACTCCAAAAATATAAATAAAAAAACGTAATAGATATTTTTTGATTATAGGGCGATACGAAGTTCGCCAGGTCTTCTAGTAGTGTATAAATTTTGTAGCATCCAGATACCAAGGAATGGTTTTACCGAGAACTCAAAGTACACCAATGGGGTTGAATGATTCAAAAAAGTAACCCGATCTAGTTACCTATAAATTTGAATGATATAGACATGTTTACTCTCACACATATTATACTTGTTTGTTTACTTTGCTTTTATTATCCGAAGTATAACAAAGTTTTCCTAAAAGTCCAGGTGGAAATTAAATCTGAGGTAGTCAGCTTCAAAATTCAATATTATTGATAGTAATAAATCTTTTTGTTTAGCTTAGTAATATTCCACACTTGAAACTAATATGACACGGTCACTTTGGTTTTATTTATTAAATTATTATCGATAGGAAGCCCACTCGATGACAAATTTTATAATATTAGTATATTATATGACTAAGAGATATGTACATATATAAAATATTTTATATTGTCATTATTAGTCATTAAAGATAAAAACGCGAGTTTTACGTGTCGAGAGAAAGATGATACGGCTAACAAGACGAACTCGATGTATTTAAGGACAAATAAATCTGTTGATAAGCAAGACAGAATCTAAATTATACAAACATTTTATGGAAAAACTCACGAAAGTTATACAAAAATATACACTGTTATCAATTGTAATATATGTTATATTCTTTTCATCATACCATGGCCACTAAAAAATATATACTAAACAAAACTTTTTTGACAGACCCGTATTAGGATATTTATATCATAGGCGTTATAAATAAAATGCATGTATTAGATCATAGAACGGCTACGGTGGTTGATGATAAAATTTATAAGTTTGCCACATTTCCTTTTTCGAACTAGCGCTCACATACATCAATCAGGAGGTAATTAGCATTAGCGAGGACTGGGATAAACATGCGCCCTATGTATGTATTTCGTTATTCTGACTTTTAAATGTTTTTATGAGTATACATAGATTCGCTTTATTTTATAATACTTCGATCTCTTCTCCTAAATTTGCAATAAAAGAATAAGGCATTACTTACTTAAGTATGTGATTTTCTCATTTAATAAAATTGCTAGAAATATTTTTAATTTTTCATTCTTTAATACAAACCACGCACCCCAATAAATAAAATTCTCTTTTGGTCTTTATCATTATGTCAAACATTAATCTTTCAACGGTTCATTTAATAGTATGTATATTTAACCTATTTTACTGACGATCGTTATTACTTTAGATTGGTAAGAAAGTTTTAAGTTACTTTGATTTAACACTAAAATATCTGACCTTAAGTATCGTCCGATATATTTATAGTTTAGCCTATCTGATATATTAGTGCTCATATTGATCAATGAACAATCCTCAATTAAAATGAATCTCAATCGAGCATATTATAAATCCAGAATATGCAGCTTGATTTTGTACTTATGTTTGGTGAATGTAGAGCGATTATGCAATATTATTGTTTTTTTGTTTATTAATATTTCATCCACTCGATTATGTGTATTATCCCTTGTCTTAAGTTAAAACATGTAAAGTTGATTTTATAAATGAAAAAATCTTTTTATGTGATAATTAGAATTTGGGGTGGCCCTCATACTCGTAGGTTAAGTGATATATTTGATTTTGGAATTTCATATATATGTTTCAACATTAGTCGCTTTTGGAAAAATTATAACAAAAAGGACTGGTTTTTTCAAATTGGTTGCCAGTAATAGATCACGTCACTTAAGATGTGTACAACTCTGTGTCGGCTATTGTACAAGTTATAAGCTTAACGACAAGGGATATGCCTAAAATCTTACTGCTAATATTACAATACTGAACATTTATTCCGTTCAATAATTTGAGAAGAAAGGCGAGTTATTATTGATGAAGAATTTTTTTTTGTTTTATATTTGAAATGGAAAATTTTTATTTCATTTCACAACAGTAATAAATTCATTTCGATTACAAAAATGAAGTATTATTTAGTTGAACTTCTCTAAGTAAATGAAAGTGAATCCAAAGTATCCAAAGTATAATTATCCGTTTCATTGAACTGCTCCTTTGTAAACCACATTTTTTTGTTTTTGGTCTAACTTTAACACAAATAAAGCGGATGGTTTCCCAACACACACAAACTGTAACTGCCCATGTGAAAAACAATGATTTTCTAAATTTATCCCGCAAATACTAAATTACATATCTGTCATTATACGTCAATTGCATAGCTGTCAATTGTATTTCGTTATTCCACGTTTTATAGTGACTGACGTTTCATGTCAAGTCCCACGGGAATGCTGTTGAACGGGATAAAAAGTATCCTATTGCAATTTCCTGGCTCTAAAGTACCTCCCCGCCAATTTTCAGCGAAATCGGTTCAGCCGGTCTTGAGTTATAAGTGAAGTCACTAACACGACTTTCTTTTATATATATAGATATTGCTGCTGTAGTTTGTTGAATAAATTACTACGAACTGGATTAGATAAAACAATTATTTTACATTTTTTTGCTGTATAAAAGCATTCGTGAGAAATATTTTAATAAATATTATTATCTATCTATATTAATAAAGAGGAAAGATTTGTTTGTTTATTTGTTATGAATAGGCTCCGAAACTATTCAACCGATTTCAAAAATTCTTGCACCTTTGGAAAGCTACATTATTCCGGAGTAATATAAGCTATATTATATTTAAAAAAAAATTAGGGATCCTTACTAAAACTCCAATAATGTAACCCAAGGTGTAAAAAATGATCTGAAAAATTCGTTACGTCGCGTGCGCTGCGAAAACTATTGATGATAGAACCAAATCATTTACTATGACTTTGCAGAACTCATCATCATCTACAAAAAGTGTCGCGACAGCATATGTCTAAATATTATAGTTATGCCACAGTAAGCGGTTTTTTATTCTAAAAATTTAATTTATATGCCGCCGCTTAATAAGGCTCTTTATTTGTACCTTGGTATTAATCCTTATCAAAATAAATTACTTTAAATTCAAGACGGCTTCAATACCTTTTTATAACTCTTTGAATTATTCAATTCGGACATTTCTTTCGGACGATATCACGAGTTTAAAAATGCAAGTAGTAGAAAAATGTCGCGTGGTTGCCGCTCACCGCGCTCAGCTAGCCAGCATGCGATGTAGGCTCCATGTAAGTGTGACTGGGGTACGAGGGGGGAGTCAATCACAACTAATATTATAAATGCGAAAGTAAGTCTGTCTGTCTGTCTGACTGTTACGCTTTCCCGCTTTAACCTCTCAACCGATTTTGATGAAATTTGGCACAGACAATCTTTAGACCCTGAGAAAAAACATAGGCTACCCTTTATTGCGCAAAAGGGGATGAATAGGTTGAAACAAGGGTTGAAAGTTTGTATGGGATTTCTTAATTTTAAAAGATAAAACCCTGAAACTTTATATTAAGGCATTAGATAAGGTATATTTAAAAATTTGTTCTAGCGTTTTTGAAATTTCGACCAGTGAGGGGGTGAAATAAGGGTTGAAAGTTTGTATGGAATTTCTTAATTTTAAAAGATAAAACCACGAAACTTTATATTTAAGCACTTGATAAGACATATTTAAACATTTGTTCTAGCGTTTTTGAAATTTAAAATCGTTTATTTTTACCGCCTTGGGGGTGAAATTCTACACACGGAATTGCCGAAATTCGAACAGAACGGAACAGGAACTACGAAGCTAAACTTTATGTATACAAAATTTTAACCACTGAACCTAGGAACATCATATTTAGAAGTTTTAGGTTTATCAAGTTAAAAAAATTGGCTTTGAAGTTAAAGTTCCTTTAAACGAATAGGTAATCTGCATCGCCGCCGCTGCCGTCGGTCGTCGTCGCCGCACAGTGGGAAAGCCCCATACAAGGCCGTCTCAAAACCCCTTCACATGAAAGTCGTTGTTATGGAGTAAAACTAATTAATTAATATAGTCTTATAAATAAGCTTTCTTTTCTATATTTTTTTAATTATTTTTTGCAAACCATAATATATATTAAAGGCATCAAAGTTAACTCATGTTCAATGGTGTTTATTTGAATTGATAATACATGACTTTTGTTGGGTAAGATGTATTACTATTAAATATATAATGTATTTTTACATACATGCTTCTCTTTATAAAAAAAACTCCTTATAGAATCATTAATAATTATCAGATTAGAACCAGAAGCCATCTTTAAACAAAACAGCGAATAGATAAAAACAAAAAGAATGATTTTCGATTTATGTAGGTTATAAATAAGTTGACAGATCTGTTCTGAGTCAAAAAAAAGATTTATGCCAAACATTTTATAAAACCATGTTCTTTAGAATACAATATAATCTTATTATTCGAAATACTTTGGCCCAGTACATTACTTCAATTCAACGCCACATTACTTGATTGAAAGTATTACTAATATTATAAATGCGAAAGTAACTCTGTCTGTCTGTCTGTTTGTTAAGCTTTCACGCCTAAACCACTGAACTGATTTTAATGAAATTTGGTACAGAGATAGAGTTGACCTTGAGAAAGAACATAGAATAGTTTTTATCGCAGATTTTGAAAAGGTTCTTTTGGAAACGCGATATAACCGAACTCCACGCGGGCGAAGCCGCGGGCGGAAAGCTAGTAGACTAAAATAAAGGCGTGGGGCACGTCAATTGTCTACAAATTATCGACTTAATGTGCAATAGAAGAATCATTTAATTCGTCGTTAGGCAGTTGGCCCGCAGACGGTGAGGAAATTACTTACTATTTTCTTGCTAATGGAAATTACAACTTCCTAATTATAGTGTAACATTACAAAACAAACATTTTAATCAACGATTGTAGAAAATTGACGTGCCTCGCGCTTTTATTTTCGTCCAGTCTGTGCATATTTTTATAATTCCCGCGACTGTATCTATTTTATCATTTTTTGGTTTTTAGTACATTTATCTTATTATAACAGGTAAGAAGCATAGTATACATTTCACATAGAGTTGAGGTGAGAGTTCTTTGTTTACTTACTGTCGAAGAAGAAGTTATATAATTAGTTTAATTTATTAACTGAGCAGTTTAAGGAAAGTTTAAGTAAAGAATATTAATATGTCCTGTTGGTAGCAGTCACTGCCACGAATATAAATAAAGTCACAATCTTAAGCCAATCTATTTAAAAGTGATAAGATAATTTAATATATTCGTATTCATCTTATTTCCAACAGAATGTTTATAGTAAAGTAATATAAGTCAACAATAAATTTAATTATATTTCAAAATGACAAATTCGTTCTCAATCGCTCATAAAACGATCATAAAGTGAGCGATTTTCTAAATGTGTTCCAAAGAAGTTAACAGATATGGAATAAGAACATTTAAATTCTTGGAATATTAATATATTATTATCAAGGGTGAATTTATCTAAAATGTTTAAAGTCAGATGTATTGATAAAAATAATTTAAAAAACTTTTCCCATCTTTCTTTACTGTTATTTTATGATAATTTATTAATAGTTCGGTTTGCATCAGGTTAAATATCACCAAAATAATAAATTCCTAATGTTCTTTCAGTGTGTGTAGTTATGTGATTTATATAGGATGTCTAAAACCGTAACTATTGGAAAACTCTAAATACGTAATAGTTTATTTTATAGACGGGATCAGAATCGTAAAATTAAAAAATGACTGTTAGGTACTTTGAATATCTTTAGATAAATAATTAAATAATAACGTCATAGTATATTGCTTCAAAGTATTCTTATATGTATCTAATTATGGAATAAAATTGCAAATATGGAATAGAACATTTATAAAACACAAAACAAACTTACAACGCTTCTGAGAATAATATTAACGAAAAGAAAAGATTATATATTAGATAAAAAAGGATGATATTAAATTGACATATTATGATTGCAATAAAGTAACTTTCTTGTAAGCTTAAATTTAACAAATTCAATACTGACATAAATTTTACCTTATAAATATTAATAATTGTGTAAAATGCATAAAAATGCAATTAGATTTCGTATTTAAAATTCAGGTTTTCAAGAAGTGGGCTTCGAATTTTAGTCACCATGTGTGTTAAATACCTAATGGTGTTCCTAGAACCGTTATTATCAGAAAATACATATTATTATATTTATATTTAAATATATATTGCACAATTATAGCGTACCTATTTCTTATATAAATATTTATAAAAAATATGATTAATGGCTACAACATATTAAGACTTAAAAAGCATATGCTGCAAACATCTGAAACACAATCATATTACAAATAGTTTAAATACTTAACACATATGCACCATATATAAAATATAATATTTATACTCCATAATATAACATATTACGATTATTAACTTATATATATAGACTTGTTTTGTTGCTAAAGTATGTGTTTATGTTTACATCAAACAAAGCGAAATCAAATAAAGGTCAAAATTATTATATTACTCTATTGTATAAGTTCTTCAAACCTGTAATATTTGAGTTTCTAGAGCACGTTGGAAGTTGTAGCAACTTTTGAATCAATTTCTATAGCTTGTTAAATTCTCATCGAGGATTTACTCGTGTGATATGAACGCTTGATATGTATATCTAAAGGTCTTAAGAACTACTGAATTGATCATGTTTTAAAAATTCAATGGTATCATAAAAAACTAAAAAAAAAAACTAAAAAAAATGACTTCTTATATAAAATTTCTAATTTTTTTTATATCGTAAAGAACAATTAAGATCTATAGTAGCTCTTTAATTTTTGCAGTATTTTCAAAGGTAAGCACTCATTTTAATAATTAATAGAAATACTGTGTTCTGTGACAAGTGCTAAATATAAAATAATATCTATAAAAGTAATAAATGAAAGTAACGTTTGTAGGAAACTTTAATTATAATCTTTTATATTGAATACAATTTTTTTTGTCAATATTACATTTTCTTCACCATATAATAGTCTCAAACTTGAATTGATAAAACGTATTATTAAAACGGAGTAAATTGTGAACAATTTGAATTTGTATGGCAGAGAAATATGATTTGTACTTAATGTGGTAGGATATTAAAGAGGAAGCGTACTTATTTGTTTGCGTGGTTTGGTTAAGGGTAATGAGTAGAATTTCAATTCGTCGAAGAAATACTTAAATTATTTCGAGTACATATTTAATTAAAAAGGGTGATAACGTACGCGTATTTATGTGAGTGTGTATCGTTGTGTGACCTGAATAATTAGCAGTTTTTGTATTTTTATATGTTATAACTTACAAATTGTTATTTACTTTAATTTTGGGTTTCAAGTTAAGCTAAGTTTATTTGTTAATTTTTTGTACCCTAATGATTTTCGTAAGTTTCATTCCCATCTTTACAGACGTTTTATTTTTTTGTCAAGCCGTGATATAATTCTTTTACTTTTACTATATTGTTTTCATATATTTGGAAATCTGCGAACATTACAATAAAATTTTTGCGTCAGCCGTTTCTAACTCCCGAATGACTTAATTTAGTGGTGACGAATTCCGCAGACAAACTGACGATGGGGAATTTATGACAGGTGATATTCCGAGCTTTATCGCAAGTTCAATAAATTCGCTGACCTGTAGAAATTTTGAGAACCTAGTTGTTTGGACATTCTGGTATGATCTATCTTTGAAAATATATATTTGAATAGCATAGGCAAAATCATAGTGACAAATTACTTAAAAATTTTATCAGTTGCACTTAAGTTTATTAACGAGCTATAAAAAAAATTCTGAATTAAAATATATTGATGAAGCTACGCAATCTACGTATCTTTTAACGTAACCTAGTAACGTTGGATTCAGTTGGTATATTCTTATTCGTTATAATTATAATTTTAAGTAAAATAATTAATTTTAATATTTATTTTAAACTTTATTGCTAGTTCGTGAATTAAAAACTTATACATATGTATAAAGTGGTCTTTTATTCACAGCAATAATTGTTTTGATTAAAAATGTTTAAAATGTACAAGTGTGTATACTTGTATAATGTTTATAATTATAATTCTACAAGTACTTTTTAGCACAAACCTTTTTAAATGAACATTGATCATATTAGACTAAGAAATAATCATTCTTGTCCAATATACAAAAACTTTTGATCTTCTTTCATTCACTCCTTCTAAAATTAATAAATTTCAGTTAATTTAAAAAATAAATACTTATGGTTACTAATAAATCAAAATCAAGACTTAAAAACTTCGAGCGAAAATATGAGAAAAGTATGTATTAGATGTTTTTAAATAAAACTTATATATTCGGATGTACGACGCGATTTTTCATTACTTTAAAAAAACTCCATACTCCAGAAGTTTTGTTTACTTTGTAACCGTGATGTTTAATATCATTAACAACCTGGTAGGAATCCTTAACTTATCAATTTGTGTGGCCCCGGAGTGATAACATCTTTGACAGAATCAATCTGGTTCACAAAAGGGCATAAAGGAACATCTTCCTGAAGACTCCTACCAGCAGGAAGGATTGCTACTAGTTTGATATTGATATAAAAGTCTAAAATGACAAACAATGACAGTACATTCGATGCACAGTCATTATTCACTAGTTTAAGAGGAAAGTTAAAGGATAACAATATGAACATAGAGGAAGTAGAGCTAATAAATCATAGCCAAATGTTTGGCTTCGACTTGGAGTACTTTATTTTTAAAATAATAAAATAACGCGTACTGCACCCGAAAGTTTGAGTTTTATTAAAATGAATAGTTCCGAAAGTCTTATATATGTATAATGAGTTGTATTTATTCCAAAGTTTAATGTAAATATATACTTTTAAACATGAAAAAAAAAACAATTTAATGCAGATTTTTAAGGTATTATTTGCCTGGATTTCTATGACACACAGTTTTGCAGAGGCTTAAAGGTAAAGCATATTTATAAAAATATAGATTTTTAGTTTTTAACATTTCAGATAAATTTATGAATACGTTGCACAACATAAAAGTATTTTTCTTAGCAATTCAATCTATTAAATGTTTTATATAAAAACATGTAAAAGTCACTACCCAATTGAAAGATCATTATTGAGTTTTCAATATCGTTCATGAGGCGGGTATTATAACAGTTATAGTTGCATTTAGCCTTTAATATTTATATATGTAAAGTAAGTAGTTATAAAGAGGACAATCAAAATGAAATATCCTCGTACAATGGAACGGGGAGTGTTATTTATCAACATGACGTATTTAGGTTTGTAGTTTTCACAAGATAAGTATTATTAACGACTTTATGGCAAATTCGTTCAAAGAATTTTGTAATTGGTTTCCTATTATTCACAATGATGTTTTTGACGAGCTTAAAAATTTGTTAAAAGTTTTAATTTACAGACAAGTCCCGCAAAAATAATATTAAAAAGTCCTCAGTCCATGTAATTGAAAGTTCAACCATTAAAATTTTTCAAAGAAGAACCTTATTGTGGAAAACTCTACAAATCCTTTGTTTGTAATTTATTATTTGGATAAATTTAAGAAGATGCTACTCTGGATTTGTTACTCGGTATTGTTACAAAACACACCCGAATAAAGTAATGAAACCTTATAAAAACGACGTATTCTTTTGTTATTTTGTTGGTTTCTTTTAGCTTTACTGCGTGACAGAAGGGCTTGAAATATAACGAAAGAGCGTTGTCATAAAAAATAAGACTTATTCGATTAAACATCGGAAATAACAATATTGATATTAAAGTTATCGTTATTAATTGAATTCATGATGTTAAAGGAATTTATTTACTTCAGCACATATAACATTTTATGCATATTATTATACGTGTATAGCTGAAGAAGATGAGCAGAATTAATTTACAATTTTTGTAATTAATTTCTTAAATATACTTTTATTATTACTTCTATTATTTATTACATTCTATATATTACATTCTAACAAAACATTCTTATGGATACTCCCTATTCAAACTATATTTTTATCTCTATTCACATTTCCGTGGTTTTATTTAATTAAGACTGGAAAGTGCTTGCCAGTCATTTCAACCATTGGAAAATGGAAATGAGGCTCTAGGTGGTGATCGCACTGTCTTAGTATGAGACTAAGCAACCTTTTCTTGAAAGTGTTGATTCAATGAAAATCACAACTTTGTTTATGATTATTGTAACAACTTGAACATAAGTCATTTATATGCTAATAGTATTTCATCATATTTTTATCCCTTTTTAATTTTAATTCTTTTTGTTATTTTTTGGCAAAGATCACTGTATAAAGATGAGACCACTAAAGGGACTTTGTTTTTATTTTGACAAAGAACAATAAAGAGTATCGGTATCATTGTTATCATTATTATTAATATAAAAACCTAGTCTGAATATTAAGGAATATATAACCCAAAGCAATTAACTAGCAAATAATTTTTTTTAAATTTTGTATAATTGTAAAATACGTATAACGAGATCCCATAAATTTACTTGAAAGCAGTAATTTGAAGAGACGTCCCCGTTTTTAAAATAAAAGTAAGTTTCTAAAGTATTGGATGTTCATTTGTTTTTATAACAAAATAACTTCAAAAACAAGAGAAGAGCATTTTTGAAATGTTCACTTTTATGTATAAAGTTAAATGAATTATCACAGTTATATCAAAATTGTTTTGGTAGGTACTTGGTGTCGTAAAAAACGGTTCCTATTTAAATTATCATAGTTACCTAAGTAATTACCAGATTTATTTAACGAACATTATTTTGAAAGTATTACAAGAGTATAATTTCGAAAGTATTACAAAACTATTTCCAATAGAAATCACGAATAAATAAATATAAAATATTTGATTATATTGTTAAATTGTTTCATATCTTAAATTTGGTTTTTAAAATATCTTACCAGATTTAATGTTAATCTATTCATAAGTGTCTTTTATGTAATTTACTTGTGTAAGCAAATTATTTTAACTAGTAAATTGTATAAAGAAAAGGTTATTATCAATAAAAAGATTTATGTCATTGTAATTTTAGTGATACTTTTTGTATTCCTATTAAAAGTAACATGTTTCATATATATGTTTTAACGTCTTTCATAAGGAAAAAAAAAATAAAATGATTTTCAATTTATATTATGTCTGGTCTATAGTATAACGAATTAAATATCAATTTATCAACCAATTTTAATAAGTGTCTCTACCATTTATCTATTGTAAGATTTGAAATACTTTTTCTCTCATTTGAAATTTTTGACAGCGAAAAAGTTTCTTATCCTATATAAATATTTTCAAAAACGTATTCCATATAACACATACAAATCGACTCAGAGAGCTCTAATGAAGCCTTTTTACCCTCAGAAATAGTGATGAAATAGTTATAAACGAGTTATATAAAATTACGAATTACGTCGCCTTCATTGCCGTTATATTATTTTTGAACATCTTAATAGATGAATTAATTGATCCACACTGTTAACTGTTTTCTTTTAACAGCCATTTTCTGAATATTGACATGAAATAACTAAATGAGACAAAAATAACACTATGATATATTTTGTTAAAATTGCTTTTGTCTTCCTAGTTTCCGCGAAAGACATTTACTTGACTGGACACATTAAATGAACAATATAATGAATAACAAACTAAAATTAAACTGAGTCCGTGTATTATTTCTTCTCACAGTACATATGATAGAATGAACTCTCTATTTCTAGAAATTGTTAGCTTCTAGATTCCCTTCGATAAAACTAGTGATCCTGGATTCTGAGCTGTAACTGTTTAAAAAAATAGTATTTTTTAACGCCGCGGCGTTAAGCTTGCCATGTATAGGATCTTTTTATTGATGATATTTTGAGTTAGACAAATTAAAATGTTGAAGTTTCAATGTAGAAGAATTTTTGATAGTGTCACGAGAATATCAATTTTAGTTAATCCTTTTAGAGAATACAAAGATATGACAATTATCATGTCCGTCGAGAAAATTTTGTATAATTTATATTTATGTAATACTTATAACCCACAAACATTTAAATAACATACCGTATATATTATTAAATAGCCATTAATTTTTATAGGAATATAAAAGTTTTAATGTTTCTGTATACGACATGCTCCAACTTTGTGCTATTAACTTCGGTACATACTAAATTCTTTTCCTAAACTATTGTAATTTAATTGTGATGAATACCTACATTTGTCTTTAAATATTATAAGATCTGGGAGCTTTAATTTTTTCAGCAATTATTATACTATAGGCTCTGTTATCACGTTTTGTTCATAGTACGTTATTTGTAATGATTTTTTTATGCTAGGATATATGAGTTTCAATAATATGTTAAGCATAGCAGAAATAGATAATTCGAATATAATATCCACTTACAAATCAAATGTAACTCAAGCGAAGACTGTGTGAAAGACCCTTACCAATAATGAAATAGCAATGGTCTTTGAACTTACTTGACGTACAAAATCAGAGCGTAACTAATAACTTATGCTTAATGAAAACTGATAATTGCTTGATGTGTTTATTCGATTCAAGTAGTTGTGTTCAGTATGACGTAGGACTTATAACTTTCAGAAAATAAATAAATGTTTGTTAAAAAGACTTGTTTAAAGAAAATATTTGGTTAAGGTGTTATGTCGACTATTCATAAAAAATATAATATATAAGAAAAATCCTTTTTTTAGATAGGATCACTCAAACAATTTTTATAGATTATTATATATTTTGTTTAATTTTTTTTATTGCAAATCATTTTGTCAAAGTATTCTAAACATATCGTTTCAAATGTTACCCCATATCAGTTACTGTGATGATTATTTACTCGCAATGATCCCTAAAAAACTATGTTTTTTAATTCTACGATAAAACCACATATTTTCCTTTTCTACATAAAATTCTTTTTTTTATAAAAGTAAGACAATTCTATTAAATTTAACTTCATATAAACCTTTTCTATATATAAACTATTTATTTTATATATTTTCTTATATATTACCTAATATTCATTCAGTTATAACTCTGAAAATATATTATGTAAATGAATCATAAAAATCAAAACATAGATTTAAATAGAATGGGCTAAATCATTATCATAGTTCATTATTATATTTGTCAGTAAAAATAATCCAAAATAATACCGTAGACAAACTCAGACAAGTAATTAAACAGGTAATTTTCTTAATTGAAAAGAAAACCACTTTATGGAAATGTAATGATAATTCTATCTGAAAATAACTAACACCAAGATAGCAATTTCTGTGTTGTAATTAAAAGTAATTTTATTAAAAACATTTAATCACTGATTTCTCTTTGTTCTTATCTTGACGACAGATAATAAGTTAAAAAAAATTAAAACGAATATAATTTTGAAATATCCAGATTAAGTATACTTATATACTAGTATGTATTTTATTACATTTAATAAAATTTCATTCCAATTTATTCAATATTTCTTACAACATTAGTCAGCAACACGAAAAGGATTATTTTCCTTTTTGACAATTGTTTTGGTATTTTATCAAAATAACATGATTTTAGTTTTTAATTTGAGAATAACCTCAAACTATGTTGTATTTGATTTCAATATGGAATTTATTCGTCATAGTTTTTTATTCACTCCATATTATTGAAAGGAAGTTAAAATAACAGTAAACAAAAAACAATAGGTAAGGTAAGGCATAATAAATCTCATAAATCGACTATCATTTATTTCAGCGAAACAAACAATACTGTAGATCAGTCTTAGTCGAGTAATATACATCAAGCTCAACTTAACCGTTTAATATACGTAGGAGTAAGTGACTTTTCTGTTCACAAATATATGGCTATAATATCTAAGGTCTGTGACAAAAATATTTAAATAAAAACTCTGTATTCAATTTAAGTGACGTACTTTGTTACACATTTTACTATTACTTTTCAGTAATTTTGATCATAAAATGACACAATGAAAGTCAGCCTTGTCTTTCTATCGCTTGCTGCTAAAAATGTTTAAGTGTTTTTTCCTACTGTTCTGGCTGAGTGCATCGTGGCTTCGAAATTGTCAACGTCGGAAATAAAGATTATCCAATAGTAACTTACTAGCCATAGGTATATTTGTAAAAATCAATTAACTTTATATCTCAGAAGTATTAGAGAAATAGTGTGGTCATGATTGCTGGGAAGTCGTCGGCTTATTAATAAAGTCTAGTAAATTAATAATGATTTGTATTAACTACTATGTGAACGGTCATTAATTCGTTTTAAAATGTTTAAAAATATTAATGTATTTAAAATTTTCAACCTACTAAATTTAATCGTCTTAAATCGTTTATGAGTATAATGTATAATTATATCAATCTAGTCTCAATTCTAAAGGAAAATGCACTGGACCATTGCACAAATAAAATAACCGTTATAGTCATAATTAATATATGAACGAATCCCATTGTATTAACTTATTCATTCAATAATATTGATATATTGTAGTATAATAGGTACGTATACACTGTATTGCCGCAACAGAGAAACTTTTTATTATAAACAGAAATTATCTAAATCTAATATTTCAGGAAATTGAAAGTCAAAAGGGAATTGTGATTAATGAGTAATCGTTCCGCAAAAAGGGCAAATATAAATAAATTAATCTGTTTTTGCTTAAAAGGCCCTTTTTTACATTTAGACTGTTTTGTCAATAATTCAGTTATATAGTCATTTATACAATTCATTATACTTAATCATGTCTCTGTAACAACTCATCATTATTTTTGTATTTAATAAATGCTTTTATTGATATGTTGTTGTACATTCGATACATTAATTAATTACTTAAATATAAATCCTTTTCATGAAATTGTACGAATACATTCAGAACTTCTACCGAATTAACTTTAGACTCGTCAAACTGAAAACTTGTTTATTACCTGTTTACTATAAATAACCATTTTAATTACATATAATCTTGTTTATTTTCTTCTAAACATTTATATGTTTCATTATATTTATCCCTTATTTTTATTATAATAAATATGTTGTAGTAATTATATTTCGAACCAAGACTTCATATATATAAGAATAAGATTCTGTAACGTATTACTTGCATATGTAAACGAATAAACATAGTTCTTCCTTTTGAAATGTTACTTTCTGTTTTCTATTGATCTCCATATTATAAAATAAAAATAAATTCTCAGGTAAAAATAATTCTCAGTAGAAATGTAACTTTTTTATTTAAACTAAAACCAGAAATTATTGCGAACACCTTTTTTTTACTTTTCCTTGCACGTTGAAGACAATATAAAATATGTATATAGACAGTATATGTAAAAATAACATAATAATGTTAGAAATAAAATTTATTTACGTGGTTTTTATTTTATTAAGTTTTCTTTTAAATTATTAAACTGAGTCATATCAATTTTGGGCTCTTTATCGATTTCTTTATCTACTTTTGTTGAATCGTTGTGAAGTATAAGCAGACTTTAATGAAATGCTATTTTCACTTCTAAATAAATATAAAGAATATCGAGATGAAAGAAAAATAATCTATTTACTTACCTGTGTAAAGCCGATGGTAAATCTAATTTAACTTAAATTTATAATTTAATATTTCTCATTACAAACCTTTTAATATCTTATTTCAGGCACAAAAGATTTTTTATCATCCTCGTTATTATTTTTTCGTAAATTTCTTCAAAGTATAATATGAAACTGAAACTGCCGTTTATATTATGATAAAAGTTTGTAACCTCAGGATGAAAGTTGATTGTTATTATGTTAAATGACAATTTGGACAATTTTTACTAAAGTTATTCTTAGCATTCATAATGATCACACAACTTTAATATATTTTTTTATTTAAACTGAACAGTGCTCGACGATTATCTTTCCTCATACTAGGTGTAAATAAATCCAAAGCTCAGTAGCAACATATTCAATCTTTTTTTAAATACCCATATTGTCGGAGGAAACACACACGCAGGCAATCTGATTCAATAATTTGATGCGTCTATGAGAAAAAAGGTAGCGTAATAAAACAGAAAATAATACTATCATTGAATTGGTAACATTTCTAGACAGTTAATACGAATTAAATCTAATATAGAAAATAGAACTAATATATGTACTATAAACTAAGATGTGAGTCTCACATCTCGTCTGCCCGTGATAAAGGTTGGTGTACAGTAACCGAAACGTCGGGAGTATGTAGTATATAGGCAAAAATAGAAAATCGCGTAGTAAATCCGACAATATTAGTTTCATTTAAATGAGTACTCGCGAAAATATTTGATCTCAACTTTTAACATTTTTATGGGTAAAAAATAAATATTTTGGACTTTTATTTACAAAAAAAGTAGGCCGTCCTCCTTGAATAAATCCTATGTCAACATTATTATAATACAAATACTAATATTTTGCTTCGTTTAAAAGTTAATAGTAAGTATGACTAAGGTATCTTTACATGGAAGCTTCAAGGTTCAATTAAGACCCTTCAATGCATATTGTGTCAGTAATAATACAAAAAAACATTAATATTCATCAATTTAACATAAAATTTCAATTTAACATATTTTTTAATTTTCTCGAGAAACCTTTAGTAGTATTATTTTAGACAGTTATAAAATAAAAATATCTTTAAGAAATTATTATCCTAATTTTGCCGAACTTACCCTACTATCTATTTATTTTAATTCGTTGGAAGTACTTTTTTTTAAGGAATCACATTTTAGGACAAACAAAATGAAATCGAAACTGTATAATTAGAAATTTCACCAGTACTGCCACAAGCTTACAGTATACATTGGTTGTAAAAGTATCCAAACGTAATTAATATAATAATAACAATACAGTGTGAAGTATTTCCTTTTAAAATATATTCTTACATTTATTTTCAAAGGACTGTTAACCAAATTTCTTTAGGTACTCTAAATTTAACTTACGAACTGAGAAAAGAGTGACCCTTTTTTATTTATATGGATTTACTTTGAAATGTTATTTGCATTACTTACTACGATAAAAAAGACTAAATTAAAAACAGAAATGAGTTGTCCGTTCAGTATATTTTCCATAATCTTAGAGATAAGAGGGTTATTGAAATCGAATGATAATCAGCAAATACACAAAAAATATAAGAAATTCCACTCGCGGTGGAATGCTAAAACATAAATTTGCTAAAACATCAAGAGTTTAGAAGTCAATGACAAATAAAACAATTATAAAATAGATAATTGCTCATATAATGAAACATAACACTGTATAATGAAACATAACACTGTCTTGTAATACTGGGTCACCTTATTCGTAAAAAATTTAAATAAATAAATCTTAATACCATAAACACATGACTAATAGGTCACACTTAGTCTAAAAAACTATATTATCCTGAACCCTTACATGTTCTTAACCCTATTAAAGATATTGTACATAACATAAAAATATTGTACAAAACTATGTATTTTCGTGTCGTTATACGTCCCATTCTTAATTTTATATGTTTTTCACCTTTGATTTCACTTACCTTGATTGAAGCTATGGAACAAGGTTACGACAATAACACAAAACTTTCCTATAATATTACGTTTATTGCTATAACAAATAAAACTTTTTTATTTGTAAAAGTCCTTTGATATAAACTTAAATTTAATGATATAGTCGATTTTATTTTATTTTCATAATTTACGATTAATATAATATAAGCATTTACAATTAATATTAACTTAATTAACTGATATTATATTGAATGCTTTGCAAATGAAACCACTTTAGACTATCCTAAAAACGGCCATTGAACGTGAATTTAAAGTGTAACAAGAAATTGAGATTTGTAGTTGTATATGTACACAGAATAGATACAATAGAAAAACATTGGATTTTTTTAAGTTGATACTTTGTAACGTGATGAAAGTTAATTTGACATACAATAGCTTTTCTTTTTATGTTGATTGCAAAAAAATTATAATTGCTGTTTTTGTAATAAATATATCATCGTTGATTTTTTTTAATGTTTATTAAATCAACTACATGAGCGTGAACCATTGACTGTTTCTCAGTGATAAAAATTAAAACAACTCTAAAAACAAATAAGACATATTATGTAAGCTTAAAACTATTTCTTAAGACGACACCTATCAAAAACAACTGCTATAAAACTTACTTTACTATCAAATTAATAACCATGAAACCCAACAAAACTTATGATGATATTTTCCTTATGATCATCACAAGGACCATACTGGAACAGATATTCATGAAAACTTTATATAAATTAGTCTAAGAGATTTCTTCATGAAACGGCTTAAAACTAATTACAATATATCTCAAGTAAATCATGTTACAAAGTAATTCACTAAAAAGCCTTTTTGAATCCATTTTAATTTTTATATGAAGACACCAGTAAAATAGCGTGTATCCAAATATTAAAATAATTCATTTTTGTTGTTTTAAAGTTATGTATGCTTCATAAAATTATTCTTTCTCCTTAATGATATACAGCCAATTGGTTTAAGCACCTTTAAAAAAACCAGCCATTGAGTTGTGTAAACACCCGAATCCACATTATTTATCTGGAGTTATTTGCACTTAGCCATTTCTAAACACTGAAATTATTTGAAATAACTCCTTAATATACATATATACTGGGATTTGTAAATCTCAGCTCCGACTAAAAATTGTAAACATGCTAGGCTGAATTGCAATCTTGAAAACACTTCTATTTCCGTACAATATTATAGTCTCGCACACTTCGATTTCGATTCCGTTACATATATCTTATGTTTATTTAAATTTACCCTAAAAACACATTTAAAGGTTTCTAAATATATGTTTAATTATTTTATTTAAAACCGTACACAATTTTATTGATCCCGATTAATCTTTTGTTAAGTAAATAATATCGAAAACAGAAAAATCTTGCTTAGTAGTAAAGTACAGCTACTAGATTTACTTCTAAATTTCTTACAAAATAATCTTATTGACGTCCTGCTAAATTTTATTTAAATAGAGGAAGAAACTAACTCATGAAGTTTCTTTGACCAAATCTTTCATTTTTATTTTTACTCCATACTATTACATATAAAGAATCATAAGTTTAGTATAACAATGTCAAATCGGTTAACGAATTTTATAATTCCAAATGAAAATCCCAACAAACTCACTGTCTGAAATGAATAAATACTGACAAATTAGTATACAAAACGTCCAACACGTTAACAGTGTCCATAAAAATACTGTATTATACACATACGTGTAGGTTTATTTATTAATTTAATTAATTTTATTTATTGACATAAATAATAATCATCCTTAATCCGTCATTGATTTAAAACCTTTTTTGATATATCTTTTTACATATTATATATTTTATTTTAAACAATACTCGTGGTAGCTTAAGTATTCGAAAGAATTTGTAAATGAATGAATAATAAAACTTATATAGTTTAATTAAAGTATTAAATGACACAAGCAAAGAAAACTAATACAATGAAAAAATTATTAAAAATAATTTAATAATAAGACATCTTTCAAATATATTATAAGATGTAAGTAATAAATATGGAATAAATTACTCAAATCATTATATTTATTTACAGGTATACACCCGCAGTTTATCTGGACAACTAATAACTCAAAAAGACCCCATGCAAAAAGAAGTGGATAGAAGAATCACAAACGGCTGGAAGAGATACTGGAGCTTGAGAGAGGTTATGAAAGAGAAAAAACACTTCATATAAACATTAAAAGTAAATTGTTTAACACCTGCGTGCTACCTGTTCTTACGTACGGCTGCCAAACATGGACTCTAAACCAGGAAATATTGCACAAACTGGCAACGTGCCAGTATGCAATGGAAAGGAGTATGCTAAACGTTAAAAAGTCTGACAGATTGAAAAACTGCGTTATTCGAAACAAAACAAAAGCTTCAGACGTAACTATCAAAGTCAAAAGACTCAAGTGGAGATGGGCTGGACACGTGATGCGAGGACACGACAAATGGAGCAAAAGAGTGACACGGTGGTACCCCAGAGAAGGCAAAAGGAAGAGAGGCAGACCACAGAAAAGGTGGGATGAAGATATCAGATAAGTGGCAGGAGTAATGTGGAACAGAGTGGCTCAAGAGAGAACAGAATGGAAAAGGTTGGAGGAGGCCTTTGCCGACTGGCAAACTGATCTAGCGATGGTAACCAAGGAACAGATATTAGTTTAAGTAGCTTAAGTTTAAGATATTATGTTTATTTTTTTAAGATAGTTTATTGTTAATACTTATTTGTTAGATCTGAATAAAGGCTATAATAAATAAAAATACACCCGCAGTGAGCATATAATCTTCTAACTTTTAAAATGTTAGATGTAAACCTGGTAGATTTAAAATAAAGTACACTATATTCAGTTCGTTGATCTGGAAAAATAAAACATGGAATCACAGAATTCTCAGTTCTCTAACATGAATATTTTATATAAAATATTGTACTGGCGAGTGCAGGTAAAAGTAAATTATAGTATTGTTTTAAATTCCTACTTGGGAGTCAGTCAATAGTAATGTTTTACAGATTTGTGTTTTTCTTTCTTTCTTTTTATAACTTCAATACATAATTAATAAAATATTTTATTTAATGTATATCGTAATAAACATCGATAGCACTTCCAAACTGATTAAACATACTGAAAGAGAATAAAAAAAATATAACAACAAAATAAAAACAACACACTTCACATTAATCCTGTAGTGATTAAAAATTAAAAAAAATAAACGGTGAAATGAACCAAAGCGCCCCATGTAAAGTAACAAACAAAAACATCAAAAACATCAAAAACTATTTTAAGGAAAGTTGAGAAAATTAGTACTACAACAATATTTTGTAACTTACTCGTACGTAAATATCTATGTATGTAAATCTAGGTAATACTTGAAATCGTCCTGACTGATAATATTAATATAAAGTACCGTACATTCTGTTACACATACTAGAAGTACATAACACAGGAATTCTCACAGTTTAACTTTAATTCAAGTAAAACATACACTGGATTTGTCACGGAGTAAACTTAATTGAAAATTCAATGTACAAGGTCTTAAATTTTTTGCCTGTGAGAATGCGGTTTCTTGGAACGCGATTATATCGCTGTTCTTCTTGAAACAAATTAAATAGAATCGTTGGTTACAAGAATATACCGTTCATCCTTTTCTGTGAAAAATTGTAACAATTGTTTCTTATTTCATTACATTCAACTTATCGACTTAGCATATTATTTAGAAAATTCACTGATCTTTCTAATCAATTAAAAAGATTTTTATGAAATCTGTGCAGCAGATATGTATAATAATTTTTAAATAATGAGTGCGTGTTTGTGTGAGTGTGCCTTATTCTGTCTGTGGCATTGTAAGTCTCAAATGGATTGACCGATTTCGATTCAAGTTTTTTCATTCGTAAGCCTTTCTTGCGGTGAATCCTAACCATTTTTCGTCATATTGTATTGTCATCAGCCTATGAACGCCCACTGCTGAGCATAGCCTCTTCTCACATGGAGAAGGTTTGAGCATTAACCACCACGCTTGCTCAAGGCGGGTTGGTGATTTCAAACTTATAATTCTGAAACTATAAGTCCAGGTTTCCTCACGATGTTTTCCTTCACCGTATGTCAGTGGTGTCTAAATAATCTCAGAAAGTACATATGATTCCGAAAAATCACATTGGTACTTGCCAGGTTTGAACCCGCGCCCTCGGCAACGAGAGGCGGACCCTTTAACCACTAGGCCACCACTGACCACTGACATATTGTATGATACAGTGTAAAACCGTCGGCTCTTTTTCATAATGAGTTTATCATTTGTGACGTATGTTCATTCCATTAAGTGCTTCAAGCTTGCCATTATATTATTGAAATGACAATGAATACGGTGCTAAATTTTTATGACGATTAGTTTTTTATTGTTTACTAGTTTTCATTATTCTATTGTTACTAAACATGAAACATTCAAATTTATCTGAGAGTCTCTTTTAGAAAAGTTTAAGAATGAGAAAAAATAGAAACACATTTATACTAACACAAAAGCGTCTTAACTAAAAACGATTTTACCGAAAGTGTGTTTTTATTTGAAGCTGATAAGCATTTGAATAAAATATGCAGTAAAGCTTTTCATTAATCCTTATGACAGATATTTGGTACATAACATTATTTTGCTGGTTTGAAACTAGTGTAGCATAATGGTTGAATATGATACAATATTTTACCCATACTCATACAAGGAATTAAAATATACATTGTTCAACCGACTTCAAAAACACAAGACGTTATCAATTCCTCTGTACACTTTTTATATATATTTCACTGACAACATCACAGTTAGTTAAGATCAACTTAAAACATTCTTGTTATAATTTATGTGATAGTCTGGTTGATTTTAAACTAAAGTATCTGATGTCGAATATCACACGTAGTATATAACTTAGGCTCAATTGATTAATGAGCAATCCTCAGTCAAGCTGTCTGCATGGAACAGATAAATCTAGAATGAGTAAAATTATATCCTCGGTGATTAACACAGTGCATTAAATGTATAAATTTTTGAAATGACGCCTCTGCTTTGTTTATCTATATTAATAAAGAGGAAAGATTTGTTTGTTTATTTGTTATGAATAGGCTCTGAAACTACTGAACCGATTTCAATAATTCTTTCACCTTTGGAAAGCTACATTATTCCCGAGTAATATAAGCTATATAATATTTAAATAAAAATTAGGGATCCTTACTAAAACTCCAATAATGTAACCCAAGGTGTAAAAAAATGATCTGAAAAATTCCTTACGTCGCTTGCGCTGCGAAAACTATTGATGATAGAACCAAATCATTTACTACGACTTTGCAGAACTCATCATCATCTACAAAAAGTGTCGCGACAGCATATGTCTAAATATTAAGGTTATGTCACAGTAAGCGGTTTTTTATTCTAAAATTTTAATTTATATGCCGCCGCTGAAAAAGGCTCTTTATTTGTACCTTGGTATTAATCCTTATCAAAATAAATTACTTTATATTCAAGACGGCTTCAATACCTTTATATAACTTTTTGAATTATTCAATTCGGACATTTCATTCGGAAGATATCACGAGTATAAAAATGCAAGTATTAGAAAAAAGTCGCGTAGTTGCCGCTCATCGCGCTCAGCTAGCCAGCATGCGATGTAGGCTCCATGTAAGCGTCACTGGGGTACGAGGGGGAAGTCAATCACAACTAATATTATAAATGCGAAAGTAAGTCTGTCTGTCTGTCTGTCTGTTACGCTTTCCCGCTTTAACCTCTCAACCAATTTTGATGAAATTTGGCACAAACAATCTTTAGACCCTGAGAAAAAACATAGGCTACATTACATACATAGGCTACCCTGTGAAAAAACATAGGCTACAAAAACATAGGCTACATACAAAAACATTGCGAAAAAGGGGATCAAGAGGTTGAAAGTTTGTATGGGATTTCTTAATTTTAAAAGACATAACCATGAAACTTTTTTATTAAGGCATTAGATAAGATATATTTAAACATTTGTTCTAGCATTTTTGAAATTTCGACCAGTGAGGGGGTGAAATAAGGGTTGAAAGTTTGTATGGAATTTCTTAATTTTAAAAGATATAACCATGAAAATTTTTATTTAAGCACTTGATAAGATATATTTTAACATTTGTTCTAGCGTTTTTGAAATTTCGACCAGTGAGGAGGTGAAATAAGGGTTGAAAGATTGTATGGGATTTCTTAATTTTAAAAGATAAAACCATGAAATTTTATATTTAATCACTTGATAAGACATATTTAAACATTTGTTCTACGTTTTTGAAATTTAAAATCGTTTGATATTTTTACCACCGTGGGGGTGAAATTCTACACATGGAATTCCCGAAATTCGAACAGAACAGGAACTACGAAGCTAAACTTTTTATATACAAAATTTTAACCACTGAACCAAGGAACATCATATTTAGAAGTTTTGGGTGTATCAAGTTAAAAAAAAAGCTTTTGAAGTTAAAGTTCCTTAATGAATAGGTACTCTGCATCGCCACCGCACTGTGGGAAAGCACCATACAAGACCGTCTCCAAACCCCAAAACATGAAAGTCGTTGTTATGGAGTAAAACTATTTAATCAATATAGTCTTATAAATAAGATTTCTTTTCTATATTTTTTTAATTATTTTTTGCAAACCATAATGTATATTAAAAGGCATCAAAGTTAACTCATGTTCAATGTTGTGATTTTGGCCTACTACATTACTACAATTCAACGCCACATTACTCGAAAGTTTTTTATATAAATGTATAAGTAATATATATTTTTTTAATGCTTATAATATCCTTATAACGTTCCTTAAATAATATTTTGTATATTAAATAAATAAATTACAATTAACCACCATAGTTTAAAATGGTATAATTTTCGGGTAACTTTTTTTTTAACGACCCCTAACTCTCCAAAATTATAGATCATTTAGTTTTGAAATAACTGAGATACGGAGTTTTGAGACAGAACATACACGATTTTCTCATAGTGTACTTCGGAAAGCCCCATACGAGGTCGTCTCAAAACCCCTTCACATGAAAGTCGTTGTTATGCAGTAACACTAATTATTTTAATTAATAATTTAGTCTTATAAATAAGCTTTCTTTTCTATATTTTTAAAATATATTTTTGCAAACCATAATATGTATTAAAACACATCAAAGTTGACTTAACTTCAATGGTGTTATTTCTGCCCAGTACATTGCTACAATTCAACGCCACATTACTTGAAAGTGTTACCAATATTATAAATGCGAAAGTAACTCTGTCTGTCTGTCTGTTACGCTTTCACGCCTTAACCACTAAACTGATTTTAATGAAATTTGGTACAGAGATAGAGTTGACCTTGAGAAAGAACATAGAATAGTTTTTATCCCAGACTTTTGAAAGGTACTCTTGGAAACGCGATATAACAGAACTCCCAGCAGGCGAAGCCGCGGGCGGAAAGCTAGTTAATGTAATATTTTTGTTTACAAAAAGACAATGACATTTCTTGATTGGTGATTGTATTTGGAATTAATTCTAAAATCTTACAATAGAATGTTTGTTTGTGAAATTTGTTAAATAAACACTTTTGTAAACATGTATGTGGGGATTGGCGTTATTTAGATACCTGTTAAGTTTTAAATATCCTATATCCTATCCCTTTATATATCAAAACAACCAAAGTCGAATGAAAATCATTAAAAAGTATTTGAAACTGAACTTTAAAGTCGATGAATAAAGTATAGGTTGCCCTGATTAATTAGAATTTAATTCGTAATATTAAATTACTACGACTGAAGAAAAAAATATTTTTCTACCATGCCATCATACTTTTATATCTAATAAATACTTATTTGTGAGGTCCTATAAAACTAAAAGATTTAGTACCTTGTTTTTGTTAAGCATTATAAATCAATATCTCCTTTGATGAAAACTGTTATTGTTCTATCTGTAGTCTATGTCACTAGTTTCACAATTTTAAATATATTAATGGTTTTGTCCTTACATCTTTCTTATTTTACCTCGTTTTTCCGTAAAAGCTGTATTTGTACCTAAATATTTTTTTATTCTTTATTTAAAATCACATCACATTGTAGGTTCAAATAATCGTTATTTCAGAACCACCAATTAGATATTTTAGGCATTGATATCGAAAATGGAAAAAAATTAAACAAGACTTTTAAAGAAGAAATACCAGTAAGTGCTTCCCTTATATTTTATTTTATCTTAATATATAGATACACCAACAATTTGGTATAAATTTTTTGGTTCAATTAAAATGATATATATATATATATATATATATATATATATATATATATATATATATATACAAAGTAAAATTTTCTTCAAATCTTATCGTATCTTGCTATGATTATAAAAAAAGTGGGAACTTTTGGAATCTCTTAGTGGTTTTTAGTTTATTTATTTCAATATTGATAACCAGTTTTATACAATTAATAGAGATTGTTCATTTAAAAAGATTTCGTTTTTATCACTATTTCATTCTAATAATAATTCTAATAATCGGTGCTTTGAGGTATCTTTTTCGTTTAATTTAAGTCTTTTCAATAAAATATAAATTTATCTTAAATATTTACAAATTAATTTTCAGTTCGTCAGTCCACATTTGCAAAATGTTATGTAGAATAACAGTTCAAGGTTGTTTATATCAAACAGGAAGACAATATGTCTCAGGGTAAAAAATTAAGTTGGATCTATATGAAGTATCAAGTGATTTGTTTTGAACAAAATAGGAACGACAATGTAACTAAAAGAAAAAAACATTCTCAGTCATTTTGCAGAATAAATAGCAAAATTCACGTCTAAAATTAATTCTCAAAATGTTTCTTATGCTCCTTAATATTTCAAATGTCCTCATATTTCATTATGCAATAAATAATATTTTAAGCCGTTTTTTAAATTGACACATGATTAGGTTCGAGATGTAAGTACACAGGGAGACTAAAGTTAAATGATAAAAGACCACTCTTGCTTCATGAAGAAATATTACAATTAAATATTATATTTATTATGTAAGTATCTATAGTATGTAAATGTATATATTTATAATGTGTATGTATATTATATAAGTATATATTTATTTATGTATCGCATATATATATAGTACCTATTTTTTTATGTATTAAGTAATTTGTACACCCCTACCATCCTATCTCTCTCCTCTACCAAAGGTTGCCTGGAAGAGATCGCTGTTTTAGCGATAAGGCCGCCTATTGTATATTTTTCTTTTCTTTGTTTTACTCCTATTATTATTGTCTATATTGGTGTGCAATAAAGAGTATATAAATAAAATAAATAAAGTTACGTATGTATTTTATTTCTTCATTTCTCATAGACTTAAGAATTTGGTTAGCAATTTTGCTCTAAACCAAACATTTATTGGCGTTATATGGCATAAATAAATAATTTTATGTTCAATTCAATTCATCTGACATATTTGAAGAAGAGTTCCCTTGAGAAAATTTAATATCCAACTCATCACTTAACAGAACAGAAAACATGAGAACAAACTTCTTTACTTTAGAAACATGCGAAAAGTAATTTTAGTCCTATGAGTTTAAATATAAATAATTTTTTCAATTTTAATTATTGTGCTACTTTTGATATGATTATATATATGTATAAAGAACGAACTTAGTATTAAAAATGTGATATCAAATGTATATATTAGATGCAAGAACACATGCCCTTTGTTTACTTTCTTGCTATCCCTAGTCTAGCAAAGTTTTCTTTAAACTTTGGACTGACCTTCGATTTCTGTTCCAAGTAATATATTATATTGAACGATATTGGTTAATCTTATTCTACTTATCTTACTTAATATTATAATTGCGAAAGTTTGTGAGTGTGTGTGTTTGTTACTTCTTAACACTTAAACGGCTGAACCGATTTTGAAAAATTTTGTATACAGGAAGCTGACGTCCAGGAATAACACATAGGCTACTTTACATTCCGGAAAATGTTCGATTTTTCCTCATATAAGCGAAAAACCATATTTACTTACTCGAGAACTCAACTCCTAGCCAAAACGACATTATCTCTATGTACCTTTTACCGGTCTATGTAGGCACGATCGACAGCCAATAAGCATTCCTTTCGTTAAAAAAAAAAAGAGTTCTGATAGACAATATCTATAGACAACAGTTTCTTTCTGTAGTTAATTTGTTAAATACTGCCAAACTATTCATGTTAACGTAATTCTTAATTTTTATAACATTTCTGTTGTTTTGTAGTTGTTGGGTATTGCCTCGTTTGTGGGCTTTCTTTTATATATTACTAATGCCGAAATTAACGCGGACGAAGTCGCGGTCAAATCAAGTATTTCATACTTTACACATTTGTAAAAGCTTCTTACTAAAGATTATTTTGCTTGATATATATTTTTTTGTATCATTGTTTTACTGTCTGTTCATCTGTTACTTATCAAGTCTAAACTAAACAGAAATGCTGTGAGATTTCATACAAACTATGTAATATATATTTTTTGAATTATTGATTAAATGAGCTGCCATTATAATTGAATAATAATACATTACCCGTCGTTATCAGCCTATCAGAGCCAACTGCTGAGCAAAGGCCTCTTTCTTACATGGAGAAGGTTTGAGCATTAATCAACACGCTTGCTCAAGACGGGTTGGTGATTTCAAACTTATAATTGTGAAATTATAAGTTCAAGTTTCCCCACGATGTTTCCTTCACCGTATGTCAGTGGTGTCTAAATACTCTCAGAAAGTACTTATGACTCCGTAAAATCACATTGGTACTAGCAAGGTTTGAACGGCAACGAGAGACGGGCCATTTAACGACTAGGCCACCACTAACTTTACCCGTTATATTACCCGTATATAAATGTAATGTTGATTTGTTGAAATAAATTTAATATTACAATAAACTAAAAACGTAGAAAATAAACCTTAAAATAATATTCCCCTTCACTTTATCATTGCAAACAGAACTCAAAACAATATTGTTAAATTATCGTGTGTTTATTTATCCGTTTGTCCACGCTAGTCTCAGAAACGGCTCATTCGAGCCCGATGTGGTTTTCACGTAGTATTGAACGTTTCGTTAAATGTGTAAAGTTGACTTATTAATAATATTATTATATCAATCAACTCATAGAAAGTGACTATAGTTATGTTCAGAATGACGTCGAATATTTAATTAATTATTTTACTGAACAATCCGTATACTTATAATTTCTCTGGTCATATATTATTATGACTGGCTTTTAAAATATTTATAATTAAAGATATGATCAAATATGATAAATGTCGGATTTTTTTAATATCCTGTATAAGCTGACCTAATATCAATATATTCATCACCCGAAATAGACTCAGTTTTCGCTGGACAACTGTTGATTGTACACAAAGCGTCGTGTATAAAGCGAGGTTAAAGTTACGCTGCTGTCAACTATTCCAATATTGTATGTATAAAGTCTATGTAATTTTGTTTGGAGTTAGGTAAGCCCGTATGAGTTGAATTTAAATTTTATTAATTTATTAATTTGTTATTGGTAGGTATAAAGTTATTAACTTGGGTCTGTCACAGACAAAATATGACTAGTTTTGTTTTTAGGATATGTTAAAAATGACAAAGTACTTTTAATTCATATACAAAATGACAAAACTGCAGACTAAAACCCGTATCGACAATATAGTGATCGGTCCCAGCATATACTTAATAAAATGTTACCAAGTTCGACACAAGACCCAGAACCTGGAGTTAAGTACATATAATATGAGTCTAAGAGCCACAAAAAAATGGCAGATAATTTGTATTTGCAAGGAATTGATTACTCTAAATTCGAATTTGTAAGAGGTAAAGCGATGTGTCAGTATTCCTGACTTTATAATACTCTAAAATAAAGAAAATAATCAAATTTAATATGCTGCTGAGATAGAAAAGTGAATATTGAAAATTTCCATGAGACCGTTAACTGTATAAAAGCTTTACTGAATATTGAATACCGTCAGTCTAAATAAATTAACCATTTTGTTAAACAATTTAATGCATTATATACAGGGCGACTGGTGAATTACTATCAATATTTAAGGAGAATACTCGGTACATGATTCTCATTCGAATTATGTAAAAAAAATAGGTACAAAATTTTTGACCAAATTTCCGTATGAATAATTAAAGTGTGGACACGTTCCAAGTGTTCCAAGTGTGGACGAGTGCGGCGGAGTGCTGATACAACACCACGCCGCCGCACGCGTGTGTGTGTGTGTATACCTAATCTGTAGGGTGTTCACACGATCCGTAATTAATTACATAACTTTTGTTTAATTTTACATAGAAGTTTATTAATATTTATGTTATATTAATTTTTATTTTGTCATATATGATTGTCAAAAATCACGTCCTCAAGTATCGATAGTAATTCACCAGTCACCCTGTATAATAGACCATTCCAGATGACATTTTTTGATATCAAAATTATGATAACTTCAATCAATCAATCAATCATCACCTCATTGTACTTTACTTCCAAAGAAAGAGAAAAATTATTCAAATGAATTTTGTATTAATTTACAGTGAACATACTTATATGCGACATCGTGTAATATATTATGTTAGACGTTTTACAACCATAGTAGATTCGTTTACACAACGCTAAAATAACTATTATAAAGTTATAATTTAGGCTAACGGCCGTCCAGCAGAAAATATTAGTAGATCGTGAATGTGATACATGTGACATCATGCTAAGCACTCTTTATGAACGCTCACAACGTATTTGTTAAACTTACCAAGCTTATCAGGCCGAGTGGTATCCTTTGATAAAGTAGTCGTATTTGGGTGATGAAACTGGCTAAAATGAAAAGGACAAGCTATAATTACGAGCTTTATAGAAGGTACAAGTCATATCCATGAACGTACTTGAAACTTAATAAAAACTTATTAAGGCCTTAATTACAAACATTTTTTGGACCATTTAATGTATTAATGTGAGTAGAAGAAAAAAAACATCTTTAAACTAAGTGAAATTGCTTTATATTTATTAATAAACATTCTAGTCCCCTGTCATTAGTAATTATGTATTAATCATTGTTATTAACGATAAATTTATTGATGTTTATAAAATAAATAAATTTGTAAAATCTGTCACCGAAAAAGTGTTCTATTTTTCACACCTACCTACAAACAATCATCTGAGAATGTTCAAGTGAAAATTGTTTTATATTATTAGACGAAATCAGGGCAAGGTTAATCAAATCACGAGTCGGATGTAATTACGTGCGGAGAAATTCGCCGATAAAAGGAGTTGCAAATCAAAAAAGCGTTTTCCAGTGCAAATTACAAACCTTTGGCATTTATCCCAGATGATTGGGGCTCGTTTAATAAAGTAAAATGTAGAATTGTTTTAATTTCATTCTAATTTCAGAGAAGTAGCTACTAGCTAAGTTTTTGAAAAGTAAAATATTACAGAGCAACCTAGTTGAGTTACATTATTTATTTAGAAATCTATTGAAAGAGACAAACTTTATTTTAAGAACTTTCTATCCATTTGTGTGACTTATTATATATAAATGTAATTAAAGAAAGTCATTACTCATAAATAAACCAGGAATTGAACCCGAGACTTTTATCTCAACTGTCTGCAACTATTTCAATATATTATAATATAGCTTTCAAATATTCGCCACTAAATAAAATAAACAAATTAATATTACTTAACTTATTAACTAGAATTAGCTCTTGTTATGTTATGATAAAACTTCACTTTTACTAAATCTATTATTACTCAGTTTTTGGATTATCAAATCTTCTAGTTTTTGTCGCAAAATGACTTATATCAAGTGACTCATAAATCTAACTCAATTTATAGATACTATTGTCATCCTTTACGACGGAAACGGAGTTGAAATAATGATATTGTGGGATATAAAAAATAGTTTAATATTGGAACACATATACAGGGTGACTGGTGAATTACTATCAATATTTAAGGAGCATACTCGGTACATGATTCTCATTCGAATTATGTAAAAAAAATAGGCACTTAATTTTTGACAAAATTTCCATATAAATAAGTAAAGTGTTGACACGTTCCAAGTGTTCAAGTGTGGACGCGTGCGGCGGCGTGCTGATACAACACTACGTCACGACACGCGTATGTGTGAGTGTCAGTGTATACCTAATCTGTAGGGTGTTCACACGATGCGTAATTAATTACATAACTTTTGGTTAACTTTACTTAGAAGTTTATTAATATTTATGTTATATTAATTTTTATTTTGTCATATATGATCGTCAAATATCACGTCCTCAAATATCGATAGTAATTCACCAGTCACCCTGTATAAAAGCTGTTTCATATTGCAGTTTGATCTAGAATGTTTTTGTCTTTTAAATACTCATTTGTAAAGCTAATAATTAACACCATGTTTAAAATTAGTGTTAAAATTAAATTAAGTAACGATTTATTATCAATATAATAAATTGTTTCTTAATTTAATTCTAACACTTTATTATACTTTAATATATATATATATATATATATATTACAATTTAAAAAAATATTCTAAGTGATTTCCAAAAAACCCATGTCATGATATAAAAGTCTGATCAGTGTATCCAGAAATTTGTGTTGGCAGAAGAAATTGTATGAACGATCAACTAGAGAGAACAAAAGGAATTAAAGCACATAGTTCTTGTTATTAACACACTCATAATAAAGTTCTCTAGAGAATTAAATATCCGAGTAAATGGGTAATTGTATTAACAACAAAAATATACAACACTTAAAATTATTCGATGCCATTATTGTTGAATGAATAAATAGATTGTTAATTACAAAGTGTCAGTCCTGGATATTTATGTTAATTAAAAGTTGAGAACTCCCTAATGAAATTAATATGAACTGACATCAAAGTGAGTAATCTTTTCAATTTATTGACAGAGAATCAAATCATGATTAATTACATCAAGAGTCCGCTGAAATTACGAAAAAGCAATAAAAGGTGCTAACAAAATTAAAAACATCAAAGCCAATAACACGTTACTTGTAGTATTACAATTTTTATCTATTACATGCAGTCAAGATGCATTTAATGTAAACGAATGTTTATGTTTTGAAAATAACTTTTTTTCAATCTGAGGAATCATTTTTATTGAATAGAAAATAAAGCACTTGACTCTTATTACGTTAACACACAAATATTATATTGTTGATATGAGACATATAAGACCCACGTATCTTAATGTGACTGACCACAAAAAAAAAATTTCGTTCGCTGTCATGACTATTATTTGACCCTAAATTTAAAAAGATATAACATTTCAGTAATGTCATGTTTTAAAATACTATTTTAGTACACAAAACATTACATCCAAAAGTTATCTTTGATGAAATTGAAGTTGTTGCCACTCGACTGGTAGCTAAACTATATTTTAGCAATTTATTATGTAAGCTAAAACTGTATTTTCCTATACATATGTAAGGTAGCTTTGCCAGTTATAGTTCCATTTGGTTTTATTTTCTCTTAATTACTTGGAACACTTATGAAGCTTAAATATTCATCAAGCTAAAAGACAAGAAATATTTTGGTATATAAATAAAAATGTTTATGTACAAATTAGGAAATGGATTAAACTTTTAACTAGATCGTTAGGACATTTTTATCTCTGGAAAATTCTATAGTTACTACCATAAAAGTCCAATGAAAAAATATTTAATTAATTGAATTCACATATTATTTATGGTGCTAGAATAATAATTTATAAAAAACTCGTTACCACGTTGCTGCTTTGTTTAATTTAAATAAATAATCTTTTTTTTTTCTACTCTTTTCCTTCATGCTGACCCGTATTGCTCACAGTTATGTCATAAGGACTCACTATAAGTATAGAAGAAAGAGAAAACTGTTAAAATCAATAAAACACAGAATTATTAATCTAATAAATTAAAAAAATAATATTTCACGACAAAATATTGTAAAGATGATGGAAATTCTAACCTCGTTACCTGGAGAAGTATTTACTAAAGGATCCTTTTGATGATAAAACCTTTGTAATTTTATGTTACTTTGATGAGTATTCAGGTAAAATTTTATTATGAGTGATATCATGTGTACTGAAGGGTCTTCTTTGAACCTTTAAGATTTAGGGAAAGATATTTTACCCACATGTTATTTGGTATAATCAAGTTATGTTAACAGTTAAAAGATTATATCATTGTATTTATGCCACACACGGGTGCCACACACGGGTGTACACACGAATAAGTTTTAAAAGCATCGTATAAAATTTTTATGTTCCATATAAATTAAATATAAAATACAACAAAATTTGTTCCGATTTAGTTTAAAGAAACATTTAGAAGTTAACAAAAATAAATAAGGAGTTAATGTTGTTATTATGATCTCATAATGTATTGTGAATTTAAAGAGTTAACTTCATATTATTTAATAAAGTGTAATATTACTAATTTAATTTTGATATTTGTATTTTGACCCTTTCAAAGTAAGCTTGTATGTTTTGAATGTCTACTTTTTAGGCTGTATTTTAATTGGTAATGGTATTTAAAACTTATTATATATTAAACATATTATCACATTTGTAAAATTCTATATCTTACCTATGATTTTAAGTTTCACTAAGATTGAATGATTTTGTTAATATAATTTTATGAAAAGATAATATTTACTAAGTTGTTATTACTTTTGGAGCAAGATTTTTGTATATTTAAAAGAATTCAACGTAAAGCTTTTACTGAGAATTTATAAATAAATTAAATGTAATTTAATTCATTTTAACACCACACAAAAGATCATATCGTTTTCACCTTAATGGCAAGCAATATTTCATGGAAGTCAAATTATTAATTCTGTTTGAGTAACTAATACATCAGTGATGATTTACTTATAATCATGAAAATTATATAATATACATTCAACGTTAATAATAGTTACGATTTCAGATATAACCATGATTACTATTAATAAACAAATACATAATATTGAGAAATATATAATGAGCTCTTTGGGGCGACTTATATTAGTACTATGTATATCAACAGGTTGATAGGCATCATCTGTAAACGTTAGGTAGGATAGAACGTGGGGGCTGGATGCAACCAGATTCCCAGCCCCCTGTCAGTCAGGCGAGGTCGGAGCGCCACTGGATTCTTTTAGTAGGTATACCGGGAAACTTTTTCCCGGGGAGTCCCACATACCCCTCTCCGTCCCCCGACGGAAAGGGGATGCGTAAAGCATTTTTTCCCAGTGCGCACAAAAAAAAGGGTTATAGAACGTATTAATTAGGATTAACAACTGATGTAAAACAATTTCGTTTATTAGTTAAGCGTTCAACCACAACTAACACTAAGAATACTAAGAATATACTGGTGAATTCAAACAAAATGACTAACAGTTTCTAAATTAGAGTCGGAACCATAAAACTATCGGAAGATAAAATTCTCTCCTTGTCGTCAATATTTTCATAGGCTACATTTTTTCATTGATCTTAATTTTCTCGTAAATCAGCCTTTCTCTTTCATAGCTCCATCAAACTAGTCACGTACAGCGTTTTTGTTTCTTTTATTATCCCTCTCCAACATATATAGCTAATTAATAATTACTTTTGTAAATAAATTGTTATGTATTCATTACAGATACACTTTTTTAAAGCATTTTATTCGGTTGTAGAATGAATTTACTATTTATATACGACATTTCATTGTCATGTTTAACTTATATTAAAATGATGCCGCTATAAAAAAAAGTCAGAAATAAAAAGATAGTGCCAAAATAAATAATTATGTCATGTTTAGTTGACTAACATTTGAATGTTTGACGAAAAATAGATATTTTTTTCTTCTACTGATTTTAAATTTAAGCTTATCTTAATGTGATATTGTCTTAAGTAATGTGATGCCTTTGATAATTTGATGTTAAAATACATTGTGAATAAATATCATGCTTATAGAAAATAAATATGTTTTGTACTTAATGTGATAGTATATTAGGAAGTTATTTAAATAGTTATTAATTACTTTTGATAATATTTGTATTCCTAACTTTGTGTAGGAGATTTATAAGACCACCATAAGAAATATTGATGGAATTACAAAAATATCTTTAAACATAATCTCAATTCAAACTGTAAAGTCATAATTGCTAAACAAAACCAGATTTATATTAATGTATTATCATATTATGAGTATTTTAATAAACTAAAAGACTACAACTAGCCCTTAAATAAGATTCTCTTTACGATGATTTTTTTTTCAATCATTCGTTTTAATATAATAATATCTACAATAAAGTAATAATGACGTAAAATAAAATAGCCTTTTACTGAATTAACTTTAAAATCTATCTCACTTTAAAGGAACATGTGAAGTTAGCAGTAACATTGGAACTGCATCAACGAGAGCTGAAACTGATATTACTTATAAATGAAATAGAGAGATATAAGTAGGATCCTTTAAGTAACTTTATTTATTAATGTTAACCTTTGGTTTAAAATATGTAATATGATAAATAACGTAATTAGCAAAGTAAGATTATCTAAATTGTATTTTTAATCAATGCAATAAATTTATTATTTTAATGAAAATAAAGTGTTAGTGGGACAAATTTTACCATTTTTATTAAAGAAAAACCTTAGAACCAAGAATATAAAGTTTTGAGTGAACATAATCTCATGAACGTATGGAAAAATCTAGAGTAAAAGTTTTTCAATCTCAAATTTTGAAGTTTATAAGAACATTTATTGTTATTCTCTATACAACAAGGCGCACGTGATCGTATACTTTTATCTCTTTTTAATATGACCGAAGGAAACTTTATTTTGGAATCTCATTTTGTAATTTTATTAATTTACTATGAGATAAAGTGTTAAACAAATGTTTTGTTGACACAGATGGTGTAACGCTCGAACATTAAAATTAAAGTAAGTGTATAAGTGTTTCTAAGTAATGGAATCAATTTAATATGTCTGTTTGTATACACATAAAAAATATATAATACAATAAAATATTATATGTGTTTCTACGTTTCTTTGAAAATTAATGTTGTATAAGAAAATTTTTTGTGAATCTTATAACCTCATGATAGTTTTTTATCACTACCATAGTGGCTTTAGTAAGCCTTAAAATGTTTAATACGGTATTATCGATAGATTTAAAAGTAACAGGATTTTCAAAGTCAAATGTTCTTTTAACCCTTTCATTAACAAATAAAGATTCATATTAAGGAACAGAGCTTTACAAAACCAATGAATTCTCTTATTGGCTTCCTTTGGAGGATTATATGAATTTAGAGACATTAGGGAATAAAACTCGACGAAAGAGACTTCCATAAAAACGGCAAACGTTATTCAATTTATCAACGGAAATAGCAGTTTTGCTATAAAATTTACATTTGTCAGTAAATTAGTATTATAAGAAAACTCAGAACCTAAGAAGAATGGAATAAATGCCGTAGAAAAAAATATATAAGTCATAAATCATAAATATGATATTAAGAGTACTTTTACTAATATTATATTACGTTCTATCTATAGTTTCAAAGACAGACAAATCATTCCCTTTTTCATTTATTCAGGTTCAAAGATTAAATTACTTTCTCGTAAAAAATTATACGTGATAAAAATCTGTTTCAAAAATTTGCCTTTGTTATATATCCTCAAATTAAATGTAACTACAAATTAATATCAAGTTACAAGTTCATTATTTACATAGGACTAGCAACTAACGTATTTGGGTACATCCACACTTGAAAATGTATTGAAAACGACTAATTATATTATAAATTAGTAATATTTCATGAGCACAATTTTTTGGCTATGAAAATGACGAAAAGATCCTTAGTGACCTTTAGCAAAGAGATTTGTAAACGTATATTTATTTAAATATAAATATTTTTACAATATATTACTATTTTATTAGAATGGAAGTATTTCATAGAAATATTATAAGCATTCTTTTATTTAAAATAAACTGGCGAGCGATAAACTTGTTTAATTAACGTCTGGAAGGACTCATTAAAAGATGTAACAATTCTCAATCAAATAGAGAGAACGAATAAATACAAATAAGTTATTAATTTTATTTTAATATTTGGTTCTTATAGATTAAATTTCATTAAACGAGTCTCAAAGTCTAGTGGGTATGTGGTTCCTTGGAAGCCTTTACTGATGTTAGATGTTCTAATGTTTTATAATTTATATAAAAGAAATTTTATCATAATAAAATACTTCCCAGAAAAGTTATTTCCGTACTAATTTTAAATCAGTAAGTATAGGAAAAATACGTACTGGTATGTGATGTAAAACTGAACCAAATTAATTTTGTTATCCAATATACGAGTATAATATATATGTTTAAAAATCTATTTTAATTCAACTTGAATCATTCTACAACATAAAATATTTGTTTTATGTTCATACATAGATATTTACACATTATAGTTAAATATTATACATATATATACATATATATGTATATACGAAACCGTTATCTGTAAACTGATAGTAATAATCGCTGTGTGAAATTCACTTTTTACACATACATTTTTGAAGCTTGCATATTCAAAGTGAATAAAATATGTATATATTTATTTTATTTTACTGAATATATCTTTCTAACAATAGTATTAAGCATCATTATTTTAAATTGAATAATTTATATTTAGCTGAATCGTGAACGGATTGGAGTGAATTTGTCACTTATTGTTGTTATGGTTGTAAACGGGATTTTTTTGTTTATATTTAAAATACAATAATCGTTCTGTACCTTCACACGATAATTCTTTTCGGATCTCCCTAATGAATACCATTTCCTTTAAACATAGCTGTGTATTTGATAAAAACCAGTTAAATACGTTTATGAATTAAGTTATTAATTTTATGGTTCTACTATTATTTTTTCTTGTTGTCTTGTTGTAGAGTAAATTTTAGTTAGTAAATACTGTTAGACTTTAATCGTGACTTGGGCGCTTGAATTTTTGAACAGGAACAACCAATTACCGAGGTGATATAGATAAAAAACTATGATTAACAAATGTCTTCTTCAAGAACACTTAATATTATAAATTTTAAAATGTTATAGTTACATATGAAAATTTTAAAGCATTCAATTTAAATGAATATTTAATAATTAAAAATAATATTTAGCATATTAATATTAACAACCTTTGAGTAAAATACTTTTGAATTTTGATTTATTTTGTGAAAAAATAATTGCTTGTTGTATGATATTTTCTATGTAGTATTCGAGAAAGCTTATTAATTATTTGATATCTGACTTTTTGTCTTCTATAATATCGTAGGTTTTTGTTGAAAATAATTTATTATTAACGAAAAGTATACATACATATTTTCATGAATATTACATTTCATGTTTTTACTATTCAAAGAGTATTGACAAGTTTCTTTAAATTAATTATTAAAGTAATAAAGAAAAAAAATAATTTAGAAAATAATATTCATATATAAAATTCTCGTACAGTGCTCAATATAAAATATTTAATAATTGATTAAAAAACTACCATTTCCAATTACCAATCCAGTTGATTCATAATTTATTCCAGTATAATTGAGATCAATGAGTAGAATAAAAATATAATTGCTTCATTAATTTAAAAAAATATTTCTCTAACGATAATTTTTATTTCGTCTGTTTGTATAAACATAAATCGTAAATTATTCGTATTTTAAATTGTTACCACACCTTCGTGCGTTACCTTCAAGTAGTCTTCTTCTATGTACAATAAAGGCAACAATTAACAAGTTAGTTATTAATACACTTAAAATAACCCTTTAATACATATTTTTTCTTGTAATTAATATTAAACATAAAACAAGTTTTCCAAATAAAATGCTCAAAAAACTTTAAATAAAATAAAAAAAATAAAACGAGTACAATTGCAGAACAAATGTTAGGGACAGAAAAATATATAAAAGCTGAACAAATGTGACTATATATTCAAACGGTTCAGTGTATTTCTCTCCATAAACTAGAATTGTTTAATTTATATAAATTACCTTTAAAACGACGCTTTTCTGCAGTAATAATGTTGTTTAACTCTTTGTCAGCTTTAGAAGATCCTGCACATCCCTTGCTTGGTCCAAGTTTTTGGGGCCTCAGAAAGTTAGGAATGTGTCATTCCGATAGGAAAAGTGTTCGAGTAGTTTATTCCATTGTTCTATGGTTGGCCATTATATTTATTGTAACTGAATACATTGAGCTCTATTGCATTAGATCAAACTTGACGGCAGCTCTTAAAAATTTATCTAACACCACTCTCACCCACGTCACTGTCGTCAAAGTTATTACCTTTATAATATGGCAGAAAGATTGGATGAGCGTTATGAATCATGTATCGACTTTAGAATTATATCAACTCAATGAAAAAAATGAAGACACTATAAAGATAATGCGAAGATATAGGAATTATTCGAGAAATGTATCTTATTATTATTGGGTCTTAGTTCTTATTTCAGTATTAATATTCGGTTTTGGACCGCTGGCACATTATATCTTTTTGGTATATATGAATGAATGGGATGCTCCATTCCCGGAAATTGTTAGTTCCTGGGTTCCATTTGATAAAACTAGTGATCCTGGACGCTGGATTCTAACTGTCTTACAAATTATGATGGCTTTCTATAACGGAGCCACTCTTGGGATATATGATTCTAATGTCTTTATACTGATGACATTTTTTTCTGCACAATTTGAAATTTTGCGGTTAAATTGTGAAAGAATTTTCGAGAGTAGCGACGAAGGAATCACTTATAGTGAAACTCATCATAGAATACGAAAATGTCACTATCATCATGTCTATCTAGTAAAGTAGTGTATAATATCAATTTTAGTAAGAGAAAACTCACACCAACAAAAATAAGCTATATTTATATTTTAACATAACACTTTTTCAGGAATTTTAAAGTTTTGAACTCTGTTATATCGCCTGTGATGTTCTTTTATGTGATAATTTGCTCCATTATGATGTGTTCCAGCTTGGTGCAATTAACTGGGGTAAATAATTGAATTACCTAAGTCTAGTCTCCTAGACTTAGATATAATTTATATAGCACTATTAAAACATATGGATATATTTTGGGTATATCAATATTTGACATGAAAATTGAAGACTTTAAAAAGTTTATTTGTATTGGTTTCTATAAGTCATTAATATTATGACACATATTAATTTTCACCTCTACTGTTGTTTACCCTAATAGTAAGATAACTATCATCACCGTTATTTATCCTTTTAAAGAACATTCCATTAATATAATTAAGAACTTATAAAACACTCCACATAAATTCCAAGCTCTCTATATTATTATCTTTTTTCTCATATTAAATTTTAATGTTTTAGTTGGTTTGTTTTGCATCTTTTGAAGTCTCCTTTAGATATTTATAGGAACTCCATCACAGACATAAGTCATTGCTAATACACATTTTATTCAGAAGACAATGCAGATATTGTTATAATTTTTAAAACTATTTTTTTTAGGAAGGAGCTACAACTATAGATAAAATTTGGATATCAGAGTATCTCCTAGCACAGGTTTTTCAACTATTTTTGTATTGTTGGCACAGTCATAATGTTTTGGTTTCGGTACGTAACTTTATGAATAAAATACATTATATTTGTAAGAAACCTGAATATGACAATGAATATAATTGTTTTATAAACGCAAGTCTTACTCTAGCAGAGTCCTTGTGGTAGAGAGCTACTTAAAATCACATACCAATATTCATTTTGGAGTAGTTTTTAAATAATAAAACACGCATATTAATCAGAATAATACAAGTTTCATTTAAATGAACAGTCGCAAAAGTCTTAGATCTCATTATGGTTTCAGAGTGTTAAGGTGGATAACGCCGTATATTCAAGTGCTTGGTGGTCCCAAGATCTGAGTATGCGCCGTAATGTCTTACTACTTGGTGGACAGTTAAATAAGAGTATCGTATTCACAGCTGGACCATTTGCTAATCTCAGTATTGTAACATTCGTTGCTGTAAGTATTGCTTTTTTTATTTAAAGAATAACAGGAATTACTTTATTCATATAACATGAAAATAATAGACTTTATTTAAAACGTTATTGTTATTAAACTAATTTGATTTTCCAGATAATAAAAGCTGCCTACAGTTATTATACACTTTTAAACAGCTTAGGAGATTAATTTACATTGGAGAGCAAAATGTTGAATAAGAAATATATTTAGACCTACGAGTATATTGTTGTGAAACATTTTGTCACATAAATCAAATTTGCAATTGAGAGCACTTAACATTATACAATTAAAAATGTATAGGTTTAATAAGAAACACTATGACAATCATGTCCTTATAACCTTTTTGTAAAGCAATCTTTAAAGTACGACTTTTTATAGATAATAAAGTATTTTGTAGCACAAAATACATATATTCTTCCAGATTCATTCCTCTTGTAGCTAAATTTTAAATCCCTTAAACTTTTTGAGATATTCAGGAAAAAAATGACAATTTTGTTTTACCTATTATGTTACAAGTGAAACTATTCAGAAAATAGAATAAATGATCTTAATATATAAATACGTACTTGTAAGATTTGATATGATGCTGTTAAAGAAGAAGGTGTTTTGTATGATATTAAATAATCAAATTCATGAATAAAACAATGATTGTTTGAAAACAAACAGTTAATTGCTGAAAAAGGTCGATTGTTAAGTTATATATATGTTATGGATTATTTCATTTTTCACATTAAGAATATATTATTTTAATTTCATCACGTAACTTTAACTGTAATTTTATTATAAAACTTTAATTCGCTCTAATCCTTTTTTTGAATGTGTTTCAAGAATGTGTAATAAGATTGAAGAAAATGCTTTTTTGATCTTAACATGATAATATCTGTACAGTACATACAAAATATATATTAAAAAACTTAAATATTAATTCAAAACTTTCTGTATTTCTACAACAGTTTTATATGAACACAAAACTCGAGTCCATTTCTTGTTTTATGACTACTTCGCTTAAAATCTCTAAACTATATCGAATTTTTCGCTCGTTTATTGTAATATTTAGAAACAAGCACATTAATTATTTTAAGAAGCATTTTAGTTATTCTGGTTCTATAATATTAGATTTTGTTCGAGTTTTTCTTAAAACTCATAAATTATTTAATGTAATTTACAAAAATAAACTGTTTTTCTGTTATAACAATATTTTAAAAAATACAAAATAGTAATGAATGTATAATGGTATCTAAAATTCTTGAGAGCATTCATTTTAATGAAATTCATATTTTCGGTCTACTAATTTTAAGATTGGTTATGTACTTGTTTTAACATTTCATTTATTGTTGTTTTTCTCTTACTTCACAGGTACTTCAGAGATATTATTTTTTATGTGAAAGTAAATAAAATCTGACAGTCAATTTTAGAAACTAAGTCCACCGGACTTCCTCTTTAGAAAGATATGTAAAAATATATTGTACAGTAAAAATATAGTCCATAATATACACAACAATAAACAATATTCAGTTAGTTTAGTAATAAAAAAAGAGAATATAATCAGAATTCCGATAAGCAATTAACTACTTTATATCCTTAATAGTATGAAATGAAATGAAAATAAACTTTTTGAAATTACTTGAATGAATAAACCACGTTTTGATAACTAAAGAAAAATTTCAGAATAATAAAAATAAAAATTTACGTTATAAAATGGAACCAAGGTCTGTACTCAGAAAATTTACAAAGATTTAAAATAATATCTCTCCTGTTTTACCAGAAAGTCAAAGTACATGACGTATAAAGATGAAAGTAATGAAAATGAAAGGTGTCTTTCATAATGTATTAAGAACAATTAAAAATAATTATATTAATAATTTTGTTATGGGTTTTATATAAATTTCAGCTCCAAATCTATTTATCAGTAATTTAATCAAATTACTGATACATCTACTACTTTGAACTACTAATCAAATAAAATAAATTTCTTTCAAAACAAAACAAAACAAAACAAACACATACACATTACGCCACCTGGTCGCTTCGTATGTAACATAACTCATTTCTTTAACTTTCAAGCTCAACTATCGGAAGTATAGGTAGTGAGTTCTAAGCTATAACCGTTAATATCAACGATGCCACCCTTTTTTAACTGTACAGTACTGCACACTCGACAATCATCTAGTTGGGATCCAGATGGGAAAGACTTAGCGACAAGGCGAAATTCCTCACTCGCCCTGACTATTCGGACAAATTATATGGAAATAGTCTCTCTGGATGTTGGGCATTAAAGTTTCCTTAAAAGGCAACCTGCACTAAAGAGTATTAAAGAAGAGCTATATCAACAACCTCTCGGAGATTTTCAAATAAACGAGTCGTCTCCTGGTTATTGCTGTACTCGTATGATCGGTTAACACCGGCATGAATTTCTTTATCTACACCTGTGTCCACTTTATATCTAAAACTTTATTGTTTTATTATGAAACAAAAAAGTAAACCTTATTTGTATAATATCTAACAAATAATAATTATAATTATAATTAATTATTCCACACAATCGCATCTGAGCTCCGTAGTTCAATCAACGTTACTACTACGTTGTAGAGTAATATCTAACATGCCTTAATAATGTCAAAGAGCGTCTTGTTTGTCATACCCGTAACATAGTGTATGAACTGGAAGATTAATAAAATTGTTTCATATGATAATTCCTAATAATTCTAAGCAAGTGGCAAAACTAGAAAAGAAGGTCCTGAAATGTATGTTACTACCTTAAAAATAGTGTCTGAATCATTTTTTGACAAATTGCTTGAAAAGTATTGAATTGTTTTTCAACGCCTAATTCTAATATTTTTTATGTACATAAACATTTATTCATTTTACACATTTATATTTTTAAACTTAATTTTCGTTTATGATTTAATAGTCTTGATTCAAATTTAATAAATAAAAATTCATGCAAGAACTGCATATAAATAATCATATATTAAATTTATTTTATAGACGAAAATACGAATATCCGTCTCTGTCTTTTGAAATGTTTATTGCTGTTTCATATCAGTTTCAAGTCACGTGCTAGGAGAAGTCCCTTTTAGTTTTGGGGTTGAAAATAGCCTATACAAATTCATTACGGATTGTATGGAATAATAACAATAATCTATTTATATTTCAACATAATAATTACATATCGTTATCACCTTCTAGCCGGCATTTAACCGGAAATGTTTTTTTTTCTCCTTAAAACATTGTATGCATATGTATTTCAACTTCATCTCTTTCTTTCTCGAGGAGTCGGCACTCTTAATTCGAGAAACATTCTTTTTAATTTGAAACACAGTACTTTGGTTAGTAATATTTCACAAGTGACTTTGAAGTGGGAAGTTTTTTTTTAAATACTGTTATGTATGTGTATGTGTGGACGTGTCTGTATACGAGTCTGTGTACATACGTTTGTGTGTGTATTACAGATATAGTCAAATAAATCAAAACCTTATGTTATTCTTTTCATTTTCTCCTTAATGCCCTATATGGATAAATCAATAACTTTTTTATTGTCGTTTGAAACTTTATCGTAATTAATGTTTAAAATAAACCTAAATCCACACATCATTGAAATTCGTTTTTGTCACGTAGTTAAGCAGCATAAAAGTTTAATGAATGTGAAGCAATAATAAGAAACAAATTAAAATTCTTCAACATTCAACGTATAGTGTCAATCTTTTTAATATTCCGTTAAAATTATGATTAATTTGAAACTGATTATCACATATAATTAATTAATACTCGATAATTTTCTCTCCTATCTCACTAGGTTTCTCAAATATTATGTTAGTAATAATTATCAACGAACTACTACAAAATTAATAGCTATAAATATATTCATATAACTAAAGATGATGTGACTATTTGTGGTTTCAAACTAGGTGTATGACGCAAAATATTTGTAGCTTAGTTTATTAACTAGCTTAACTTACATAAAACACCCCTTATAACCATTAAAAATAACATAATTAAATTATTAAAACAAAAATTATACTATCAGTAAAATTTTTAAATACAATTCAAATAATCTGGAGCGAATCTTTGTGCAAAAACTGGTAAACATTAAGAAAACAGATGGAGAATGAAAACTAACTCTTTTTTAAATAACTATAATAAAATAATATATATACAGGGTGACTGGTGAATTACTATCAATATTTAAGGAGCATACTCGGTACATGATTCTCATTCGAATTATGTAAAAAAAATAGGTACTTAATTTTTGACCAAATTTCCGTATAAATAAATAAAGTGTGTACACGTTCCAAGTGTTCCTAGTGTGGACGCGTGCGGCGGCGTGCTGATACAACACTACGCCGTCGCCGCGTCTGTGTGAGTGTGTGTGTATACCTAATCTGTAGAGTGTTCATACGATGCGTAATTAATTACATAACTTTTGGTTAACTTTACTTAGAAGTTTATTAATATTTATGTTATATTAATTTTTATTTTGTCATATATGATCGTCAAATATCACGTCCTCAAATATCGATAGTAATTCACCAGTCACCCTGTATATAAATTTAATTGTGTGACATTTTAAAACTGAGTTTTATTGAAATGTTTAATTGTATTTTTGTTATTGTGTAATGTTTTATTAATTTATTATTTTTATTGTAATTTAATTTAAATTTTGATTCACTACAATTATTATATGTATTTTGCATGATGTGATAGCCTGTAATTAAAAGGACATTTAGGTTATTATTGATATTTGTTAAGGTAATGAATGTGTTAATGTTTTCTTTTGTTGGCTATCCAAATAAAATAAAATAAAATGTATTGTAAACTAAAGTACGTAAACTATTGCTTTTGATACTTGTATGTCACATATTTAATGGAAATATGGTTATTACTTTCCAAGAATATTAACATATAAATGGATTTCACTATACATTTAAAACTAGTCACATAATGATTTTGTAACATTTAATTAATTCCGTGCTATGTAATTATTTTACTAACTTATTCAAAGAATTGATGATATTACATATATGAATGAGTAGGCTGAGGCTATGGTAATTGCATAAAAAAAATTATAATAAAACTTTTTTGTGACTTCTAATTTAAATAACTTTAGCTAATGCCTTAGTAAAATTTATATATACATATATATATGACCCATAATAATTCTGGAATATTTTTACACCAGTTTAAATAACACTTTATTTTACGGAGTTAATTCGTGTATTTTAGTCTTTTACTTCTTAGTTGTCTTTCCGTTTTCTTTCCAACAATAGTTGTAACTGAAAGACGAGATAAAAGTTTATCACATATGTATTGTTAATACTTATTCATTTCACTACAGGATCCGAAGCAAATGTTTCTTTAGCTTTTCTTGACATATTTTTTGAAAAGAATCCTGATAATATTTTGGGACGTATTGCCTGAAGAGAATTCACGCATACAGATAGTTATCTCAATGGAAATGTATATTACCATCCTTGCCATTAAGGTACTATTGTCATATCTTTGTATCGTGGGACCTCATTACGTTTCGACGTCGAACATCGAGGTACTAAGTAAAAGGATTTAAGCTATGCAATCCAACTTCATTCCTGATAGAATTAACAACATCTTAAAGAATGTGTCATTGGAAAAGAATTTATAAACCACAAAAAAAGTTTTGTTTCACACAAAGTTTAACACAAATTCATAATATATACCTTAGATTGTGACTCTGGCTTGTCATATAATATTGTCATATATTAAAGGGGCGATATATTCAGGTTTAAAGAATACATTTAAGACATTAAAAATAGACTTTCGTTGTAGTCACCATGTTGTAGTCCATCATTACATGCAACCAGCCGGCCCAAACATTACTTCTAATTTGACAAACTGTAGATCTTCGCTGTTAAAGAAAAATATACATTTAGAGAAATTCGAACCACAATTTAAGTTTAAAAACATCCCAATTTAATGAACGAAGACAATAGTCAATTATTTAACCCCTGAAAACATCTTATTAAAAGTATAAAGTACCTAGTCTGTGACACAGTATAAGACTTCAAGTTAAAGTTAGCACGTTTTGCATACATTACGCACAAAATTGTCTTTGCTATTGTTGACGATACGAGATACGTAGATGGTTGAAAACAAAACTAACTTAAAAACACTTTTTTAAATTTATTTAAAGTACACTAAACATAATTATAAGTCTAGTTTGAAAATTTATTTTGTCATGAACTGCAAGGAATACTTTATGTATTATAGTTGAGACTAAATGATCACTAAAATGATTCCGTCTTTCATGAAAGTACAAAGCCTTTATGCCACTATGTTGAGGAGCACTCTAATGTATTGAAATCAGTCGAACCCAAAGTAGGAAAGTGACGGGAATATTTCAAAATCTGTTTCTTCTCGGTTTGCGCAATAAATATAAGACATTCAGTTTAAGAATGGACTATAAAAAATCATTACATGCACGTGCTTTCTGACACATTTTTATAGCAGTGTATATATTGTCTGTTTTAAATAAAGTACATACGTGTTCTTATTAAACTCTCAATATTATATTGCTTAGAACTTAACATAAAAGCCACGGATGTATTTCATTAATTAAGTGAGATAACTCAATGCCTTTCCTTTTTGACTAATTTCATTTCTGTCTTTTTAACTAACTACCAAAATAAGCCGGCTTACATAATTTGTCTTATTTATTCGAAGAGGCATTTTTAAGCACAATTATGTTTTAAAACGATATATATGATATTGTTATCAGTTAATAGAAAAACATAAAGAAAAAGGATTATAGTTCTGATGAGCTATCGATAAACTCAACGTTTATAATTTCCTAACATAGTAGTGAGAAGATAGCAATATTATCTTTTAAAATTATATTTTTCTTCAGACAGGTGATTATGGATCTTCAAATATGTAATCTTTATATCTCGTTCACTTCTAGCATACAAACACAAGATTAAATTGTAAGAGCAAATAATATCTTACAATAATTAAAAAACATTTCATAAAACAAATAGATACATTTTTATATATATGTTTTAGTTATATAATACGAGCAGGGTGTTGTATAGTCTTCTTTACAAGGTAACGCTAATCTTTACTTTAGTTCGAAGTAAACTTTTAAATTATATTTCAGTCAATGATCATTTCAATTTAACATTCTCTACAAAAAACATTGATTAAATGAAAAATTTATATTGTAGTAAATGAAATTAAAAATTATGGCGTACAAATACATTTTAAGATAAACTGTTAAGACAATTTAGACAATTTTCGGGGAATTGAGCAATAAAGATCAAAGTAATATTCATTTACATTATGTTTATTTTTATTATATCTATTCGATTTTATTACATTTAAAGTTATTATTATTTAAAACAACAGCTATTATTTTTCAATTAATTGTGTAGATTAGCAACCGGAGATTTCAGAGAAACTACGAAATTTACTTATATGTATATTATAATAAGAATTACATATTAAAACTTTTAACTTTTTCCTGAGCCATTCCATAGTTTGTGTGGTATCAGGAATCTTCTGGTTCAAACGGCTTGGTGTTCGTTCCGCGGAGTCAGCTGTGTCACTCGTTATATGATATATTTTTATCCATACAACGTCGTTGCCCCGGCGATTTTCATTTATTTTTAATATGTATTAGTGCTTAACAAGTTGTTACAGGAGATTATTATATTTGTTTAAGACAATTGTGCAAAAAATAATATTATTGTAGATAAAGCTAGACCAACATTTACACCTGGTAGCAATTTCTCTTTACATAGAAAAGAAGTTCCAACAACCATTTTCCTGCGTGTCAGAAATACCATTAATTATTTTGGAACAAGAGCCTTACTTCACTTGAGAGACCAGAAAACCGACAAATGAGCACTTTATATCTTACTGTCAAGAGCTACACTACAAATTAGCATTGTCGTCCTCATTATTGTACATACATCATAATAAAAGTAAATTCCTTTAAAGGATTTTAAATTCATGTGATATGAGAAATTGAATCAATAATTTAAATGATATAATATGATAATTTATACGATGTAAATGAGATATAAAAATTAAAAAAATCTAATTTGAAATTTGCAGCTGGTGGTCGTAATCTTGTATCAGACGTTAAGGTGCTGTTACACATGCTCATTTTAAGCACGAAAACATGCTTCAATTGAGCACTTGGTACTTAGTAGCATGAGTGTCGAAATGTTGCTCAAAACTAGCCTGAGTATTTTTGAGCATGCTACTAGAGAAGCGTGTGTAAGAGGGCGTACTTTAAGCACGTTTAACAAGTTTTTTTATTAAGCATGCTAGTACCGATCAGTCCAGATTTGCAACTTCATTGAGCATTTGCTCCAAAGTCCTGTCTTCTAGATATCCAATTATGGACCCAAATCATTGTCTTTCTTTTCTTTTTATAAGCCTTTTCATACCTGATATAAGCTTCAGAATGCATTGAATCGCCAGAAAAAGGATGGTCTTATTTATCTCCATACCGATTGCTGTTTGCTTATCCATGACTTTGTTTAAACTGACAGAAACGTAGAAAAGCACGCTATAAAATGGCAAGTATATTTGGAATGTTTGCTTTGAGCATCCTTATTCGGGAGCATTCTTAAAACTAGCACGCCTTTGCTCTCAAGCTTTGCTTTGCTCTCAAATGTAAACGGCTCCTAAGCATGCTTGTATTAAGCATACTCAATAGCACGCTTTTTAGTATGATAATTGAGAGCATGCGTCATAGTAGCCTTAAGTTTGGCGAGTGTATACGACTTTTGTTCGTTTAGCATTAAAATTAATTATTTATACTTCTCGCTCCCTACCTTAGTATATAGATTTTTAACACGTGTCAAATCAGAGCTAAAAAATACACAAAAAAATTTATTGCAAGTATTTAAATATTTCGACTTTTATGAATTTCTAATTAACATTCTGTTCAGGTCTCGAATCAATATTAAAATGCTATTTTGCTAATATTAAAAAGTAATAAAATTGAATTTTATGTTTTTTTTTTTTATTAATAAGTACTTTTATAATTCATTGCTTTTACATTTAATTTTGTCAGCGAAGTCTTTAATTATGAGCTTAGGAAGATACGCTCGTATTACTTATGTCAAATAAATAATTAAGTCATAAAAATAAAAAACAATAGTAATTTATAAAAATAATTAACGATTAATTTCAACGTTATATGAGAGAGGGATTTTATGCTGACTGAACTGACTTACTTATAACTATATCCTGGTATATAAATGTCTTTTCACCTTCAACTTCACTTAAAACTTTTAACATTAATGGGTTTGGCATTAACTTGGGCGTTGATCTGATTAGAATGCAAGTAAGTTAACAAAGAATCATTTAAATTGCGTATAGACACTTATTTTTTCATATCAATACCGTAGGCTCAGATAAAGAATAAATAAGTCCTTTTTCTTGTAACTCACCCAGACGCAGCAAATTCAATATAGACCATTGGGATTCATTGAAATATAGACTGCCTACCAGAGGAATCCCCTCTAAATTGTTTATAATCAATAAACGCTATTACATTCCGATGATTTTGATGAAATCATCAATCTAATGCCCTTACAAAAACCTTCCCAGCTAGTCGATGATAATAATAATTTAAATTGACAAAAGCATAGAAGCTCCTGTCAGGTACTTGACATACAATTTCAAGTTCTAAAAACAATATTATGTTTCGACATATAAATAATAGAGCTCTGTTATAAGTTCTAACATATTAGTAAAATTAAACAATACCATACCTTTTTTATATTTGATAAATAGCTTTGAGATAAATAAAAAAGAAATTCAGCATCATTAAAACTGTTATCCTAGTTTGAAACTATAACAGTTATTTTGAACTTAATAAATTTCATCATTTATTATAGAGTGCGAAATAAACACATATGGTGATATATTATTTTGCGAAATAGCAGAAATATTTGTAAATATAACGGTAGCAACGCGATCTGACAAAAACCGTTACATAAAAATATACTTATTAAAATAAACAAATGTGCTAAAAGCGTAATTTATTGGTAAAATAAAGTTTTAAAATAAACATGTAAACATTTTAGCCTTATGTGATGAAATTTATGAAAAAACTAATATTTTTTAACTAAGATCTGTTCTTACAAATATTATGTGATATTTTTCTTAATCCCATCCAGCCGCTCCATGATTATAATAAAACTACATATAATTTAATTTTCATTTATATTTTGAAACATTTATTCTCGTCGACCACATTTTAAACACAATTACATTATTCTAGGTCACAATTAAATGTCCGAGAAAAATATGTACAGTAGTTTATGTTTTTTGAAATATAATAAATACGTATCAATGGTCGTGACGCTTAAATAAAAATATATTTTTTATCTATTAAAATGAAACAATAATTTAATAAAAAAATAACGAATTAATTAATTGGTTCTGACTTTAATAATGGTAACTTAAACATATGAAATATCACAAAACTAACCTTTATATTATTATGTACAATTATATTATACATAAATGTTTTAAGTACGTGTCACAATGATAAAAAATATTTACAATTAATTTACTTAAAAATATATATATGTATTAAATTTCGTAATTATGGCTTCACTAATAATAAGCAGCAGGAATTCAGGCTAAAAAGACAGGATATCACAACATTTATAACATCCTAAAGTCACATTCACATAGTTTTTGTCATTGTGTGGCTATAATAGTTCAACTTACTTAAAATAGTTGTCTATAATGACTCAAAATTTATTTACTTATGCTCATACAATGGAATCATTTGGTTTATCAACTTTTGATAACAGAGGTACACTGCTGTAATCTTTAAGTCTTTCACTAACTTTCTTAGCTCCGTTGTCAAAGGAACTTGCTGTAGGTAGCTTTGACAGCCAGTTGTTATTGCCTATTTTATTCGTTTTATGATTTCCAATTAAGTTAATCTGATTATCCTTCAACTTAACTTTGGGCTGACCTGTCTGATTAAAGTTATTATGAAGGGAGTTTACATTAAGTGGTATTGCATTATTGACACTTAGTTTGTCTACGTCGTCTGTATCTGCTACACCATTAGAGATCGGTTCTGTAGGATCTGAATGCTGTTTTTGCAGAATGCTTATAGTTTGTAAAATTGGTTGGACCTCTTTATCCAATTTGCTTAAATCTACTTGTTTTTGAACCAGTATACCGGAACCTCTTCTACTAGAAGATCTAGAACCTTGGTCTAATCGATTTCTAAATTGTGTAAGATGAGATAATGATCCACTATCCGTAGATTGATTTTGCAATTTCGGAAGTTGATTCTTTTCTTTTGTTTCCTTAGGTGCACTCGTATCAACTTTCTCTCCTAATAACCAATATGTGACTAGAACTCCTTTTCCCTAAAATAAAACAATATTGTACAAATATAGTATGATAAAATCTGTTTACTTGGTGGGCATCCATAGAATTTATTTCTCTAGAACTGTTCTCTTTCAATAACTTAAAGTAACTCATCATATTAAATTCTTAATAATATCTTACCTTCATCGCGACCTCTCCTCTGCACTCCAATCGGAATGTTCCAAATGTATCTAACAATGCTTTAGTAGTTGGCGACACATGTATTTTGAGAGCCTCACCATTCGACTCCATCCTTGACGCCGTGTTAACCGTGTCTCCAAATAAACAGTATCGGGGCATTTTCAAACCAACTACCCCGGCAACACAGGGACCTGATAATAAAAATTATTACAATATTACTTAGAATTTGGAGATAATATTTTAATTTAATGAAATATCATCTCATCTTGTACCTGAAATTATTATGGCAAATAAATTATTACTCAAATAATTAAATGTAGATTGTAGCAAAATGCATACAAAAAGATTCAACTAAATCTAATACAAACGAATGTCTTAAATATTTTTAAAAAGACGGTATAAAATCCCGTTAAAAGATCATTTATACTGAAAACGGGTATCTGAAATTTTTGCATGCAATTTAAATGAGACTGATCCACAAAGCTCGTCTGCAATAACGCCTCGCTCCGAGATATATTATTTATGAGGAATAAACTTTTACGTTATATATTTACACCACGTGCCGTCTTTCTTGTCTAAATTAGCATATTTTTAGGGGAATAACAATTACAAAACCATTGTGAATATAAAATATCATAAAAATACTTCGACTCTGCTAATTTATGCATGCAATCGTATATGCTGATTTATTCATACATAAATAAATTATTCAAACATCTTGATATATCAAGTTTTAAAATATAACACTTGTAAAAAATCGTATTGGACATACCAAACGGCTTACCACATCTAAATCTTAAATTTATAATAAGTTAGACGTTAGAAGTATTTGTTAAGCTCTTTTAATTTAATATATACAAAACATTATAATGTCCAAAATTTTCGTTCTACATTATTTATCTTCAGATTCAAAAATATTTCTTACTACAAAATTTCTTTCAGGAATAAACAAGCCATTTTTGGCAACAGGGATGAAATAAAGTATAACCTTACTTTTGTTTTCGTCGTAATTTTGGCATCGAACTCGAATTTTTTTTTTTTGATACAAATCCTTGAGACTAAATTGGTATTTGAATAAAGTATGCACAAGAAATGAGAAATGAGAAATATAAATAATATATAAAATTATGCATTATCTGCCATAAAGCAAGCCTATTACATATCACAAACACATAATTAAGTACAGTCCTATTGCTACACCATTTTGAATTCAATAAATATTATAGATATATCTTAACACTATCACTTGATAAACAAAATGATCAATGACTACTAACTAGTAAATTATTTAAATGAATAGAAAAAGAGGGAATACAAATAGTCCCTTTACTTTTAAACGAAATTTGAGTAAATAAGACGAAGATTCCACTGACCAGAATGCAATCCAATCCTCAGCTTGAGCTGGTCGGTCGGTCTGTGTCGTATTCGGAATCTTCTGACTGCATCAAGTAAAGCGAGCGCCATCCTAGCGACTTCACAAGCGTGACGCGTGCCATTCCGCTCCGGCAAACCAGATACTACCATATACGCGTCACCTATTGTTTCTACCTGTCATGTACATACAAAGAATTAATTATTTGATACTCTTTTAACGTATACAATTTCCGTATTAGCCTCGAATTTTAAATTCATCAGTTAAAAACATTGTCTTTTAAATTTGAAGATGAAATTAGTAATTACAAAATATATCTTTTTATACATATTTATATATTTTATATATCTAGGATTATCAAAAGATAGTATTACTACAAATATGTCGTACTAGAAATCCATGATGGAATGTTATAGATAAATCCCGATTATGCTATTGGCATGTATAAATGCAGTTACTCATTAAGAGTATAGCTTATGTTATGTATACTAATAAAATATTTTAATGACATGGTAATATAGTTCTAGATACGATCTGGTGGATTCATTGTTCTGTGTGATGATTTATTATAGATATGACTTCACTAGCAAGACAAATCGGATGTGTAAGCAATATTTTCTTAACTATACATTAATAAAATTTAATACACTTACTTTATAAACGTCATAATTCTCAACGATGGAGTCGAAACACGTGTAAAGGTCGTTAAGCAGATCTACAACCTGCATTGGAGTAGAGGAGGCAGAGAGAGCGGTGAAACCAACAATATCAGAGAAATAAATAGTGACTTGTTCGAAGGTTTCTGCCACTACTGATTGGCCGTTGATGAGTTGAGAGGCTACCGACCTACGGATAAAGATTTTGTTAAGAAAAATTCATAAACTCCTGAACTCAATTATTATAGAAATCTATTTACGAAAAGTCTTTTAATAAACTCAATCTACGAGTATTTAAGATGTAGGTTACTCATCATACGATAATGGGGTTTCTGTACAACGATATAATTGAATTTTAACAGTAACTCAATACTAACTTTGGCAAAAGTTGATACAATAATTCCTCACACTTCTTCTTTTCTTCCAAATAGTCCTGTGTACGTTCACTAACTAATGTTTCTAAGTTATTAGCGTATTGTTCCATACGTGATAGCAAATTATCTAAAATATTACTACTTTCTTGAGTTCTGTAAAGAATAAGCGAATTAGAATTAGCTTTTATTGAAACACACTAGATAACAGCAATCATAATGGCAAAAAATAGGTTTAAAAAAATTAGTTGTTAATATAAATATAATTAACTTTATTATAAATAAAAGCATAAATAATAAAAGAAAATAGAATATTAGAAGTATTAGTGTTTATATGTACATAATCATTACTTATTAAGCCGTCGAATAGCTCCTTTCAAATGTCCAAAATCTGGTCTTTCGACAGGATCCTCCGTCCAACATCGCTTCATAAGTTCAGTGGCATCATCCGCTTCGCAAGACCGATTATACGTCGTGTTCGGACGTAAGTTACTACCTTTTACTGCGTCTATTATTTCTGTCAGAGAATTATAACCATATTTAGAACCAGCTATAATACATAGTAACGATCATACATTTTAGGAACAATATTGTAAAGTAACAAATGAAGCTAATCTTTTTGGAATATACTACGAGTATTTTATTATTGTAAAAACTACATACTCCCGACGTTTCGGTGAGTTTTCAGCAACCGTGATCACGGGCAGAGGGCCATTCAATAAATATTAGTTTCATTAAAATAAATACTCGTTAAAGTCTTAGATCTCATTAAAAAATGGAGTTTTAAAAATTACCTTTAGGTGATAAATCAATGTCTGGTCCTATCCAAAATACGCCCTGTCGATTAACTATTTCATGCATAATGATACCGTATGAATAAACATCTCCTTTCTGCGTTCCCTCGGGAGGAGGATCGGCCATTCGAAGCAGTTCAGGAGCCGTCCACAACAAACCTGTTTATAATAAATTTACTTAATATAGCTATAAAAAAGTCTTAAATAAAAACTCAAAATATCATTAACATTTACAAAAACATTTCTATCTCTATTGACGTGTTTCTACATTCTAATAAATTTAATTATAAGATAAATGAATAAAATAGAAATAAAAATTTCGACAATTCAGCGATCCCATTTGTTTTGTTGTAGGAAAAAAACAAGAAATTTAAATTGCATAAATTAGTTTTTTGAATTTTGGGGTCATTATTTATTACTTTTTCGTATCTAAGATCACTTAAACTAAAATTTGTCGCCCACGTCTATTTAAATAAATATTTTAATTTTCTTGATAACATTTAGATATTTATACCAAATTATATTATTATAACATCTATTACAATAATGTTTAAACAGATCAAAATTTAAACAATATTTAAATTAGCATAGAAGAACTGTTTCTGTTTTATTTAAAATTAGTTTTATAATATTTTTCTTATTTTTTCACCTATGTATTTATGGCATATAAATAAGTATATAAGTTATATATATATTATTAATTACTTACGAGTCCAATAGCTATGTGCTTTAGCATCTTTCTCAGATGTTCTTAGAGCATTCAGACCAAAATCCGTTATTTTGAGTACAAAACGGGAATCCACAACACAATTACTAGATTTCAAAGCCCCATGAGATTTTATGTCGCTACTATGAAGATAGTGCATTCCCTACAAAACATACGTAGTCATAATTTAAACAATAATTACATATATTTATAATTCCACATTAACAAAAATGAAACTCATAAATCAATTGACACTGCATATAGTAAAGCTATATTTAAACCAAAAAAACCGCTACAAAACAAAAAGTCAACGCACTTAATAGACAACGTAATATATTTCTACATATATTAATTTAAGAAATAAACTAAAATTGAAATAAATTATTGCAATATGTTATTTGTTTAGATAAGATACAACATTTCCTAATAGTAATATATTACCTTCACGATGTCATGCATCAGACTGACTTTGAACATCCAATCCAACTTGATAGTGTCGTTCTCCAAAATATCCTGTAGCGAACCTTTAGGACAGTACTCAGTGAGTAGGCAGCAATGTGGAGGATCAACACATGCACCATAAAACCTCGCAAGATGATCATGTTCTAGGTCTTTCATCTTCTTAAGTTCCAATAGTAACGGTCTTGTTAGGTCAATTCTTTGTTTGTCAACCTTTTTTACAGCAACACGACAGCCTTTGTAAAACCCACAAGGAGCATACACTTGACGATCTCCGGGAAGGGAAGTTGCTTCATCAGAATATGCGGTCTGAAAATTATCTTTATTTACTTTAGTGTTTAATTACAGTAATATTTAGTAATATCATATAATATAAACTTTAAATAATAGAGTTATATTTTTAGATAACTTAATAGGTATTGAAATTCATCAAAACTGAACACACTGGAAGAAACATATCATTTACGAATAATTGCTTGATTTTCAACAAGTTTATATTCAAAAGAAACTATAGTTTTCAAATACATCACGCGGTTTTATAATTTTGTTTTATATATCTCCTACATCTCGATTAATTTACAGCAACCGTGGCAGACGATTATCAGATGAGTTGTCACTTAGTCTCGTTGGTAACCAAATTTATATTTGTGTGTTTTAACTGACATGAAATAAGGCAATATTTACCAGTTATATAATTTAATAACAACCAATAAAACGGTATTTTCGTCAATTCAAAAAGAAATTACAGTATTGTTCAAGTATGTATCAATAAAATGGCGCTTTGTGCTCAAGAAAATTCTTTACATTTGAATAGGTGTAAATATTACATCGTGAATATAATATGTGTGGGAAACAAAAAGAAAATATGTAAGAAGAGTTTTTACTAAGATTTAATAAGATTATTAAATATAAATGTCATATCAATACTTACCCCTGAACTATATCTTCTAGCTAATGAGTGAATACTGCCACGAAAACGTCCCGGTAACAATACATCTGACCAGCTCACTCGCCACGTCATCATAGCTATCTCAGCTTCTAATTTGTAGTGTCTAAATAAGAAAATTCGTCTTTAAATTTAGTGCTTTATAATATTTTTACTTACCAAAAAATCGGAGACATAGACGATAAATTTATTCACGAGACAAATGAGAATTGTTCAAAATAAGATAAGTTTTTTGCATCAATCATGATCAAAGAAATACACTAAAAGATGTCATTTTTGTTGTCAATTGTATATCATTTGTCTTTTTTATTTTTACAATCCGTTATTTAATTTTAAAATAATTTAGCTTTTAAAATATTCGATCATGTTTATTAATATGAATGCGAATAACATGACAAAGAAGTATTTTAAAATAATTACTTTTATGTTTAAGTCGCAAACTGTTAAGTGTTTCATGAAATTAATTAATAGAAACGTAATAAACCTATTAAAATTCTCTAAAATAACATCAGAAGTAAATATTATGAGACAAATTGTTATTTAACTCTACGTAAATATTTTAAATAACAGTAACCCCATTTTACTCTATAGATCAACCAAAATATCGGAAATAAAGTGATGATAGTACAAATTCTTTGAATTATTGTTACTGACATAAAATATTCAAAGATAACATTTAAACACTTTACAATCGAAATATAAATGTTTTTTACTTTAAAATGCAAATTTATTACTGGAATAACATTATAAGACAGAAATTTTATTATTCAAAATTAAAAAGAACTTTATTTACTTTCAATTCTTATAAAATGAAATCACTTTTCAAAAATAGGTATCACAACATAATACATAGTTGCTTTTCCTTTATAGTTGTGGACGTCTAAAAATTAATGCGTGGATTGATAAGGTTGTTAAAGATCATAAAATATATTAGTTAAGATTTATTTTTTTACTAAAATTTGTAGCAATTTCAAAATCGAAGACTTCTATTTTAGTCTCATATAAATTATCGTTTCAAATTACGTTATTTCCGAGATCAAAATCCAAAAATATTATTTTTATTTTCTTTTAAGGAAAGAGATGCTTTATATACTATTTATTTAAAAATCATATTGCGGCAATGTAAAGAAGGCTAAGATTTGACTAGAGTGCAGATATTTGAGAATGAAAACCATAATTAGTGAGGTCAAGTAGTTTTCTAAATTCACTCTAAAGGGGATTTTAAAATTTCAAATATTTTTCGAATTTCAAATGTTACTAATTGATTTTTAGGATCTATAACAATACAAGAGTGAATTTGCAAATTAATGTATATATTAACACAAGATCTTAGTAGTTATTCTGAAGGAATTGAGCACTACGCTCATACGATATTTTATCAATCCTCTTAGCCCTTACATTAGTTACTAATATTTATTGACGGCTTCTCGTAGAATGATTTATTTGACATACTGAGAGCAAAAAAATATTAAAAGCGTTTCTTTGTATTATGTAAATTGCAAGCATAAAACAATTTAATTTGAAATATTTTATTTATGGGTATATACATTACGATAAGTTCAAGACAATGATTTATATTTATTAATGATCTCACATTTATCATACATTTTATAGCATTTAAAAACTTTCTAATGATTTTATTTTATATATAAAAGTTTTATGTGAATTTAGCTCTTATTTAACTTAAATATCAAATTGTTTTAACCACTTTTTTAAAGCTAATATAAGTTTTGTAAGAACATTACAGTACTTAATTATTACAGACTAGAAGAAATACATTAATGGTAACCATATGTGTAATGACTTTTTTTAATACTTTGATGTCAATGCTAGATAAAGCAAGATTTGATTCTATTAACTCTTAACAAAAAAACATTATTTTTGATGCAGTCTCTTTTATATGAAATATAAATTTCTGTATTCATTTCGTTTCAAAACTAAAATTGGTCATCAATACCCAGTCACCATAAAATCGCACAGACATTGTGTAGTTTTACACATGTACAATTTCAGGGATACATATACTACATAACAGGGTTTTTGTTACCCACACAAACGTTTGTGTGTAACAGATCCTTAAGTTAGTAGAAGTTTACGAGCAAAAAAGTGCTTTAGGCCAGAAAAACTGACTGTTGCTACATGAAATATAATTTAAACCAACTTTGAATACCATTTTTATTCCTCATCAAATGACGCATATAGCTAAGTGCTTTCATTTGATTCTAACGACTACAGAATTTCATATTATCGGAGAAGTAAACATTTTATAAACCCATATTTTGTAAATATCTAAACTAGAGTCAATTCGCTATCGAAACGTTTTTTCGTTTTTCCTTTTAAAGCACCTCAATACTATTCCCGTTTTCAATCTTTGTCTACTTGGATCTTTACACAATGACGTGAAGACTGCTTAACGTAATGTGTTGTTTTAGGATACGGTAAATAAAGTACTAACCTGTAAATAAATACCGACAGGATGGCTAAGATTACCACTACCGAGCTCAGGATGATACTCAAAATAGCATACACTGGTAAAGCTGAAACAAAATTAACAATATAAGTATTTTGTCTGCTTTCATTTAGTTTATAGCCTTTTTTCAAATTATTTTAATTTCAACGTATTGAGAATATAATAATTATTACTTCTGTAGAGAGATTCTGCGGTTCAGTTACTAGTAATTGAGCTACTGAATAAAAAATGAACCTTATCTTACTTTAAACATATATATCCGTAATCCTGTAAATTAATGTAGGCCTTTGTATGTATGTTAAATACATTCAGACACAATCCCTAAAATATAATTACATCGATAAGTGCGGTAGCAGGAGGTAAGTTGTGGTTTAAGAACCGCAGGAAACCCGGACATCAATCTATTCTATAGAAAATGACGTTTGTGAATTATAGCGCTGAGGCTTATCTTACAAATTCATTAATTAATAAAGATATACACCCTCTTTTAGATATTTCAAGCATGTAATTTAGTTTTATACGGCAAGCGATTTTAATTTAAAAGATTTATTGCATTCTAATCTGTAATTTCTGTTTTCTATTATCAAAACAAACAAAGTAGTAAGCAAAGTTTTTAAAAACGATTTAACTCTTGACTCCCGACTACTTAACTAGTCAATGGTGTAGTTTGATTCACCCTTTGTGGATTAACAAATACTTTTCTACAATGGGGAAACGAAGATATGAAAAATAAATTTATAAAAAAATAAGTTTATCATTGGGAATAGTGCAAATAGGTCTTCTTTTAGAATAACAATAATTTAATTAGGATAAAGTACTCATTAATAAACAGATATACATACATTGAAAAGGTTAACGGTCTTCACCTACAACTATTTCTCAAATGCCAACATCTTTGGTATGTTAATAATTTGACAATAAAATAAGTTATTTACCAAAAAAAAAAGAGTCACTTCATTCACGCATAAATAAAATATTTTTTCATCATGTCAGCGAAAACGTAAGCACAACTTAGATATTCAATAATATGATAATACACGTTTCCCTCCATTTCATAAACCCATCTAATTTTCTATTCCGAGAATTCTGTTCTTGATAGGAGTTGTTATGTAGGTACATCTTGCTACAAACTACTGCTTACTGAAATATAATACCTAAGAGATGAGTACCTAATTTAGAATAGGCAAACTAGAAATTACTTACAGGTATCAGGGCATAGGGAACCATCGAAACCGCAGCGGGGGGTGTCGGGAGGTGGGGTGTCGCGGCCTCCAGCCCAATGAATAGGGCGATTCTCAATAAACTGTAGAGAAGAGTTTGCTGCCACATATGTCGCGACTACCTATAGAATATACTTAATATTACTTTACATCGGAACTATACATAATATATCAATATTTTTTGCTAATATAATATCAGGTGTTGCAATAAAACGAAACACCAATTAAATAATATTCTACATCGAGGGAAGAAATTTAAAAACACACAAACGTTCGATTTATAATTTTTACTATTGCACAATGTGTGAGTTTATGGTATTAAAATTTATGAATACTACAATATAGTTTCGTCTCTTATAAAAATATCTGAAGCAAATTTATTTTATTGTGTGTGCCTATATATTTATAGATAGTTTATGTGAAAACTAGGCATTTAAATCCTTAATTCAAATGAGCATCAGAGGATTCAAGCGGTTGTTACTCAATATGACGAAATTCAACCGACTAAATACTCTTCGAATAGTTCAAAGCAATTTCAAAATCCATTCTTGTTTCGATTTTCACTAAATTGAATCTCCAAAATGGTTTAAAATTTAGATAGAAACAGATGTTACATATGTTAAAATATCTTTTATTTATTTTTATTAATGATATCCATATACATAAAAAGATTTATACAACAATACTGTCAAGCATAAATATATAAAGTCACAGATAAATATTACGAACATTTTGTTTAAACAAAATTATATTTTCAAGTTTTTCAGTCTAATTCGTTTAAAAAATAATCCTTATCATTTAAATTGAATTTTACTTAATAACTGACATCCCTACTAATATTATAAATGCGAAAGTAACTCTGTCTGTCTGTCTGTCTGTCTGTCTGCTACGCTTTCACGCCTAAACCACTGAACTGATTTTAATGAAATTCGGTACAGAGATAGAGTTGACCTTGAGAAAGAACATAGGATAGTTTTTATCCCAGACTTTTGAAAGGTTCTCTTGGAAACGCGATATAACCGAACTCCACGCGGCGAAGCTGCGGGCGGAAAGCTAGTATATAAATAAATGAAAAATAAATAAATAAAGTAAGATAGTTTTTTCCTTAAATCATCAGGCTATGTTCTTGATATTGATTTTAACTTAAAATCTTTAAATATTTATAAGAAAGACGGCTGATAGTTTCGACAATTTGATTAAAAGAAAGTATAAAAGGATTTCTTTCCTATGTGCAAAAACTTAAAAAATTAGAATTACAATAACAAGGTAGGCAAATAGAAAAAATATCCAAAATCCTGATGTTAATTTAACTTTGTACCTTAAAATAAATAATGGGCTGTTAGCCTCACATTAATTATATGTGACTAGTTTTTGCCCGCGACTTCGTCCGCGTTAGTTTCGTCATTAGTAATATATGTATAGCTGACCGGGCGAACTCTATTCCATTTTAGAGGCCATTAATAATCAGGTTTGTCCTGTTTCTATCGAACAGAATGATTGACATATTAGTTAGTTGTCAAATCTAATGTCAAAGAAAACGTTTGTATGGGAAATAGAAAAGGGCTGTTTTTAGGATTTTCCCGGAATTGAATCAATTTTTTTTCAGCTTTCAAACCTTCCCTGAACCTCCACGAACATTTCAAGAGTAAGATAAATCCGTTCAGCTGTTCTCGAGTTTTAGCGAGACTAAGGAACAGCAATCCATTTTTATATATATAGAAGATTATTAACATACAATACGTCTATCTCATCGCTTTCTATATTTACTAAATCAACTCAGCTCTTTCTGTTTTTATGTTAAATTATAAATGAAAATATATGCTTCATATAAATTAAGATATTTTAAGTATATATATTTAAATTTGAAATCATAATAATTTTTGTCATTTCGCTTTTATACAGAGACGTAATTTGATTTGAAATCTATGAAAAAAATGTGTTCAGGTCTATATTGAATAATGGATAGTTTGAATCAATGATTCAGAAAATAGATATGACATACAGGACTTTTTACACATTTCTTAAATAGAGAAATACTCAAAGATTGTATTATTTATCCTACAGCTCCCAAAATAATAAGAAAATTTCACAAAAAAGCCTTTCTGTATGAAATTGATGAAGACTAATTGGTAGCAACAAACTTTTTCAATCTCGCAATCCTAAATTGAAACAATAAACAGTTATTAAGAGCTGGTTTTATTTCTAAATTTATCATTAGAGAAAAATGTATTTTATAAGTATCTTATAGATTGAAATGAGCTATTTTATCATTTAATTAGTTTTAAAAACAAACAAACAACCAATTATCATCCTTGATTTATGCGTCCCCTCATTTAAGTTGCTACGTAGGTTTTTTAATCAAACAGTGATTTCCTATCTTGGCCACGAATACTGATTATTAAAATTCTAATGATGTTTCAATTCCTTTTATTAAAATAAAAGTGCCGACTCCTTATTATTCCGTAAGGTCTTCAGTTATTTAATATATTATTCAACATGTCAGAAGCTGTTGAATTGAAGTATGTAGCTAAAGTCTCCATATATTCTTCACATATAAGTGAGCGAATGTCATCCGCTGAGTGGATATATAAATTAGTTGGGATCACGGATATCCTGTGACGTGCCTTCCATTATCTTTTATAAATCTTACCCATGTGTTAAGTAATGGCCTTTATTAGTTTTGTTTAATAAGCCATATTTAATATATAGTTACAGGACGTTAGGTAGCAAGGAATTTTATATTCTTAATATTTTTTCATAACCTGTTTCAAAGTTACTTAGAGCTATCGTATCTAGGACATAAAAGAATCATGCCAAGACTTTGACAATATGAGTCATACGAAAAATTCCTTCGGCGTAAGTTCAATGTCTCCACATAATGACTTATATACTTTATGTCAATATTGCCAAACTGTGACACTGCGAAAGTATGTATCATGTGCTCGTAAAAATGCGAACACGTTACACGAAATCTCACATGTGTAGCTAAGCTTCGCATTTCAACTCCGAAATGAAAGCAGGAGTGAGCAAATTTCCATTCTTTTACTTTTTCACAAGATAATAAATATGAAAACTTTCTATGTAATATGATTAAAGTTTAAGAGATTAAAATTATGATGGAGTTTATCACTTTCTTTTAATCTTGCTTTACAGTCGCGATATATTATTTTAAATTACATTGAAATTAGTAATAATAATATGAAAACCTTTATAAAGGTCACTTAAATGAAAATAAATAAATATGTTTGTATTTAGAAAAGGACGACACAATATTCCTTTTATATATTGCTAGTGCGTGATACCTTAGTTCTGAAGACACATTAGGAGAGTACGGTAACTAAATTAGACCCTCCGAGGAGTATAAATAACCCTTTTATCCCAGGGATGATCACATGCTATCTAAATAACCCTTCATTCATTTTTGTTTTATAAATAAGTACTTTTGTTTTTCAAATGTTCGAATGTTCTATCTCTGTTTTAATTTTATCTTTTGATTAGGACCTCATTGACATTTTAAAATAAAATTTATATTAACATTTTACTCAAAGTTTATAGAGGCTCACATAGTGCCCTTTAAGTTTCCCATACAACCTTTCAATCTCAGTAATTTTTGAGATTGGTACAAAACCAATGAAAAACTTATTTTAGGTAAACTATCTTATACGTAGTATCGTAAACGTAAAAACAGACTTTATAAGCTTGACTCTACGGGTTTTGTTTAACCTTATTGCGAGTATTTGTTCTTTATCTAAAATTACATCTTTCAACATTTTTATCTATATAATATATTTTGTACCATCGTGAATTTAATGATAAAATAAGCTGAAACCGACATCAAGTTTATGAGACAAACTCAGACTGAGTTAATCTTTGTCATCGATACAGAAACTTTGAAGCTTATTGGGTAAAGGCATCAGCACTTGGCATTATATTTTTCTACGTAAATATCATGAGACAGAGTGTGAAATAATATTTAAAAAAATCTCTTAGCCTCTTAGCTCATAGATCATTTGTCTTACCTATTATTTAAATTAAATAACATAATCACAAACAAAATATATATGTAATATATAAATGTATTAATACGAATTTGAATGTTCAAGTCAAGTATTAAATATTATTTAATTGTTAAATTCAAGTGAATGGCAAAAATAAATGTCTACATAAATTTATATATTTTAAAAGCTTATATAAAATCTCATATTATTTCACACAATTTTGGATCAAATTATATCTGTTAATGACATCATTTAAAATAAATAAGAATTAAAACACATCTATACATATAATAATATTGTAGAAAAGTGCTGTCTGTACATTGAAAATAAAAATAAAAAAAATAGCAGGGGTTATTGTTATGTCGATGTCGAACAGAAAAATGTAATTAACTTTTTTTTTGTCTGTTTGTCTGTTCACGCTAATCTCAGAAACGGCTGATCCGAGTTGGATGCGGTTTTCACGAATATATTGTGGTATGCTTCAGTTATGCTTTAGTGTTTATTTCATGTCAATCAGTTCATAAATAAAAAAGTTATGTCAAATTAAAGAACTGAAGAACTGCGTTCATATTCGACCGGGTGTGTCAATTGTATGTGGCTCTGTCCCGTGTTAGCAATCCCAGCAGCCTGTATGCTTTCACCCCCGATGGCCACACGTCTAATATTGTATATAGAGAAGCATTACAGTAAAGTAGGTTTTTTAGCTACCCAAAATGACTGTGATTATGATCCAAAATAAAAATAAGTATATATTTTTAAAAAAAACGCTGCTCATAGTCACTATTCCACGCGAACGAAGTCGCGGGCACAGCTAGTTCAATAATATTTTTACACGGACTATAAGACAGAGATAAAACAGTTATTATATATTTTAAATTGCGAATAAATTCTGAAATACAACTGTTTTTTGTTAATATGTATTAACATTTTTTTTCTGTTTATTGATGCAAAAGTGTACACCTACCTCAAATTTGCTTGTATTTGGATTCATATCCAGTAAGGAGTAAGACGCCACACGGTCGCCGTTTCCATTGATAATGACCTCTCCAGTTATTCCTAAAAAGAGGTCGAGAATTAGTTTAGGAAAAATGATGACGCCTAAATAATAGAGCACACTTTTGTAAGATTATATTTATTTTAATTCTCAAACAATCTTTTCCACTTACTATCACAATTCCTCTAAAAATATTGGAATAACGTTACTTTTGTTTTAATTTTCCATACAAATCTCCATTAATGGAAACATAGTTATTTGATGTCACTATTACATTTATACACCAAGTACTGTACCGATTTAAATAAATTGTTTTACGGAGATAAATAAAGACTCGGAAAGGTATGTATATGGACAATTTAAAAAATCTCAGAATTCTTAAAAAAAAAAGAAATGTTATTTCTTAAATGTCTCACTTCATATAAGGATTTATTTATTTAAACATTTAAATGACTTTGTTAAAGATATTTGTTCTGATTTTATTTGTTTACGGCTTTATTTGTTTTCATATTGAATTTTATACGACTACAAGTACGAAATATATTTAACACACCTTGAAAAGTCCTATTCCACATGTTCTTGATAACAGCTGCTCCATCAAGTTGTCCTCTAGGATTTGTCGCTTGTCGTAAAGTATCGTTTAGGGCCAAGGCGTAAAGAAGAACCGCATCGTAAAATGCCGCTACGAATGTAGAAACCACTTCACCTTTTCCGAATGTGTAATTATATTTTGTGGCAGCCAATTCTTTGACCTTAAAAAATAGTAAATACAATTAAAATTTGGAGGGTTATTTATAAATTTAAAGCAGATAATTCAATAAAAATGATAAAGTCAATATCTATAAACAAAATAACCATGAGTTTTATCCGCTTCTGGAAAAGTCCTTCATAGCTTTACCGATTTAGTTATCGTATATTATACTATACGTTGCGTATTATTGGAATTAATAAAGTCTGTCTTATTATAATACCTGATCCGAGAACTCTAAATATTCTTTCTTCTCGGGTGCTGGACTTGTGACTGTAAGAACAGCACTATAAGCTCTTCTAGCTCTCTCATTCCTTTCTTCAGTGTCACCTTCCACTTTCCAGGGTTCTTTAGATGAAGCGGAAGCTAAACTATTTAATAAAATTCCTTTATTACTTAGTCATTTCGTACAAAGTTAGCTCAAATTCATCAAGTCCTTTCTACATTGTATTAAATACTTGACACCATGGATGGTGTTTAAAACTGTAAGGGTACAGCGTTATATATTTTAAAATTTATTGGATAACTCCAATAAAATATTTTCCTCATTTTTTATATATTCGTGTATGTATTGTTCAATTTATGTAAATATATGTAAGAGACAAATCCTTTGCGACAACATGACACTGATAGCATTCATTTCAACATAAAGTAATCTGTGTAATATTAGATTTTATAAATTTATAAATTTAATACATTATTTATACATTTATATCAACATATGACTACATGAAGACAACACAGTAATCATAAATGTACTGTGTAATAATGTTTTATCATTGATCTTAATATAATTAAGCAATAAATAATAATAAAATGGTGCAATTATAAGTAATTATATTGAATAAAGATGGATTGAAGGAAACTTAATGGCAATTAATCTCATCTAGTTTGTTATAAATATTTCGTCATAACAGTTTCCTCATTTCCAAAATGGCTACATAACATGTAATTCATAATATTTTACGTCTATATGTAATACTAAATAATAGGAAAAAATATATAAATGTTTTCCTTAAAAGAAATCGTTGTTGTAGCGATGTGATATTAAGAAAAACTTTTTTGAAATATAAGAATAAACTAACTTGGAGAAGAGTTCGATATTGAAGAACACGTATTCACCAGATGACACCATGTTGAGATCATCCGCCGCCAACATTATCTCTCTCACTGTACTCGGGTTAGCACAAACTACGACAACTAAAAAAAATACAATTAGTAAATTTTCCAATATAAATTTTTAATCCTGAAAAAGAAATCATCGATCCCCAAACACAACAACTTTGACAAAAATATTTTCAATAGAAATACATACATATCTCCATTATAATAATATAAGTAAAAAGTGCATAAATAAAAAAAGTAATGTGTAAAAACACACACCCAAAATTTTATCCACAAATATTAAACTATCAAACAATTCCAAACTGAACATTCAGTAAGATACATCGCCAGACATTGACAGACAATCAAATTTCTTTGCAGAAAGCGATTCAGATTTATTCCAAGAACGAAAACTTAATACCGAGTAAGAAATTGCCAATATGTTACAACGAACTAGAAATGTCTCCTTCAAATGTAAAATTTAAAAATTATAATTCTGAGTATAAAATGAATGAAGTAATAAAAGAAAATGTATTCACCTTAAACAATAAAAGCTATTAAAACGAATTGAATCATTGGTAGACAAAAGACAGCTGACAACGATTATGTCCTTTGTCTGTGTAAAATTAGCAATGATTCTAAGTGCCTCGAGGGTAATTCCCGCAATTTTATTTTATTTTTTTATAACCTATTTCTTGGGTATAATTTTAAGAAGGTGATTATTTTACAACTTTAAAAACATACATCAGAAAACGAGATCATCTTTGATATAAACTGCTATGCAAAAAAAGATATATAATATTGTTCTTGGACTTTTATTATCATAGTCACATTAGGCTTTAAATTAAAGGTTTTGTTTATAGAAAATCGAACTAACTATGTACTTACATCGAAGTGGTATTAAATTGAAATGTCAGTACCTATTTCTGTACCACGACAACTAACACGTGCCGTTACGTAACATGTTACCAATGTATGTATGTCAAAATTTTAAAACAAATATATGAGAATCCTTGTGGTATACTTAAGATATAAAGGAAAATAAAACTCAAAGAAATACATAATTACGGCTTAGTTTTAAATAGTCCATGTAATATTTTTTACATCGTGTATTGCTCCAGTCGAGATGTCTATCAAGTTTAAATATTTTTGTATCTAAAAGTTTAGAAAATTACAAACACACATTGAATGGACCAAAATTTTAATTTCATTACCAAAAAAATTTCTTTTCAACTTCTTCAAGACGAGGATTTAAATTTTGCAAATACTCACTTCGCGTGGAAAGAGAGAGTTTCATTAGCAATTCTTTTATTTTAGTTGTGGTTGTATTTGTTTCGTCGAAGGGAATATTTGATATGTTCCCTGTGCCTTTCTTCTGAAGCACTGAGAATATGGCGCTCAGTGTCATGAAGCAAGGACTGTTGCCTTTTCCAGTAGATGGATTGTTGTTGTGATAAAGCATCCCAAGTTTACGCCAATTGAACTCCTGTAACAAATCATAAAAGTCCTTTGTATTCTTTTAAAAAAAGGTTATTAAACCTCAGACATAAAAATAGTCATAAAAAAAATAAAAAATGGTTTGTCCTTATAGGTTTGCTTATAAATAAGTAGTTTATTAAAATACTGGTATTAGTACGGTTTAAATAAATAAGAAAAACAATTTTTGCAGTAATTACGATCAACTTGTGAAATGTATTAGTCTTACCAGCTGTCTTTATTACTTTGTGTCTTTGTTACATTATTGACAATCATAATATCGTCAATAATTAATTATACTTTCAGTTTTTTCAATTTAATTTTTATAGACATTTGCGAAGCATTTCATTATGTGCACATTTTTCAAGATTTCTTTCAATGAACTTTAATCGAGATAAATATATAAATATTATATAATATACTTAAACAAGTCCTAACTAACACCTTATTTATAATAATTTATTCCAAATTAAGTTATTCTAGTAGTTAGTCTTTAAGCATGAGTAATGGAAATTAATAAACATTCATAAAAACTAGAAAAACAAGAAATCTATACGAAACTATCCGATAACCTGAAAATAGAGTAAATCTAACAAAAAGCCACAAATAAAAGGAACCGAACACTTTTCAACAAATAAATAACAGCGACAATAGAAAAACAAGATGATAGACAAACAAATATTACACCCCAAATTATTTTAAAAGCAGCATTTCTTCCACTAAGAAAATCCCATTTCACTGTGTAACAAATAAAAGATTTCAACAAACGAGAATAACTAAAAAAAATATAAAATACGATGAAAAAGAGGCGCCAGTGACTACGCTAAATATTTATTATTTGCCATGACTGCATTTCATGACTATTTCTTTCTTATTTATAGTGAATAATATTGTAGTTATGACCCATCACATTTCTTTAAAAAAGTATAATTGTGACATAATGGTATACAAGAACTTCGTTATTTTTATCATAATAAATAATATCCAAGAATTATTTTATGATACTAATATTTATTCTGTTCAGTAAGTGCGAAAATTACGGCAGACGAGATGTGATACACACAGAAGTGATCACGGTTGCTGTAAAGTGACCAAAATGTCGAGAGTATGTAATTTATAATCAAAAATAAAAATCCCTTAGTAAATCCGAAAATATTAATTTCATTTCAATGATTACTCGCGAAAATCTTAGACCTCATAATTACCATATAACTTTAATAAAATAATTTAATGCATAGATACACATCTTTATAAATAATGATAAAACACACAAAAATAAATAAAAGCTAATTATGTAAAGAATAATAATAAACATTATATATGAATTACAAACAAAAACTCTTCAAAAAAAAAAAACAACATCCGATAGAGCTCCATTTTTTACAACATTCACGTAATTACAGGTAATTTGACTTTAAAATTATGGCTGTATTATAAAATTACAACCCAAATCCTTTATTTCGACAACAAATAACCTTCATAAAGATATCATGCCGTCCATAGTTTTTAAATTAAATTTTATATATAGTTATAATGCATTATATTATTTTTATTGATAATAAAAATAGTATACCAGAAAAAAAAATTAAAATCACAAATAAATATAAAACATAATTATATGTAATAGTACTAACACAGCACGATCACAACATCAAAACATCACATATGGTACCAAGGTTTACCTCAAAGACTTTTCGTATAGCAACGCCCGCCTGAGTGTAGCTTCCCATCATTCTAGTTAATGTCATATAGCTTGGATGCTTGTAACCGAACGCCTCAGCCTGAGCTCCAGCAGTGATAACTGGAATACCCCAGGAACCTGCATATCTCGCAACGGGAGCAATAACGTATTCACATCCAGGTCCTATAAAAGCATCTGTAATGTTTTGTTTTTATCAATATTTGTTACTTTTCAGACACATGTGCAATAGCAATTTGGATTACGTTTAAAAATATGCTTTATTTTGGAATAATAAGTATAGATAACTTACCTGCTGAGCCATTCACATAGAATTCAAAAGCAGCAAGTGGTCCTTCAACAGACGAACACCTCGTATCTCTATAATCGACTAATATTTTCCATCCCGGTAATGGTCCATCGGGTTTCGTCATAGCAGGTATTGCCATTTCAACGATAGGCAAAACTTTAGCCAACGAAAATACCTGAGTGGAATCTGCTGGTAATAGCACTCCTAATTTTAATATTTTCTCATTAAATTGAGGTACCTCAGGTCTTAGATTGAAATTCGTCTTTTTTATATAAAAAGGATTTGTAGCTAAATCGTGAGGATATCCCACGGCTCGTGTATCATCGTATATATCTCTCTCAACATATATATCATTTTCTTCTGTTTCATTATTTGTATCTTCTTTGTTTTTATAATACGTATAATATTTACTTAATTCCTGAACTTCGGAGGAGTATTTATCAGATGTTTCATCATCCTTCTCCAGAGCTTTCTGAGTACTTCTCACAACATTATTGTCACCATGTTTAACACTAGCATTATGCTGTAACGCTTTCATAATGTCCACATTTAAATTTTCCTTAGACTTATTGAAATTGTCTTTTATAATATTAACTTTATTAACACTACCACCGCACACACTTATCATATTAAATAAACAGATATTAAATACGAGGAATGGAAGTAGAATATTAAATAACTTATGATCTACTCGATTTCGCTTCATTTTAATCGTCTGTGTTTCAGCATGGTCCATAAATTCACTTGATTGTAAAGGTCGATTTTCACACCCATTTTTTCGTCTCCCTCTGAAGTTGGTTTTGCTTGTATACAAATTTTTTATTCTTTTTTTTCCACTGTTCCTGAATAGGTTTGAAAGGAGAATCGTATGAACGATCTCTCTTACCATTTTATTTCTATTTATGTCATTTTGTCTATCTATTTTTCTTCTTGCTTCAATATTGTATACGGATCTGTAGTTTTTACAAATAACCTCTAAGCGATGATTGTTAAAGTATTCAAAACGGACGAATAATAGTAATCGATTAAGGATTTCATCACAAAAATATAAAACAGAGTGTCTTTGAAAAGTTTTAATTGATAAGTAGAGTAAAGTTTAAATTGTTATTTATTATACAAACAAAAATATACAGCAACTTATACAAAAGTAGCTTCAATAGTATTTGAATTAATTAATCGTTATAGATTTATTGGGTGTCGCCCGAGCTACAATGGAATTTACACGATTTTGAAGATGACAAGGACGTTTTACACGACTATAACTGCCATGTTCTATTCAAATATTGAACATGTTTATTGCACTCTGTTGATTTTTATTGCTTTTATGAATCATATATTCTTTTGTTATTTTTTGCAAACAACTTTTAGGTAGTTTAAAATGGTTGTTGTTTTACAAATTTTTAAATTAATAAATCAAGGATACTACAGCCAACTCTCATATACACAGTGAATTTGTGAAATCAATACCCAATCTTCATGAACACAACCAGCATCTAACATTTCTTTTTTTATTAAATTTCAGAAAATCTTTCAAATTTGCAATTCAATGGTGCCTCATTGAATTACCTCAGCTAAATGTCGGTGAGTTCTTTTTAACAATATTTATTAAAGTTCTTGAAAACCATATCATATATCTAACATAATATATTTCCTATGGTACAATCAATTATTATTCGAAGAATATTGAAAAGGTTCAAAATTAGGTTAAACAGATTTTAATGTTCTAAATATTACTCTAAAAATATTTTACCTTTTATATGTATGTTATTGCTATGAAAGATTAAAAAAATGTACGTTTTATAAGAGATAAAATAAAGTAATTCATATTTCCTAATAAGACCAAATCATTATCGTCGAGTTTCCCAACAACGCTAGTAGGAGTTTACAACACGGCTTTTAACATTTGGTTGCTATTGCAATTACAGATTCCGTTATCTACTGGTAGATATAGACATCTCATATTTTGATATGATCAATTTTCAACTACAATTATCTCAGACATTTTCAAGTTCAAAAAAGGTTAAACTGGGTAATAATTTTAATTCATTGATTATTAATAACGTGATAGAAAACAACAATACGTATATATCATACTGATTGTTTTGATAATTTCAAAAGTTCATATTTTATGCGTCCGTCTATAACGATATAATTTTTCAAGGATACTAAGAACAAGTTTTTTTATAACAATCTCTACAATTCTTTAGTTTTTTGCTGCTACTAACAAACTTGACAGAAATATTTGCATGTCTGTCATGTATTAACATTATAAAGTTACATAATGCAAACGCTTTTGGATATAAGCAAGATTACAAAAATATATGCTTTTTTTAATTAGTTACTTGACACTTATGTTTCGAAAAAACTTCATAACATTTTCAAAATTGTATAATATTAAAATTTATTTTGCAAATCTAATGCGAATCATTAAATTTTATTTTCAAAAAAGGATTTTATTACGTATCTTTATTGATTATATTTTTTTTTGTATGCAAACTTTTTTTATAATATCGTTAGAGGAAAATCTTATGGCAACGGAATCTTATGGAAAACGATTTGGCATATTTTTACTATTTAATCGACCATAAATATTTATTTTTTCAGATATTTTACACAACACACTTTTTATATTAAGTGAATACATCCACACAAGTCGTTTTTGATCGCAAGCTCTTTTAGGTTACACAAAGAAACTGCCGTTTTAATCTCCTCTCTATATTAGGCATTAACAAAGTGTTATACACTTGTGAATGAATAGCCATCTTCACTGTCTTATTTAAAAACATGATTAAATAGGCTATATTAATCGTGCTAACTATTAGAGTAAATAGTTATTAGTTTCTGCAGAAATATCTCCGGGTTTTTTCTATCACGCTAGAAGATATTTCCATAACTTAACCTATAGTATGAAATTGTACCAAACCGTACTTTAAATGTAGGGGAGAGCAATTAACTGCCATTTATCAACCACTCGAGTGACGCTATGAGTCATGGCTAAAATTACGGATGCTCCGGTGAATATTCACATATAATAAGTTATTACATAAATAATTGATAATATACACATAAATAATTAATTACTAGCCTACCCTTATATTAATACATATATGTATACATTTTATATGGTAATTAAATTTATGCTTTCTTTTATAAATAAGCAACTTCAAAAATAAATTCAACTAATAAAAATTGAAATCTGTGTTAATATTTAATACTAATAAAACTAAAAAAAAATATTTTCTTTTGTTTCGAGAAAGGAGCCTTTTATGTCGTCTAACGCCGTTACTTCTAATCCGTGACTGAGTAAAAATTTTGTTCAAAAATATTCTATGACACTATTATAAGCCAAGCTTTACATATGAAAGTCAGAACATTTGTTTTTATGATGGCTATGCAATTTTGAGCTAGGAGTAAAGAATGCAATTCCATAAAACGCTCTTATGCATACATAACAAAAACTTCTCGGAGCCGATAGGAGAATATTTTATCATAACAATCTGTTTTTGTTGTTGAAAAAGCAAGAATACCGAATACTAGAAATATCATATCTACACAATGAATTGTGTTATTGTGATTTTTTTTTTAAAGATACTTATAATACTAGACTAAAGGCAAAAATGATAGCTAAAACGGAAAAAACAACTAGAATATAAAAATTCAGAAGTTTCAAGATTGAATCCTGATTATTAAATTTTATTCAACTATATTACAAAATGAAACGAGTAAATCTTTAATATTAAAAATATAACACCTGGAATATTATTTACGAACACATCGTAAGTTTCCAGGAATATCGAAAAGGTTTTGTTTAGAGATTACAAAACAAACATTAGATTATTACAGGAATTGAATAGTATTCTCACTGAAAGAATTCGCTACTACAGGCAATACAATTAATTAAAACATCTATAATTATAATATCTGCAACATGTGTATAAATTAAAATCTATTTAATCAGCGTTTTTATCTTGTAGATGTAATTGAAAGATTAATAAATTAATGTAGGATTATATTGACAGCAATTGCCACACCTGTTATTTTCCTTTACCGTTATTTATTATTCTTCTGTCACTTAGGCAATTTTCAAAAAAAAATACTTGAGAATAAATTTGACCAAAGCGTCAACGTTGTTTAAAAAATTATCTTATAGAAAAAGAGGTAGAGCAAAATCAGCTTGCGGGCTCTGTGGCAGAAGAGCGGCGCGTGGACACCCGTGGGGTATTAGTCGGTAGTGTCTCCTTTTTCGGACGAGAGTCTGACATAACTCTCCTTGTTTTCCTCCCCAAGCAAGTAAGTATTAAGCATTTTCCCACGCAAAAAAAGACCACGGAAAAAAATTGTAAGTCTAAGTAATTTGATATCCTAAGAATAGCTTCTATATCCCGGAAACGTTTGGAGGCTGTGGACCGGACTAACCTAACAATTGATCCTGTTATAACATTTTAGTTAGTAAACATAAACAAAGCAATATGTTTTTCAACAATGTAATATGGCTCCTTAGTTAAATAATTCTTTTTTGTTTTTGTATAAAATAAGGTTTAATCAATATAAAATATAAACCTCTAATGAGATATTTCCATTAAAAGAATGCTTCAAAACGTATAAAGTTTTATATTAAGATGTGTCAATTTATAATAGTTAAACAATAAGTAGTGTATGTTTCTATGAGATCTGCGTTCCTTAAGAAAAATTGGATCAATGATATCTAATATTTTCGCGTCTGCCCGTGATCACGGTTATTAAAAAGTAAAGCCAACGTAAGAAACATCTAAATAACAAAATAAAATAATAAAACAACGAGTAGAATCCGCAAAATGTAGTTACATTTAAAAGTCGGATTTTTTGCATGAATCAGAGTTTGAACAAAAAAAGCCGTGTATTGCTTTTAACAGTAGATTTTTATTATTGAAATTGAGCTGTAGGATTTCATCGGAATAATTAGATCAGATAAGATTTTATCTTCGAGAATAGATTAATTGATATGATCAAACTCGTTCTCGTGGTTTAATTTTAATTTTTTTTTCCCCCCACATACTTTTTTTTACTCACAAACTACTTCATTGACAAGCGTCACTCGTTGTTATGACACTTCTATATATCAAGATAAGATAATAATGTTGTATACGGATTTTGAATTAAATTTTACGCCATTTAATTCTACAATATTTTTTTATATAGCAAACTTTATATGTAAGAATTCGTTCGTTAAATGTAATTTCTGATTTTATAAATGATCCGTCAAGTTTGAAGGCTTTGTTTTTAAAATAAAGCCTTGAATATATACAAAAATCAAACAGGACGAATGTATATATATAAATATTTTAGTACCTTATTTGGTTCGTGACGTTGTGATTTAATAAAATTTATATTCAACCATCCAACAAAATAAAAATTGAATTTCTCAATTAATTCAAATATACGGAACCAAACCATTAAGGGCACACGACTAATAGTTCTTTTAATAACCTGGCCAGTCAAGGTCATGGCGGCTATAAATAGCAAATGGCATTGTGTTCTAAGTATTTTTAGGAACTGGTTTTTGTATGAAACCTATCAGAATATTCGCTATTATTACTACACAGCATATATTTTAAAATATCAAATTCCGTAATAGAAATGATACTATAATTTATGACTCAGATATATTTTATATATTCCTCATTATAACCACATGTTATTAATATATTTGATTGATTATATCTAATTATAAATCTATTAAATCATTAAACATTTTTTGTTCTGATAAAATCTAGATTCGATTTGTTATAATAATTTATCTTTGTTCTTACAGCTCACTTGTTCTGACGTAATTGACTAACATTGTTTAGCACTGAGTAATATTTGTCCTTGCAACGAGAATAATAATTCCTATAACTCAAACTGTAATCGTCTCCATTACATATATATCATAAATTTCTCAGGTGATACTCACGCTAGTATACATAAAGTTGTTCCAACAGTAAATCTTATTACACGAACAACATTAAAGCTTTCGACGCTGAGTACAAGAGCGTTATATTTTACGATGGAACCGAACTTTTTAATTTAACATAATAAACGAATTGTGTTTGTTTTGGCTTTTAAATTTAGTATATACATATATGTATAGAAATATTTAAAAATATAAACAATCAAAAATAAGTATTTTTTTACTTTCGTCTTTTACTAATAATATTCTTAAAATATTTCTTAAATAGATTCGTATATATAATAATGATATGATATTTAATGAAATATTCAATTCAACAACCCTTTATCCTTTTCGTCCCATAAAAAGACCCAGAAAAATTTAATTTGTGATATGAATATTTATGTGCCATTATCTGGTATTACGAGTATTAATATAAACGTGTGTATAAAAATAAATGTTGGATAACGTATATGGTCGTTTCAACTATCACATTACTGCTTAATTTTTAAGGTAAGCCATACTCCAAGGGAAGTTAATGATTGTTTTTGAGTCCATTTACAAATAGTAGAAGATTCTAAATTAAAATGTTTATCTAATGATTTAATGTTAGCTTTAAAATACATAAAATACATTTGTATAAAATACATTTGATTAGTAAATTAGATTACTATAAGGAAAATAGGTGTCTAGTTTTCATATTCAATACTACGTAGGTTTAATAAAATTAAAAGAATATTATCTGCACTGTAGACGGATCCTTATAATAAATAATAATCCTTATAATTTATATTATGCTTATTATAAAAACCTTGGCCTTCTAATACGTATTTATAGCTTTTATATAAATATAAAAAACTAGCATTTATGTATAAATTAACGAGCTACATGAAATCATCATAAATTTTGATAGACAAAAGTGTTCTTTGTTAAAAAAAATTGCTAATATTTTTAATTAATTATAGAATTTTGATCTCATTTTCTTTATACGGGACAATTAAAACTATATAACACATACATTAAAAATGATTGTGTTCATCAAAACGTTGTTTTTATTTCAATTAATATATTTTGTAGGGAAGTAAGAAAAATCGTATGTATAGTAATGTGTAATTCCTTGTTTCATAATCACTTAGTCCTACCAATAAATTTTTTCCATAGAAATCTGAAATTATATATACCCGATATATCGTATTGAAAATGACTTCATCTCTCTTATAAATTATTACAAAATTTCAATTATTACAATTATTTTACAATTATTTTTAATAAATAGTATATCGGATTTTTTTTTCAGTGTATCCAAAGCTATATTAGATTAGTAAGTTTTTATAATATATTTGAAATTTGTAAAGGAAGATGATATAGAATTTCCTAATTGCATAATATACTTTCTTTACTTTGAACTTTAAACTCATACTTTGTAAGTATTCTTTCATCAATAATTCAATCTAATACAAAGTTTCAAGTAGAAAATTAAGTTAAATAATTAAATTTATAGAACGGGAGAGCTTGGTTGAGTTGTTTAAATTAAGGGTACTATCTCATGTTAGGACATACAATCAACAATATTTTATTGCGCAATGATAAGTGTCTCGGTACAGTTTATAAATAAACAACAAATAAAATTTCTCACATGTTTAACCTTATCATAACAGGTAGGTATATTGAAATGTCTTCATAAATATATAAAACTTTTTTTATAAAAAAAAGTAATCTCGGAACGTAATGTTATAATGAAATGTCTAGAATTAGTGTAAAATGAGAATAAACAAGTCCATAAAATTGTTTCTGAGTTTAAAATCCTCACAAATGAAGTAAAAAAAGACATAGATAATTACAAAGGAAAATTTTTGGCAACTTTAATTTCAGTGACTCATGATGAGTCAAGCGTTTATGCAAAATTGCTGTGTATAAATTGATTATAAAATTCGTTCTCGCAAAACAGTAGGGAAGTAAATACAATTTTTAATTCTGTTATTTCATTTACGAGAATTCTAATACTCTCCATTAAAATATTGTTCGTAGGACGTTTTAAGTCAAGATAATATATTGCGATACCCTTACATACATCAATATTGAAAATATGCCAAGCTGTAGTACTGTGAACTTCATAAAATATAAACCCACATCTTTCCGTATGTATGTACATTATATAATATTCTCGACGGTACTTCTAACATTGAAACTCATTATACATTTCAATATATAATAAGGTGTAGAAATTAGAATTATTTTGCATCATCAAATATTACGTATACAAGTTTTTAGTCGAACTCATTTATCAATTAGTAAAATAATAAATCTGCTTTTTTCAATGATTATCGAAGGTGTTAAAAGAAGACATTAATATTGATTAAAAGATACTTAAGGATTAAGCAAATCCTATTAATATTATAATCCTAGCTGGTCTCGTTTAAAGATTATAAATTTGACAACTCTTTGTAGAACGTATTTATTTTTAGCTTATAATTATATAAATAAAAATAAAGAGTCAATGAAATTTTCTGACAAAGATTTTTTGAATACCGTAATCGTCTTTCAAAGACAATCCTATTGCTCCGTAAAAACTCGTGGAGTATACGATTTGCTAGTAATTTAAAAAATACTGAAAAAATATTGATTTACTTAAACAAATATTATTCTGCTTGAATTTTATGTACGTAAGTATATTGTTTAATAAAAATAATATATAACTAGATATGTAACCTTAATGTCACTCAACATTATCAGGAATACTTTTTTATATTATTTTACTTTCAAAACACCTTACGTATACAATAAACCGAAATACCCTTATTTTAATACATATTGTTAGCATAAGTAACACATTTCGCATAACAAGTATGCCCTGATATATCTAAGACTTGGTATACCTAAAATTCTTTTAGACAGTAATAACTTCGAAGTTTCTTGGAAAATATCAGCGTTTTCTGAATAAAAATGTCCTATTTTATATAATTCTGACAAAGTATATAAATATATATTAGTCAGGAATTGTAAAGAAAGGAATTACAAAGAAAGAAAAGTATATTCACAATTGAATTAAGGGCTATCCCTTGCGAAATCTGACTATAAAGACATTATAAAACATCATGCAAGATTATATGTATATAATCATTGTAACAAGAATTTGTTTCCTAATTAGATTGTATAATTATTCAGTTATTCACTATACTTATTACCGAGCATTACGTATTTAAATCAACCTAATTTTCAACCTTGAAGTTAATTACAGTTATTTTTGTAACTGTTACGCAGCGTAACTCCAAAATGACCCCAACTTAATTTGGCAACCCGATATATTGGTTTTGTAAAAAAATATATGTAATATTTTTTTAAACCACGCAACGTACTTTCACTTTTGGTTTCTTATTTCCAGGTTGTATCAAATATTGCAGCTTTTTGACTTCAATCGTCATATTTTGTTGATAAGTAATATATATTATGTACAATAACAGATAAGCAAAATAACTCAATTATTATTTAAAGTGGCATATCGTAAAGCAAAATTATAAAGAAAACTCTGTTTTGATCTTAAACTTCTATATCTGATATACTTTTTGAATTTGTTAAGCAATTTTATTCTATATATTTCTGCAAAACTATAAGTGATACCGTCGCGGACATGATTAGAACTACTCCGTTTTTTATATTTTGCTTAATCAAGCATACAAAAAGGAATAAAAGGGAGGGGGGAATATATTTGTGATTTTAAATTTGTTCTTAACATTAAATTTAGATGTACTCGTAGTTACATCAGTATAAAAGTTAGAACATTTAACTTATAACATAAAGGAAATTGTAGTACACGTCTATGTATTAATAGAAAATTAAAATGAAGCATTATGTGATAGTAGTTGAACTCATTACATGTTATTATTTAATTTCGAGAAAAAAAAGAACGCAAATGATTTCACATGCACGAACTAGTTTCAAAACAAAACTATCAATACACTTGGAAATGATGATTATTATAAACTAATATCTCATATGTTATCAGTAATTGGGGTTATTGATCTTTCATTAATTAATATTATTGGTTCCTTATCTCTTTCACATTAGATAGATTAGCACCTACAGCGTTTTATTAATACTATTTTCTTCTCTTTTCTTTCATTGATTTGATTGATTTTGATATTAATAACTACATATTTAATGCTAAGACGCTATATATATATATATATATATATATATATATATATATATATATATATATATATATATATATATATATATATATATTATACATACATGTATTTTGTGGTTATATTTTATGTGGCACGACAAAAAATATAGTAGTAACACGTGTCTATTTTTGTATAAAATGACTGACAGCTCACAGTCAATTCTATTTTTAATCTCACTAGCTAGTTTTGAAAACCTACATACAAATTTCAACCTAATCACTTAGGTAATAAAACTTACTTATGACGTAATGTACGCTGGAAGGTCAAGTCGGTAATAAACAAAGCGATTAGACGTTTTTTTAGCCGAAAAAATAAGAGAGTTGGTATCATAATGAGGAATTAAACTAAAAATTTAACTGGTTTTAATATAAATTTTTGTAGGCTTTTTTGTATTTTTGACTTATTGGCATATATTCATTATTTTATCAAAAAAAACCAATAACACGTCCGTACAAATTTTATCTTGTTTTAAAACCAAAAACATTTTACTTGGGATTTCATCAAAATTCACAATTGACGTATTATAGAAGAGATATATCACAAAATTATTTTGTAGTCGAAACTTCAGATATATTAAAACGTGTCTCTAACAAAAATACTTATAACTGAGCAATTGAACCTGAGCCTTTTTTTTTATTTGTACTAAGTCTCAAAATTCTCGAATATAACTACCAATTTATGAATTGTTCAGAATAAAAGAATATATATACTGTCATGTAAAAGTTTAAATATGATAAAAAAATACGCCAACCACGTCTGAGTTTATTCACGGTCATTGAATAACAAAAACCATAGAATTCATAACAAAAACCTTGCTTCATCATTGCTATGAGACATAATACACAATAAGGTATAAGAACGCCGTATGGCAGAGTGTGATAAAAAAATCGTTAAGGCATCTGCCTCGAAACGACTTTCCTCTTATCGTTTAACAAAACTCATATTTACAATGCGTTTTGAACGTAAGATATTTGCAATATTTTTTATATTTACAATTCATCTATAAAAAAATCGCTAGAAGCATTTCTTTTCAACATTTGTCACACATACTGCTTTTATGACAGTAATTAAAGAACAGGCTTTAAGCACGTTCTTACAGCAAAAAACAGACGACAGATTAATAATTTATACATGCAAAAATTTAAAACAAACGATTGGTCTCATTAACATACACGCGAAGGTTACACTTATAACGCTTGTTCCCCAGCACAAAATATATTATAATAAATTTTCCTATCTCGTCCGTAAAATTTTTCAAATAAACTCTCTTGAGCTATTCAAACGCATATCTTTTAAATGCAATCGTAAGGTAAAATTAAGGTTTTCATAAGACTTTGTTTATAAACATTTTTAATGACAAACTTTTACGGTTTGACCAGTAATTTTCTTTAACCGTATACCCTGGAATAAATAGAATTATAGCAAGTAAAGAAAACATTACTGTTGAAATATAATTAAACAAAAAAAAACAACTAGGTAAAAAACGCTCAGAAATCTGTTACTTTATTACTTATTAAACTTCTTGAACAGTATTTCTTTGCAATTAATATTGATATAACAATTTAAAACAATTTATTCACTAATAAAATTTTATTTAGATTATTTTATTCATATACTTTAATTTTAGTTATCAATTAAATTTAAATATTTAATGAACTTTATTAATATTCATTAACATATAAAATTTCTTTGACTCATATATTAATGCATATTATATATTTATTTGTATTGAATAAATCAGTATATTTCTTTTCTTTTCTTATGTTTATTTCTATATGTTGCAATACTATTGTTGATGAGTCAGTCTTAAAATGTTTTTGAACAACTATTATTTTACCTAAACTATATTTTGATCGATATTGTGTGGTATCAGTAAAATGAAATCTATTTCGAGACTAAAAATATTTACATTGCCATATTATTTTATGACGTTAACATCGTCAGCGAAGAAATAATTAATTTTTTTATTATTATACAAAAAATTATGAAATATCTGATAAAAATAAATAAATTGAGTTAACCTTTAAAAAGTTATGGATTTGAAAACCCACGTCACAAGGATTTTGGCGTCAGAACTCATGAAGAGGGACCCTTGTCAAGCTTATTTACGTAAACAACTTATACTTATCTAGCTTTGTAAATAAAATTGAGATGATACATAAGTATGGATAATAATATAAAATTAAATAACTGTATTTTAAAATAATGTTTTGAGTTATAACGTATTGAAATATCTTTGATAAATTTTTCTATGTTCTTTCTCCTTAATAATCCGTCTCCTCAATAGTCCTTCCCCTTAATGGACTGTAAAAGGTATTATATTTGACCGTTAAAAGAATTTATATTCAAAATTCATACCAAAGATAGAGTTTAACGATCCAATTTTATAATTATTATATGAATAAAGAAACGCTAAAGAAATCATTATATTTAAAGATAAAATTTTATATGATATTTAGATTTGCTTTTATAATTTCAATATAACTCCGAAGGTTTTCCTTTAAACTTGTTTTTAATATATTTATATATATATATTTTACATGTTGTTCTTTTTAAATTCGTGAAAGTATAAAAACAATACAAAAATAAAAATGAATTGTCCGTCAATGTCGTTGAATATGACTTCATTCAAACGTGTGTATTTAATTCATTCCCATACTATAGCAATGCTTTTTGCTGAAATCAAAATATTAATAATAACATATCTCTATGAAATTTAAAAACTATTTTCATACATTTATGATAGTATTATATTTATTTGTCACAGACTATAAATTAACACAAAAGCCACCTTAAGTAATAAAACCTAACAAAAAAAAGTCATAAAAATGTTCTAAAATACTTAAAATAGAATGCTTGTTTTAATAGTGTAAAAAAAAATTATTACCATCATGCTCAAGAGAGTTTTTACTTAACGATAATACTTGGGTAAGCTTGAATTTTTTTATAGAAATCGAAATAATGTTACCCATTAACAGTACATAAGTCTTCTTTGGTCGAAATATGCATCACAGGAATAAAAGCAAAACCATACGAAATAATCGCTAACAAAACATTATAAAGTTAAACAAAATGTGAATAAGGTACTTCTGTCTTACATGTAGTTAAATTGACACCTACATTTTTTAATATACATACTATATACAGCTAAGTATTCTGTAAACATTCTATAAATAGAGGATAACAAAAAAAACATTGCTCGTCTTATAAATCAAGCGGTGTCAAACTTGGAATTGAGGATTTGTGACCTACGTTTTCCAATTTCATCAGATGAAACGAAAATATTTGTTAAATTTTAATAAATAGGAAATATTGTACATAATGTTTATATAGAAAAATGGTTTTTTCGTTTGTTATTAATAAAATCTTTACCGTAAAACGTGAATCATTAAGAATAATCTACTTAATCACTCATTAAGGACAACTTATATCAGTATCGGTGTCTAAAAGATAAAATTCCTTTTTTCTGCACCGATACTAAAATATCGTAATAGCGACGCGTCAACTTCTTTGTATTCAAATATATTCTCATATGTTTCAACTAGCACCATTAATTCTATTTTTGTCCTTGATCAGCAACGAGTCATATACTTGGGAAATAAATAAGAAATTAAAACGTTTACTGTTATAATATTACTAGTATCATACCGCAGTTTTGGCTGACGATTATCTTAAGAGGTTAATGTCATAATTAACTTAAAGGTTGCTGAAAAGTAGCTGAAATTTGGGGAGTATGTAGTTTTTACAATAATAAAACACTCTTAGTAGAATCCCAAAAATATCAGTTTCATCTAAGTTAAATTCTTTCACTACACACCATGACCAAGCCGTTGATATAGCAAGACCTGTCTTGTATTTAACAAGAATTGTATTAATATGAATAATTAATTAATACGCGTTCAACATTACATATTATATTTTAAAAGTATTGATATTTTAAACATGTAATTGACATTTTACTGCGCGTTAGTGTCAGTATAATTTTCAATATATAATCAGTATGCACAACTGTTTATCATAACAGATATAACTGTTCAATGTATATATTTATATATAAATGTAAACATATATAAGGAAACATTAATGAGTGATGTAACAAATAATAATTGTCAACAACTAGACTTTACTCGCTTGCATAATGTAGAGATTTATTATCTGCTTAACGTATTTTGAACTAAATATTCATAGAAATTTCATCATAATCTATTCTTTATTTGATCGACTAACGAAAACTCATTCGCATTTATTAGGTCAATAAAATATCATACAACTTAAAATAATATATATTTTATAGAAAAAATACCATCATATAGGAAATATTCACTATAGTTCAATTCAAGGTACATATCACGTAGTAGATATAGTTTATAAATATTGAATTACATTTAATGTCCTTGTGTATATAACGATGAAGCTTAGTTGCACTTAAGCACGGAGTGAATTGAATTATTCTAATTCCCTGATTTGTTTTTGAGGAATTACTGATTTTGTAGTTAACATTAACTAGTTTTTTTTCAAGTTTACAAAAAATACACTTTTACATAACGAACTCGTGAAGTTTGAAGGCCAAATATGAGTTTTCTTATAAATATATTTATGTATAACGAAAAATGTTTAACAGTGACTGTTTAAGAATTCCAAAACAAATCATACAAATCTGACTAAAATGATATATTGACTTGTTTACATTTTCACTGTATTTTATGCTATTTTTTGCATACAGAATACAATCTTATCAACATTTTTATCGTCATTGAATCTGTCATGTCAAAAAGACTAGATATATCTATTTTAAAAGTTCTATCTACATAATATAATATCAATTTAATGAATGATACATTACACAGAGCAATGTTGGCTCAGACTGTACATAATACATCCAACAGCCAAATATAGACTCATTAAAACGTTTGTCAGCCAAAGCCATTATCTGAGTAATAGAACACTCAATCTATAACGGAATAGGTCCTTCTAGATTCCGTAGTATCTTAGTGTTCGCATAAGACCAATCTATAAAAGTAATATGATTTCAATATTCGATTTCATCACTAGATACATAACTGCAACTCAATAAACCAATATAAATCGAGGTCAGACGGATTCAGCTCATCCATTTGGTATTAAAATTTATTTATTATAATATATAAAAACGTTTATATATAAATTAATTTACATATGCTTCATTACACGTATTAGCGTTAATGATATGACAATTACATTGAACTGATGTGCAGCTGTGATGAGTGCATGATACATAAACTCGTTCAATAATTAATTATTGTAAATAGATTAAGTTGTGTAATTATAAAAAGCCTTTCTTCATATCAATCAAAGCATTTCACAGTTGAAATTAAAATGTTGTAAATGTAAATCTTTATCAAAATTTCTATTAACTGCACCCCATTTTTAACATTTATTAAACTCGACATTATTTGATATACAAACCTTGACCCGGAGATCATTTTAAATTCAAATATTCAATACATATTTCTGGCTAGCTTTATTTTTATGTTGGTTTTATTAATTTTCATATATTTCTTATATATTTTTTATTAACAAAAAATCACTCGAATTGATACAAAGATATCGAAAGGCAATTTGTTTGATAAAATTTTCATGCTACAAACTTTCAACAATACGTGACCTTCTATTTTCAGTCTCTCACAGCGATATAAGAAACTTTTATACAAGTTTCCTTGCTATATGAAACTTACTAAAATCACGTACATTCAGTAAAAAAAGTTCAAATATCTAGAGCCAAATATTAATATCGATATACATATATCAATAAGTGTTCTACATGATTGGTATTATCAAATAATTAGTATTTTTTTTATATTTTTTGTCCTATTTTATATTTATGTAATAAATAATACATTATATTGATAATTAAACAATATACAGTATAAAACATGAAAGTACTCATCTATTTAATGGTCATTCCAAAAAATAACTTGGAAATCGTCTTCATAATTACGAAAGAAGTTAAAATTCAGAACTCGAAGAGCTTTGTATCTCTTCAGAAGTTTTACATACTTTCAGACCGAATACCGTGACTTACTTAATGTCTAAGGAGTAATTACTGTTTTGAATCCTTAGTAGAAGTATTAGTAGTCTATATCAAAACTTAGTGTAGAAGATTATTTTCGCCAATTTAGAAACGAAAATCTTTGAATTTTACATACGTTTATAAGTTAAATAATGTACAATTTCTTAATTATCATTAAAATTGCCTAGAAGCTAAAAAAAAATTGCTGAGAAAAACATTTTTTTGTCCACCATCCGACTTTCATCCTTTAATAAAATATAATTTTCTCTTTAATATTCCTAGAAGTATTAAGGCTTTGTCAAACAGGCGTATCTGTAGCGTGTATTCCCGCAATCTGACGTCTCTCTCCCGTACATAATAAAGATTCTTAATAATGTAAATTATCCTTTTAATATAAAATTTACATAACCTTATATATATGTATATATATATTTATTATTTACAGCTACACTGTTTTTCTTCACTATCTCTAAGACCACACTTCGCGGAACGTATAGCAAACAATAATATAAGCAAAATATACGGTTATATATCTAATTTGTTTTTATTAAAAAAGTATTTCTATTCATTAAACAACAAATTGGTACCTATTTTTATATTTGTTTTAAATGAAAAAAACTTAACTGATGTTTCTACAAAATTTATCAATCAATGATTAACTTCCAATATTTTTTCCTAAAAGTTATTATTAGAAGCAGGCTATTTTAAATTGCTTTTTCTTGGTAATATAATGTACATGGTTAATTTGTTTAATATTTTAAATGTGAACTTTACAAATAGTTTTGAAATTAACTGTTATATATATACATAAATATTTATCATTGTTTTACGTTTAAGCAATCTGTTACAATAAATGAAAATTGCGAACATGATGAGGGACGAAACGGAATGTAATAAGGCTTTAGTTGCCGAATTATTACTCGATAAGGTTTCTTTCTGTATCGATAAGTATGAGATTTATTTCCCTTTATCTTTGGGAGAACGCCAAAAATGAGAACAATGTATCCATTTGTCTGGAATAGTTTTTCCTTTGTTTTATAGTCATTATTACAGTTACAATAAACGTAAACTGAAAAAAGTATAGAGACAAAATATTTAATATTGAAATATCTTGCTCATATTTTAGAAATATAAAAAACATTGGACCTAATTTTTAAAATACTAATTAAAATAATATCTGCTAGCTGTGCACTTTACTTCGTCCATATGGAATAGTTATTTTTCATAATTATTCTCGTATTATAAAAAATAACTCAAAAGTAGCTTAAATTACTCCTTAATATATAACAGTGAAAGTGCTCTTTTAGATCACTCGTAATAAACAGATAAACAAACTTATATACAGAGTGTGTGACGTATAGATATGGTCTACCTAGTACTTTCTAAGAGTATTTAGACACCACTGACAGATGGTGAAAGAAAACATCGTGAGGAGTCTTGGACTTGACAATTTCCAATTACAAGTTTGAAATCGCTAACCCGTTTTGAGCAAGCGTGGTGATAAATAGTCAAATTTTCTCCATGTGAGAAGAGGCCTTTGCTCAGCAGTGAACTTTGATAGGCTGATGATGATGACTTAAATGAAACTAATATTTTTCGGAAGTACTACGTGATCACGGTTGCTGTAAAGTAACCGAAACATTGGGAATATGTAGTTTTTATCTAAAATAAAATCGTGTTGTACACCTAAAAATATTAATTTCATTTAAATGAATACTCACTAAAATCTTAGATCTCATGATGATGACCTATACATATAAAATAAAAAGCTGTTACGTATATTTCATATCACATACACTAAAAATTTATTCTTCTACGTAAGTAACTTGTGATATAAACTGGTTTCCTTGATATGCTATTAATATCGAACATATTGTTAATAATAACAAAATAAATGTTAATGTATACAGGATAGGCTTACCAAATAAGCTATGGCGTAACGATCAGGAAAAATCTTTTTATTCGTACTAAACCCACTATTATCGAAACCATATTATTTAAATTTTACTTGTAAGAGATAAATCTTCTTTGTATGCCATGAATTCACCGTGCGGGTGCCGGGTCAATCGTTGTAGGGAAAGGAGCTTAAACAGTGCCTGGGACTTGCGACCCAGGTGTAGGTTTAGGGGGATCCTATCTAATACGCGTCAAACGCTCACACATTTTTGAGTATTATAAATTATGTATTTTTAGTTACAATAAAAAAAATCTTTCTATATTCATATATTCATTTCAAACGCTATTTTTATTTTACGATTTCCTTTACATGTAGGTGTTATATTCAAAGTTATGGTTACATTTTTAGTTAATAATAATAAGAACAAAATAGATATGTATATGTAAAACTCTTGACAAAGTTCTTGTAAAATTACAAATATGTATTACGACAAAGATAAGTTCCAAATATCAAATATCAGGAATCGCTACGGTTTTATTATATAACATTATTTTTCATTATTGTCATAAAAAGCGCCATAACACGTTGTGACGATAAACCAACAAACTCTACATTACATTGCTTTCACTTTTACAATATACTTTTCACCCTTCTTACTATAATATTGTTTGTTATAATACAACTTCTTTGTTTGGTAAACATATTTATAGTTATAAGTCTATATAATTAAATTTACGATGCAAATAAATTCACACAATATAGTGTTGAGTTCAAAGTCAATTTGAGAACGGGAAGTGCAGTGACATTGAAAAATCCGCTTTATTACATTACTTATATTGAATAATAAAATTTGTTTTTAATAATAACATTCTAGATTAATATTGATAATGTTTTAAAATGCTTAAAATTCTTCAAATATGTCTTATTAAAAATAACTTATACATATTCATTGTTTATTAAAAATTGTTATCATATCTCCTAAAATAGTTGTTAGACTTCTGGCCATTCTAATATTTCACGCTAATTTTTTACCTACAATTTAAAGATCACTTCCCCTTTTGATTTGATTATATTAATTTAATATTCCGTTTTCAAAGCTTAAAATTGTTTTCTTGGCGTTATGTCATAAAATATTTTTTTAAAGATAAGATAACCAAGAAGGCGTTTGTGAAAGTAAGCCTTTGGACTCGAAATTAGTGATTAAAATAAATTATTATGTGGTGCGTTTTCTAAAAATATCAGTCAGCATTTAAATATCAAACGTGAACAAATACACCGAAAAGATTTATCCGAGGTGAAGCAGAATTTTATAGGATGTCCAAAAAAAGTAAAAAATTATGTCCATATCAATAATCCTAGTTCCGTTGTAATGTAAATACTAACTTTTAAGTCCTCGAGGTGACCTTGAGACTTCATGAAAATCTAAATCCGAAAAAGTACGTCATCCTATCGAAAACAAATCACAAACTATTTTGAGGACTATTTGGAGAACACAATGATCCCAAATAACTCTCTTTACAAAACATAGATTGAGTTACGCCGAGTTTTAAAAGTCAGGAACGACGATTTCAAAAGTTTATTTCGAGATATAAAGAATTATTTTGTACAAGGAGGACTCAAAATATATATTCATTATATACATATGTGTGAGTATTACATATCTGTCTGTGTGTGTGTGTGATACCAGCTTAAATCCTTCTCTTATAAGTAAGGTAATACCCCTTGTAGGCATTATTTTAATACCCAAACCAAAGTTGATCTTTTTAAAATTAAATTCATATGCTGAATCTCTTACAGCCAGCTCATGCAAATATTGAAGATGAGAAAACTTGGCTAACAGCGGCTCTATAACATCGAAAACTCCGGACAAATTTCAGTTGCATTAAACCATAAGCTGTGGACATTGTCAATGTTTGAAATTTTATTCTTGTTTACTTTTTCCTGTATATTCTCAATGTAGATCAACAATTGTTAAAATGCCTTACTGTTTATTCTCTATGGTATCAACTTTTCATTCATCAACTAGTACAAACTAAATCTTTTAATACATAATATTTTTAGGTAAAGAAATAAATATGTGTTAAATATTTCTCACTATAGACTCAATGATAAAGGTGTGAAGTCAAATAGAAAAAATACATATAGCTATTTGTTGTATCAGTGGATTTTCAACACATCTGAGTAGTTAGATAAATAAAATTATGAAGTTCCAACTTGAGCATAAAATTAATCATAAAAAACATATATTATTTATTGTTGCTTTATTATATTTATATTTTCTAACAATTATATATTAAATTATGATATGAGTCCAAAATATTTAAAAAGGGGACATCCTTATAATTAACCTTAGCCTATAAAACGTACGTCAAGATTTATTAGACATGATATAACAAGACCACTCAATTTACCAAGGCTTTCTGTAAAATGATAACCACTTTGTATTTGACTATACGTATGAATATAGGCTATTAATAATTATTAAGTTTGAAACCATATCTAAGGAATAGTTGGCAAGAGACTACACATTGTATTTATATTTATTTATTAATAAAATAACGTTTAACGTGTTCTCGCTACGCTTTTTATGACCACGTAATTTTACAAATAATAAACAATGTGTAAAAATATTTATACTATAATCTATAAATAGCTTTTTTTATAGAACAAGATCAAACACGAATTTTAAATCAATGTAGGATACTCCTGATAATATGATAATATTATGAAATCAAATGTTTAAAATAAAATTAATATTTCCTCAAAAACTAATAGTTTAAATACATAATATAATAACGAATATAAAAAAGTGAACAGTAAAAATTTTAAGGAATCTTGTATTTTGAAAGACATTGTGTTCTTATTTAGGTACTAATTCACTATAAATATTGTCTCAAAATCTATTATACATTGATATTAATTGACACAATCACATCTTAAACCACGTTTAAAACAGAATCTTTAAAAACATTATAAAGGAACAACCTTTATATATAACACACCTATGTAAATCATTTTGAAAATACAAAGTCTTATCGAAGATATTATCAAAAGTAAACTTTTCAAGGCAAATAATTATTCAATATTTATAGCGTCCCTTTACAACACATGTTTGTTCAAAACGTGTAAAACGATAAGTATTATGAAATAAAATATTATTTATGTAAAATTAAAATTTATTTTACTCTACCCTTTCAATACTTGGGATGTCAACATATTATACACGGATAATAATCACCAATGTTTAATGCTAAAATTATGTTTATTACGTAACTTTAAAAAAAAATGTTTCATTGGAATCAACTCAAAAATAAACTCGTTAAGCATGCTGTCGTTTCCAAGTTCACAAACCTATCAAAATCCAGTTATACTTTTCTCCTGGCACTGAACTTTCAAAATTTCGATAATTTTTAGCTAGTTCAAAAATGTAATAAAAATATATTAATAAGAAATAATACATTAAATTTTAAGTTGTGTGTGGTCTTCTGTACTGATTTTTCAACATTTCTTTATCTTAAACAGTCTTTAACTTCGTCATTCAATTATGAGAAAGCTTTATTTCTCTTAGTAGTCTTTGTGACTCTTAGTAGTTTTTGTATAACTTTGAAACCAAACACTTTTATTTCCACACTTATTACCAGTTAAAGATTCTGTTTTAATTCAATACAAATCAAACATCCAAAGCTACGAATCCCTTTAATTTTGTAAAGACAAGTGAAGTCTATGAAACGCGAAAATCAGAATTCATTTTCAATGAAAATTTGCATACGACAAGAGAACCAGGTTAATTGATCACTCAAATCAGCGATGATTTATTGTCCAAAGAAAAAAAACTACATCTGTTCAAATAATCCTCGTGGAGTATGTAACCTTTTTTGTCGCATTATTTTTTAAAACGTTATTATCGCAAATGCTAATCACAAGTCCAATATTCTTTAGAATTGCTATTTGGTATTAAGATGTTAATGTCAGCAATACGACGTAAATAATATGTAACATTAATGTTTTAGTACTTGTTTTTTGTTATACACAATATTACATGGGTATAATTTTTTATGAATTTATTATCGATTCTCCAAGATTTTTTAAAATAAAAGTTACTCTACTTAACATTTGCAATTTTACAGATGCAATTTGAATTGCTGATAGTTTAAAAAATTGCATCAACCGATCTATGATAGAAATTATTAAGCAAAAAGGTGTTGTGAAATTAAAAATACTCGTATAATGTTCGACTAAATAGTCACAGACGTCACAAAAGATAATTAGGAATATTAAGACAGTTGGTTTATGTAAGTCTATTGTAAAAACCATTCAAGGTAATTTGTAGGCATATTTATTTAAATAGCATGTATTTAATTACTTACTTGTTAATTATTTCTACTTTTGTTGAAAACTTTATATATTTCTTCAATATTACTATTTAACGTACGTATTAAAATTAAAATTCGTTTTTAAATTAAAAACATTTTCAAGGTGCCATCTAAAAATAGACATAAATTTAAATAAAGTGTATACGAATTAACATAATAATGTGCGATTTGAACAGCTGAATATTTACAAACCAGATATTAACAAACAACGCTTAGAGGTTTCCAGGTATTTCTTACAATAATCACAGAAACTCACTAACACTGAACATAACAATTCGTAAAAAAATACGACTGTATTACATTACGGCATCTGTACGAACCGACACGTGTATTCCCTCCGCCGGTGTAATTGTAACTGACTGGGTTTTAAGTTCAAAAACGTTCATTGAAATATTAAAAAAAAAAATCGTTTAAGTATTTTGAATATAACCGGTTAATATATTTAATTTAATATGTCCGGTAGAAATAATTAGGTGTGACGGTTGAAATAGTAACTTATTTAATGTAGACTGAGTAAATAATATGTACTCGTATGAATCATAATATATGTAATGATAAACACTGACATAACAATACTATTGAAATAACTAAAAGAAAATTGTTAATCAGATAAGTGTTACCAATAAAATATTTATTACTGTAATAATGCAATTTTTTATACTTTATTTATTTATATGATAAAAATATATGACATAATCCACACAATCCTTATTAGATATTACAGTATTTATTATGAAAATAAACTATTTTTTTAACTAAAATCGCAATTGCTATTTCCTCTTTTTGATCGAAACAAAACAAAATGATGATATAGAAACTAAATAATTCTCACTTTATTTTAAATGACAGCACAAGATAAAACGCTTCTCGCATTCGGACGTAAAATAAGACGTTTCCAATACGAACACGAATATATAAGGAAAAAAATTACGTTCGTCCCTTTTTATTATACTATTTGTTACAAGATTCTACAATGAACAAGCTTTGAAGCGGAGAATATCTACATCCGTCTTAGGATTCACTTTTACATATATATTTATGTATTTGATTATTCACTACATTACAACGTATGCATATTTTTATAATCGCAATCGCAATTCTCAATGTTTTCAAGAAGCATACATCAAACAAACAGTTTCTAGATTTTCAATATTTATATTAAGTAGCAAATATTAGATAACGATGTTTATAACCATCGCTCTGATATCAAACACGATTGGTTAAGTTTATCATGTTATATATTGAGAAATATTCCGACAGAGCAATGAAATTTCACTATAATCAAGAACAATTTCAACTACACTATTAATTAAACAATTATCAAGCAATAACCCTTTCGGACAATTAATAGTTTGTTTGGATCAATTAAAACAAGCAACCCTATTACACTTTCGAAACGTCGGCTCAGTATTCTTGACGCCAAGAGATGAAAATGATTTGATCTGTGTCAGCTATAAAAAGCCTATTTATACCTACTCCCGGTACATATGTGCACATAAAACAGAGTCTTTGGACTTTTTGTATCGATTTAAATGTAAATAGCTTACAAATATTATCATTAATTCTATCAATATACATTAATGCCTTATTTTTGTATATTTTTTCGTTGTTTAGTTGCAATTTTATGTAGGTAAAATATAACCTAATTAGAAACAAACCGGGCTTTAGTTGTTTGAACTCAATAACGTGATCTCGTGTCCTTTACCCTTTGAGTTTACACAGTAACTATATTAGCTGGGTGAGTTGATTAGAAATTAAAATACGGCTGACTGGTTTTTATGGCTATTTTTTTTTTACTTTCGACATAAATATTATAATTATAAAACGTAATTGTTAAAATCAAAGGATAAGTGTTGAAGGTTTGTTGTTGTTCTAAATAATATTAATAATATGACGTATTTATTAATAAATTTTAAATGCATATATTTGAAATATGTTCCTAAAATAATATCATTAGCAATTATATGCAGTTATTTAAATTATTAAATATTTTATTTTTTTATTTGTTACAAGAATACCGTGACATTTAAAATTTTGTTGATCTAACATTCAAATTATGTTATAATTTAATTTGTGTTTTGTATATTTTGCTGCTTTTTTATTTAAATTGAAATAAACTAAAAGTTTCGGAACGATTTAAATAAATTTCATAGATGACCAAAATGAGATTGTGAATTAAAGATATGGTAATTTCCGAAAGTCAAATTCAATAAATGTTTCCTTGAAATTGTTAAAGGTTTTCGTATTCCTTGAAAAAATGTATCGGCAATTGAAACAATAATAAATTCAAAAAAAATATTACATTGATACAGTCGCGAAATCAAAATATTTTTGTTGAATTTTATAATGATAGTTTTAAATTTAAATTTTAAGAAAAATATTTTAAAAGATCAGTTATATCCGCAAAAAAATATATAACGTTTTCTTTTCTTGATTCGTATTTGGTTTAACCAAAGGATTAACTTTTTCCATGTCATTAAATATTATGAACACAATGTTAAAAAAGTCAGTTAAGCTACATATAAATTGTTAGCACTGATCAAAAGAATAAGTGTCTTTATTGGAAAATTTGGAAAAAATCTGTCTCTATTGTGAACCTTACCTTGGCTTCTATAAATAAATAAATTCATATGTACAATATATACATATATATTATGTTCTCATTATATTTAACCGCTTTTTTTTCTACGAAAGCCTTTGATGATATCATTTACATTGAAGTATAAGTGTCGCATTAAATTAATATAAATTTGCTCATTTCAATATTCCGATACTTCACTTATAGTGCGGCTTTGCCTGAATATTTAAAGTTTACTTACTTGCCAAGAATTCGCCACAACTTAGTAGCAAAATGTACGTAGATTCTTTTTTAATAAAAGTGAAAATACCTATGATATTTAATTTGACTTACAAATGTTAATCCACCCGTCGGGTTAAACGAACTAGTATAAAAGATTTTTGTTAAAAAAAAAAGTATTACATTTATAAATAACAATGAAACATGATTACATTTTTAATTATAATAGATTTTTTGTTTCTCAATAATCATTTCGTCATAAGGTTATAAAATATTTATGTTTTTTGAGAACCTTTTTTTAAAATAAAACCAGAAAAACGACTAACTGCCACATACAAACGTCTTTGAATAATAATACTTTAATTTGCAGCTAATATTTATATATTTTTTCCCTAACCATTTAATTTATACTCGATCCAAGCTCGTCCAAAATCAATTTTAATTTACTTATTATAGACATACTACATATATTATAATTAGGATGGATACATATATTGAGATATTTTTATTATTCTATACTAAACTAAACATACATATTCTGGTTTTAAGTTACAAATAATATTCTTTAAAATATTTTTATGGACCTATTTGGAAAACAATTTTTTTTTTTGCGTAAAACCATTCAAATAATCAGATATGATTAATTTAATCAAATCTTAAATAAAATTGCAATAAGAGGATATTTATAGAAAAGTACCGAAAAAGAGAAACACAACCAAAACTACTTCCAATATTTTAATAAAAAAAAATCAAAACAAATGTTATTTAAAATAATTTGGATGACTATACAGACGAGTTTCCAACTCCGGTGGCATTAAACGTGTAATCTCCTCAAACTTAAGCTAATATTGCGATTAATTGCAAAATTTATAGACGTTGCTCGCAGGAGTTATAAGGATTCGGAGTCATTAAGAAATGGAATGCGTAAAACACATCTCAGTGATATCTGTCTCATCTCGTGTTTTACGATTATAGCTAGAAAACAGAATTAGCTTAACAATTTTATGTTTTTTGTTTTTTTATTAAAGAGAACAAAGCATTTAATATTCATATATTAGAAGTTATTGGATATAAAAAAAAATATTTATAGACACGTATATTGACTTTTAAAAGAAATTTATTGCGTCTAATATAAAGATTGTAATATTGTAACGCAAAATATAAAATATAAATCCTCATGGGATCTCAAGCATTACCTTGAACGAGAAATATTGTTTTTAGAACCATATAGTCTACTCCTAGTTTATTATTATAAATGAAAATATATCTGACGATTATAGAACAAGTAAACTTAATCTAATTGCATTTAGATCAAAAACAGTATCAACTCTTGCTCCAAACAATAATTTTACAATAAGGTTTATTCATACAAATACTTTTTTAAATATTTATTTTTCAAAAATAAATATCTTTTTGATATATTTTGATTTCATCTCGATTACGAAAAACTTACGAGAGTATATCTGACGGTCGGAACTAGTTAAGATAAATGAACAAACTTTTTTTTTTTTCTTATTGAATAAAAAAGCTTTTAAGCTATGCTTAACAGAATAATTCACTTCGCTGAATTTCACACCACACACTTGATCGTTCTGAGAGCCATTCGGGACTACAAAGCGAACACCGACTTCAGAATATTAAATTTAAATTCAACTCTACATATCCTAGTCCCATATAAAATTTACTGTCCTTAAGAGCAAGACAAATCATGTTATATACGTAATTGTAAGGGTCCTCTGATATGTCAAAAGCATTTTCTACATACGCCTCTAATAAATTAACTTTACACACTTCTAAAGTGCTCTCAGTGCTGTCAACGCCAACAGCATTTCAATGAAACCCTTGTTTTAAACGTTGTTACGGAAGACATCCGACAGAGAGAATAACCTATAATTGTTTCTTAACGAGCTGAATGACGTCATTTGGCTGATATATAAATTTTGGCTTGGCAGAAGCGTTAAGTTTCTAGAAATTTTATGCCCATTATATTTTTCGTCTTCGCCATATAAATGTTATGCATAATACAATAGCGTATGTATGATATCATACATAATTCTTCAAAGTACTGAACGATTTTAAACTATCTAACTATTGTAATACTTTAATAATTTAAATCCTATGTAAATTATTAAATAGTTATATTTTTACACCTATATAATAAATAACAAGTGTATGTAATGTAGCTCAATAATTAGGAAAAATTTACTAATATAATTGGCATATTACTTTACAGGAATTCTTTATTAAATAGAAATACCTTTTTTCCTTGAATCTAGAAAGCGAAAGAACTAAACGGTCGCTAGATTAAATAATTTTCTAAGAAAATAACCACCAATATGCTTCCCATTTTTCTATAAATGGTTTTATTTTCAAACCAAAACTATTATTTGCCTTAAATTCTTCAGCAATCCATATAAAAAGAAATAGAATTAGAAATTTGTATTTAACCACGAGCCATTAAATTTCAATTTTGTATGATATTATTCATTTTTATTTTTATACTGCTACTACATATAAGAAGCTAATACATATGAGAATTATTATTTTATTATAAATTTATTCTAATTGCTGTAAATGGCGGACTATTAAGACACTCGTTTAGATATTTATATGTTTTTTATCATTTTTCAATTTGGTGTCCTTATTGTAATTAGTTAAAATTAATTAAGTACTATACTTACATCAATTCTCAAAGCCTTCACTGAAACTATTTTTATATTGTATTTATATTATATACAATTAAATAAACTTACAATATATTTAGTAAAAAATAGTACCCTACAATTAACTTTTTTATGGTTGCTATAAATAAAACAGTTGAAAAACTCTTCCTAAAACAAATTCTTAGTTTGGCATAAATCAACGATAATTGCTTTCTTATTTAAGTCTAGACAATTCTTAAGTGTTCAGACACTTGGTTGATAAGCAAATAAATAACTGTCGTGTAAAAGATTTGTTTTAGAAATTGCTAAGATTAGAAGTTTTATTAATATGGATGAAAAGCAGCAGTAACAAATAAGACTGTGAAAATAAAGACGTTTACTTTGTAATCAAGTTTCAAAGAGAATCAAACATTATAATATAAACAATAAAATCTCAATGTATTATGTTTTGTAAAAAAAATTATATTAAATATTTTGTGAATCTCTGTTAAAACCTTAAACAGTTTTTTACTATTGCATCTAATGTATATACAATAGCACAGAAATCTACACATACAAATAATATAAAAATAATAATTATTTCACAATATGGCGCTATTTTATAATTAAATTAACAGAAAACGAGTTATTGTTGTTTTATTAAAATAATAGCTGTTTCCCATTAAAAAATAATGGCATAAATAAAATATGAAATAACATTCTCTATATTTAACTTAGCACTGAGAACTCAAACCGGTATAAGACTGACTATTTTAATTTCGAAAATCAAAATCAAAATCCAGTTTATAAAGACACTTTCACGTGCAAATCAGATCCAGTTTAAATATCCTTTCACGAGAATTTTGTTATTAACATTTTAACTACGCAGCTCTTATTAAATAATATTGAACAAATAATAATCATTTAATTTAAAGCAACTAATATTGCAATGTGACATCATAATATTAATGCTTATTCATTAAAATGCAGTCCAATTCGAAAAATATAAAGAATAATATATTAATTTATATTCGTTTAGTTTCATGTTATTCAAAAATTTGCTGTAAACAAATTAAAGGATTTGATAAAGGACTAAAAATATATGAGACAGTATCATATAAGTTTTGATAAATCTCAAACCTTAACAAGAACGACGGCTTCCTAGAATAATTCACAACCCAATGGGATTTCACGATACGTGGTCATACTACGAGATTTCAGAAATATATTAAGATATCTATGTGCGTAATAAATCACAGCAAAAGTTTAAGAAATAGTTATAAGCACCTAATTTGATTCTCATAGATAAATACAAAAGTTGTCATTATATTGATCTGAACCAAAACAAAACATATAAAAATAACTGACAAAAAAGGAGCATTACTAAAAGAGGGGAGATTCTTCTTTTTTAAATCGTTCATAGTATAAAGCAAACTATTTGTTAATATCAAAGAAAAATAACAAATTATTCCTCAACTGTTTTGTTTTGTTTTTTTGAAATTATTATACTTTGTTGTCCACAAAATGATTCGAGCCAATTTATTTTTATAGAAAAAACGTATACATTGTCATTAACTTAATAAGATAAAACGAACATTGAAATATGCAATGTTCACAACACATAATTTTTAATAAAAATAATTTAAAACATTAATTATTAAGTCATTTACACTAATTTTATGTAAATTTTAGTAAAGAATTTAAATTGTTGTCAAATTTTAAACGTTTAGGCTCGTTTGTGGGAGATAAGATTTTTATTTGTGAATATCGTTAAATTAATGAATGACATATTTTAAAATTAATTCATATCGCTCATCGTTTACTCTTACATGGAACAAGTTTTTTCTGTAAAAGACAAATATTAGATAAAAACTTGATGATACTGCGATCAGAAATCGGTCCATAATTAATGTACTTTAAATGAATACAGAAGCGACTAGGTTTATTTGGTTTGTCCAAGTTAAACGGCTCGACGAATAGTAATTTGAATCAATTTATAAGTTTAAACACATTTCGACTTGGATTCGATTATTTAGATTTTAACCATTCGTTAATTCGTTCGTTAAATAAAGCTGGTGCATCAAACCAAGTGAAAAAACATCAAAAGGTGCTGTGCTAAAATCCTAAATTTAATCCTGAATCCCATTAAAGCCTCAATAAAATTATCCCCAAACGGACTCACTGGCGTAATTACTCCCAACATTTTGGAGTAATAGGTCCTCGTAAGTCTGCTGAGGCTGGATTTCCCGACCGAAAACATCAATTCCTTCAAGTATCATGTAATCATGGATCGTACTTGCCAGAAGGAAACCACCCCTCCAACCTACTAGAGGTGTATAACTATGGGTATCGTATAACAGTATTGTTCGACCCCAATCATATCTGTTGAAACGAAATTCTGCTTAGCTACATCTAGTGCTAAATAGTAGGGATGAATCTAAGAACGACTCGAGCCATCTTTTTTAATATTTAGTAAGTAACGAAACAGAGACATCTATCGTCACAGCTACAAACTAAGAGCGACATCTTGTGGCGAAAAGATCAAACATACAGATGAAAGTTAATAATGTTATTGTTATGAATTGTTAGGTATTTGCCAATTTAAATAATAGTATTAGTTATATAATAATTTAATATTAATAAGATAATAATAATCAACCACCACTTACCTTATTCTTAACCGTATTGAACATCAAACTAAAACTTACTTGATTTTAAGACTTACTTGAATATTTAAATCCAACGTATAGCTTCAAATTTTCGGTATAATTTAGGCCGCCATCTGACGTGGTGTCCCAGGGAATGTAAATTATGTCTTCTATCTTGAGAAAATTGGCGAACGTCTTCATCATGAGGTGGCAAGTTGATTTGCCAGCGACGTCCATTTGTGCGTCAGGTTCGTTTATAAGTACCAGTTGCCGCCAAGCGTAACTAGATGGCGTAAAAATTAACTGCGTTAGTGCAAAGCCACAACGTGCAAAAAACTGTGCAAAAAAACTCACTACACTAATAAAATTGTATATTTATATCATTTATTACATATTAATAATTAAACAATGTTTTAATGTGGTGAGAACACACCAAAGGTTTTTTAATACATGTAATTTCATTTTAGTCTTATAGATATTAAATTACAGTAACACTTACAAAGTAATATATTTTTACAAACAGACTAATGGATTGTGAGCATTAATACTTAAATCTTTTACGTAAACTATATATACATAAATGAATTAAATAAATTACATGAATGACATCAATTTTATTTAAGAATCAAAAAATAGTTAAACTATAATACATTGAAAGAGTAAACCCGAAGAAATTCAGTTGAGTCTCAAAAATGTTTATCAATGTAATATATTACGATAATTTAGTGTAATATTACAACATATTCATTTATACTTAAAATATTACTATTGAGTTTTGTCAGTACGTTTACTTGACATTTATTGAGAATAAAATATAAATTTATAATTTATAAGTTTTATTTTTAAATCTCTCAGTATTTTTATTTAGCAAACAACATAATAACTAACACAAATATAAAAATAATAATCTGCATAATGTGTATATTAATAGATGCTATAAATAACAATCAGTGTTGGAAATATTTGTAGATAGTGAATTTAAATTAATCAAACTCTTCGATTCTTCAATACAAAGTTAATTAATTAATTTTGTATAACTAATAAAAGAAATAATTTGAAAAACTAACTCGTATTTGCAATAAACAATTTATTCTCGTTAAAATACAAATATTATATAGTCATCATTCATTTTTATTGACGCATATATTATAATCTAAAATGCATTATTTATCGTAAATATTTTGATTGCCAATCATTTAGCCATCCGTCACAACAGAATACAACATAATTAATGTAAGTACAGTTACATTTATTACTAAAAGATATAAATATCTTATTTTAATCCAAATCTTGTATTGATTGATTGTGTTATTAAAATTTTACATAAAATGTCTATGAACCGTGAAGCGACATCTATAGTTAAAACTGATTGACAAAATTCTTAACCGTGATTTTTTTAAACCGTGATTGCCGTGCCAGTGCTCAAAAGCAGAATTTAAATAATCCACATATACTCACTGTCTCATGATATCAATGAGGAAGTAAGCCAAGTCCTTGAAACCCAACGGCCCAGCCCGCACCATCATGTAGAACTCGTCTTGGCAAGTCTGCTTTGGCTTCACAAAATCGAATGTAAATCCGCCAGTCGTTACGATTGGTGTGCCAGTGTTCCCGAGAAACTTGGCTATTCTGGCCACAGAGGCTGGAACAAGTAGAAAATATTTCTGCATAAAATTTTAATGCCATGCAATTCTATAATGTTGAAAATATTTTTTTTGTTTTATACACTATATGTTGCATTACAACAAAATACATCATCTTCTTGTACTTTATTTAATCATTCGTTAATTTAAAGTCATGCCATATTTTCATTATCTAATTCTAAATATATATTTTCGTAATGCAACCCGTAATGTATGGTATAGAATATATCATGTTATAAGTTATAAGATGTTTATCATTTGGTTAAACTGCTGTTAAAATTGATTTATCAACTTTAATAATTACATAAAACAAATGAAGGTTATTATTTTAGTAAAATAAGCTCTAAAATCATTATCAAAAGATTTTTACATATAACACAGACGGTTAATTTTCTTAAATACTGTAATCTTAATGAGTATCGTTGCTTAGTTCAAAATAAGGTTAAAATCCAGCTAATTAGAAACATAATACCATCGGTAGTGGAAATTTGATTGCAAAGTAAACTCAATTAAGATAGGAAGCCGCTCCCAACAAAATTACCGGATAATTTAATTATATTTTGGAAGAACAATGAAAAATTGAGAGTTTTCTTTACCCTTCTGATATACCTGGAATAAAAGATAAAAATATCTTTCTTAAATGGTAAATGGGAATAAAATATTGTACTGAAATAAAAAATACAGTAGAGTTTGAATAATACAATTTATTATAATATAGATATTTTTTATAGCAACAAAATAATAACATATCACTGTGTTCAAAACTCAAAAACAGATTTAAAGACTTCAATTTACTACATTGTATGTATAATAAACTGACGTTTTAAATCAAGAAATAGGTAAACAATATTTAAATTATCAATTTTTAATAAATTTTCATTAAAATAGCTTTAGGTTTACTGTAATTATACATTACATATATTAGTAATTCGTATTTGTCTTAATATCGCTAAACATCGCTAGATGGCGCGGTACACAAAAGGCAACTTCTGATTCGCGGTATCGGTTTTGTATACATAGTTGAATATAATTTACTCGTATATAATACAAGTAAAACTTTTGAACAAGTTGAATAATACGTTCATTTTTAATGGAAATTTAGATTATATTGATGAGTAAATGAATATTAGTGTGTTTGTTTATTTCCTAAAGGTAAAACGTTAATAGTACAAGTGCTGCCGCTTGGTGTTCAAAACTTGAACTCGTGAAAACGGATTCGCTCTCTTAAATGTAAAGTATCGTTAATTTTAATTGTATACTGAACGTTAATTAGTTATTTTAAAATTATTTGCAATACATATAAAATTAAAATAGAAAGTACTGTTAATAAGGAGAGTGTAAGTTTTTTTCCGTGTGAAAATAGATGTAAAGCTTATTGTTGTTTAAAAAAATAATTCCTAAAAATAACTAAAGCTTTGTGTGAAGAGGACAAAGTTAAATACAGAAAAAAATGCTAATCTTTTTGATAATTGTAGAAACTGTTAGAGATGCAAGTTTATTTTTTACATTTAAAGAATGGGATTATTGCATCAGGTAATTATATTTTGTTTAAGAAACTTCTTAAATATATTTTTTATCATCAAAAAAGCTAAAATCATCATTTTGATATACAATTATGTAGGTTCCAAAGCTTGTACGAAAGCATAACGTGATTAAATAGTACAATTTACCCAGCACTAAGTCGTATTTTACGACTTTTAATAAATATTAAAAACTTTGCACATATAAATAATAAAGAAACATATTTAACAATTATCACCTACCGTGTACAAAATATTAAAACACATGTACAAATAGAAACAATTACTGGATAGAAAACTGTTATTACTTATAACTATAACTATTCAGTTAATATCTCTCAGGTATTATATGTATGATAGATTATAAAAAGATAATAGTATTTATTATTTTCAATTAAAAATTGCGAAGTAAATTAACTGATAACAATAAAGACTCGTTCGGCTTCAACAAAATTTCCAATTTTCGTTGTAAAGCTCAAAGGATACTATTGGAAGGATATATTTCACACGTTGATAAGAACATGTATTTAAATTAATTTTCATGCTTTTGTTAAGTTACTAAATAACAATACTTTAAGAACGCATATTTTTACATGGATTTTATTTCCACTGGAATTGTGTGATATTTTGCCAATGTCGACTTTTTGTATTTGTTTGACGAATAATAATCTTGAGTATTGCTGAGGAAACACGAATGAGTTAATTATGTATTGTGGCAACCAGAGGTTCCCCGAACTATGAAACTTACTTATATGTATATTACAATATGAATTACATATTAAAACTTATAACCCATACCTAAGACTACATGATTGCCCGATGTTAGGATAGCAATACCATTCCATTGCTTGTGTGGTATCAGGAATCTTCTGGTTCAAACGGTTTGGTGTTCACACAACGGCCTACTCGTTATATGATATTTTATCCATGCAATGATGTTGCAAGGTGATATTAATTTTTTTATAGGTAGTGTGTACGTAACAAATTTGTCGAATGGAATAAAAAAACGTACCTATCTATTAACAAATATTTGCTTACATCAGTCAGCCGAGTCGTTTTAGTTAGTTCACAATACAATCACCAGTTGGTGTGACTACAACTCTCAGTTACTAAAACTAAATTTTAACTTTGTTGATATTAACATATTAAGGGGTCATTTCAACCTTTTGAAATCAACAAAATTTCATTATAATAAAAAAGATTATATATAAATATTTCCCCTTTTGTATAAGTAACAAAGAATTTATCATTACAAATATATTTAACTAGAAAATTGTTTTTGATCAAAATATAGAAAACTATACGAGTATATGTCTTATTAATCGAGAATTCAGATAGAATCTTAGAATTTAAAAATAAAATACGTGACTGAAAGATCATGTACGAATATGTATAGTTTTGTTTACAATAAAATGTATCATCTATTTTGGATACAACTACATATGACCGAAAAATCTTAGGCACTGTTCTCAAACTATTTAGTAACTGAAACTAATATTATTCTAATAACTAAGTTTATTTTATTATTTTAAAAATACATACATACTCCCGACGACGCGACGTTTCGGTTACTTTTCAGCAACCGTGAACAGGCTGAAGTGATATCGTCTAATAAAATGCGCGTAGTAATCCGAATAATATTAGTTTCAATTAAATGAATACTTATGAAAGTCTTAGATCTTATTATTTAGTAACTGGTCTAAAACTCAGCATGCAGCAGCAACTAAAACACATAATGTCGATTTTAAAATAACGAAGACTTTGACTTTAAACAAATACACGATGTATGTATTATATCAAAAAGAACATAACAAAATGCTTTACTAAATATACTACAAATGTCAAAGAAAATACAAAAACCTGCAATATATTTTAGAAGCTAATCTTAAGTATTTTATTTGTTTATAAAAAACTTAATTTTTTTAACCAGCCTATGAGAGTTCTATAATATTATTATAATGTTAGTACAAATTCATACTCCTCCCCGGAAAAACAATGGTTTCGTACATTTGCTTTCGAATAGAAATATCTTAATGATGTGGTTAACAGAATACGTAAATATATATTCCAACCTGAATTTGAAGATACGAGCTAAAAGGGCTCTGGCCAATTACGTAGAACAAAGTTTATATAAACTTATTTGTCAGCCTTATTGACGTTCCGCTTAATTTCAATGACATAAAATTTTTTTCTAGTCCAAAGTCAAATATGTATATTAAATGACTTGGGTAAAAAATTTAAATTAAACTTTTGTGTTTTCTTTTTATTATATTTTAATTTCATTTCAAAAAACTAACACGTCAAAATTGTTTTTAACAGTAAAAATATATAAAATATATTGTTTACGAATTTAATTCATAAATTCGATAGGTACTAGATGACATTACTAAAATATAATCAAATGCGAATCGATTTTGCTCTTTTTGAGGGGCCGTAACACACAAGTACTTTTAAATGGCTCCTCGGCTGAGCAATTGACGGTTAACGCCGAGGTTTCTTAGGAGTATGTTCTCTCCTAAACTCTATTTTTGTTTCACATTAAACTGTTTTTGTCGGGTGTTTTTGGTTACGCAGAAGACAACATAGTCGTGGAGAATTATGAATTCAGCCATCAAACTCGGCGTTCTTGCAAACAATCGACCGTATTCCAGGACAGCTTCTTTGCTTATAGAAAGAACATTTCATGTTTGGAATAATGCACACACATCTGAGCAGGCGCTCACAACTGTCGCCTCACTGGTTTAGATTCCATAGTCATTTAGGCCTACCATTAAGAGACGTGACAAAGCCTAGTGGATGACCACTATTTGGTTAAATATAATATATTAAGCCTAAAAGTAACCAGCCTCCTGGTATTCAATAAGTTATACTTTGGAGAGTATGCTCAGGAATTGCACGCTTAATTCATGCATTATAGGACAACTAGACGCACGGTGGATCCCCATCCTTTCGTTGTATAACGTCATAGTATTACTTCGAACGAAGCTATACGCTTTCTCCTTTCTAGGACAGAATAGGTTTGTAATTGCTCACCTGTGTTTGTATTTCATTTGAGTTATAATTTGGATTTCTTCATGCAAAATTTAAAAAGGTTGTTACTGAGATAATACGATCACCATGTCTTTAATTTCCGCATATCAGATGGAATGATAGTCAAGCACTATCAAGTGTTCCACATCAAAAAAGTGTTCCACTTAGAAATTCATTATAAATTTTTGTATCTATATAAATTTAGGTTACCATTACATTTTAAAACTAATAATACTTTTTATACTAAAACTCTTGATAATATTTATGTTATAGGAGTATAAAACACTTCTTAAGGATACACATAGAATGCATATTCGTGAAAAGAATGTACTGAATAATAAATTTCTGTACTTTTAAATCATTTTTAAGAAATGGAAAGATTAAAAAGTATTCAAATTTAAGTTAAAATTAACTTTCTCATTACTTTCCAGGTCTTGGGTAAATTGAGTATCAAGTTGTTTAGCGTTGGAAGGAGTAATAAAATGAAAAGGTTATTTTCTGATTTGTGTATTGCTGCTTGCTTCCTTTCAAGTTATAGTTAAATACGTTGACTCAAAATAAGAGATATATTTTTAAATAATCATAAGGTTTTTATAAAAGTTCAACAATTCCTTAATTTTCTTTTTCAAGAACTGGTAGACTAATACCTATCCCTATGTATCAAAGTCAGTGGTGGCCTAGTGGTTAAAGGGTCCGTCTCTCGTTGCCGAGGGCGCGGGTTCAAACCTGGCAAGTACCAATGTGATTTTTCGGAATCATATGTACTTTCTGAGATTATTTAGACACCACTGACATACGGTGAAGGAAAACATCGTGAGGAAACCTGGACTTTAGTTTCACAATTATAAGTTTGAAATCACCAACCCGTCTTGAGCAAGCGTGGTGATTAATGCTCAAACCTTCTCCATGTGAGAAGAGGCTATGCTCAGCAGTGGGCGTTCATAGGCACTAATATTAAACAAATATAAAATATATATTTCCTTAATAGTTATAACTGATACGTATGTAAAATTAAGAATAATATTTATTCAAACGTACATAAATTATCAATAATATAAAATTAATGAAAACAATGTAAAAAAGTTAAAAAGGGGCCGCAAATAATTTGTCATCATAAGAATCATGTGAAATACTTTCATTGATTTAATAAACGATCAAACAATATATTGAAATTGTTTTAGTTCAGGTTTTTTATCAAAATTGGAAAAACTATATATGTATGATATTTAGTCAAAGGTACAAAATAATTCGCGAGGTAACTAATACCTGACAGTGTTATGAAATGACTCTTCTCAACCAATAAAAACTTGTGGAGCGCGCTTCATCTTTTATTATCTTTTAAAAAACTCCTTACAAAGTCCAGCTAACACGATCTAATCTTATCACTCTTATTAACGAGCTATCACAAATCACGTTACCTTTTCGGTGAATCATGCGACCTAAATTTCTTAATATTTTCGGATTTACTAAGCGAATTTTTATTTTTGCCTATAAACTACATACTCCCCACGTTTCGGCTACTTTTCAGCAACCGTGATCACGGGCAGACGAGATGTGTCTTTAATCTTTGCTAATTATTAAATTTGCTGACCTTTCAAGATACTTTTACTCCGATCTACTTTTATCAATGCTATTACTATTAGAATTCTGATACAGAAGCAGCAGAAAGGTATCCAATTTCTGTATAAATGTATCCAATTTCAAAGATATGATGACTACTTCTCGTTTGATAATCAATTTCCGTGGCCATCTCACTACTCGCCCACATTTCCGGTGAAGCTTGGAAAGCCTCAGGGCTATCAGCATAAAAATTATAATTTCATGGTACATGCAGAAGAACGCTAGTTAGGTTTGCTTGGAAAAAAACTCGAATTGATATAAGTTAAGATTTAATTTCGAAAAATAAATGTAAGTATAAATGATTTGTATTCTATTAATAGTATGTTATGAGAAAATATGATATTATTTAACTACGATAGCTTCTGAGAAAAAATAATGAATAATTTTATTTTCAGAGTTTTGACTATTTCTCAATATTATACAAATATACAATATTTACAAATAATATTAAGTCCTTACATATGTTTTATCAATCAGTTTACAAAAAGGAAAATTAAGAGACTTAAATTGCTTCAATTTTTAATCCCTCCATTATTATGCCTGTTGTCTAATGTAACTCAGTAATCTACGCTCGTTTGCGAATTTGCTCCATTCATTTCATGAGGGACCCACCTTTAAAGCTCTCACCTTTCCAATTTGCATCAAATAGATTAAAACAGTTTTGTCACTAACACCGCAGCCTGCAAATAACTCGGACGTGCTTTGCGATGAATCCGATGGATTTATACAACATGTAAAAAATCAAAATACATACTTTCTTCTCCATTGAAACCTGATAGTTCACTCATGACAATGTTTTGTTAGTTTAACAATATTCAAACTCTGATTTACAAAAAAATATTATCAATCACAAAAGCAGTCGTAGTATTAAATTGGCATACAGACAATTCCAAGTCAGTGAGGGGAATAAATTTTGCAACTGGGCAAAATTAAATATTTTATAGTCTTATTTATACAAATACTTACTATGGATCTAAAATGTACACCAGACGATAATTCACTTGTTTACTTCTAAAACAGATGAAGTATAAATACAATAAAATTGTATTATAACTCATTATAAGAAAGTTGCTATTTCAAATGCAGTTACTTCTAAGTGATTTTAACAGCTTATGTGGTCTATATACCTTGATAATAGAAAAACCTTTTACACGTATCACAACATTCAGTTCAGTATGGTAACTACTAGTTTGTCCCCTCACACTACATACAGAGCATTAGCGGTTTTTCATTCAATTATCTCACGTTATGCTTTTATCGTACGTTATTTTAATGACAAACTTCATACGCTACATATATAATATTAATATGCATTAGCATGTTTGATATACAGATGCGATTACTATATATTCATGAGTTAAATAGGGGTCTTTAAACCTTCACCTGGGTTGCAAGTCCCAGGCACTGTTAAAGCTCCTCTCCCTGCATCGCTATTGACCTGGTACCTCCCCGCTGAATCTATGATAAGACGTATCGTATCTCTCGTAACTGTATCAAAAACCAGTTATTTTAGTTGACTTCAATAACATAACATAATGTCTATGCATATTAAAGCATACTCAATTAAATTAGTAGGGTAGCAAATCATTTTGAAATGTACATATAAGAATTCAGGAGAAAAGCCAATAATCCAAATCAGTTGGTTTGTATAAATTGTATTGATAATAATATAATTAGGAATAAATATTCTGTATCACTTACTAAGTTAAGAAATAAAAGACATAGGAAATAAATTATGGAATGTGATTATCTACTGTTATTATTTTCCAGATATCATTACAGTTACAATTTTTACAATTACAGTTACAATTTAAGTAAATCTGCAATGGCAGCGATTCAAATTTATTTAGCAACAGTTTAAAATCTTGTTATTTTGTTAATAAAAAAATGCTTAAAAATGTGTATGAAGTAGACTAATAGCATGTTAGATATAAGGCTAGAATTTAATTTACTGAAACTCAAATATAGTTTTGGTATTAATCAATCGCTGCGAACGTCTTTAATGATTTACAATAAAGTAAACAAAATATTGAAATTGAACAGGATTCTCGGTATTTTCAACGCTTTAATCAGTAATATACGTCCATAATATTTTAATTGCAATTAATATTTATATGATATTTTATCGATGCATTTTTGCGTTATTCATTTTATTTTTGACTTTCTTAAAACTTTGAATCTTTAAAGCATTAATTAAGTATTGATAAATCATTATAGAATGACGCATTATTATTAAATGGTCCGGATTTTTTTTTTGGGTGTAATTTTTTAAAGTTTTATAATGCCATTATCGGTTTACGAACCCATTAATTTTAGTAACTTTCAAGCTATGAACACATATTAACGTTTTAAAATGGATAGCCGAAGGAAAATATCGAATCAGAAATTGGAAATGACAACGCCGCTGAAACAAGCAACATAGATCTATTTAAAAAAAGATTTTAAATCCTTAAACCAATCAATCATTACAAATGAGATGGATTAAGGAAAAAACAGGTTTCCTTTTTCAATAAATAATTTTTCCAAGTTATATTTATATAAATAAACTCGTCGTTACAATTGAAAAGTAACATTTCAATTTAAGTTTCCAAAGGTTTTTGCTTTCATAGATTAAGTGATTTTATCCGGACCGCAAACTTTTCATCACTCTTCAGTTTGCGTGCTAAATAGAGACACTTTCATCTCGCCCCCATGAATGGGGTAACTTAAATTCAATAAAAACGTTTTAAGAAACTTGAAAATAAATTTTTCTCAAATTATAAATACTTTAATATCGTAAACTTTAAAAGCTCGATGCTTTTAAACAACAAAGTAACTCTCCTGGTATTAAAAAGGAATTATTAATAAGGTGTCTGAAGTTCGTGCTATTGGAAACATAAATATTAATTTACGTAAAAGCTTTTATAGTTTTGCTTGTTGTATCTTTTTAATATATTAATAAATTTTATATGAGTATCTAAAACGATTTTGCTTCCTCATATATTCTTATTGCGTCAGAATATCACTTGGTTCACTTTATTTTTTTTGTAGGAAACATATAATCAAATAGATTTAATATTTAATTGTGGTATCTTATATAAGAATTTATGAAAATTATTTTACATCTCTTTAAGTTCATCGTATAGTTTATTTTCTTTATGTGAAATTATCATAAAAACAACACAGTCAATTGCAACTCAGGGGATTTTGTAGTGAACTTCTTTAAACGGGAATAATAAAATGAATTTTGTTATATTTCCCGAAGGTATGCGTTTAACAACTTTTATAAAAAAAACTAAATCAAAGTTATGAAAACATTTTCACTATAAAATTACTTGATTGCAATCTCATATTGCATTTTAAATTGTTCATTTAAAAGTTAAATACAATATAAAAAACAACTTTATAACAAAGCTTTTAATATTTATTGAACATAAAACTATACGTAGAAGTTAAAATAAAAATCTTTGATATTAAAACATAGTGATATTGACAGGTTTTCGTAAAAAGTGGTTTGGCAATCGAACTATAATTTCATTCAACGCATAAGAGGATAGAGCCTCCACCTTTTATATTATGAAGTTTCTCCGTCTGATTTTAAATAATATTATAAGATTTTCATCATCTAAGTCAAACAATATCTACATAGGCGGTTCCAAAATGAATTGGCTTAACTATGAACTAATGAAGGAAATGAAACAAAACCACTTCTATTTTCCAATACCATGAATGCTAAAAATAAAGTCCCTACTATCAAATTTTCAAGTTTATTCGAAATATGTTTTGTCAAATACCAGTTAATTACAGTGTGATTAAATAATTAAGACGAACGTAATAAAAAAAAACTGAAAAAAGATGTTCTTAGGTAGTAAACAATTTATATATAAGAAGCTTTTTGTTGCATCTCATTAAAAAATAAATTAACTTACGAAAATGTTTGTTGAAATTTGGGAAAAATATAACTAAATTATTTTAGACTAAATTTGCTTCCATTTATTCGAAATGTATTTCACTAAATATGAACCTAGAAAATTGTTTTGATAAGATCACACATTTATCTAAACTTTTACGATGGTAGTTAATAAGAGCTTTAATTATGTATATAGAAAACAATTTGATGTTTTAAATTTTAGGTAATAATAAAATTGTTGTGTTTGAAAATTTTAAAGCCAAAATATTAATTGAATTCGTATTTTTTGAAAAATATTGTTAACTTAAAAGTAAATTAATGATGAAATACATAATAACTAACAAATCAAAAATCTTGGAATAATTTTGTATGATCAAATCCCGTGCAACGATCATATGAACCTTGTTTATAAGATTTTTTGATTATAATATCAAATATTTGAAGTGTATCAAAGAACTCAACATTTTTGATTTTATAACTTATAGTTACTTTGACTCCCATAACTTAGTTTGGTATTTGACTTTTAAAACAAACATTAAGGGAATATTAAAACCACTTAGAAGTTTTCAACTTATACAGAAAATTAAGTTACTTTGAACCGCGTTCTTTACAACTGATTAAGCAGATATATTCGGAAAACTTTGTTTGTTTTTCTTAAACTTATGACTTTCTTACAATTTGTCTTTCTAAAATAAATATTGTGAACCAAAGTACTGAGAAAAATGAATATTTGTCTTATTCTCAAATAAATAAAATTTAATTCATAATAATCAAAATGTATTTCGCCGAATATGTATAGTGCTGTATTACTATATACATTGAGAGTTTTTGGGAACTTACAATCTTTAATACATGAATATTAGACATGAATTTTTAAATTGTTAATTATATACAGATATATTTGTACTGAAATAATATTTTTTTATCCATTTTAATATATAATGTGTTTGTAATTTAAATAAATAGAATTATCAAAACAAAGTTTACCCTTTAAAATAAAACTATGGATATCGAAAAGAAAGATCGAAACGAGTAACTATTGTTTGTAAAAAAAAATACACCACTATTGACATAAAGAGATCAAAGATTTTCGCGAGTACACATTAAAATGAAACTAATATTTTCGGATTTTACTTCGCGTTTTATTTTAGAAACTACATACTCCCTAGAGATGTGTGTCTCGTCTGCCCGTGATCACGGTTGCTGAAAAGTAGCCGAAACGTCGGGAGTATGTAGTTTCTAAAATAAAACGCGAAGTAAAATCCGAAAATATTAGTTTCATTTACACCACTATTGTTGTTGTTAATTGAATTTTAAGATCAACTCAATCAAATATTAAACAGAAGGAGCAAAGTTCGTGAACAATAATTGTATACAAAAAATACATTTAAAAACTCTCTGTTTGAGAATGTCATATTTGTGAAGTTATTCGCATATTATTGACATTTGGATATAAGCCAAGTTTTGAAACATCAACGTCTTCTCATACATTAAAACAACTCCGGAAAACTGAATCAAATTTTGTATACAACTGAATAAATTCTACTAAATCTTGTCTACTCTTCAAGCTCAACGAGCCTGAAAGACGAAAACATTTACCGATCGCATCACTGATCACTGGGTATAATAAATAATAAATAAATGAATATCTTTTTCCTTGTTGTATATATGTGTATATATTATGTACTTTCTAAGAGTATTCAGACACAACTGACAAATAGTGAAGGAAAATATCGTGAGGAAACCTGGACTTATAATTTCCAATAATAGTTTTAAAATCGCCAAGCCGTCCTGGGCAAGCGTGGTAATTAATACTCAAATCTTCTCAATGTGAGAAGATGCTCACTGAGGCTTTGCTCAGTAGGGGGCTACTAGTAGTGTTTATAAACAGGATATAATGATAAAATTTGTGTACCGTTTCATGATTTATCTTGTCATCGAAATCAAAAAACTTCGCCTACATAACAATTTTGAAATAATAATCCTTTTTTGAAATCCGATTATATCTATTGTAATGAAATGAACGAAGCTGCGATCTTATTTTATAGAGAACTTTACTTATTGTTGACGGATCTAAATCTTTTTTTCCTTTCAAATAAATTCTCTTTCATATCTTTCTTTGATCACAAAAGATTCGTCAGAGTTCATCTTATTTCCGGTCACCTCACTTTTACCTTTGTTACAATAATAAAACAAAGCTATTTTGTTTGGAAATTCAATATTGAAACTGTTGATAAAAAGGATAAACAAAAATATTTTAAGGATTTTTCGTACAACGATTTTGGTTAACGCAATATGTCAGTTTAAGTCATATCAAAAATATCAAGAGAGTTTCAAAATTTTATTAACGATGTTACCGCTGTTTCGTGACATAACAGCATCGTTTATGTTTTACGTAGAACCTCCAACCTGTTGAATTCAATTTCAGTTTTAATTATACTAGAGAGAAAGCTGCTTATATTTAATAAGGCTTTATGTTTTTTATGTAAATGACTTTTATATTATATCAATGCGGTCCATTTTTGTTAAAGGAAAAAATTAAAAAACCAATTAACTCGGAATATGTTTAATTTTTTAAAGGTATAAGTCGGAATGTAAGTAATAAGCAAAGTAACAATTTAGTCATAAATAAAGTATAAGTCGTAAAATATCACTTTTATTCATTGCGGATAGAATTTACGCCTCACAGTGTTATGAGTAATAAAGCCATATTATTTTTGTACGAAGTTATGCTACGTTTAGAATTATTATATTATATTTTTATAGCGTTCATTCTTTACCGTTTTCTTTATTTATTTTCTTGAAATCACCTATTGTAATAAATATTATGGCGTTTTGTATGAAGTCTGTTAAAAGATATATTTTAGGAATGTTTTTCTTATATCCTAGTATCATTTGGAGTAATTTATATTTTGTTATTTAACCTAAATATTTGTATAATATTTTGTAGTCACTGTGAGCATTAACTGTAATACGTTATGTCAAAAATTATTTAAAAAAACGCAAACCAACACATCTAAATAAGTTTTCGCAGCACTATGAAGTTTTTAGAAATCATAGACACTTCATTAAAAAAAGTATAGGCACAGAAATAAAAAAAAAAATTAATTATTTTATACTAATAATACACGTACATAACATTACGAATATGATAGATATTTTCAATTATCTTTCACAAAGCAGTAGATTCTTATGTGATTATTTTTGATATCAAATTATTTTATATATCTCCAGTTCTTTTTTGATCTCAGTGTCTTTAATGTTAACAATAAACTGATATATATTTTCATACAAATAATATTTCGAAATCACGACGAAAAGAAATGATTCGAAAGGAGACTTAATATTGAACTGACTATCTATTTAATTGTTATGTCAGAACAAGAGAAGACATTTAAACAAAAAAAGAATCAGTCTGTTTGTATGATAAAATTGCTTTATTTTATTCTTTGATTCTGTATTTTTTATTTAATATAATTATTTGGAAATCAAACACAATTAATTATACTAATTGTAAGCTAAAAACAGTTTAATAACGGAGATTTAACATTCTTATATACACACATAACTATTAAAAAAATACTTGATCGGCAAAAATTTTTAAAATATGCTTATAACTATAAATAACAAAAAAATACATGTAAATCAAACTTTTCGTTCTTACGATTACTTAACGATACATATATGTATTACTGAAAAACATTTATTATGTTTTTTACATCTTTCGGCAACATAAAATACTAATTTAGATCTATAAAGCATATGAAATGGAGTGTCTGTCTGTTTGTTCCGGTTAATCTCTGTAATATCTGGACTAATAATAACAGGACTTTTATGAGCAGGTAGTTTTTGTTAGAAAGAATAACTAAGGCTAATGTTATTAAAAAAAATGTATTTTAGAAAAATAATGTCCGAGTACTGTCTAGTGCAGCGTGTCCGAGCAGCTGTCCTAGCTGTTGACGCGCATGCCACCACTGGACCGTCACATGGGGCGCCTTCTGCCTCTTCTGAAGAAGGACATTGGCTACCTTTTATCTCGATCCCGAATCTTGACCCCGAAATTAAGCGTTACGAGTATCACGCGCGAGTAGCAGGTGGGGCGTATAGGACGTTTAAAACATTTTTAGCTGTTTTTTAAGTTTTCAATGTCATATACTTATTATCTTTTCAATTAAAAAATTATACTGTAAGGCAACTAACCAGAAATAATGAGACATAATGGGAATACGGACAAATATAATTAAACAAAATACAAATAGTAGTTCAAATGCTTGACGTAATGGTTTTTTTACAGTAGACATTTAGCTATTCTTAAATGTATTACAAACATTAGAAACAGTTTTATATTTCCAACAATCATTTATATTCTGAATAAAAAACTACAATAAAAAACGAGCTTCTAGAATTTAGGATGACATCGATTTATCTCTGTCTTCATCTTGTAAAACCATTTATTTAGCTCGCATATCATGAGGGTGCATAAAATAACTGGGCCTCCGTTATATATATATAGGTATATTATCGTACATATATAGGGAAATTGGCTTTTATTATTACAACACAAGATAATATTATGGTACAGAAGAAATGTTAAAAATAATATCCTTTAAATATAATACATTTATTCCGCGGGTTCGTCATTCTTTCACAGACATTTTGTACTCTTACAGATATATAAAAAAATGCTTTTTTATTATTCAAAGTATACCTTAAAAAATATATTATTATCTGAGTTAATCGACAGGTTTTTATAAAAATTGATTAGGATTTTAATATAAATGCAACAGCACCTATAAATAATAAATGTTCATTAATTTATAATATGTTTTATAGACTAACAAAGTGTACTGAACCATTTTGTGTTAGTTTGAGTTGTCCCCTTGTTGATATTTGTACTTCATTATGATGTAAACAACTTACTACGTAAACTAGTTGAAGCTGAGTGCGGTCGTTTTTATCAGTGTAAATACAGCACTTTGAATTTAAGACAAATTATTTTGGTTTAATAGTTAGTAAGCTCTTAATGAAAAGACAAATAAATCTCTAATTTTACTTAATATCTGACTAAATATTTGTTGAGACCCTACGTCAATTAACTCTTAGATCGTAGCCCCCGTATGTTCAAATTTGGTTACGTAGAGAGAGGAGCTTAGACAGTGGAGGTGAGTGTTTAACGCGCGTTAGATAGGAGCTTCTTAAACCTACACCTGAGTCGCAAGTCCCAGGCTAGTGCCTCCTTTCCCTGAAGCTCCTCTCCCTGGAACGCACTGGACGCGGCGCCTATACGGTAAATCCTTAGAATCCTTAGAATATAGCAAAATTATCCTAGTGTTATAGTCCACTGTTCCTTGAAAGTGAAATAATAATGTAGATGATATGAATAGTATTTCCGGTAATCCAACAATATCGTCATCAGCCTATCGGAGCCCACTGCTGAGCAAAGGCCTCTTTCTCAAAATATGGAGAAGATTTGATCATTAATCACCACGCTTGCTCAAGACGGGTTGGTGATTTCAAACTTATAATTGTGGAATAAAAAGTCCAGGTTTCCTCACGATCTTTTCCTTCACCGCCTGTCAGTGGTGTCTAAATACTCTTAGAAAGTACATATGCCTCAGAAAAATCACATTGGTACTTGACAAGATCGAACCCGCGCGCCCTCGTGTACGAGAGGCGTGCCCTTTAACAGCTAGACCACCACTGACTTCCAACAATATATACATATATACACATATAGACATTATATATTTTAATAGTATACTGATTATCATGTCAAATAGCATAAGAAATTAGTCATAATTCATTCTAATTACACGTAAGTAAAACAAGAACTATTCAAAAAAACAAAGACGTTTTGTAATTTTTTCAAAATAGAAATAGCTCTTTATTTCAAAATAAACGTTTCTCTTCGCTGTAAAATATGTCATAACATCTTTTATCTCTTTGAAGATGATTTTTTTAATGTTCCTCCCCAATTTTAAAAGACTTTTATATATGAAATTACAGTTTTTATCTACCCATATAAAAGAAAGTCGCGTTAGTTACACTATTTATAACTCAAGAACGACTGTAAGGATATGGTTGAAATTTTATGGGAAGCTGGCTTAGAAGTAGGAGATGAATAAAGGATATTTAATGTTGTTTGATGGAACAAGAAATAACTTAATAAATTCCAATATCTGGTTATTTACGACCTCTAGGACGGAATACAGTTCGCCCGGTCAGCTATACATATACCTATTACTAATTCCGAAATGAACGCGGACGAAAAACTACTATTAAATAAAACTTAGATATATTATTTATTTTGATTTAATCTAAGTTTTCATTTTATTAAAATTCTCAACAACACTGGTAGTAATATTAGATGTCTTATTTTTAAATAGAATCTAAAGGCAATTTCTATTAATTTTGTAACAACACAATATAGTAGGAAAGTACGTTTGGACTAAGCCATTGGAAAAATCTAGTGTCTAAAGGAACAGTCTAATTGTATGTCTGACGTAAGTAGGAAGCCATATTGTAATAGAGACGATAAAATCTTTCCACGGTCTCATTAGATATTCTTGGAAAGTTCAAAATACAGTTATACAATATAATTTTTTCTGCATTCAATCTAATGAAAGTCTAATTTTCTAGGTAGGAATTAATAAATGGCACCTATAGAACATACTTGTTAATAAATTTACTATGCTATAACTTTTATAAGTAGATGTTATATATCCATAAATATGATAAAATGTAACGGATCGCTGTCCGTCCATAAAAGATATATGAGAAAAATATTGTGACTTTATGTAGCTTTATGTGGATCTATCATTTGATAGCAATACACATATGAATCGGTATCTTTTTTAGATCGTATTTTAGTGTATAAGAAAATGTTCAAACCAATCAAAAGTTAAAAAAGGGAAGACTCTTAACAACAACACCAATAAGAAATGTATTTAAATTTATTATACTTATTTTTGTCCTAGGTCTCCATAAATTTAACTTTTTATAAGACAATTGAAGTTCGCCTCAGATAATAAAACATTATTGAGAAAGAACAACTCTAAAATGTAATATAGTCATAAAACGTTAAGTAATAATGCTTAAATATAAAGATAAAAAAAAATATATAAAGATTCGCCTAAAAAGTCATTTAAATAAAATGAAATAGAAGTGCCGTCGTTAGGTTAATTATTATTTTTAGTTTACTTACCAAGTGCGTAATCACAAGATGGTCCGAAGAAAACATGTGTGCAATCATTATAAGCATCGATTGCTGATATGACAGCGTAGGCAGCGTCACAATCAGTGACATCATAAGTCAGCCATTCGAAATCCAACCATGATGGGAATGCATCACGTACAGCTTCATGTTGCAATGCCAATTGCAGCACCGGTTCAACCTGTAAATAAGTGGATGAAAATGAATAATTAATTTCCATATTAAAATATATAAATTAAAATCATTAACTTTAATATCTAAATGAATAAAACAATTGTCTTAAATTTGCCTCAACTTACAAATTAAAATTTATAAATTATGTTGCTATGTAGATAGCTATCAGAAAAGTACAACCATTGAAAATGTCACAATTATGCACATAAAAAGCATAAACAGTGTTTACAAAAAGATGAGAAAAATTATAAAAAGCATACAAAAGTGAACATTTTAAACGCAATTTATATGCACAATGCATATATTTTAAGTTACCAAAATAAAGTGCAGAGCTTACGTATTGTACAACGAATGCAAAATGCGTGGAACCTCACTTCAATGTTAGTGACATTTTCAGATTCGTTAAAAAAATATCAAAAAAGTAACGATTCTTCCTTTTGCGGTTCACGGTACAGCTTGGCAATGGACAAAATTTTGATATGGAGAGATAGAATAGTAGATAAAGTGTTAGAATTATATTCAGGAACTATCCTTGTTTGGAACTACACTACTCAATAATGTACATTTCCTAAGTCTGTCGATAATGTATGATGCCATTTGGTTGTTGGCTTATTTAAACTATAAAATATTTATTAAACCAAAACAGTTTTTTGGATAGAAAATGACCAGGTTTACATTTAAACAAGTCTAATAACTTGATTTTAAAGTTATTATTTCAATTAATATTTTGAAAAGTTAATCAAAATACGTCACCAACTGTTGAAGTTTATTTTCAAGGTGTTGTCAAAGACCTCTTATTATTTGAAACAAAAATTACTTCCGTTTCTTTTTATAATGTAAAGAATGCATGTTAAGAATTCTCATAAATATATTTTTTTAATATTAACAGACTTTTAATCTCGTAGAATAATATTTTGAGTATACATATTGTAATTAAGTATAGGATTTCGGAATAAAACATTACAAAACCTAAAATTTTATATTGATATTACCTAAAGACACAAATCATCTATTACAAATTATCAAATAATTTAGTGTTTATAGTTTTTTATATAAATGTAAATGTTTAGTATGTGGAATATACATAAATGTAAAATATATTACTCAAACAATTGCGTCCTTAAAAGAGAAAAAAATATATATATCGGTGCTATCAGCTTTAATGTCGGATGTGACGTGAAAAAAACTCATTAGTATTCATGATTATTGTTAAAAGTAAAACGAAATCAAAGATTGTTTAAAAGGAGAATGTTTGAATCTTTATATAAATATGACGTCTGGACGGACGACATCAGAGTTCAGATAGTGCGGACCTTTAAAGATTGTAATTATGAAGAACCTTCGAGAAGTACCAGGAACATTAGAAAAATTGAAGTTTTATTTTAAAACATAATGGAACATACTAGAAGAAGTGACATTAGTTACGTCAGCGAGGCTGGCGTTTTTCTTTTTAAAAACAACGAATTTGTTATTAATCCGATATATACTTACAACTGGTAAACAAGCGTCATACGTCGTATTCTTTGGTAAGAGAAGTGCAGCTCGTATTTTGCAGTTCCCATGTTTATCACAAACGTTTTCACAGCCTCTTTCCCGCGGCTCCTCTCCCCGACAGTTCTGGCAGGTCACAAACGCCAACGGTACCAAAACAAACACCAACCACCACCCCATTTTAATGATAACGAACACTGTCCACTTAACTACATATTTATTTTTAATCACATCACATCACCTGAAACAAAATGAAATTGTTTTATAATTAAATTTAAAATGAATTTTAAAAATAATAAGTCATTTTGACTGTAATAATTTTTTACTTTTTCCTCCTTTTTAATCGGAGAGAAAATAAAAATCAAGAGAATATGGCTTAAATAACCTATTTACTTTGTTTATCTTTACAAGCTATCTTAATATATGTAACTATATGTATATATCACGTGTCATGTCGTTCGTCCGCGGTGTAATCCTAAACTTCTTAACCGATTTTAAATTAAATTTGCACACCGCGTGAAGTTTGATCCAATTCAAAAGTTAGGATAGCATACATCTTTATATATAGCCTCAATATTATTTTATTGAAAATCTGTCAACTCCAAAGGTTTTTAACAGACAGCGATAACAAAATATCGTAAAATTCAATTGGTTTCTACTTTTAAAATCTTTGGTGTTAGCATAGCCGTACACTGTTCTCTTTGGATTAAAGAATAACCGTTGTATTATGTATGATGTTACGTGACTCTGACTATAAATTTAGTTGATGTTAACATATATATTGTTTTAACACACTTTATACATTTCACCCCGTGACATGTTCATCCGGACGAAGTCGAGGGCAAAAAGTAGTATGTAGATATATTATTACATAAAAATTATTTTCACTACATAAATGAAACTTATTTAAAAACAAAGCTTACTATTATTATTAACGCTTATGAAAAATGTTTATCAAATACTTAGTAGAACAACTAGCATAGTCGATGTATGAAATCTTTTTAGGATCAGATGAAGCCTATAAAACTGATATAAGATAAATTATACGTGTTTCACTGTTTATACATTCAGACTAACATCCGTTTGTTCAGTCTTCTTCTCAAATATCGAAGAACTTGATATGTTTATATCCGAAATAAACAAGGAGATGAGATGTAACTGTTAATGAACAGTTAAAAATAAGTGTAAAACTCATTTCAAATGAATCACGTTTGATTAAAATTTAACGACAAAAATAAAAAGTTTTAGGATTTTGGTAAAATATATGCTAGCTTTATTACGACATACTTAAAAACGAATCGCGTAATAGTGTCAATTAAAAGTATTTGTAAAGAAATCTGAATTAGATATAAATATGAAAAAATAAATAAACTTATCACAATGTCTATATCTGAACAGTTACAAAGGTTAATTTAACAGCTTTGTGAACTGACAAGACAATCAAATCGAATTATATTGTCAAATTTTACCAACTCAGATGTCTGTTAACAACTTTGAGAATTTGAGTGTGAATCAAGTCGTAGCATAAATAAATAATAAATAAACTTCACTAATTAATTTTATCGTAAATCAAAGAAGCCCGAGTCAAATGTTTTCTGTGTCATATTGAACTTTGAGAGAGTGGAATCGTTATAAGATTGCGTAAATAGAGGGATTCGCTTAAAAACATAAAAATAATATGAACTAAAAATTTTATATCCTTTTTTTCCTAATTATTAACAATTCTGAAATTTCGTTGTGACAATTGTGAATCCTAAAATTTCAATTGATTAAAAAAACTCAAATGTTTGTGATGTTTACCATCCAATATATCAAAACTAAAACAATAGTAAAGAAAACAAATAAATAACTACGGAAACATATAAAACTTTAGCACCTATATCCTCAAGGGGACCATTAATAATAATTTTCGGAAATAACATAGGTTAGCTTACATAAATATACCCGGGGATGTAAATATTTAAACAAGACGAAAAGGGTTCTAGGGGTGAAATATTTTTCTGTTGGGGAAACTGTACTGTATAGAACATATTATATAAAAAAAATCTAATACATATAGAATCCAGCCCAAAACAAAAAACAGTTCCGTTCTCATACCACCTGACGAAAATCGATAAATTTCTTTCTGCATATGTAACCATTCAAAGACTATTATATCTATATATATAAAAATCAATGCCACTTTTCGTTGTAATTCCATAACTCAAGAACGGGCTCACCTATCCAAACCAAATGCTTAGGATTTGGTCGGCATATTTAGTAGATGGTTTATGTGAAGTTTGCACAAAATCGGTCGAGCGGTTCCTCATTTGTCACATTTTTTGTAATAAATGAATTCAATAGAAACTTTTTTCACAGAAACTTTTTTTAAGTTTTGTTGACAGGACAAGCACGTTGTTATGTCATTCATGCCGTCAATTCATTTTGGACGTGGTTTGATTAAATCATATTATCAGCGACAAATTTCTTTTCACATAATTGCATTTGCAGTGCATTCATACAAACGGTGAGTCCTGAATTTATGTATACTTTTCTAAGTTGCCGTATATGATTTCACATGGCATCATATGCGACAGCTTCTTGGGAATTTGTTTTTTTTTTGTTCTAATTTTTTTTTTTTCGATTTTTAAGCGAAAACATATGTGCATACGGGAAAAATACCACCAGCCAGACGAGCAAATATAGGTCGGCGAACGCGTAATGCAAATGATGTGGCATTACTAAGACGATCACAGACTGCAGATGAACGCGCACAAGCTAATGCATCGCAGCGTGAACGTAATGCACGCAATAGATTTGTTAACCCAGTACCTGTACTGAATCTTGCACGGCCATCACGAATACGTCGTGCTGTTTTGGCTGAAATGATGCGTGCTGCTTTTAATTACAACAGTCAGATTGATTATAGTATGTATGGATACATTGGAATGATGGACGCAATATGTCCACATTGTGATGCGGCTAACTTTCGAGGTGAAACACCCGGCATGTGTTGTGCTAATGGCAAAGTGAGATTGCCAGCATTAGAAACTCCACCCGAACCATTGTATTCATTTATTTTTGGGACATCGCAAGCGTCGAAGCACTTTCTGAGTCATATTCAACAATACAATTCGGCATTTCAAATGACTTCTTTTGGTGCAACTAAAATTATTAGAGATAATTTTATGCCGACGTTTAAGGTAAATACTTCAACAGGATTATTCCATGTTTGTATCAATCTGAAGCATAAAGTATATTTAAAAATTAAGATTTACCTAAAGATTTACCTAAAATTGTATACATGTTACAGATTCAGGGCCAGATTTATCATCAAGCTGGTTCGTTATTGCCATACCCCGACGCTGATCATCAATTTTTGCAAATTTATTTTATTGGTGATGAAAATCGTGAATTAGATCAACGTTGTGCAATTGTTTCGAATACAAGACGAGAAATTATTCGTGAGCTACAAAGGTTTTTCCATCAGCATAACGCATTAGTTCAATTGTTTAAAATTGCTCTCGATCGTATGCCAACTGATAATCAAAAAATCGTAATAAGAGCTGATAGAACACCTTTTGGAGAGCATGCAAGGCGATTTAATGCACCAACAATTGATGAGGTTGCAATTGTAATTCTTGGTGATCAGTTTCAATCCCGTGATATTGTACTTCATCGTAGAAATGAGCAATTGCAACGTGTTTCGGAACTTCATCGTAGTTACGATGCATTACAGTACCCAATATTGCATTGGAAAGGTGACGATGGTTACCATATCAATATACCAATGATTGATCCACGAACAGGTAAATAATTGACCTATTTTTAGTGTGTTGACATTTCATTTCTACAACTTTCTAAAGTCACATTTTGTAATTATTATCAGGTCTACATATACAGAAAAAAGTTAGTGCCATGAATTTTTATTCGTATCGATTGATGATTCGTCCACAAGAACAAAATTATATCTTAAAATGTGGTAAACTATATCATCAGTACATCGTTGATATGTATGCCAAAATAGAGACTGAACGTCTTAATTTTATTCGTTTCAACCAAGCAAAATTAAGATCCGAAGAATATATTCATTTGCAAGATGCGATAGCGAATGATGCTAATGTTAATGACATCGGACGTTTAACTATATTGCCATCTTCGTATATTGGTAGCCCACGGCATATGAACGAATATGCACAAGACGCAATGTCTTATGTACGAAAATACGGTCGACCGGATCTGTTCATTACATTTACATGTAATCCGCAGTGGGATGACATCAAGAACAATTTATTTGAAGGCCAGTCGACAACTGATCGTCATGACATTACAGCACGTGTTTTTCGGCGAAAATTGACAGCACTTATGGATTTAATTGTGAAATTAAGTGTATTTGGAGAGGTGCGTTGCCATATGTACTCAATCGAATGGCAAAAAAGGGGATTGCCGCACGCACATATATTAATTTGGCTGGTAAATAAAATAACTCCGGATCAAATGGATAACGTTATATCAGGTGAAATTCCTGATCAAACTGTTGATCCTGAGTTATTTGATGTTGTCGTTAAAAACATGATACATGGTCCGTGCGGTGAACTAAATATGAATTCGCCATGTATGATTGATGGAAAGTGTTCGAAACGATACCCAAGACAATTGACTTCAGACACAATAACGGGCAATGACGGATATCCGTTGTATAGACGTAGATCACCTAATGATAATGGCAAAACGGCAAACATTAGAATGCGTAACCAGGACGTTGAAGTTGATAATCGTTGGGTGGTTCCGTATTGTCCATTATTATCGAAAATATTCAAGGCTCATATAAATGTGGAGTATTGTAATTCAGTCAAATCCATTAAATATATTTGCAAGTATGTAAATAAAGGGAGCGATATGGCTGTTTTCGGTGTAGCTGGTGATAATAGAAATGATGAAATTACTCAGTATCAACTGGGGCGCTATATTAGTAGTAATGAAGCTGTCTGGAGGATTCTGTCGTTTCCAATGCACGAAAGACATCCTGTGGTTGTTCACTTAGCTGTGCATCTTGAGAATGGCCAACGTATTTATTTTAATGAAGCAAATGCATTGGAAAGAGCAGCACACCCACCAGCGACTACGTTGACAGCTTTTTTCAAATTATGCGAAACTGATACATTTGCTAGAAATTTGTTATATTCCGAAGTGCCTCAGTACTATACATGGAATGTGTCTTCAAAAAAATTTCAAAGACGTAAACAAGGAACAGCAGTCGATGGGCATTCAGGCATTTTCAAAACAGATGCAATTGGGAGAATGTATACAGTACATCCAAACAATGCTGAGTGTTTTTATTTGCGATTGCTATTAGTTAACGTCAATGGCCCAAAATCATTTCAAGAATTAAGAACAGTCGACGGTCATTTGTGTCAAACATATCGTGAAGCATGTCAACTCTTGCATTTGTTGGAGGATGATGCACATTGGGATTCAACACTTAATGATGCATCTACGTCAGCTCATCCACAACAAATACGAATGCTATTTGCCATTATATTATCGACATGTATGCATCAAATCCACTTGAATTATGGAACAAATATAAAAATTATATGGCAGAAGATATTTTAATTCGTATGCGTCATCATGCAAGAAATCCTGATTTGTTGATTACCTTGGAAATGTGCAACGAAGCTTTGATAATAATTGAAGATATATGTCTAACGATTGCAAATAAAGCATTAGTACAATTGGGTATGACCGCACCAAATCGTCCCATGCATGATTTGTTTGATCGTGAATTGCAACGTGAGCAGGAATTCAACTGTAATGATTTGCGTTTATTTGTACAATCGAATATAACCAAATTAAATATTCAGCAAAAACATGTATATGATACAATCATGCAAGCCGTTTCCAATAATGCAGGTGGATTATATTTTTTGGATGCACCTGGTGGCACAGGTAAAACGTTCGTTATATCATTGATTTTAGCGACTATTCGATCAGATCAGAAAATTGCACTAGCACTTGCATCTTCGGGAATTGCTGCTACATTATTAGAAGGTGGTCGGACCGCACACTCTGCATTAAAATTGCCATTGAATGTACAGGTGATTGAAACTCCAACTTGCAATATATCGAGAAATTCTGCTATGGCAAAAGTTCTGCGATTAACGTCAATTATTTTATGGGATGAGTGTACAATGGCGAATAAAAAATCACTAGAAGCATTCAATCGAACAATGCAAGATTTACGTGGTAATCAACAGCTTTTTGGTGGTGCTTTGATATTACTTTCAGGGGATTTTCGTCAAACATTGCCTGTCATTCCTCGATCAACTCCTGCTGATGAAATAAATGCCTGCTTGAAGTCATCAGTTCTTTGGAGATATCTACAAAAATTGACACTAAACATTAATATGCGTGTTCACCTACAAAATGATCCAGCTGCCCATGAGTTCTCAAAACAATTGTTAGAAATTGGTGACGGCAAAATACAAATCGACAGAACCAACGGATTGATCGCTGTACCGAACAATTTTTGTACAATTGCGCAATCGATAGATGAATTGATTGAATGTGTTTTTCCGAATATTGTTCAGAAATACAGAAATCATGATTGGTTGACAGAACGCGCCATTTTAGCACCGAAAAACATTCATGTCAATGCAATTAATTTTCAAATTCAAGCGAAACTGCCAGGCGTAGTCACGAAATATAAATCAATTGACAGTGTTATGAATCAAGATGAGGCAATGAATTATCCAATTGAATTTTTAAATTCATTGGAGCCGGCTGGTATGCCACCGCATTGCTTGAATCTGAAAGTTGGTTCTTCGATTATATTATTGCGAAATATTAATCCACCAAAACTGTGTAACGGAACCAGATTGGCAGTGAAAAAGTTATTGCCAAATTTGATTGAAGCTACGATCTTAACTGGTAAATCAAAAGGAGAAGTTGTTTTGATACCGCGTATACCTATGATTCCAACTGATATGCCTTTTGAGTTCAAACGTTTACAATATCCTGTGCGTTTATCATTTGCGATGTCCATCAACAAGGCCCAAGGTCAAACACTTCACGTTTGTGGTGTGAATTTGGAGGAACATTGTTTTTCACATGGCCAGTTATATGTTGCCTGTTCCAGAGTCGGTACCCCCAGCCGTTTGTTTATTTATGCTCAAAATGGAAAAACAAAAAATATTGTTTATCCAAATGTTTTGGATTAAGTGTGTTGTAAATAGCTAGCAATTGATTTCGATTTTAAATAAAATATTTTTTTGATTAAATAAATGAATTTGATGTTCCGATTTGTTTATTTTATTTCACTTTATACGTAGCGAAGCACGTACCGGGCCGCTAGTATCATATAAAAATTTATAATAACAATGTCTATTATCGGAATGGGAAGACTCTTAAATTTTCTCGGAATTAATTATCGAAATAAATACATTTTCTTTTCAAGGAAGGAACCTTCTTCGCATTAAAAATATTATTTAAATATACCCCGTATATGTAAATAATATTGTTGACTTGAAGAAAAGGCCTAATCAAGGATGACACAAACATTATTCAATGGAAGTCCAAGCTAGAAATATACCGAAGAACTATAAGTTTGATAACCTCTAGTGTTTTGTTATAAATAATAATTTAAAGAAATAAGCCTAATTTTGTAAATGAAATTTACAAATTCTATTTCAGTCACGTCAGCTTACAATGGTTAATATTGAATACAGTTTCTAAGAAAATTAATGTTTTGGAATGACAAGCCTGCGGTACCTTATTATTTAAGATTACTTGGCATCATTATTTTCTTATTAGTAAACCGTAAAGCATACTTATTAAAATCAAGTTCCTTAATAAAGTAAGAGAAATACACAAACTTTAGCTTTATTGAAATAATCCCTTGCATTGTTACGTTTGGTTATATGTAGTTTCTAATAAACTATGTAAAGAAATGTCAGATTAAACCTTCCATAACAATGATTCTATAATCACTTCCATCCATCTCCTCAATTATCTTCATCCCCATACTCGTATGGATCTTCGGATCATCCATCATGATTATACTATCAGAGTGTTCTCTTTTCACTTGAAATTCCAGATAAATCAGCAATGATTTCTTTTTAAATGAACCTTTGGGTACAGTCACACTTTGTAGCAACCCCAACATTTCATTATAAGTAATTCGAAAGTTGTTTAAACCATTTCTAAATACAATTTTTATTTCATACCTACACCATATTTGTATACATAGAAAACCTTCATCGTAATTTTATACTAGAACACTCAAAAGAAATAAACAATAAATCATTCCAAGTTTAAACTACTCTCGTTTCAATAGAGATATTTTTGGAAGCAATAATAAATAATGATTAGCCAATGACTGAGTAATACCGCTACACGTCCTACCCATTATATAAACATCCAAAAATATGCGGGCCATTTTACAACCAGTCGAGTTGGGTTTTCAGTATTTTATTTTTAATATTAATAAGCAGACAATACTAGAAAGGATTTCATATAATGTGAACAAAACGAAAAGATCGTTTAGAAACTTATGCATGTATTCGAAGTACCATAAAACATAGCAATAGTGGATTAGAAAAACAAAAGTGTATAATAAATGTGGTTAAAAAAAAATGAAATGATTTTAATAATATTAAATCTCTAAAAAATTTTGTGTTGTATTTAAGCTAAAACTTTTAGACATTTATTCAAATCAATTTAATCTTGTTTGTTAATCAACTATTCAATGCTTCATAAATCTTACCTTTGATATCGCTTTAGCCAGATATCATGGAATATATTATTGTATGTATATAGTATATACCTGGAGCTAGTACCTAGTAAAGTATCTTTAGTCCAGGAACAAAGTTAATAAAATTAGTAAAATATTACAGTAACACACTTCATTTTAACCATCTATCGAAGAAAACATTATAGTCACTATTAAAAATTATCAATATACGTATTCAATATTTTATATATTATTTAATGTATAAATGATTTCTTCATTGTACGAAGTGACCAAGTTCTCGCACGAGTAAAATCCTTAACACAAGAATTGATTGATTTAATGCCAAGGGTTATAAATCAAGAATATTTCCTCGTTGAATGTTCCTTTTGATTGTTATTATTATTAATTGGCAAGACGAGGACTTTCTTCGAGTCCTCTTAATATTATTCCACATTTATATTGCCAAAGACATTTCTACTAAATTCCACAGACAATAGCTTGTTTTTCGATTTAGTGACCTTTGTATAGTTTCTTATCTCGCATTGTAAACAGTCTTTGTTTGTAATAAGTAATGAAACAAGAAAATATGCGGAATAAATAACTAGCTAAACATGTTTTTCTTTACACATTAGTGAAAATTTCAGGTAACAATTACATTACTTAACAGTATTTTTTTAGTGTAGAAGTATTTAAAAAGTCTACGTAGAATAAATACAACCATATACAAATATAGCTTTATACCGCTAGAACTTGATCGCAAAACCTCGAACTGGTTCCTCAGTAATTATATATTTTTCATTTGAATTTTTGTTTCAATATAAGGTAAATATTTGTTTTATAGTAAAAACATAATTGTAACATTTAATTAAGCATATATTAAACTCATAAAAATGTTAATACACAGAAACAAATTTACAACATGTCAGTTTTTAAGTAAAAGGGACACTATTTATTTGACATTTTAAACTCAAACCTGTGATTGTTTTTCTTATAATAACTTTACTACACTTTGTAGGCGAGCGTTTATTCTAATGAATTTTTGATTGAAATTTATATTTAAAACCAATTAGTTAAAGGTCTTCCATTATTCACTATTAGCGAATTTCAATCGTTTTGCCAAATTTCAAACAGCCGTATTTGCGAATGCAAATGAAGCGGTGTCCCTTAATTCAAAATGAAGCTTAGTTCTCATTAAGAATTCACAATTTACAGTTACAAACGATATAAAAGACTTGATAATACCATTGTTAATTAAGTAACGGATTTATACATACTATTATTATTGAATATCAAAGATAAATGTTGAGAATTTCGTAGTTTGTTCGTAGTAGCTGTTTGGATAAAATGTCAAGCTATGTATATGTGAGCCTCGCCACTGAACAGATATCTGGTCGCGGCAACAAAAGTTTCCAGGGAATACGCAAGAAATATGCTTGCACTACTATCCTTACATCGCGATAATAACGCATCTTTGGTACATATATATTATAATATATATAGTTGAAATACTATTTTTTTTATTATTATATACTTTAAAATAGGTACTCATACTTTTTATGAAAACTCTGATCTGATCCCTTTTTGTTTTATTTTAAGATTTAACCTCAAAACTTAACACACACAAACAACATAAATCATTTATTTCATTTCTAGTACTATTGCCATAGCTGTTTTGTTTTTAATGAAACGATCTGTATTTTGCATTGTTAATAATAGATTTTTCATTTCGCTTAAAGAATAAGCATTGATATTCTGAACGAAAAAGCGGACACTATTCCCCGTGGACATAACCTATTTTCTTATGATGATTAGTTTTATATATAGAATAATATTTTTCTTATTGGTTAATTTTTATTTGAATAATATTAAATATTTTCATATTTATTTAACTTTGTTTTCATTATCGTTGTGTTTAGTCTATATGTATTCTGTGAAAAGAAAAAAAAATTGTTTTGTAAGTGGCTTAATGCCTAGCTGTATTCATGTAACTAGAGATCAAACGTGGACTTTCTCGACCAGGGAAGTACCCTCCTCTCACAGAAGATCGGTGTAAAGTTGCTTTTAATGTCTGCGTTTCGTCCGATAAGGAAAAGAGCCGGTTGCCCTTTTCCCACCTTTTCCTATCATTTTCTTATTCTCATCCCACGCTATTCCTAAAAACAAGGTTGGCAACCGCAACAAAGATATTGCGGAAGTCCATGGGTGACGGTAGCTACTGCCCACCAAGAATACCGTCTGCTCGTTTGCCTCCGTTAACATAGAAAAAAAAAGAATTAAGTAATTAAACCGACGCTTAACTATATTTAAAAAACGTTATGTAATATGAAAAAAGAAGTTAATTTAAAAGGGTAATGGGAATTTTTCTTAGCTTGGGGAGACTTCAGAATAGCATATATACAATATTACAAAACAGTCCCAGGATAGTTCTTCCGTGGATTTTAAATTGCTGAAACGTCTATCATTTCTGTATAGCGAGACCTAACCGCCTAGTGGGTATTGGAATTTATCGTGCGATATAAAATGATCCATGTTCAAAACCTTTAAAGTTCTCTTCCACTTTTTCCTCAAATGAGATGACGTAAGAGCCTCTGGCTTTTCAACCTGGGTACTCCAAAAAGACAGTGCCTTGCTCTAAAGGAAACGTTATTAGTAGTATTCAACGATTACCTTGTTATCTTTTAATATCAGGATTTTTAATATCAGATTTTTAATATCAGGATTTTTATAGTATTTTTATAGTAGGATTTTTTTATTTTAGCGCCAGTATCAGTGCAAATCACCAATTTTCTCCAAAAAATATGACGAATTATAAAGTTCAAAACATTCATGAAGATTTCTAACCCAATAGGTGTGCCTCCCTAATAATGTAACGGTCAAATACATACTCGTAGGTTGATCAAATCATCGATTTTAGTCAGGGTAGGATAGCTTGATTGGTAAATCAACTGAATCGCGATATTCCGAAGGTTGTCGATACTAACACTTCTTTTAGTGATGTATTTTTCATACTATTATCTGCATGAATTTCTTTGAATAAATGAATCTTTAACATAAAGATTTTGATGTAACTCTCTCCATTCGCACTGTATGTACAAATTGCATATTAAACGTTATTTCTTATAGAAAATAAACATATATATCTATGACGTTTGTTCTCAATCCTTATTTAAATAAAAGCTCTTTAAACTTAATGTTATCTTCTATATATATAAAAATGGATTGCTGTTCCTTAGTCTCGCTAAAACTCGAGAACAGCTGAACGGATTTATCTTATCTTAGTCTTGAAATGTTCGTGGAGGTTCAGGGAAGGTATAAAAGGTGAGAAAAATTGATTCATTTTCGGGAAAACCCTAAAAACAGCCCTTTTCTACTTCCCATACAAATGTTTTCTTTGACATTAGATTTGACAACTAATATGTCAATAATTCTGTTCGATTGAAACAGGAAAAACCTGATTATTTATGGCCTTTAGGACGGAATAGAGTTCGCCCGGTCAGCTATACATATACAGTATATTACTAATGACGAAATTAACGCGGACGAAGTCGCGGGCAAAAACTAGTTTAGGAATAAAATTAGAATGTTTCTTTAAAGCGGATGTAGTGTTCAACAAAGATTATATATCAATTTTGATATTCTAAAAAGTTAAGACTTGTCAAATTATTAATAGAGATGAACACATTCAAAAATTCTTAAATAGTACATTCGTGTTCTTTTATACATTTGATCTATAATATGATCATAGATGGTTTATTCGAAATTAAATGTAAAAAAATGTTCACAGAGACATTTCGAATACTAAGAGAAAATTTCATCTTATTTTTATTGCAGTTATGTGTACCATTAAAGGAATGTTTTAAGTGTTCTTTCATTGCAACGCTTTCTAGCGATATTATAAAAATGGGTTAGAAATTATTGGTTCTATATAGCCTGAATTATTATTACTTTTTTTAAAGCTAGTTTTATTCTTAAAATATAAGCCACATTTATCATGTTAAAATAAAATACGATGGCAAGTATTCTTCTGAACAATAATGCTTACCTATGGGACATCTCATTCAGCACTCAATACCTTACTATATATTTATGTATAAACGCTTTTCTTTCATTTTTACAATCACCCAATTCTCTTTTTTCTCTTAAATTCAGCCAATAAAATTTACTATAATTATAAACTATATCCAAATGAAAGTAAATTAAGAAAAGGAAATATAATATGTTTTTAAATTCTAATTCAAAGTGATCTCATAATAAAAATCTATAATATTATTTCATTTAATAATTAGGAGACGAAACCTCTTAGCATTCAATGGATTCACCGTGCTTGTGCCGGGTCCATCGCGTTGCAGGGAGAGGAGCTTCAACAGTGCCTGGGACTTGCGGCCCAAGTGTAGGTTTAAGGGGCCCCTTAACTAACGCGCGTTATACGCTCACCTCCACTGTCCAAGCTCCTCTCCTTACCTAACCAAATTTGAAAAGAACCTACTAGGGCTGCCTTCGATGTACGTTCCAAGAATGCATAAATACTAAATTATAATTAGTGAAAAACAGTGTTTAGTTTTAGTTCTAAATGAAAATTTTAATTATTAATAGTGAAATCTCAAAAACATTGTACAAAATATAATCATGTTATGAAGAATTATTGATGATCATATAACAACATATAACAATGTTTACGATAAAAGGCTAAATAGCCGACGGCAGTTGTTTGAAATACACGATTTCATAATTTCCCAGGATCAAAAGAATGCTGGTTTATTTGAAATAAATAAATAATTTTTAAAGTAAACAATATATTCCAATCCCTAATCTTGATGCGTTGTATATATTTAACCGAACACTATTTTTTAATTTATCAACATTACGGTTCAATTTTGAGAAAAAAATCATTCTATTTTTCATAAATATTTATTGCTATTGTATATTTATATTTATATCTTTAATTTATTTGTCCCGTTCTAGTTTTTAATAACTCGTAGGTATTAAATTTAAATGAATACGTCAGAAAAAGCAATCCCAGACAAGATACATAGACAAATATAGACTAGTTCTAAAATAAACAAAAATTCAGAGATTATTTTAATTAAACGGAACAAAACTTTGATCCAAGCTTTTATAGGTATTATTAAAAATTAATCTAGGTCTACATTTCAAATAAATGATTTTATGATATTCTCACACTTCAATTGTTTGTATGCATTTAATATTGCAATTGCAATCAAAAAAGCAATTTAATATGAGTTACTGACTCATGTGTGATACAACTTTAAATAAATTGTTCGATTTCAGAACCACAATGATATACAGCTATTTTATTTACTACATCAATTCAACCATTTCATTTATGGTCTACATCCGTAAAACAATTGCTATTTCATACAAAATATATGTGCCTAACTTTTCATTTCTTATCCATCAATCTAAAACACTTTTGCATGGAAGCAAATTAATAACTAAGAATGTCTTTTTTCTCTTTTTTCATTATAATATCCTTTTAATTGAATTTCTAATAAAAAAGTGGTAAGTTGTATCTCTTAATTATTTAATTTATGTTATACATTTAATATTCTGAAATATAAAAACAGAATTGTAGCCGAGTTTTACCTTATTTAACATAAAAAGAGAGAAAGAATTCTGAAAGAAAATACCACTAAAACTGTATTTCAGCTTGATAATTTCATTATTATCACACAGGCTTATTATATGTATCTATTTCTTTTTAAGAAGGAATTTGCGGAGTTAACAACATTATAATTATTGGTAAACTTGTTTTCTTTTACAGAAAAATGAGTAATGATTTATTGTACATGAAACTCAGTGTCTACATTTGAACCAAAATATTTCAATACATACTTTAAGAAGATATATTATATTTCATTTTTATTTATAGAATATATTATTTAGTAACATGAAAGCACTTTTATCGTATACAAAAGATAAGCTGGTTCTCCGCTTTTCTTTCCTTATAAGTCTTGATATGATTAAAATGGACTCGTTTTTTTAAATATAAAGTAAGAGGCCTGAAATTCTTCCTATTATGTTATAATTGAATTTATTTTAACAGCTTTAATATCTAAAACTATTTACTCAATCGCTGATATTTTACTATATATTAGCAAAGAAATATATGTATATTTTAAAAAATAATTAGGTATATTAAAGATACAATTTACAAATACACAAAAACTACTTATTCGATTTCATTTTTCTAAAATCGAAAATTTTGGTTAATATATAAAAAAATAGACCAAAGCTGTTCTATAAAATAAATATAATTTGTACGATACATTTTTAGAATTTCTTTAAAGCATATAGTAGTTTCAATTCGATGCTATGTCGGAATACAATTCAAGAGTACAGATATAAATATTGAAGAAAAATTTCAATAAACAACCATAATAAAATTCTATTTATACAAAGTATCTTCGATAACCATTATTCAAATTGAAGTACTTATCGTTCGGCGAAAGAACAAATGCGAATAAGATGAAATCATAATTGAAATTGAGTTACATTTATTAAAATTTATTTGATCTTTACATTAAAAATAACCTCTGTGTTATATAACCAAGTTCCATAACATTTTTGAATAAAAATGTACATACAAAGTATATAGTTTCGAAGCTAGGTGGGTGCTTTATGCCAACATGAATCAGGAGATCTCGATAATCTAATAATAACAAGTCAATCCATCAAATAGGGTTTTTCATAACAATTCGTAAAGCACTCATCCGTCTCTAATGTATATTCATAAGGAAATTTATTTTGAAGAAAATATGAATAGTACAGAGTGTAGCAGGAACTCTTAAAAGAGCAATACGAAAATAGAAACGGGTATATTTTAGGAGACTATTAGAATAACGCGGTCATATGCATGTTTATACATATAAGTATACATTGCAAAGAATACGCTTAGCCATTACATATTAGATTATTTTTGTTCTTATATAGAACACTCAACTTCATACTTATATGAGGCTTTTATAACATTTTTGTTTATAATACTCTCAATAACTATAAATAGACTGTCAAGTTTTTATACGTATCATTAGACATAAGATGAAAGTAAAAATATATATTATTACAAACATACACTTTATCCAAATGAATCATGAATAGCTTGCTGAGAGGATACATTTTCAATTGTGTAGTTTAATATTATGCTAACTTAAGAATTCAGCTTCAAATAGGTTCTCAGTATTATAATACTAAAATACATACATTACAAGCAATGAAAGTAATATTTTCGGATTTACTACGCAATTTATATTTTTGATTATAAACTACATACTTCCGACGTTTCGGTGGACTTTACAGCAACCATGATAATACAGATAGCTGTTCGAGGACAATATTTTCTATTTCCTGGAATAAAAATGGGAGCAATTTTCAAAACCAAAATATCTCCATAATTATTCATTTCATATATTTTATGTATCGAATAAAATGATATCGCAATACCAATTGCCAATCACACGACTTTCATTCATACCGAGATTCAGAGTAATTGTAGCCATTTAATTAATATTTTAATAAAAGAAATACATTTGAAAAAAATACATTTGCCGATATTACAATCTTAAAACAATGTAAATAATATATAATAAAATATATAGCGGGAGAGTACTACGTATATACATAGAGTACAAAATACAAGCAAAAAGACTGCAAGCTTCTTATCACAAAGAAACATTTTAATACGCTTATGAACTTAATTCTTATTAATTGAGCTTTGGTTTTACCAAAAAAATATGATTTCACTTGATAGAAATAATATAGATGTCTTAGTTTAACGACTAAATAATTTCGTTAACAAAAGCATATAATTAAAAGAAATTAATTTCATTTAATATCTTGGATTTTATGAAAATGTACAGTAATAGTATTGAATTATTTTTATTTAGTACGTAGCTTGCAAAAATGGCTTTATCCAAAAGAATTGTTGTGTAAAATAGACGAGTTCTTGACTTGTAGTAAATCGTCTGTCACTGGAAAATCACCCGATATGAATCATATACGCATTAGCTAACACACAGACTACTATAAGACTTATAAATTCCTCTTCTTCTATCTGGCAATTTCCCAGCTTTAGCTAGGGTCCGCCTTACATGTTGTGAATAGTTTTGGATAATTGTTTTTACTACCGGCCACCTGACATCAACCCTCTTTGGGAATACTTTAGTCAGTGATGTCTAATTAATCTATACTAATATTATAAAGCTGAAGAGTTTGTTTGTTTGTTTGTTTGTTTGAAAGCGCTAATCTCCGAAACTACTGGTTCGAATTGAATAATTCTTTTTGTGTTGAATAGTCCAATTATCGAGGAAGGCTATGGGCTATATAACATCACGCTACGACCAATAGGAGCAAAGATATAGTGGTAAATGTGTAAAAAACGGGAGAAATTATTTCATCTTTGAAGCCTTCCGTTGCGTGCGCCGTGAAAACGGTTCAAGATACACAAAAAATATGTGTTAAAGAATAATAGCTCTTTCAATGATCTAAAAAACAGTCCACGACAGTATATGTCTATCTTTTAAGATGAACTCACAAAAACTGTTTTTATGGTACCTAATTTGGTCGAAATAATTTGTTTAAGTTGTACCAACATATTAATCTTTATTCAAATAAACAAATAAATATGTTGTTGGTTAAGAGTACTTCATTGTGAATTTAAAAAAACAGGTTTTATCCTGAAAATTCTACGGGAACTCGACCATTCCGAAAACCCCGCAAGAACGGGAACTATGTGGGAAGAATCAAAAATCTGCCGGAAGTCACTATTCCACCCGGACGGAGTCGCGGCAAAAGCTAGCACTCTTATGAAGTACATACTTATGACTCGGAAAAATCACTTTGGTACCTGCCAGGATCGAACCCCGCCCTCATGTATGAGAGGCGGGCCTTTTAACCACTAGGCCACCACTGACTTAATAAAACTTATAATTTAATTTTTTTATAAACCTTATAATCTAAAAAAAAATTAGTATAGCTTGGGCATTTCTCAAATCAAAAGTTGGCTACAGGAATAACTGTTTATAAATTTTTTTAAAGTATTTTTCCAACACATCTAAATAAGTAATAAAATTATTCTTGAAACTCTACTTAGTCATAAAGGGCAAAGATGTTAAGAAAATCAAAATAATTGCAGGTTAAACAACGATAACAGCTTTTCTGATAACAAGAGTAGTTGACAAGTGAAAAATTATTATATATGATCTTGGTATAAAATTTCATATTGCTCATATTGCACGCCAGCTTTCAAGTCGGAATTTCTCTTTCATAAATAAACAAATAAATTGTAGAACGTTATAAAATGAAAGAGTTTAATTTAATACTCAATCAAAATTATATTATCGTACTTACTTTTAAAGTAAAATCTTACCATATCATAAATTTGGATTAATTATAGTACGGAGGTTTTTTAATAAATATAAAAGGTATAGAAGGTATAGAGAATTATTTAAATATAACATTATTTTTGGTATTAACTTTCTTATTTGTTAAATTTGACCAGATATATTATTTATAATCTGATTATTTAATTTAATTAGAACAATCACAATAGCTTGTTATATATTGATACGTATCCTATAACTGTAATATCCAATTAAATCGTACCTATTAGATGTCAGAATGACGAGTGTCAGATTGTTAATTGTCTCCCTCCAGTACACACAACTTAGGGTAAATTCAAAATTATCTCTTGATACCTTGTGGTATGATTCCCAATCAATTTTGAACAATGATTTTAATCATATGGTTATTACCGATGTTCTTGTACCCTAAGAATTACACCTGTATTACACTTTTTTATTATTTTCTTTTTATAACCCCATGCCTACATATTTTATTTTCATATCTAAATATTCATTTGAAATTGTTTATAACATAAAATATTTTTTAACGATTTCTTAAAACTTTTCATTTTCAAACCACAAATACCTAGAAATATATACACCAAAAATATCGCTTTAAGATTGCTTGCAACATCTTTGTTGATTTAATATAAAAGCAACTGCTTAGAATTCGGCATGAAACCCTCCTATCTCTACGCGTTCCTTCGATATTTGCACAATATATTTCACTAACAGATATTCTGAAAGCCCCGAGCGAACCTTTATCTTTATTTTATAAAGGATCTTTTAGAGCCAATTATCTGTTTGAATTTACTCTGTTTCACTGATTAGGCCTTTAAAAATGGTAAAGATAAGAAAATTTTACACGTAAAGCTCATTGTAGTATTGACATAAAATGATTTTTACATCAATTATACGATTAACGTTATTTTTATTATGTAATCAATGACATCTTCCACTTAGTTGTAGTCCTCGATTAATATATTAGACTTTATTTTATTACGTAAATCTTTTTTATTGAACGTTTTCTGTCGTCGTTTCATATATATGTATACTAAACTTTGTTCATAGTTTCCGAATATGTAAGTTTAAATTAATTGATTTAATATATGAGCACAAATGAAATTGATTCCACTGAGTTACCAGTTTCGATTTCAGTCTGCCCAATATTTATTTAACCTAAATAAGTATCTTTATTTAATTTTCGAGGGTCTGACCGTTTTCGCATTAAGGCATTAAATTCATTATAGTTCTAGTTCAACAGAAGATTTATTTTTTATGTATTTTGCGACGTTGATACTTTAAACCGTTGATTAAATTATGGAAAAAAAAAGTAATCTTTACATTACCTTACAATGTAACGCTTAAAAAATAAGTACTGAAAATCACAATAAATATGCAGTATAATGTGTATATGTATAGAGATGACCAATAAATTATAATAAAGTTTATTATAATTTTATCAACGAATGTTTCTACAGCACGAACAATCTTCCACTAAAAAGGTAACATTATATTATTATTAAGACACTTTCCTGAGGAATCCTATTTTATTGAAAATTTATTGCAGTTTTATATAATGTACTGCTTGTTCGGAAAGATAAATATTTCACTTTAACCTCTAACACTTTTGTTAGTATAAGTAAAATTTATGTTCGCTTTTCTTATATAAATGTGGGTTTCAGTGAAATATATTTTTACTTACCGTACAATATAGTAAGGTTACAGTGGTAATTGACAACATTTTGTTGTAATTTAATTTAAAAAAATCACAACATAAATTAGGCGGAAACATTAAAGATGATACCATAGGTCAAATGGATCTAGTAAGTTTTTGCCAAAGTCAAAAAAACTTGTAAGCATAGCTTCAGGAAAAGCCTCAAAACTGTTAATAAATAAAGGAACATAGATTGGTACAGGGTCATAGGGCTAACAACACATTTTAATAAAAAAAATTAACCAGATATTTCTTGAAAAAAATCACTAGATACCTTAAAAATTCACAGATATATTTAATTATAAATTGAAACTATTTGTTATGTCTAAAAGAAAATATTGATATTCATGATAATTGTTAAAATTAAAACGAACTTAAAGACTGTTTCAAAGGAAAATAGAACTGTGTTTGAATTTTGCTATAAATATGACCTTTGGACGCACGACTGAAGAATTCTGTGAGTGCGGACCATTGAAGAATGTGATTATGAAGAACCTTCGAAAAATATAAGAGTTTTATTTTAAATTATCATAGAAAGTACTAAAAGAAATGACATTAATGACGTCAGCGAGTCTGGCGTCTCTTTAAAAACAACGAATTTTGTATTAAATCCGATATATGCATACATTTAAGATACAAAGAATTTCAATGCCTTAGGATTATAATTACGTCCTATTAAAACTTCCTTACATTTTATTCAGCAAAAAAGCTACATCTTTACTTATGTACTATAATATATTTGAAGCAATATGAACGAAATAGAATAATAAAGGTGATAAAACGGAAGCGTTACCAACATATTGTCGACTATTTTTTATTTTATTCTCCAACTTTCTGCTTTGTGGTAAATCTGATAAAGGTTGTCCCTTTTAAACAACATGTTTGTTGTACTTCTAAACATTGTCAAACAAGATGTACAAAAGTTGTAAATTAAAATATGAATTAACTTTACGAACTATATAAATACATGGAAATTAATTTATACTTTATGACTATCTGAACATTTTTAATATTTTTTAATTACTTTTTAGTCAACCAGAGATTTTTGCAACAACAACACATTCCATTATTCTACAATACTCATTAGATTCATCTCTAAGTATTTTTAGGTATTTTAGGTAAGACAAAAGTATTGATGTCACGAAATCAAAGGCATTTTTTATTTTGTAGCTAGTAATTTCTCTTACATATTTGTATATCAGTCGCATTGTCAAATAATATTTTACTAATTTGGCGCCCTTTTCTAAGTTTTTTACTAGAAACGTTTAAAAATTTTCAGTACATATATTAACTTTACAGTTATAGGAATCCTCTATATAAATTGTTTTATATAAATATAACATTTAATAAAATATGTAAGTTATCAAAACCACTAAAATTTAAAGTAAGGCTAAAATGAAACTTCACTTATTATTTTTCAAAATAGTTGAATAACATAAAGACAGATATTTTAAAATAAAAATGAGTAATTACAATTTAGGACTTAAGAAAACAAAACAAAAACTAAACCTCAAACCATAACAGAAAGCGCCTTTATATCTTGTCGAGACTTAAACATAATATCAGATCGAGCCAAGATAAGTAAGCGATAGATAATAGCATTTCCCTTGTGAAACTATATTCACAAACAATTTTTTTTCTTTATATACGAACTTTGTTATGTGTTACACTGTTTAAAATAATTATATATAAAATTTGCCACCGCTACCTCTTTAATATTCTTGCTATTAACAATTTACACTTCGTGTTTTATTCATTTCAAAGCTGAATAAGTTCATTATGTTTTTATTATGTTTCCAATATCTTATCCTCTACCGTATGTAACGAGTGATTTATTAGATATGCTAATTTAACTTATTTATAAAAAGTTTAATTAATAGCTTTATAGAAATAAGCCCTTAAAATTTTATATGTCAATTTGAAAAAGATACATATATTGCAAAATTTTAAATTCTAAATATAATTGCATTTATTTTTCTTAACTTTATAGGTACAAAAGATATAATGTGCTTACTGAAATACAAAAAAAAAATCTGGATAAATTTAAATATATATCTATTTCAAATCTTACATATACTAATAAATATATTTTGTAAAATCTACTTTACTGGCAATAAAATCCCTACTGAATTTATAATTTGATTGTTACAGGATATAATTACCCAAAATAAATTATTTAAGGTATCAGTCGAAAATTGTGATTTGGTCATTATATAAATGTCCTCAAAATGTATAATTATATTTAGAAAAAACCTCTAGCCTGTGACTTATTCTTTATTTTCAATATTAAATTCTCCTCTTTATAACAAGGGATTGTGGTAAAAACCCTATCTGAGACTATTGAATGTTCAATTAAAGCAAAATTATATTTACAAAACTTCTAGGCCGAGCGTATTTTAATAAAACCATAAGTATTTCCCTTTCTCTATCTTACAATACTTGTTTTAATTTAAAACATAGTTATGGACTTCACTCGAGGGAATTAAATCGAAGCGAATATTCAATTAGTAATGCTTTATATACGTATATACCTATTCAAGTTAATAAGAAAACCAATTGATGTTCAGCGATAAGCTTTTTCTCCCTTAGGGTTAAATGATGCTGGCTAAATCAGAAACTTATTTTGCTGTTTCATTAAATTAAATTACTGATAATTTCTTTATTAAAAAATTACAATAAAATACGAGCCAATAATTCAGAATACAATGAAAATGGCTTCTGCAAACAGACCCACAATAAAATTCAATATATATATGTAATTGTTTGCATAACTGAAACTCATGATTAAATCTGAAAGAAGTATATTTGATAATGTCGATATTTTTTGTATATTATGAAAAATGTTTATAATTATTCAGTGCAATCGGTCTTGGAATTTAATAGTTTTTGAAAACATTAGATCTTTTTTATTAGAATTTTAATGAATTCGTTTTTCTGATAGATAGCTTACACAAAAACGGTAAGTTATGTTAATGATAGTGGTATCAAGATTGAAAAGTTGTATAATGGATTTGCTAAGCTATAACTATTATGTTATACATATGAGTGTAAGCCATTTCCTATACAGAAACCAACGTACAAATCGCTCACCGCCTCGCATTCTTCGATTCTGAAAATTGTTTGGTAAACCCTAGCTATCTCGATATCATTCTGTTAGTTGATTGTTTTTTTTTTCATATGTCAAAGGGACAAACGAGTTGACAGCCTAACTGATTGAAGGTAGTTACCGTCGTCCATGGACATCTGCATCATAAGGAGTGTTGCAGATGCGTTGCCGATCTTGGTATTGGAAGGGGGGGAAGAAAGTATGAGAAAAAGAAAAGGATTAAAAACTATTTCTCGCCAATCTTTTTGAGAGGTTGGTACTTAGCAGGTCGAGCCAGCCCATATTCGATCTGTAGTAAGTAATTTGACCGTCTTAACTACAAATTACCAAAACCTTTGAAAATTGTTCTTGTTGGTTGGATTGCTAGTATAATAAAATTTGGTTGTCTTTATAGCCAGCACTAAAGGATGGTGATTACTGAACCTATTGTATGAGTAATTCATCGATTGGTTTTGGGCAAATAACTACAAAAATTATGAGACTATAAACTAGCCGTTGAAATTGAAATATCAGGTAGAATTGCTTATTTTTAAAAATAAAATTACTTTTTTTTTTTTTTTTTATGTGAAAGGGGGCAACCGAGCAGACGGCCTACCTGATGGAGGTAGTACCGTCGCCTATGGACATCCGCGACATAAGACATGTTGCGGATGTGTCACCACCCTTGATTATGGAAGAGGGGGAGGAAAAATGGGAATGGGGGGAAAAAGGCAAGGGGTGGGAAAGGATGGGAAAAGGGAAGGGCAACTACTTTAATTGTTATTATTATAATAATATAAGTTAACTAATATTAGTTTCATGAATTCTGTTATCAAACATAACAAAAAATTATTTAGTTAAGATCATAAAATCTCTTCATAAATATTATTAAAAACACTTTAACTGAATTATTTATATTTAACGGTTAACATTAACTAATATATCACGCCTGTTATTTTAAACCAATTTTTTGAATTATATAAATAAATTTAGACGATTAGGAATCATAAGACCAAAACTTATCCGATACATGTTTTAATCTTGCAAATTAATTATAATCAAATTGTTTATACCTGTTTATTTTATAACTTATAAAAGATTTATTTCTTATATAAAAAGCTATAGTATTATTGGCTCAACTTGATCAAAAATCGAACATCAACAGAGTGTAATTAAAAGATTGTATGAATTAAAAAAATAGGCCTTATTTTATTAACTCCTTTGAAAATCTTTGAAAAAGATTTGCTACTTGGAGTAGCATTTATGAAGTAGATTAAATTTTCAATATTAATATTTACAGAAACACAGATATAAACGAGTTCCACACTAAGTATAGCTTTATATGTATGTAGAGACATCCTAACCCTTCGAAAGAATCGTAAGTCGTGATGTGAAAACGTCAGAGAGCTCTTAAAACTCATTGAGGATTTTCCTTTTCAAGAGGTATTACTGTCCTTTCGGCTTCACCCATTTATATTCTCCAACAATATAATATTTACGAAAAGTAAATTTATTTTGAAATAAAACTAATATAATCAGAAAAAGCAGTTATGTATCATAGATTTATAACAAATAATATAATCAATAGTAATCATATATTTTTTTTTTAATTTTAATTCTCTCAGATTCATGGTAACAGTGACACAAAATGATTTTTTTAAATGTAGCGAATAAGAGTAAACAAAACTGAATCCCCGACTCTAAATGTGAAACGTATTTCTCCATTCTATTATATTTCGTTAAAATAAGAAACATCTAGTACATGGCGTTTTAAAAAAGAAACATATAAATTTTATAAAGATAAATGTTACAGTTTTCACTTCACATTCGTTAAAAAACTTCCAACTCTCAATTTTGTAAATCTTTGCTAGTATGATAGTAACTATTTCTTTTTTTATTGTAAATTATCGTCTTTTACAATATGACCTTATTTTAACTTATTCTTATAATTTTATTGTTTTTATAATTATTCGCTTTCAATTTATGTGTTGTTTTTATCAATTAATGTTGTTGTTTTTTTCTTTTTGTAGATGTAATTTAATTTAATTAGATTAAGGTGTTGTTGATAAAAACTTTTTAGACAATGCTGTGAACAGCTGTAATAGGTGTACATATGGAGACTATACTTTTGGCTATATTTTTGTGGAAATGTTGCATATGTGTACTGTTGGTGTTCCTAAGTAAATAAATAAATAAATAAATAGATAACAGTATTACTACAAAAAAGCTACAGACCTGAAACCTGATAAAAATGTAAAAACTATTTTTGGTTACACTGAGACATGACCTCTCTGTGACTTTATTTAACCCTCACATCTGATGTACGTGATTCCATTATTTTGTGATTAAAATATCTAACCGAACTACAATAGAACCCATTTGGAATAAGGATTTATAAAACAATATTTCATTTTAAATATTAAAATTTCTTGTCAAGTAAATACTATGATAAGAATAAAAGTCAAAACGACAAAGTTGATTAAAACTTCGTTTTTTTATAGGCCCTTTAATAATATATTTTTTTAACAAATTTATAATTAGCTTACCAAAAAATCGGATAGAAATACCTTCTAAGTATTTTATCCTCCATTACCTTAGCTCTTAGCAACATTAAAGAAATATTTTTAGTTACGGCTCAGTGTTACTGTATATAGCCAGTAGCCGCATTAATCGTCAGTAAAGCGAATAAATCACTTCCCAATATCATTTTCTATTCTTCATATTTATACACTAGTTGCCGATACTTATAACAATACAAAATATATTTGTTTAGATAAAAGACATGCCTACAATAAAGTCCTTAAACCGCAAAAAAATAAAAGCCATATCCATCAAAAACATAACAATCCATTTTCAAATAAAACTCTGACCTGTTGTTTACTTTTAGCAGATGATTTTTCAGAAATAATCCCTCGAAATAAGTGATTGTTATAAAAGGATATACATTTAACATTTAACATTTTTATAATGTATTTTTGTTAAAGAAATGTGGAAGATAAATGACTGTTTTTTATGAATTAAATCAAATTATTTGTAATATTGAATGTATATAACTTAACAATGATATGAAATAATATTTCAATGAAACAATAGGCAATTGTTGAAGATGAAATGAAATTCCTAACAATGTGATTTCACATAAACAATTCATAGATAAGTATATTTTTAACTTTGAAGTGTCTTATCAGTGATTCCAAGTGGTTCGTATACTAGGCCGTATTTGTGATAACAGTAAATAATGATTTACATCGATGGCAATCAATTGATATCACGTTGCAAGTGTTCTGTAAACTACACATTGTCATTGTAACTACTATAAAATATTTATATCTACTTCAAGCAATCTGTTAAACATATTTAATGATTAAATATAACATTGAAATGGAAAAACAAAAAAGAATAATTCTGAAGTATAAATATTGAATAATTTTTCCATTTTTTTAACACTAACAGTTTCCAGTATAGCTAAATGATTCGTTATAGTAGGACACCAAAAGTTAAATATATCACAATATATTTAAGCAAACTTTAAATTAAGCAAACTTTTGCGAATTTATAAACTCTGTAAGTAAGAGTTTGTAGGTTGTAATCTCCCATGACAAAGTCGATTATTCGAAAGCCAAAAAAGGAACAAAATACTTAGGGACATAATAAAATATTCAGGCAGAAACGTGTACAGCAATTTTGCTAATAATTCTTCTTGTTATATTAAATTATTAATTTACATGCATAAGAATCGAGTTAAGGACTTTATCTCTTTTTTGGATTAGATAAATAGAAAGTTAGCTTATAATTTTAATAAATACAAGAGTAGATTTTTAACATGTACCCTTTCGGCTAAATCTACCTCTAACTTCCAGGAATATCCTTTCAACAAAAAAACCTTACAGTAACAAAACAAAATAACAAAGGAATTTCAAGAAAGTTATTTATTAACTCCAAAAGAAAAATTAGAAGTTACTTCTTTATTTAATAAGAACTTTGTTCCACATCGCCGAGTATGTAATTTGCTTACAAATAAAACCATTGTGAACTGATAAAATAACAAACATAAAGAAGGCACACACAATGATTGATAGATTCTTTTCTGTAGCTAAGATTTATAACCAAAATCTGTATAGTAAATTGTAAGCTGTCTTGTTACTAATGAGACATGGTATTGAATGAATGAATCAACAATATTTGCGTCCATTTTGCAAAAAATTATATGAAAATCAATGATCTCATATATTAATTAACATAAAACTCAGAATAACGACACATTCCCTCCAAAATATAATCCAAAATCAACAATGTATTGAAAGATCTCCCTAAGAAAAACAAAGTTGCCTCTATGTAATGCGTAATATTCTTATCTGCTGACTAGTAGTATCATACGAAATGTTTCCCAGGTGGACAGGAAGTATTTGTTTGCATATATTGAGCCTCCGACTGACCCAAGGGGTGGAGTGAGTGGTCAGCAGAGGGTTAAACAAGGCGAGCGTATGGATTAAGGATTTATGCGTATCCTAATACCATTCACTATGGTAGGCATTAAAGTCTTCTAAGATCACTACCTCTGGGCTGGGATACCTCTTTAGAAAAAATCTGAAGCCTCCTAGCAATAACAAGGCCAACTTTGTCATCCCTGGCTTCTGAGGGACGATATTAAGATTGGAGTAAATACCCCTCGTGGTGAAAAAGTCCATTATAAATTGGATGGAGGTGTCGCTGTAAAAACCGTTATCTTATTATTTTTGATAGCCTTAGATTCTTCTTCTTTGGTTTCGGTTATAGGCATTATGGAAGGATACTGATGGTCCAGTAACATGCCTTTCAAAGAGCTCAGGGTAGCATTTTGTGTTTCCCTGTTACAAGATACGCAGGCCCTGATTCCGGACTTGGGCTAAGGCAGCACAGAAGGTCATCGCACCCATCGATAGCCCGGGAGAGGAAATAGTAACCGTCTTTCTCACTTATCGGACGAAACATTAGCTTTAAAGACTACTTGACGGTAATCTTCTGTGAGAGGGTGGTTCCTACTTTAGGGCTCTAACAGGCACATTTTCACCCTGTCGTTACTTGTGCACCACTAAAATTTGTGTTATAATATTGAAAATGTAATTTTTTAAATAAGTACATCAATTTAAAATAACTAGGCCAAATCAGCAACCATTTCAATATTTATTTTAATCCGACCAAATACTATACATCATTAGAATGAATGTTATCAGAAAAATAAGAAATCTAATTATAAATTTCTTTATTTCTTAATCTAATCTATTTCTTAATCTTAATTCACTTAAATTCATAATTTGCAACCAAAAATGTTTTTCAAAAGCTAGCTATTAGCTATCAAAGATTGTTAGCTGCCAAATATTTTCCATCAATCAAATAAATAAATAATTTTTGACATCACAAAGTCTGTCAGTTATTAATAAGAGTAATTTTGTATTTGCTACAATATTTTTTTTATTATAATGTGATTTAGGTAATTACAAAACGAATCAATGGAAAATCATTATTTAAATAAAACTAATATTTTTCGGATTTTTTTTTTCAAAAAGTACATGCTTTCGACGTTTCGCCGCTTTACAGCAACTGTGATCATGACATGATATTCACATCTTGTCTGCTCGTGATCACGGTTTCTGTAAAGTACCCGAAACGTCGGGAGTAGGTACTTTCTGAAAAAAAAAATTACGTAATACATCCGAAAAATATTAGTTTCATTTAAATGAACACTCGCGAAAATCTTAGATCTCATTAAATTATTATTTATCATTAATCAATTAACAGCAGTGTAACATTGAATTCATCTTTGTTTACCTACAGCGTTTTATATTAGTCAATAATTTTTAAATGGCATGCCTTCTCTTTTAACAATTACAAATTTATTTCAAAGTTTAGTAAGAATTTCAACAACAATGAATTTATAGTATAAATTTGTTTATACAAAACAATGATATTTTAGCTTTTCGTCAGTACATATAACTATATTATGTACGTGTATTTCTTATTTTTAACATACTACACAACGTTTTGATTACTTTTCGCTAATCAATATCACGAACAGACAAGACGGAAGCACCTTTCAGTTATTCTTATTTTTTTTTTCTACCACGAAAGATTTCATAATTTTCCCACTTACTGATTCGTCTTTAAGATCAGATATTATGGTAATTTATACAGAGTTTTAAAACTTTTATAAATATTTGATATTGTCCGGTCATTTTCACTATTAAAATTTTGTTATTTTACTTTTAATAGCATAACGGTTCAATCTCAATATTATATGTCTATAATCGTACCTACAATGACAAGCCATAGTTACTTTATACATGTTCTTTCTTATTGTAAAGGAATGTTAATCTTAAAGAGTGTCTGGAATTGGTTCACTTTTATGTGTGTTCTATGTATTTTTTTACATACACATTTATCAAGAAATTTCTTATTTCGTTAATAGCATCCGGCACATCATATGATTTTATGGCAACTTGTCGATTAACTGAGACATGCTTCACATATATAGCTTACAGTTGATGGTGGAGCAAAGTGGATACGACATGTTACATAATTTTACACAAACCACAGATACACTTACTTGAAACAACTGGGATTCCTTCTTAAAAATATAAAATGCTACGTCATTAACTTTCATATCATACTTTCATAACAAAATACAGTTATCGAGTTCTGCTTACATCTAAATCAGTACTCAAGAAATGTATGAAATCATGTAAATAAATAAGACAAACAGATAGACAATTTTATCTCCTCTGGTCATAGTTATAGTTGCTGTAAAGAAAGCAAACCGTGTAATAGATTTTAAATATTAAAATTACGGAGTATAGTTTATGGTATTATAGTTTTATTAAAATAATATGATTTTATTTTCTTTAATTTATACTTAATTATTTACACTGCATTCTATTTTTACATTAAAAGAATATTGCTTAAATATTTAATCTAATTAGTAAAATTGTCTTGTGTTGTTTTTCAAAAGAATTTCTTTGTACTAAGTGAGTTTTGTGTTCACAATAAGATTTTTTGAATAAACATCGACCCTGCAGAAACATAAAAGCTACCTTTTCGTCTATTCCCATACAGCAATAACAGTTCTCTGAATATAAACAGCACATGTGACTAAATGGGCTCAACTGTACGGTTACACTGGTGGCCACTTGTGAAACATCTCCAAATATTTACATCCCTTTTTATATAAAACGTACGATAAATAGAAAAGGACGTGGTATATAAAGAATTCCAGTCTTCGATTTTTTGCATTAAATAAATAAAACAGAAATCCGACGATGAACAATTTAATTGTATTGAATTTTTTACCAAATATTAGTTCTTATTTTTATCTAATAATACATTGCGTTAAAATAGAAAGGCTTCTTAAGTAAGCTTTTATATATTGCGATCAAATTTTCACCACAATTCAACTCTTTTCATCTGATACATCAAAGGATATTGTAATGCTTTCCCTTCTGACGTATTATCTGTCGATATACAGAAACTGATAAACAATGTGTGGTGGTAGGAGAGTGAAAAATAGTTTTTTTTTGTTAACTATCATGATATTTTAACAAATTATACAATATTACGTACTTTATAAAATCTCAAATAGATTATGTTTATCCTAAACATCATAATATTTTATGATAACTTTTAACTGTCTACAACAAATAATAATAGTTTTTACATTGATTCTAGAGCGCACTCCTAAAAATTAGGTCGCAAACTTGTAATAAATATTGACAAAGTCATAAAAAATATTTTTACTTAACAGTTGACCAAAGTCAACAGATAAAAAAATATTTATTGATCCTTCAAGTGTTTATATTGAATTAACAAAACATAAGAATTGAGAACTTCTTTAACTTTCATATTTTTTGTGTCAATATTTTTTAATATTGCGTTGAAAATTGTTAGATTTGTTTTGTGATAGAAATCCTTGGTCGACATTATAACGTTTACCTAAATTCCTGGTCGCAATGATATCTTTCGCTTAACAGGAAAGCCTCCCTAGAGGTATAATATAAACATATTTTCATCTCTTGTGGCCGTAATAATGGTTGCTACAAAGTATCTAAAACGTCGGGTGTATGTAGTTAAAATAATTAGTAATAGTGTATCCGACTTTATTAGTTTTATTCAAATTAGTACTTGCAAAAGTCTTAGATATCGTTATTATAAAACCTTTCGAAATTGTTGCAAAGGAACAGAAAATGTTGAAATTTATCTGATATTTCAACTATTTTAATTTTATATTTGAGATATATTTCTCAATCCTAATGTGGCATTATTCCATTTTCTGCAAAATATACGGAATTGTTTGGAATATTCTGGCACTGTTTTCAATGTCCTATTCGTCTTGCCGGATAATCTTTATGATTTTTATGATAAAAAACTCCAGTTACGAGCCAAGAAACTAACCTACTTAAGGATAAAGAGAAATTGTTAGCATGTTTTGAGTTGCAAAACATAACATTTTATCGAAAACATTTCTTCGAAAAGTTTGAAGTCATTCCCTTATACTGAAAATATATTATGTGAAGATAATATTCATATATAACATTTCTTTTCGTATTACAACATGATTCTGAAACCTTGAGATCAAGTTTGTATTAATATCATTAGAACACTGTCTCTTTTTGAAATAAAATAAAAATAGCAAATCTTTTAAATAACTATCTTCTATTTGTATAATGACAGCAAAACTGTTGTATTTAATAGTAATCTGCCACAATGTGCGAGGGCACTAAAAATATCTGATAGGCCACCTTAGGTGTGCCGCGATGTTCTCTATAAAGAATTAACATTTTTACCATGCATAGTCATCCATATTTTAGTTACGAGGTACCCGAACAAGTATAGTCACATTCATGTATATGCATGCAAACGTTACAAGTCATATAAAGACTTGTTAAAATAATCAAAAACCAGGAAGCTTTTTTATCATATTTGATTGATTAACTTTAACAAAATATTCGAAATATTTCGCCAAATTTTAATATTTCAGACAGTTGCTTGTTTCTTATTTTATTTAAATCGACGTTTGTGAATAAATTTAATTCTCTTCAGTTCAGCTACTGTAACAATCATTCCCAATTATTTTACGGTATCCATTTTCTTGTCAATTCTTGTAAAACCCTTTTTTGGGGTTTTCGTTTTCCAATTTATTTTAAAGTGAACTAAAATTGTTTTGTCACTCATATCGAATAATGCTTGCTAAAGCTAAAAATATTTACAATGGATCCACGTTGTCGCTTACCGTTAATACTTTATCAATTGATTCTGTTGGTCGCGCAGTTTGTTTTATATTTGAAAATCCCCAGCATGAAAACCAAAAAGAATATTTTTTTATATAAACCCTTCCCCATGCATGTAAATGATATAATCCTTTAAACTTTTTCTGTACATATATGTAATGCTTTTATTTTAAATAACTAAATCATAAAACTGACATTCATGAAATTGAGGTTTTAAACAATTTAATTACTCATTCGGATTTCAAATACTCAAGCCTATATTGAGAATTGACATTCCTATCAAATTGTCAAATTATTTGACATCAAAAGGGGCAATTCGACGAAATGTCGATTACATTTGTATCTTTTAAACAAAAGTATTTCTGTTATGTCGCTTTTATACAAGACTTTACTTTAATAAATCTATTACTTACTGAAATTAGGCACGCGTCTATACACTAGTAGATTTATCAGCAGTTCAAGCAGATTTATTCTCTCCGTTTATAATATTATATATCATAAATAGATACCAAATATCGTAAACAAGGAAAAGAAAAGCGTTTATTGTCTGTCGAAACATACATGTGACAAGAACATATCATAACAGTACATCATAATGATCTGAATGAATGTATCATTATTGTACCGAAGAACCAGTGTACAATAATGAGCTCTTGGAAGGCGGTGCCACAGAATTGGTGTGTATTAGAGAACAAGAGATACTAACAATGTGTTCACCATTGAAGAGACTTGTGACATCTTGTTATGAGTTATTTTTAACCAAATATGTATAACTTGATTTGAAGAAGCGAAGTGTTTTTATGACGTTAATTTCAAATCGTAATACAGGAAAACTCTTAGTTATTTGTTGTTATCAAGACGATACAGATAATAACTTAACCTAAACTGAATTTTGTTTAACTATAATTAGTAACAAAACTAAAAATATAGTCATTCATATTGAAAAAGCTTGTAATAGATACAAAAGAAATAATAATATATTTGTTAATTTTAAACAAATGAAGAGGTATAAGGTACCATTAATAAACACCCTGTATAATCTTAAACCCATTATTATCTCTGGTCATTCCATTATTGTTTGTGGTAAACAAACGTCCACACAACGTACTAGAATTTCGTTCAGACGTCTCAAGATTTATGAGAAATTCATGACACAACAGCATCAAAATCTAGTTTAATATGAAATAGCTGGGTATTGTCTTACACATTGTACGACCTTTATACTGGAGAGAGCATATTAAACTTCATACAATTTGCTTTGTCATATTACGATCCAATTGAACTATAAGAAAGAATATTAATAAAAGCGTCAAGAGATAATAAAATTGAAAATAAATATTCAAAAATCTTAGTTTAAGATGTATTTTAAATAAAACTGATACATTCGCATTTTGCTAAAAGATAAAAAAAAATTTTTTGGAACACAAAGCGAAAAATATTTAACATGCGTTTTCAACGTTCACTGTTATGTGGAAATCACGGTAAATTATTATTTCAGTTTGCAATAATTTTCTATACATACACTCAACTATATGTATATATAGATATATGAAAAATTTGTAATTTTTACTATTTAATCATAAGTGTTCTTTCTTGTTCTTTAAGTAAAATATAAAAAAGATCCATAGAACAATTTATATACTATTCAGTTTGTGTAAAGTATATAATTAAGAAGATTTTAATATATGAAAAAACACCTCTTATATTTATAATATATGTAAAGCTATTTCAATCTTTGGTACGTGACAACGCAAACCGCAAGATTCCTATAACATCGTTTCATGGGAACTAATAAAGTATGTTTTAGTGTTATAATCAATAGTTCAGAAGTTCAAAATTATCCTGTTATATTTTAATAAGACTATTTTATATATTACAACCTATTTAATATTATGATAAGGTCAAACTGACATGATTGTATGTCTACGCTGAATTTTATGAAAAATCTGTCAAGATGTATTATAGAACATATAATATATATTAGTTAACATAACACGCTTGTAATTAATATTTACTTTATATTTTTAGTACGATTTATCAATTAGTTTTTTGTGTACATGAGCAGATAACACACTAGCTCTGGGAACAGAAAGAGATTTCACTCTCATAAAGGATCTATGAAAAGAATATATTAATCCTGGCGGCCCTTACAGGGATAATGAAAAATTGTTAACGAATTACTGCATTATCATTGGTTTTAAAGTTAATCAGATGTTTAGAAACCGGTGAGCATCGTGATCAAAGATTCCGTTAGGTACATACAGTCCAAGCTAATACATATAAGCGTGTTAAAAAGGCATATATCTTTATTATATTTGTAATAATCAAAAATTGTCTATATATTACATATTAAAAAATGTCCGTGAGTAATATTCATTCAATTCAAAATAATCATTCAATAATATATAAAATACAATTGTTTTATGGGATTAGTAAAATAACTCGAATGCGGCCAATTTAATATATTTTCAATCAAATTTATAAGTTTTCCTCTGTAATACATAAAGGCTTATTTTCACTCGTAATGATTCCATTTTCATAATTGCTACCGTATTTGAACGTTTTAACTCAGTATATAAAGAAAATAAAAAAACTTTATAGAGACAATTATAAAAGATAGAAGAAAGGTAACGCTGGTCACTTGATAAGTTTCAAAATAAAAACTATGAATTTTATTTTCTACTTTGATGATATTGTACTTGTAAAATGTAATCTAAAATTACGTGTCCTTGTATAAAAACCCCAGAAGGAACTAAAAAGTTAATACTTTAATCCTGGGACAGTTGGAAGGACAATAAGAAAGTTTTCGAACAAGGGATTTATTTCCCACTCCGCGAACTTTAAACACGAACATCTTCCAATAGTAAAAGAAACCAATTTTAATTAAAAAAATATCAAACATTTTGTAGTATGTAATATTTATTTAGGATACATTGATATTCAACTAACTCGACCACAATAAAAAAATAAACATTAATAATATCTTAACAGAAATTGAAAAAATATTATATTACACTTATACTTTTATTTGCTATACATATTTATTTACATAAAAAATAGAATGATCCGAAATCTGGGACGAAAGAGTGTGTCAACAGATCGTTTAAGAGAAATGAAACACAAACATTTCTGACTCAGTATACTGATTAATTATAATTAAATGTAAACATTTTTTGCCCTAAAAAAAGGAGATGCTGTTTTTTGTGGATTATGTTTTTATTTTGACTGTAAGTCTACACATTGGTAGGTGAAAATAGAAAAATATCTTAGAAATGCTCTCGTAGTCTGTTAGATTCATATGCTTCAGCCCTAATCCAGTCGTCTACCAGGTATTCAACTAGCAGAGGTCTCACACTCCTGGCTTCTGAAACTCTCACTGAGTTCACTCACAAGTATAGTGACTGTGGTAAACGGTACCATACCGTATGACCTGATTACCTTCACTCCCAGACCTTACATGAATACTTTAGCCTACGACATAGCCCAGACTCATCACTGTACATTGAAATGGAGCAGATGGTCTGATGATCTTCTGACGTTGAGTAGAAGTAATCCCAAGGCCGCCGCCGCCGCCACATTCAAAATATTTTTTTGGCAAAATAGGAGAAATTTGCTTCGATGCACTGTCCTCCTTTGAGGATATGACCCAAATACTTTTTTGTTCGAAAGGTCTTTCTAAGATCGTGTCAAACTCCATATAACGTCACAGAAAAGCTTTAGTGCACAAAAGTTTAAACACATCTGATGACTATTGAATTTGTATTTAAACAAACATTTATTAAATCTAAGAAAATCATTGTTAAAAAATATATTGAAAGGGGCTAAATTCTATAAAGAACAAAATACCTACATATGTTTACCGTTGCCAAACTTTTCCTTGAGGCGTATGTGAATTGTTAAAATTTTCCAACAAATTTCTTAAAAGAGGAAGTTTTGAGGATGGTTTCTTCCATAGAAAATGTATTAAATATTTTTTGCGCAATATAATATTTACGGAGGTCTGATTACAATATTAGCACCACGTATATTTAACTGAAAGTTTTACTGGTAATAAGAACATGTACTTTCATGTTATGTTAGTAGTTAGTTTCGTATGTCCACATGCTCTTAATTGCCATAATAATAATTTAAACTCTTCACTTCATATTTCGCTATAAACTCAAATAAATCAACTGTAAATTCTCGATATATAAAAAAACCTTTCAGTTTGTCTTGTCTAAGCCCGAACCTCTCAATAATAGTGCTTGTCAACAGAGCGATGAAAACAATCGAGACTTTTCTTTTAAAAATACACTTAAAACATATATCAAAATAAAACTAACAAGAAATAACTCAAACAAACTTACTATTATGAGAAAGTATCTAATATATATATAAATTATGAAAACTATATTTTTTTATAAGTATATTTTTATATATGTATACATGTAATGTATGTATGTATGCAATATGTAACCAATACTACCTAATATTCCATTAATTATATTTTATGCATTATCTTTTAAAATATAACTACAATTCCTTCTACTGAAGTAATTATCTCATACATTTATGTAGGAAACATCACATTTAAAGGAAACTATAAGAGAACACAAAAGAAATCTAAAAAGTAAAAATTCTTACGGCACTATTATAATAATTTTTAGGTAATGGCTATATTTATAAAAGAAAATGGGGATTTAAAAAGATTTTAAGATTCCCTTCCCGTTTCTTCAATGTAATAATAAGTGTCTGGCGTAAAATATTCCACTCATCTTTACGTCATGTGATGGAAGAAAAATGAATTTCTCTTAGTCTCGCTAAGACAAAACGGCTTAACCTTTTTGGATCTTTATAGTAATTTCACATTATTTTTTGTTATTTATTTTGAAATAAATGTTACTTTTTATGGATTTGGTAATAATTTATACTTAATTAAAGAGAATGTCTAAGTAAAATTATTTAGTAACTTACACTGAAATTAATTAAACTGAACTGGATTGTGGAAGTGACAAAAAGTTCGTCGTCACAGCTGTACTCGGAATTAATTCTTGAAATCTTTGTAAAAAAACAGTTTCATAGAAAAAGTATACATGTTTCGAAATGAAGAACACTGTTAAATGTTTTTCAATGCTTTCTTTCATACTTAAACTCACTAATCTTTGATATAGTTTTCATCATATCTTATGCATTGTCTATAATCATTGTTCTCTTGATTATAATTAGTTTTAAATCTAATAATACCTGGTTAAGGCTCTTAATTATTCCCTTTATAAACCAATTACAGATCTTATTAGATAATCCTTCAAAGTGTTTGATTAATCTTCTTGAATTGACAGATCGACGGCATCCGTTTACCATTGAGCTTATTAACATTGACGTAGACATGCATCTTTTAAGATCAGTTGTCAATACACTCAAATAGATTCTAGGAGCAACTATTCTATAACAAATCGAATGCGTTATTTGAAAATATCTTGTTACATTTTTGAATACAGATAGCTTGTTGTAGGAACAGAATAGAACAAAGAAGAACATACATTTAAGACTGTCAGAAATAAATCAATATTTGAAGCATTCAATATTTTCATATTTTACACAACATTATATATTAAAACATTTACCAAACGTCTAAACTTGATAAACATAATTCACTTTACATTGTCCATTTATAAACTAACTAATATTAACCTGAATGAAATATTTAAATAGATTCACGGTTAAATTACACTAGTTAGATAACACAAGTTTAACGGAGTTGTGACAGTCTAATAATGTTGAACAGAATCTCCTAGCACATAACGGATGGTAATTAATTAATCAGCAAGAGAAATTTACCATAAATGTAATATGACAGAAAATGTAGTTTAAGTTTTATTTATAAAATTTTAAATTAATATCTTGGACTATGAACAATTTTTTTTATCATTATGTAAATAGGAAACATATACTATTTTTCAGCATGTCTTTTCCATTTATAATACTATCATAGTGTGTTAAATACGATACAAGATTCTAACCACGGGTTTACTTTCGTTTTTAATGTATAGAAAAAACTATGTTCCCTTCCAGTTTGCGGTATTTACCGACATAAAAATTATATTAAGATTAATTTGAGTTTATTTGTATGATATAGTTGTAGATTTCCCACAAAATAATATTTGTGATAAAATATTTAATTAAATAAAGTAATATATTATTTCATGCTGATAAGTCAGTGGTGGCTCAGTGGTTAAAGGGCCCGCCTCTCCCGGCCCTCTCTCTGGCCCGGGCAAGTACCAATGTGATTTTTCCGAATCATATGTACTTTCTAAGAGTATTTAGATATCACTGATTAATGTTGATTCCCAAAAGAGGGTTGATGTCAGTCAGGCGGCCAGTCGTAAAAACAAATAGCCAAAAACTTTTCATAACATGTAAGGCAGACCCTGGCTATAGCTGGGAAATTGCCAGGTAGAAGAAGAAGAAGATTATTTCATGCTGATATTTAATCTGAGTATTTATCATAATCATATGTTATTCAGAATTACATATAAAATTTATGTGACAATACATTAAATGTATAGTTAAATCTATTGGCAATCTCATCTGGAATCTAAATGTATATTATGATACTGAATCAGCATTTTTGTGAGCATATTCTTTGAGTAGTACCAATAAATAATAATTAGTGCAGATTTAATCTACTAAGATAGTAGAGTCCAGCAGCAATATATTCAAAACGGTATGGAACGAATTAATGTACTTTAATATGTACTGTAATAAAATAACATATTTTGATTTCCTTCTTTACGCATCTTGTCAAATTTCATGACCGGGCGGAGGCTGCCTTGACGTTCCATCTCTCGCGATTGTCTAAATATGAAAAACAAATACGTCTTTCTCTTTGCAATTCAATTTACTCGATTCTCCACAAAGAAGCGAATCTGAGTATTTTGTTTTATTCTGTTATTTTATGCGTATAATGGAACGTAATAATGCGTAAAGAACGAATGTTCTAAAGGAAAAAGACTAACAGTCTGTCAGAATAAATATAACCAAAATGATTCTGTTTTTGGCAATTGAATTTCAGAACCCTAAAAATCTGAAAGTTGTTTTGGTCATGCCTCAAACACATTTCCTGCTTAAAATCACGAAATCTTTCGGATCTCATCGACGTTGGGACTTATCTACTCTATTGTTAGTTACTTAGTTGTTTCCAGTTTTGTTGTTCTAAGAAAATAACTCCTTTCTCCTTAAGGTAACAATACTATATTTGTAGTGTTTTCTAAGGAACTAAAGATACAAACTGTTATTAATAAAACAATACCAGTAAACTTCCCGTTGTGATGAATAAGATATTGAAAATATTTTATAAAATATGAAAAAAAGATCGACTGATATCGAAAGCGAGAAGTCTTGTATTATGAAAAATCTTTAATATTAAATTAAAATAATATAAAATAAATAAATTGTTAAATATAATCACATATCACACAAAAAGGAAAAGTAATTCTTAAAAAGAAATACTGCAATCGGAGATCAAATAAGAAAAAAGCTTTCGTGTTATTATCAGATTTTCAAAAAATTACTTGCGTTAAAGATTCAAAAATATTTCGAGTACATATATATAGCAATAATGGATATATTTTTTGTTACAATGGCAGGTCAGTGAACTTTGTATATGGCTTTGGAATATCGAGCACCTATTAACAGCTTTTTCTTTGTAGTTATAAGGAATCTGTAAGTCGACATTCATTAACACAAATTTTGAATAATACCAACTGTTATGACACTAATAATATAGCTTTAGATGTTAAATTAATCACGTGTTATTATATATAGAAAAGTTGTATCTATTATTATATACTCCGCTCCTAGCTGCGATCAATAGGTACCATTTACTTTTCCAGATAATATTTATATAATTACAGATATGTCTCTAAGTAACGAAGAAAGTTATTTACAATCAAGATATATTTTATTAATACTGAAATTGATTTCTTATTATTAATATTTATTATAATACTTTTAATACTAATGGTTCACAAGTATAAAAAAGACCTAATTTGCGATTACTTTGTGTCGTAATAACAGAACCAAAACTAAAAGAACAAAAATATTTTCGTCGAAATACTTCTAGACTCGAATTACAATCTAAAATTCCTAGAATTTGAAATAGTTCTTATTACAATTTTTTTTTTATTTTAAGAAATTTAATTCGCTTAAATGATTAAAATATCAAAAATTTTCCATTACCCGAAATGTCCGTTGTTATGGAGAAAATTGATGTTTTAAACTGATAAAATAAAAAGAAGCTTAAATTTTTATAGCTAAGTAGAATTGCCGTAGTCGTCTATCAAAATTGTTATGATTTTGAAATATACATTTAAAAAAGTATCTACGTCACTGCAATATAAAACTTAAATAGTAATTTAATATTAAGCAAATATGAATATGACCTAAGTCTAAAATTGCCTCGATAAAGCGTATGTATTATTTTTGATATTCAAAACAATACAAAGGTAATCGAACGTACAAAAAGGGAATTCTTATTGACCAAAAAAAAAATTTAAATTTTAAATCAGTAAAATCTGCTGTAGTTGAGTTAGTTTGATAAAATTTTATAAACTAATATATTTTGCCACTAAACTAAAAAGTTCTGGCTTATCATATTCATAATTCACGGAACGCGACACTGTAAAGGATTTCTGACACATTCTGGTGAACTACCTACAAGGAATAATAATTTTTAAATTAAAATATTTTATGTATAAAGATGTTGGTTTTACTACATATAATGCAAAGATACTGTAACAATTTTTGCGAAATAATTGTTAAAATTTTTGCTTAAAGTAAGGATTAATAACGGTGGTAATTAGGTCAAATTAAAGGAAGACATTCATAGTGTTACTAATAAAATTAACAAAAGACTTAATTACACCATAGTATCAACAGTGCCATAAAAAAAATATTCCCAATACACAGTAGAATGTAAGGAATAAAAGACTGTCCGTACAATAACCCGAATAAAAATTCACTTACATAAATATGTATAACAACGGTTTTAAATGACCTTGACTTTAGTCCAATTTCATGAATCGGATCATACTAACCATAATAAACATTTTACTTCTGTAGGAAAGATGGAATTTCTATGAATCTAATATTTTTCGAATTATACCGCGCGTATTTTATTTTTGTAAAAACTACACATAAACCCGACGTTTCAGTTACTTTTCAGTAACCGTGATCACGGGCAGGCTAGATGTGAATGAATCTCTATAGTTCTAAATACACCATATAGAATAATAAGATCAATTAAGCAGTCACGATACAGGACATGACAATTTCATATATTTTTAGGTGAATAATATACATTAAGACACCTTCATGATATCTTGCACTTGAATACGTTTGTCCACTATTACAATTGCCGCTGTATCGTACTTATTTGATCACTAGTTTTATTATATAGAGAAATATCATAAGTATTTCCGATAAAAAAAAATTATTTAGTTTTCCAATATAATATCATCCCTTGTTCCAGACGTATACGAGCGTGATTTAAAAATATCGTTCACAAATGATTTTATTTACACATGAATTGGTAATAGATCAATGAAATGTTCAAACAAAAGAGAATAAACAGTCACGCCATTCATACGTTTCATTGGTGAAGTGTTTATATTCAAGCTAACGGATCTATTCTGATACGAGTCAAATATTATATTGTTGATGTTATATAGTATGTATGTACATAAGCAGTTTTATTTAAAGTAGGTAATATGTAAATAATATAACGAACTTATATGTTATTTAAATCCAGTATATATATAAATTATATTAATATTTTCTTATATATTAGATACAAAAAAGAATTATATAAAAAAAACATATGCGACACACGAAAAGAAAAAAATTAAATTAATTCATAAAAAAATTAATGTACCGTAATATTTGAATTCTTTTAAATTGTTTAAATCTAAATCATAAATCTTGTATCGTAAGCTATAGTTTCAAACGATAAATAAATCATGTCAGTGACGTGTATGTGTATATGGAATTTTTATTTGTACTATCTTATCTACAACAAAAAAAAATGCAATACATTTTAGATTACGCACCGAATACAATACCGAATGCTTCTTAAAATAAATCACTCTTATAAATGATAAGGTCTTTATTGATCGTTAATAGTGTTTAAATTCAAATAAGCCTTTTGAATTGTTGGTGTTAAATCTTCAAATCACATGGTAGTTACATTTATAATTCCTTATAAACAAAACCTTATACAAATTTATATTTTTATCTTCTATGATATATACATAATAAAAATACATACATATTTACTACTATTTGTTTATCAATAATTATCAAACTTAGTTTCAATATGATTTCTTATACCAATGAAATGTCAGAGATATTTCGAAAGGCAAATATTTATTTTTACAGTGCACTCCATCAATTTAAACAACTAAAACCTCACCGAAACTCTCACTTAAAGTTTAATTAATAAGCTCTCTAAATATAAAACATTACATTAACCCAATACATTAATATTTTATAAATAGTCTATAATGTTCGTCCCTAACCGTAGAGTTCATTAATTTATATTACTTTGACGCCGTTTTAAATTAACGCGGTTGTAATATTGGAATTTATATACACGTATAAATAATTTAATATATTACTTAATGTTTAAATAAAAAGAGACATATTTGTGCATTTATTGTTAATTAATCTCTCTTATTATTATGATGTACAGAGAGACGAGACGAAACTTCTCAGCATTCCATGGATTCACCGTGCGGGTGCCGGGTCCATCGCGTTGCTGGGAGAGGAGCTTCAACAGTGCCTGGGATTTGCGACCCAAGTGTAGGTTTAAGAAGCCCCTTAATTAACGCGCGTTATACGCTCACCTCCACTGTCCAAGCTTCTCTCCCTACCTAGCCAAATTTGAAAAGAACCTACTAGGCGTGCCTTCTATGTACGTTCCAAGAATGCATTAATGTGAGTTCTGGACAAGCCCAAGTCTTTTAGTAGGTTGTAAAGAGATTTCGCTGTTTAATGATGGACACGTATGAATAATTTATAAAAAATAAAAAGTAAATATTATATATAGATTATATAGAATTGCTCTCAAATATTAAAATAGTTTGAAGTTTGTTTTATTAAATTCTAAAAATCCTTGCCTTCGCTTACAATACCTGGACCAATTAAGGAATTAATAACGCGACAAAAACTTCTGCACAAAGACTTGCTTATTACCGATATGCCAATCGAGCCTGCATTGCTTTTTAAATAAATCTATTATATTGTAAAACAATACATTAAAATTTCTAAAATTGTAAAATGTACCTCTAACAATCTAATTATTTCAAATGAAATAAGTTAAGTCATTTATTATTTTAAAATAATTTAATTGTAATAAAGAAAACGAAATTTATATTCGAATATAAATCATTAAGTATAAAAAAGTTTAAGGAATATATAATATTAAATTATTGCTGATAAAACAAAACTGAACTATGATATACAAAAAGAATTACCGAAAAAATAATAGTAGTACTATAACAATAATTATAACTTGTGAACTCGTATATGCTTAATTAATTAAAATAAATAAAACCGAGATATTTTAATTCGAAATAAAAACCTGTTGAATGATGAAGTTCCTGAGATTATTTTTTACAGCAATCTTAAAAGTATTTGATGTATTTTATTCATTTGAAACCATCACTTATGAATGAATACCCATTCATACAATTACACACACACACACAATTAAATGTGTGTTTAATCTATTAAAAGCCTATACGTAGTCAATGTCAATCGAAATATTGTTTTGTGTTCGAGATTTATATAACAACTGTAGCAATATGAAAAACAATTAGCTGGCTAGCTAGTTACTTCAACTATAACAATAGCATCAGAATAATATATCAGCTGGAAGAACTTACCAGAATTGATACATTAGGCTTCATAAAAATATATGATTTCAAATAAAGCAGAATTTCTCAAAGAAGTGTGAAGTTTAACCTTTATATTATTCATTGATATGTCTATTTTTATAATATTTTATTACATTATCTTACATATCTGCTTTTTCAGATTATTTCTCGTCTTTTTCCATCTTAATCTTGGATTTACAATGGTCTGGAAAAAAATCGGAGCTGTTTTATTTTTTGCCTAATTTTTATATGTTTAGCTGTGCTGAATCTGAAAATAGCTTTCATATTGCATCAGTGTTAAACTAGTAATCATCTTAAAATATACTATAAAAGACATTTTTTTATTTATATTTTAAATTGCGTAATGAAACTTATTATTTATCTAAAATACATTAATTTGTAAGCACCATACACCACAATCCACGCTTATTTTAAAAGGATCAGTCATAGTTGTAATAAACTGTAGATCTACTATAAGTTGTCGAATCTGATCAAACGAAAACAAGCCCTGATATGTTTCCTTGATGTTTAAGGAATAACCGATAGGAATGGAAGCATAGAAGCCATTGTGAAGCAAAACTGCTTTAACGCTTCTTATTTGAAGAATATATTAAAGAACCAAGATCTATAAAACCATGACATCTTAAGACATAACTGTACCGCGTTACTTATAACGCGTATGTTCAAGTTGCAATAGATTTGTTTTTTGATTTAGATCACACAAAACGTTCTATATTTAGAAAGCAATGATAGTAATTACGTGTTTACATTTAAAATCAATAAGTAAAATAAATTTGTAACAATTTATTTATGACTTTAAAAAAGAATAAAAATCGCGTTTTGTCGATATATTTCTGGGTTTTGCTAAAAAACCTGACGTTCTGGAATTTTTCCATTATTTTTTCGTTCTCAGAACACTTTAAAACATACATATTAGTTGAATACATGCAGACATCATTTTTGTTGCAAATTTGTTTTTTTTTTGTACAATACCATCTTTTTCTACAATAATAAATGGTTATATAGTTCGACAACAATATGAGATTGTGGTTAAGCATTAGGCTCGACTTTTTACGATACTTGTATATGTATATATGTAGAGAATTAAATAAATTAATTAAGCAATATTAATCATAAAAAAACATTAGTTTTCAAATGTTATTACCAAAAATCCATATATAAAAGGCTATTGCTCGTTTTACAAGAAGGATTTGGATATTATTATATAACTATATGTAACCATCTTTTGACAAGTTTTTTTTAATTCTATTTCTTAAACTGATTGTGTTTAAAACACTATATGCATGCGTATGACAAGTCATTGCTTAAAGAGCTCTCATCTTCTATATATATAAAAATGGATTGCTGTTCCTTAGTCTCGCTAAAACTCGAGAACAGCTGAACGGATTTGTCTTATCTTAGTCTTGAAATGTTCGTGGAGGTTCAGGGAAGGTATAAAAGGTGAGAAAAATTGGAATAATTGCCGGGAAAACCCTAAAAACAGCCCTTTTCTATTTCCCATACAAACGCTTTTTTTGACATTAGATTTGACAACTAACTAATATGTCAATCATTCTGTTTGATTGAAACAGGAAAAACCTGATTATTTATGGCCTCTAAGACGGAATAGAGTTCACCTGGTCAGCTATACATATATTACTAATGACGAAACTAACGCGGACGAAGTCGCGGGCAAAAACTAGTCTTCAATAAGAATGACGGCAGTGCATTATATTTTACTGCATTGTAATTGTAAAAACATTTGAATAGAATGATTCTGTAAAAAATTTAGGAGAAAAGATAATATAGGACCAGTAAAAAATGTTATAAAACTTATTTAGGCACTTTTTTGCTCTTTGCCGAAAAAAGCTTTATTGTTATTATTTTATTTAAATATGATGAAATAAACACACGCGAAAATATTTCCTTTCCAGAAAGTAATGACATTCTCCGAACTGTTAGATCAATTTATAATTATATTAAATCTAACCTAAGTATTTAACTGTAAAACCCATTTGTTCCGAAATCCAGTAATTGAGTCAAATAATAATCCGATAATAAATATCGTTCATAGTGTTACAATAAGTCTTTTGAAAAATACTCATACATACATTTATTTATATATATATTCCAAAGTAGATGCTTTATGAATATCTAGAAACTTAATCTCCATGTTTTTTATAGTTGATTCATTATGAAAAGAAAACTTTCCTGTAATCTGTAAAAACATAAAATTTTCTGCATCATTTAATTAACTTCAGGTTTAAAATAACAGATTCACTTCAAATCTCTTAGCTGAATACATATTTTTTTTAAATCTAAAGCAAATATTTTGAAATAACATATGTATTATTATCAACAAAGAATTGCTTTGATATATACTTAAAATTGATTGTATGTTTATAATATCAAATAACCATACATTTTTTTAAATCCTATTTTTATTTCCGAGCATTTTTCCGGGTGATTATTGAAACGGCTTGGCCAATTTTGACGAAAATATTACTGTAAAAAGATAATTTGATATCGAGTAACGTACACTTCTTTTATTATAGAAACGCTTTTAAATTAATTCTTAATTTAAGTAATAGAATATTATTATTCCTTTAAAATACGAGCACAGATTGCAAATAATAATTTGGCCTCAAATAGATATATCAACAGATATAGTAAATCATTCACCATTGTCCAACACTTCAAATTGTTAGGCCATTACTCATATAACTTTTAATTAATATACATGACTTTGCTCGTCTAAAACAAGCAGACAGATCTAAATCACACCTATTTACATTTTTGACTATTCTATATGTGTAAAAAATACAAAAAATAATAGATAAATAACAAGTACAATACTTACCATTAGCACTATAAAATCCAAAAAAAAAGATAAATCACAAAATCACAAAGTGTTACAGCGAACGAACTTTTCACTCCGCGCTTTAATATAACCGAAAAACGCGTGCTGTCAGCTACGAAGCTGGAAACGCACTGACGCGTTAAAGAAAATTTTCTAAAGAAATTTTCAACCCTTAAACAAACAATATATTGTAATATGAAAAAATATAATGCGTCAACGCGTCAACAAATGTATCTGATAACTAAGACCAAATATATTTTCGTATGTTTGCCAGTATCTTATCACCGATAAGATACTAGCCACTCAATTAATATATTAAGTAAATTAATATAACCCAGCGATAACGGATTTTAATATAAACCCTTTTTATCGAGTCAAGTGTTATTGACAATAAAATTAAATAAGCCGTGATTTCTGACTGAATTTTGTGCGTGACGCGAGTTATATTATTTTCTGTGAACATATATACACATATGTATGTATGTATATCTTTTAAGATATCAACTATATTTGTCATTATTTAAGGATTCTTTCTTCTCTTGGATCTTTTAGATTTCTTTAAATAATGACGCCTGTATTTGATTTTTGATTGTTATAATTGTTTCAGAAGATATATTATGTGAAATATTATTTTTTGCTACTAAGATAAATGCAACAAAGCAATCAAAATGACAATGTAGTGATGCTTGTTTCATGAAATGATTGCTTTATTATAACTTTATAGGATTTTAATTTATAAATAACATTCGAACCCGTGGCAGAGTTGGGGAAGCAGCTTACGAAAAATATTAAGAGCCTTATATTTTGTATTGAAATAAAGAAGAAATAATGTTACGATAAAGTTTGTTACATCCTTAAAAACTTTCTCATAAATATCCCTGTGATAAAAGTATATAATGATTTCTGATTTATAACGTTTTAATATGTGATTAAAGTCGAGTTTTGTTTATTAAGAGAGAAATGGAAATAAAACAAAAACCACCAATTACTCTAAATTTGTTTTGAGCAGAATAATTAAAGAAGTAGGAAATTATTTTTTGTATAGATTATAATATTTAAGTTTAAGAATTTGTAATTATTAGATTTTCAAACAAAATGTAAATAATTGCATTTAAGGTATAAAATAAATGTACTTTTTGTTTTCAATTAGGTACTAATAAGTTTAACAATAGTAATAAAGCTATGCTATAGGTAAAATTTGTTACAAGGGTAATAACGATTCCAATGTTATAATAACTTTTATGAGATAAGATACTTCGTTTCAAAAATATATGAGAATTTTTTGGTAATTTCTAAAATAAACATGCGTAAAATAAATTAGTAGGAAAACGCCAAAATAAATTGCTCCTCTCTGAATTTTTCCATGGAATAATGAGATCTTAGACTTTCGCGAGTATTAAAGTAAATAAAACTAATATTTTCGGATTATTTTATTATTGTTAAAACTACATATATTTTCCAGGGATTGATAAACTTGGTCCACAAGGTATATAAAACACACGATTGATTTAAACATGAATTACGTTTTGATTTCATCCATTCAATTAAAAGTTTACTTAATTGTTATCGAATTTGATCAAGAGCTTTTTTATGATTGAAATATAAGATAACAAATTTTAGAACTTTCAGGTCACGGTTGCTGAAAAGTAACCAAAACGTCGGGATTATGTAGACAGACGAAACCTCTTAGCGTTCAATGTATTTACCGTGCGGGTGCCGGGTTCATCGTTGTAGTGAGAGGAGCTTCAACAGTGCTTGGGACTTGCGATCCAGGTATAGGTTTAAGGCGTCCTTATCTAACGCTTGATTTTAAAATAATAAAATTCGCGTAGTATAATCCGAATAATATTAGTTTCAATTAAAATATATACATCATGTTTCTCATCATTATTAAACCAGGTTTTCTTAAACAATGTACAATTTAAATGTATCTAATAAAAGAAATCTAAGGTAATCCATCAAGTCACATTAATATATAAAAGAGGGATAAACTTAAATCGTTTTTATAAACCTATTTCAGGCCTGAGGCGAGCAATGAAGGTAAGACGATATAAAAGCTTCACATAAATTTATTATACTCCAAGTATATACATACATATATGAGAGAAGATTTTTGTTTTACCTACACTCATCTCTACTCGTTAATCGTTTAAACTATCAAATATATGGTTTTACATGGAATAAATATTAAATAAAATATGCATACTTCTTTAGTGTCTCTTAGATATGGGAATGAAGTTACTTTAAATTATTTCTACCACAATAAATATATTAGGTCAAGTACATATAGTGTCAGTGCTGTCAGTGCGTAACAAATTCTTACTTTAATTTTGCTTCTTAACATTACTAAGTTTACTTTTTTAAGACTTTTTATTTACAGCTTTAGTAACGCGAGTGACTATTATTATTTCAAACATATTTTCGTCTTTGATCATTACAATTAATTATTTATCCTTACCCTATATTTGAATTCGAAGAAAATTCTGAGAGATTTTATATTACATTAAATAGGGTTTCTGTTTCTGTCATGTACTTTGTGAGAAACGTTTTATTTAACCTTATTTTGGGGAAAATTAAATAAGGAGGGTAATTTAAAAAAGGTTCTAAATATATTTCCTCTGTAAGAACGAGGGTTGAAGGTTGGAAGGTTTCCGCTCTTTTTGTTATAATAAAACTACAATACAATGGAAATTATCTGGTCTGTAAATATCAGGTATCAATTCCCAGACGTAAAATCATCTTCGCTATAGAAAGCATCTTACATTTATTTTTAATCTGTATATTAAAAACATATAAGCATTATAGACAACTTTATTTAATCTACATACATATCTGTATTTCTGTCTACTTTATTTTGTTTTGATAGTCACCAAAACTTGACCTCCTTGCGATAGAGAAAACAACATTTTAGAAATATTCTTTTAAATATGTAAAAAAGGTGGAGGTAAACACACAACGTGAACCTTTTATTTTGCAGTCTCTGCCATACACGCGTATTTTACTTTCGTCAGCCTATCAGACGCCCACTACTGAGCAAAGGCCTCTTTCTCACATGGAGAAGGTTTGAGCATTAATCGCCAAGCTTACTCAAGACGGGTTGGTGATTTCAAACTTATAGTTGTGAAACTATAAGTCCAGGTTTCCTCACGATGTTTTTCCTTCACCGTATGTCAGTGGTGTCTAAATACTCTCAGAAAGTACATATGACTCTGAAAAATCACATTGGAACTTGTCAGGTTAGAACCCGCGCTCTCGGCAACGAGAGGCGGACCCTTTAAACACCTAGGCCACCACTGAGTTAAAATTTCTGTGTGGTGAAGCCAACTTGTCTTCTATATACTCACTCTACAAGTAAACTCCAATCTTACTCCAATCTGCCACTCTCTTGGCTAGTTATGAGAGTTTTTAAATACAAAAGCTTTTTGTATAAAATATAAGTCATAAAATGTATACACAATACCTACTTTAGCATATACCACCGTTGGTGTTTTAAATTCTATGAATTATCACGAACTCATAAATTAATTAATACAATTCGGTTCAATCCTCGACGTTTCATGCTACAAATAATGAATCCATAGCTTTTATCACGATATATAAAATTTTTCGTATCATTTTTCTTGCTATACATTGAATAAATCGTTTGACTTTCATCAGATTCCGAAACATCAATCAGAGCAAAATTTATATTGTTCATATTGAAAGTTCTGACTTAATTTACACATAAAATTATAAACTTAAAAGACACCAATCCACCAGCTTGGACTAATATTTAATTTGAAATCATTTACTTGTATTCTTTCACTGCTCGTAAGGATTATTTGTATGTATGTAAAACGAACATTATGTGAACACATTCTTTATACATCGGGTCTGCACTTACATGCAGTCTTCTTACTTATTTGTTTCGAATTTCCATATAAATGGTATTTCTCCAAATACCGTGAAATTGTGTTTTAAATAATTCTCTTAGGATAAAAAATGTATGAATCTATTAAAGTAGGTATAGCCTCTCTTTGATATTAATTACAAATTTTATTTTTTATGAAAGAAATAGTGTTTCTATGATTATTTATATTATTAATGACATGATCACAAGGACATAAACAACCCGATTTAATTGATATGTTATAGTAAACCACATATTATAAAAAATAAAAATTAAAAGTTCGTTAATTAACTTTATCCAACATATACATATATATGTATTTACTATTTTTAACTCAAGTACAGCTGGACGTTTGACTGACAATCGGTGGAAAAGTAGCTTAGAACCAGGAGATGTATTCACATAGAATATTTTACATCAAGTTTGATCGAGAAAGTACAAAAAATTAACTTAATAAAAACCAAAACCTGCTTATGTACTAAGTCAGTATGAACATAGTTCGTCTTGTCAGATATTACACATACATTTCTTATTCTGGAACCGAAGCAGACGGGATCGCATCCAAAAACTAGTATATAATATAGTAGAAATAAGTTGCCACAAATCAAAACAGAAGTTTTTAAATTAATATCAACCTTTAATTAAACAATTTTTAAAGTCAACAATACAACGCACTTTCTTCATAATTGTGCATACCTAATAATATAGTATTATAAACTGAACATACTAAAAAACTCAAGACACACATTAATTTAAAGTACCACTCCCATTTCTAAACCTCAATATACAAATTGTAATCTTTTATTTAATCACCGGCTTTATTTTGGTTTATACCTCGTATTCAATATTGACATTCTTGCTAAATCATTTTAAGCAACCACTTGACATTAAACCAGCAACACTTAGAATACTGAAGGACGTCTAACACTAACATATTTAATTGTTTGATTTAAACGAATCCTTTGTCAAAGTCTAAAATTATTTTTGACTCATTTTATGTTTGCGATTTTTATATATACATGTGTGTATGTGTGTGTGTGTGTGTGTGTGTGTGTGCCTACTAAATAAAACATCCGTTTAATTAATTATTTATTTACCTTTTCTACCTTACCGAACCCTAATCGGGTTGGTCCTAATATTTTCGTTATAGAAAACCGATACAATTTATACGAAATACGCTATCAATCATTTTGTCCTAATGGAATAAAGAGAAACAGTTTTCAATAAAATCAGTTAATACATTAACTTATATAACATTTTATTTTAAAATTTTTAATATATAAGTTATATGATATACGTATATTGTATGCTAAGCGGTTTAAAAGTCGACCGCTAGCACACTTTGAAATATAGCTACCACTGTCAACGTGGAAGTGATTTTATTTCGAATTATATTATATTCGAATATATTTTTATTTAGAATCACAAAGTGGAAAAGACTATGCAATAAAATCAATCGTGAATAGGAATCTTGAAGTCTTTTAGTTTTGTAAGAGATCGGCTCAGCCCATAGTACTTAATAAAGCTTCTGGATAAATTGCTTTCAAATTTATTTGGAGGTATTTAAGATCATGTTTGAAGTGCCAATTCTGAACGTTCGTGTTAGTATCGGAAGTTTCGTTTTCAAAATAGTTGACAAATACTTCTACCTGAATGAAACCTTCCAATTAAATTGATCAAAGTTCAAGACAGATGATAATAGTTAAACTTTGATAAATGGGCCAGGGAATTGAAAGACATTAATTCTTCTGACATTTTTTTTAATACAGGTGGGCAATGTCCTCCATGAATTTTCTGAAGTGTTCGACTGAAAAGCAAACATGAGCTTAATACGATATAAGCAGGGAAAAAGTGAAAATACATTGTTGAAAAAAAAAAAATAAAGTGCTTAGCAGGGGAACCGATGAGTGAACCAGGGTGTGTCCTCTGGCAAAACATTGTGCAGTACCTTAGATTTTAACCATAATTTCATCGCGTCTAATAATATTAATCTTTATTGTCCTGCATCTAAATTGACTATGACAATCATTTTATTCCCTGCCTGGAAAATATCCAAATTATATTTTGAAAGAACACAGACGCAGACAAACTGTTATAATACATTACTCTGCCCAGGAGGACGAAATAAAGTGAAAGTATAGCTTCGTTGTAATATGAGGAATATCTACAACGAAATGATGAAGACTCGGTTTGCATCTGGTTATCCGATGTTATCAAGAAATGGACAAATTAATTTTTTAATATTGGACGTTAAACTTTATTCCTTTACACACTCTCTAAAGCATTTACTATAAAATACTAATAGATTAGTTTCTTTACTACTGTATTCAAGCCTGACTAGATTAATTTTAACTAACTCATAGTAATTCATTAAACACAAATTGACTCTTTAGCATACTCCTAAATGATTTCTATGACTTTTTAACTTAAAAATTTAAAAGTTTTTATCCATTGTGAAATCCAATGAATACTTGTAAAAGGCAGGAGAGTATAAAGGAATTTCAAAAGTAAAGTGTTGATTAAAGAGAAGAGAATGGTTGTGAGAAACTCTAAAAGATTCGAATTCTTTTTTAAATTATATGTAAATGAAGGGTTGAATAGGATAATGTAAGGAAAGAAGAGGTTGTGAATTTCAAGTTGTGAATTAAGCTGTCACTTTCATCTTTATTCAAATCTTTGATATATGGTCATATTAAAATTCAAAAACACACCTAATGCAAAGATTTCTAAGAAGCTCTTTAAGGATAATAAGTGTCTGTATGAAAAAATGGGAAAATAAAGAGTAGGCTAAGATTTCTTTTCTAATTTAAGGTAATCACATAACCGTCTTAAAGTAACAACATGCAAGCATCATCTTGTTCACTTCAGTTAGTTTAGAAATCCAAGACGCTGAAGACGAGAAATTCCAACTGCTACTACTCAAATTATTTTACGAAATATCTTCATTATTTCTTTACTGTTCTAGCAATTTTGAATACTTACACAATACTCTCTGATTTCATCACAAGTATTTTTCTATGCCATTCTTTTTGTCAACCACTCTTGTATGGATAACATAAGTTCTACCAAAAGATAATTAGAGACAGCACCCTTATCGTTAATGGTTTCCTGCTTGCCACTTCAAGCATTAATATTTACACCATCAGCTTGGAGCTGTAAAAGTACATTCTACCAAAGTGGTATTAAAAAAGAGATTTCGATCTAAGCTTAGAAGAAGTTGGTAGACGTTATTTACAAAAATAAATCCGATTTCCTTGAAAGTAATGCTGTTATATTTGTGTGAGAATTTAAAAGTTCATATCGTGTTAAATAAGTATTTGGTTTATTTAAATTTAAAATAAAATAAATCTCTCAATATTATATGAATGTCATGTCATGTCATCAGCCTATCAGAGCCCACTGCTGAGCAAGGTCTCTTTCTCACATGGAGAAGGTTTGAGCATTAATCACCACGCTTGCTCAAGACGGGTTGGTGATTTCAAACTTATAATTGTGAAACTATAAGTCCAGGTTTCTTCACGATGTTTTCCTTCACCGTATGTCAGTGACGTCTAAATACTCTCAGAAAGTACATATCACTACGAAAAACCACATTGGTACTTGCCAGGATTGAACCCGCGCCCTCGGCAACGAGAGGCGGGCCCCTTAACCACTAGGCCACCACTGACTTATATGAATATTAACGTCATCATTTTAATGTCTCTATATATCAAAACATTTGTTTTGTACAAAACTACTACATTTATTGCTATACAAATCTGCTTAGAATTGAATCATATCTCTATATCTCTCATTGTGTTATACGAAATCAATCATCAGGGCTCACATTTCGACGTACAGGGAAATTTCTTTCTAGGAATTACTTTTATCTGACGTTAAAAGCGAATAGCGAAGTCTTTATTGGATTTGTTCACAAACGGTCTTTCGTATGTTTACCATTTTGGTTTTGTTTCAATTAAGTTAATTAATATATTTTGAAATTAATTAGTTACGTTTACATGAGAGAAATTTAAGAAGAGCTGTTTATTACAAAAACGGAAGATTATATATTTCAAACAGTTTCCGATTTTAAATTCAATTTACTGTACTGTTTTTATGCAACATTAAATGTAAAAAAATATTTTAATTTCAAACAAGATAACTATTGGCCAAAATTATTTGCTCTTCATGGAAATATAATACTGACCTTTCAGAAATCATAATAGTAAAATATATTTAGTAGTAGTTTTATTTAGATATCAAAGTAATTTAGATATTAAGCATATGCCACTGAAACATGAATTAAGGCAAAAAAAATATCAACCAAACTTACTAGTTCAGACTGCTATCAATGAAAATGAAATAGCTTAGTTTGATCAAATAAATATAAGTGAGTTGAATTTTTAAATATTTCTACCACAATATACATATATACTATTTACATTGCAACAATTTTATGTTACAAAGCTGACTGTTTAAAATAGAAACAACGCTCGTACTTTACTTTATTGAGTTTATAAATTAATATAACCTTCAACCCTTACTGTCATTTAGAAATGTTGCCTTTAACGATACCGGGTCAAAATTACAATTTGATCCAACATGATTTACAGCTTGCCCGGAAATTACTTTTTTCATACTCTTATACATATTTCAGAGAAAATAATGTAGAATATTATAAAAATAGATTTACAATGAATTATCCAATTCAACCTTTACCCAAATAGATATGGATCTCGCGAATGGTCATCGTTGACATTACACGGTTGGATAACTTCGATAAATCATGTTATTTTAAACACTTATCACACACACACACATAAAACAGTGACAATGGTTGATAAAAACTAAGTGATCCGATCTATAAATAGATTAATCGATAACGAAATAAAACGCCTAAAATAAAAATCAATATTATGTAATAGAAATTTATTACAGTGAACCTGCTATATAATTATAATCTTCAGTTTACATCGAGTAAATCGATGCCTGAATTTGACGGAGTAAGGAGGGTAAGTTAATTATGTCGTGGAAAATATTTTCATTACCATGATAACCGAAAAGGAATCTTCCAAATGACTTAATACTAATAAGAATATATACAACTCCATGAATATAATCTATAGCACCATACTATTACAAAAAGTTCAAAAGAAAAAAAGCTAAAAGCTAAAGCTAAAGCTAAAATAATAATAATTATTTCTTATTACAATATATATCTTTATATATATGTATAATTCTTCTGTGAGTGTGTATGTAACTGAACTTCTCTCAAACAACTGGACCGATTTTTATAAAATCTTTTGTGTGTGTTCAAGGGGATCTGGGAATGGTTTAGATTCACAATTTTGTCCGCTGGACAATGTGTTTTTAATTATTTTTTAATTTATTAGTAGTTGTTGACACAAACGCTTTTTTTTTGACATTAGATTTGACAACTAACTATGTAATATGTTGATCATTCTGTCGCACTTCAAAACACGGAGATTTATGGCTTTAATAGATAAACTCTAAAAATATAAATAAAAAAACGTAACAGATATTCCTTGATTATAGGGCGATACGAAGTTCGCCGGGTCTTCTAGTATATATATATAAACAGGTTAATTCCGAACGTCCATTTGTCGACTTGGTTATTAAGAGCATATAAATCATTAAAAGGTTCGGCAAAAAACTAAAGCCTAAGTTATTGGTAATAATCACAGTAGTAAATCACTAGTAAACCTCAATAGATGAAATACAATGATCAATATCAATTTCTATATTAGTATAATATCAATCAAGTTAACAATCCTAGAAAGTTACATCTGTTATAACCAAATCAAAACGATCTCAGGGTTGTTAAACAAATATCGTTTTAAACCCTTTTAATTATTGAGCCCGAACGCAACTTGACCATTGCTTTTATTACCTACATGTTAATACTTCAGATATTTGTCCGTTGATGATTATAAAACTCTTATCTTTATGTACTCAAAGGTATAAACATTTACTATTCTTGGTATAACTAGCTCATGTCTTCAATTTCATTGAATCTAATATATCTTTGTTAGATTTATTATTATTTCATCACTGACACTAGATATTTTTGTTACGAGATATAAAATGTGATTTAAAAAAGACGGATAAGAGAAATAAAAATATGGAAATGATTATTTAAAATCTAAATTGCACACTTCTATTTATATTAAATTATCCTTCGAATACTTAAGTAATTAATATTTCAATTATCAAAAAAATGTTTAATATTTCTGACAGAATTTATTAGTATAACATTTTATGATCAAAATTCATGAAAGGCGAATGAATCAGACGGACTGACCTACAGTTTATTGGTCCGTAACTAGATCTACGATCATTTCGCTCGTAATGTGTTGCCTAATACAGTGTAATAGGTTCCATTTAGGGTACGGCGATTGATAGCATCGTGACTCACGTCTAGGCTTCCCGGATTTATTTGCCGGTACTTCACATAAGGAATGCTGAAAGCTTTTTTATATTTTCTTTACAATATAAGAATCACAAAAACAAGGCATTTTTTTATATTTGATAGAAGTTTACCTACAATACTTATATAACATGTTACAGATGATATCTTTAAATAAGTGTCAAATATATGCACATAAACAAACAGCAAATATTTTTTACTGTACATGCTGTTATACAGTTATATCTTCTGAAATCTGTACAATTTCATTTACTACCTACTCATATTGCACGCCTACACACGGAATTGATGAGTGACATGGTTTAGCAAACGAATTTTGCATAACCTTTAATATATACGAGTTTTATATGTAAGAGTGTAAGATATTAAGACGTTTATTGAAGAAAGGTACTTATTATTTGATTGCGTTATCAAACTTATAGTATTCAATGTATGTATCTTTGACTTCTCTTATCCGTGATCCCTATGTTGAATCTTGTAGAAAATAAAACATAATCACATATTTTTCATACTTTGATAAATACTAATATTCAACAAAAACGTTCAACAGTAAATAAATATCATACACAATTGCGTTATGACAAAATTAATACCCATCAGAGTCCATTAATCATTGATTTTAAATTCCGAAATTGATATAGGATTTCCAAAAAGTATATATGCATATATATAGAATTATTACAGGCTGTTGATTATATATAAAAAAAATAAAGATATTGAGTTTTTTTGTAATATCTTCATTAATTTCTAAATCATATTTACAATGAATGTTTTGATACAGATAATAATAATTAATGAGTATTTGTTCAAAATACAAAATCATAGTTGTCATTAGAAATAATTAATTCAAATATGAATAACCTGAATATACATACATGACTGAAACGAAAATACAGTTACATTAAAACGCTAACTAATTGTGGGAATCTTAATAATCAATATTAACTCTGCTTTAAGTTTGTTCAAACATTTCAAATAATGATAACTAAGTACCAAAGTATGAAACTGAGCTCAAACACTTTACCAACCTATTAAATTGTAAAGTTTCGCCGAATATGCTTAAAATAGAATTTCAAAGGTTCATTCATCTTATAAATTACTTTGCTTATTCTCGTTTTCTAATTGTTTTACAGACTTTAATACATATTCAACTATAAACGACTATTTATGAACAAACATTATTTATGTCAACCTTCAAGCTTAAACGACTTCTCTGCTTTTAAGAATTCCAAATAAGTTCTGATTTTAAATACCAAAATTACGTTTGAAGACACTCTGTTTGGAGACTTTAAATCGAAATCAATGACATTTCTTATCACCTGAGCACCTTTGACTGAACGTTGGTTGCGTAAATTGGATAGGTGGTTGTTCATGCTTTAACATATAGAAGGGTAGATAAAGGGGAAAATTACATGTTACCCCAATTACACCTTCACCCTCTGAGTTTAAGATTGAAAATCGTATGAATGGAAAGTTTAATTTATTAAATTGTTTGACTTCGCTGTTGATATACTATTAATTCAAAACGAACGAATCTCTAAACCAGTTGATATATTTTTTAAAGCGTTTACATGTATGTAATTCTTTCTTTTCGTTAACATGTAATTCTTGATGAAAATAATAGTTTGATATTTTTAGCGTGCATAGTTCAAATAAAGTAATGTAAAAATCTCTTTAATATTTACCCCTAAACTATTTTATAGTCCTACCGCATCATAAAATTATTTCACAGTTTTCATTAATTTTAAATCAATATGTATTATCTAATTATTAACAAATGTCTCTTCTGATAACGTGTTATAAAATATTGCTACAAATTTGATTTATGAGTGTTTTTGTTCTCAGTAATGTTTCATTTTAATAAAATATGAAACATGTTTAATATTGTAAATAAAGATATAGACAGCCCGCAACTACTTCCAAAAATATACTTTAATGCACCAGTTAAACTCCCAAGAAGGCTCGTGTATACTCCATTCAATACAAAAAAAAATGCAAAAGTAATCTCGCTCATTATTCACCTTTGAATAGAAAGACATTAAAGTTTAACTCTCTTTTTAAAAATACTAATATTGATATATTCTCAGGATGGCCTCTTGAATTCAAAAAAACAATTAAAAAATATTTAATTAAGCTTAGATTTTACTTGCTAGTTGTTTGTTCTTCATGCACTGTATTTAAAACAAAATGTTAACTTTGTGATTACATGCACTCTGTTACTATTTCAGCATGTAGTGGTTGCCTGTAACTGAGGTAGCACATAGCATCATAATTGTAATAATTTAAATGGTTGTATTTGTGTATACTTTGTTGGCGATCCAATAAATAAATAAATATAATAGAGAAGACGGCTATAGAATTAGAGGCTAAATGAAGAATATAAAGGCTTTGAAAATAATTCTAACATTTCCACGTACCTAAATAGTTGGCATAATATATTCTTTTTCTTCATATTTTTGTCTTACAAATTTCTGAGTCACAATGATCTCGCGTTCATGCCCATTCGTTTTTTTCCTCTCAAACTTTTTACATATGCCCTTTCTGCCAATAATATTACCTCACCTGTATAGTATTTATATCACTGAGTGAAAAAAATAAAAGAAATATATTTTATAAGTTATAATTTAATAACATATCTACAACATTGGTCTATCCCAAAATTTACATAGAACATTATCTTTTTAAGATAATATTTATGTTACTAATTACATTCTTATAAAGAAACAAATATTTTTATATATATGTACAATAATTATTTTATGTTTTACACATAATTTATGTTTTCCTTTATATGGCACAACATAGGTCAATTTTTCGAAATTTTTACTTCTTGTTATAATCAAACAAATTTTTTAAATATTTTTTGTTAAGAAAATGCCACTATAATGTTTGGCCTACAAATATTTACATTCAATTAAAAACAATATATTTACATCACTTATTATAATGGGTTAGTGAAATTTATTAGATAATTACGAGTTCTAATTCTTCAGGTTAAATTCGAGATTCCTCATACTAATGACAGTAAATAAGTTTTAATATGGAACATTCTAGAAAAGTTTTAGTAGGTATATGAGGTCGTAAAAATTTATTACATTTTTATGGAAAACCAAATTTCTTGTAGGGCAGACATTTCAGTTTTTATATTATAGTATAAAGACCAACTATTAAAACTTACCTGAATTGTACTACAAAAAATAATGTATTGCCATTTATAAAACAGAGAAGAGCAGAGATTAAAAATGAAATTAAAGCATTTAAAATACAAATTATTTACAGATGTACTATCAAAAATAAAAGATCATGTTTATTTTAGGAACGCCAGATTAAAATATAAAATAGTTTGAAAAGAAGTTGTATAAGTATAATGGCAAGTAATTTCAATATATCTGGTATATCACATGACCTCTTTATTCCAACAACTTTTTTCCACTACATTAACTCTTCAATGTCTTAAAAAACAGTTAAATGTTATAAGTGTAACGAGTGTAACAAGTCTTGTTCTTGTTAATAACAAATTTAAAGGAAATTCATGTTATATATAAAGCTATAATCTCATATTTATACAAATATGACTACAAATTACAATTTAATAATATTAAAATAACAATATATACATAATAAACCATATGTTCAGTCAAGTAATAATTATGTAAAATATTCTCAAAGAATAATTATTAAACCAAAGATTAGTTTGCACTTTTTCTATCAACTAGATAGATAGTTTATATGTATTGTTCACACACTTTAATAAAAGTTCAACAGAAACCTGGATTGGTATGTTCTATGACACATCTCTTGCAGTACTTCTTTACAGCTCTGTAACCTCTTAATGTGACCGGCGTGTCTTGTATGTTTAACTGTGTCAAACCTCTACAATAATACGCAACAGCTTCTAAACCATCATCCCCGATGAGCTCACAGCCTCTCAACGCCAGCTTCTTTAGATTCGGACAGCATCTGGCTAGAATCTGTAAATTACATCAATATATAATATAACTTAATATAATAAAACAGTACCTAGTATTTTGGCTACGAAATCTCTCATGCTTATTTTCACATAACTGTTAATTTATCAACCAAATTATTATCCATAGTTTTGGAGGTTATAAGAAAAAAGACATACACATAACGAAATAATAGTAGACGCATCATAATATTAACTATATAAATATGCTTATTTCAATTTATTCTGAACATACTTCTGACAGTAAATTAAAACTCTATCAAGTCTATGCTTCAAACAAAATGAAATAACCGCAACCGTCTCTAAAGCCTTCATCTTCCTTATATATACATATATGTATTACCAAGTCATAATTGATATTATCGAGTACAACTTCAATCAACCACAGACCTGTAGCCCAGCCTCCGATACATCAGTAGCGCCAAGGTCCAGTGCTCTTAATCTTGAACACCCCCTGGCAATAGCTTCGGCTCCATCATCACCCAAGGCCCCACAACCACGAGCGTTCAAATAACGCAACTTATAACAGCGACGTGCTAGAGTACGGATCCCTGAGTCTGATACCTTGAAAGGAATAAAAACTTTGTTAATACGTGATTTTCTTTACTTTAAAAGTAATATTCACGCTGACTTCGGGTCTGTTTTGACGATACCTCATTTAGTAGGCGTGAAATAACAAGACTATAATAGCTAGAGTCTGTGAATTGAGTATCTGTTACAGCAGTGAACAATAAAATCAAATGACATAGTATACTAGGCACACTACTTTGAATATAAGCTCGTTAAGTTCTAGTACAAGTAATAGATAGAACAATGTATGTTTCTTTTATTATAGGCAATAGGTAGAGAAATATACATATGCATTAATTTGCCTTTATTATCTATGTATATAAAAGAAAGTTGTTTTAGTTGTACTGTTTATAACTTAAGCGTGGCTGTAGGGATATACTTAAAAAGGGAAATTTCTTTGAACCAGGAGACGGACGTAGGATATTTAATTCTGTTCGGTCAAAACAGAAAAAAACTTAATGCACTCCAACATCTGGTTATCTACGGCCTTTAGGGCGGAATACAGTTCGCCCGGTCAGCCATACATACAATAATAATTCAAAAAAATAACGCGGGCGAAGTCGTAGACAAGAACTAGTAATTTATAAAATGCTGAATATTATACCTGAGAACATTTAGCAACGGATAGGTATCGTAACGCTGGTCCCAGTTTCGCAAGTTCGTATAAACCAAAATCCGTGACCCCTGTACAGTCAGACACACTCAGTTCTTTGAGAGCGCAATATGAAGGTATCCATCTGACTCCTGCATCTGTAAAAGAATGATTAAATTATCAATACTTGTCCTTTAATTGTTATATCAAAGCTTTCTTAATAAAATCAAACCTAGGTCATAAAATTTTAAATAATATTGAGACTCGAAATGCGAATGAAATATCAATTAAGGGAAACCACTATAGAGACAAAACCTCATATCATTCAATGGATTCACCGTGCGGGTGACGGGTCCATTGCGTCGTAGGGAGAGGAGCTTCAACAATGCCTATGACTTGCGACCCAGGTGTAGGTTTAATGGGCCCATATCTAACGCTCACTTCCACCGTCCAAACTCTTCTCTCTACCTAACCAAATTTGAAAAACCCTCCTAGGTCTTCCTTCGAAGTACGTTCCAAAACTAAATTGATATGAGTTCTGGACAGGACCAAGCTATTACACCCATAATGCGAAAGTTCTCAAAATATGAATAGTTATACAAAGATTTTTGTAGTAATATACCTACCAGTGACTAGAGTACATCTCCTGAGATAAAGGTACTGTAATGAAGGGCAGGTGTGTAGGAGAGCGCAGAGGCCGGCGTCAGTGACAGAGGTGCAGTCAGTAAGGTCTATGTACTCTATAGGAGGCCGCCTATTGGTAAGACGACTTTCCAGCCAATTCCACTCTGGCCAATCCATATTTGGACAGCCTGAAATAAAGGAATCTTATTAATAATAACCATTTTTATACGTAAATTGTCATACATGTAAATATTCATATTACTAAAATTATTTTGTTTTGTGGATACAGATTTTAGGTGTGTTCATAGATTTCATTTCGCAGACTAAAATACGTTACAGATATTTCTACTTTTATATATATTACCGAAATCGTCGAAATAAAAGTATTTTCATTGAAATTCAGAAAATTGGAAGTAAAAAGTAATTACCAAAAAAAATAACCTATGAATGCAATAGATTTTCATTAAAGTGTAATAGAATATACATATATGTATTGTGTTAACTTGTAAGACTCTTTACCTAATTGTTTGACCCTGAACATAACTCCATAGTCATTATAATTAATTTAAAGAACTGTTTTTCTAGAATAAAATACAAGATACAAGAACGAATACTATTAAAAATATCTAAAACATCTAAAACTATAATTATATTAGGAAGCTGCCAATAAGTAACAAAGGTAGGATAGAAGCCACAAAACTAGATAAATATATTGGGAGTTATAATGAAAATTTAAATTAGATGTCTCTTATCTTTGTTAGTCTATTGTTTTGCTAACAAAAGGATCTTTATACCTTGAATCCTTATAACTTGTTTGAAACAAAAGAATATAGGAATATAATCTACATTTTATTATACAATCTTAAAGCAGTATTTAATAAGGGTATACAAGATATATGTACACATTATATTACATAAGATTGTATATATAAAACCTTTAAAACAAACTGATATAATAATGTAGGCGGCTAGTAATTGCTTTTATACAAAATATGATCAAGAAAACAACTTTTCAGACGGTTAAATTGTTATTAAGGAATAAGATATAATATTTCAATTATATTTATACTAAATTAATTTTAAACGGTTTTAAACACCAACGTATTAATTCCAACAATAATTTTATATTTATATTTCATCAGATATATTATAATGTTTGTAAAAATATTTATCTAAAAGATCTGGAGGCCAAATATCCGTTAAAAAGCGTGGAGTTGTTAGAAGGTAAAATTACTACCCGTACAATATTGTGACAAAAAACAATTTTGTTTTAAATATTCTTTGTGAATTCAATACTGTACGATACTTTTATTTGGAAACTACATTTTTTAAATATAACTTTCTTGAGATAAGAATCACTTTTTTATATTTTTCGATTCGGCCAAACGTTTCAGTTACTTTGTATCAGCCGTGATCCCAATAAGAAATATATTGTTACATTGGCTCCATCACTACCATACTTATTACAGTTTATTATAATCCTCAGCATTATTTTTACGAATGATTATAATTAATTACAATACTGAACCAAAATAATTTTGAAGAATATGTATTTGAAAACTTTAAATACTGGCTGCAGCCATTTTGTAACACATTACTGAAAGAAATGCTGAACATTGAAAAACAAATCTGAAACTGAACATCGAACCATATACTTACTTATATACATATCGAAAAAGTCCTACTTTTATTTAAAAGCCTAAGAAATCTTTTTTTTCTCTACATAATCTACAAATTCTTAATTATATTTTATATCCGATATCCTAAACAAAACACAAATTTTATTTAAAATTAATAATACCTGTTAAATCAACGTGGCGCAGGTCAACTAAATCTGTGATAATTGGGGCCAACGCTCTTGCGTCCACCGTATTTGAGTTCGTTAAAGCTAAATGAGTTAAGTTCCTGAAGGTCGCCGCTAATAACTGTGCTCCAGCCACCGTCACCTGAAATATGTACGGCAATAAATATCACCTGTTTACAGAGTGAAATGATATACAATAAAATTACCTATATCATTATTACGAATTGAGAAGTTATTATTGGAATGGTACTAAGTAAATATGGATGAACTTACTGAAGTTTAACAATAAGTAATAGCTATTCTTGACAAATTAAATAGACCAACAATACAATTAATGTAAATGAAACTAATATTTTTCGAATGTACTATGCGATTTTTGTTAAAAAAACTACATACTCCCGGCGTTTCGGTTACTTAACACCAACCGTGATCACGGGCGGACGAGATGTGAGTATCATAATTCACGTAACTTTTCAACATATTAATATACTTTTTCACCAGATTTTATCATTCTTATAGTCAGGTATTAATAAATATTGACTTACAGAACAGGTCTTGGACCTCCATTCCCTAACAGCAGTAACGCAGGGTCCAGCTCTAGCACCCGCGCAGCGTGCAGCAACCTCCAAAGGACCAGAAGCCCTCACTCTCCTCCAGGGTTCAGGTCTCGCAGTCAGCCTGGCCACGAAACGAGACCAACGTCTGCACACCCGCGACATACGACATAAATCTGACACCTAGAAGAAATTTTGGTCCATTACAGCTTAAACTAAATTAAATACCTGAATACTGACTGTTTTGACATTTACAAATGAACTTAAATGAACATGACACTTCATTACTGTAACTAATGAGTCAAAACTATGTGATGAATGTGACAGAGAAATCAAATATTGTTGCACCAAAGCCTTTAGCATGAAACATATTAAAGTTATTTTTTTTTTAAGTTAGTTCTCTTTATAAAAAGAATTTTACTCGGTCATGGGCTCTTATATTCTCCGGATAGAATTGTCTTTTCAACCAACTTGTAGCCTATTATCTAACCTCTAGGTAGGAAAGTATCTTCAGCCACAGAGCATCAGTGAGCGTGTTATCCCTCCTCCTCCTTGGTGGGCCGCAGTCAGCCAGGGTGTGGTAGCCCTGGTCGAGACTTAGCTCACTCAAGTCCGCAGCCAAGGACAGGGCAGGCTCGGGAGGGGGGGGAGGCCTTCGTCTCGCCCCACCACAAACACCCGGCCCTGAGCAACTCCCGCTTGACATATTGCAGGATTACTGGAACAATTTATTTGTTTTCAAAATTACTTTGATTTTAAGATCTATATTTTTAATCTTGGAAAACAGTTTTGACTTTTCAGACGATTTACAAAAAAAAACTGACTGCAAAAAGCAAACTTTCATTATAATGGCTAAATAATAAACATGAAATCAATACTAGGTAAGAAAAATTCACAATAATAATAGCAATTCCAGTAATGGGTTCAAAGATTGTGTTGTTTATTGTCTGTAAGGATCGATGAGACTTATGAAAGTTACTATTAAGGTTTTATATGATACGTCGTTGGGCCTAACTTATCTAACAAAAACGCTTTACGTTAATTATAAAGAATTTGAGTAACTATGTATATGTATATCTTTTCCACAAAATTAAAATATCTACATAATCCTACCTGCAATTTCAAAATTAAAGTATGAATAAAGCCAGCACGTTGTATTATATCTCAGGAGCTTAGGTAAAATTCTCTAGGTCAATCTCTAGACCACTCTATTCCGAGGTCAATTGATCGGTCGTAAATTATTATTTGATCATGTAAAATATGATAGGATAAGCTTTAGAGAGATTCTCTGGAGGATTCAATGTATTTTTCTTTTACAATATTTCGATTTTAAATGTTACTTAAATGAAACTTTCGTTACTTAAGGCTTGTAAATAAAGTTTATATCATTACTGTATTTAAGATATTTAATAGAAATATTACAAATAGAATTATATATTAATAAATGTCCTTTATTGATTCATAAATATTGACAATTTGTAAACCGGCTATGTTATTCAAATTGTTTACATTAAGTGAAACATTTCAAATGAAATATCCGCTATGTATATAATACATAATTATATTTTACTTAATAAGATACCGTATTTGATATAATATTTTATAATTATTAAATACAAAATAAAGAAAATAATTTAAAAGAATTGGAAGTTGTACTTAAAAGAAATATTAAGTTTTAGCGGGTGAAAAATATTTTTCGGCAGTACATTGAATATGTAGAAGCATATTCAATTAATACACAAGTACATAAGGCGAAATAACAGTCATTAGGAATTTATAACACATCCGCTAAGTCGTAATTGACTTTCTCAAGTGATCGCCAGAATAAAGTTGCGTGTTGAACAAGTTAAGAACAATGTATGTAGCCATCTGCTTCATTAAGACAAGCAATTTAATATGAAAGTATAAGAAAAAATACTAGCAATCTATTTGCAATTTATAATTTTCATACAAATTGCACAGCAATTACGATTATTTCTAGACGTTGAACCGTATTGTGCAATTACCGGCTAGTATTTACAATGGCTATATAAATCAATCGCTTGTCATTCCAGTGCAACATCAAGAAACAATCAAAGGGGGTCAATTATTTGACTCTACGACAAATATCGCATAGATTTGACGGATAAATCTAGATATTTTTATGTAGTATAACAAAATCCTATCATTAAAGTAAATTATTTATTTTAATATATTCATTTATAGCCTTATAAGAATATGTATTGCTAGTGTTTCTGCCTTTGGCTAGAATTAAATTACGCTATCTCTTTCATATAATGATTAACAGGCCTGCGTTTATCCAAGTTGAAATTTTGGAGATCAAAACAAACTTATCAATATAAATAATATTATAATCGTTCCTATTTACATATAACATGCAAAACCAATTATAATTATAAATGAACAAACATAATTATTTATTAATGTATATATTTAATGGTAATTAAATATTTTACTGTGCAACAAATATCATACAACTTTATGACTATTTAAAACCATTTGATTATGATAACCGCGTAAAACACGTATAAAATCTAATAGAAAGTTAATTTTTATGTACAAATAACAATGAAAATTCTCGTAAACAGTTATATTTTATTTCAATCTCATATCAATTATGAACTAACGTTGTTTGAAGTTATGAGACTGTCGTCATTAATAAAGATTTCATTAGGCTCGAACATTATAAAATCAGTTGTACGATGTTAAATGGTAAAACTTACGACATTTATATATAAATTGGATAAAACAGCTGGTAAAGTTACACAACTATAAGTTATTAAAGTTTGTGAAACACTAACAAGGATATCCGTTGTTAATAACATAAAATTAATGTATCTGATGTATGAGACTTAGTTTTTGCCAGCGGCGTCACCTGAAGATAACACAATTATATCATAGGTGAATGACCTCCATCGCCTACGTCCCTGTCTTCACTATGATTATAAAACGATTTATTGCACTCAACCGTTCGGGAGACTGATGTCGATAAATAAGACAAAGCGGTTATATCTATTATAATGGACCTTATGTATATTGTTATAAGATACAGGATCTCATAAGGTTTTTCAATAAAAAACTACTTACCTTTAAGTCTATCCGCGATCCACCTACGCAAGGTATTTGCAATTTATACTGTGGATATGGAGACAGAGGTTTGGTAGTACTAGTAATGTACGGAGATTGTTACCCATTTTTTATATTAATCCAATATTGAGAGGATACAGAGATTTTTTCTTAATAAATTGAGTATAATGCCATCAATAATATCATAAAACCATGTAGACAAACCTTTCTACTGAATCAATTAAAAATATATGAACAATTTATGTCTCTTGTGGGTAGTTATAATATGACTCAATCTAGAAAAGAAACAAGAATGTTAACTAGAAATAAACCTTTACATATCAGATAAATATTTAAAGAATAGGTAGATGATGATAAAGGAAGCAAAATACACGAAAATATATAGACTAAAAGGGTAAATACTGTTATGTATTTTATTATATTTTGTCTATAAGTAGCTATACCCGCGACTTTGTGCAGGCGCAATAGTATTTTTTTATCAGATATTTTTAGGGGATAAAAATTAAAACTAAAATGAAAACAGACTTAATAACTACATCTAAAATTTTATCAAAATCGCTCCATCCATTTAAAAGTTTTGAAAATAACAAATGTATATAAATAATGTACCCAAACATAGACACTTGAGTAAAATGAGATTATTTGAATGTTATAAATAGATACTTCAATTTAATTTATTTTTATAAATTCTAGGATTACATTTGACCTTGTCTGAATCCCAGCATCTCACACAACTTTTATTGTGATAATATATATTTTTTTTATAATTTTGACGAACAATATAATATTCTTTTATTGTCTTAATATTGTTAAATCTTTACATGAAATATTAAAGTTAAATATGAGGCGGAAAATAGAAAAATATTTTGTAAATTCAAAGAACTAGTAAATTCAAAATCGCAAGAAGAAAAAAGTAGGTATAAATGAATTACGTTACTTGTTCTTAAAAATTTAAACATCCATTGAGCGAAAAAAAATATAAATAATTTTGTCGTATTTTATACTAAACCTCTTTTAATAAAGGAAGAGGTTCTCATTTCATTTTGATTGACTCTTTTCTATAACAGATTTGTTATTATTTTTTGTTGTTTTCGAATCAACTTTTTATGAATCCATTTTATTTATTTTTTATTTATCTTATTTAGTCTCAAAGTCTTAATATTTGTATACGAGAGTTTAACATGAGTCATGAACATCTCTCACCACGATAAGGACCTCATACTTTTGGCAAAGTTACGTCATATTTAAAATTCCTAAGCAGATTTCAACTGTTTTTTTTTAGGTTCCATAACTTAATTTTATATCTAATGAAAAAAAACTGGTTAGCACTCCATGTCTTCACTTTGTGGGTTCCGAGTCCATCAGTACAGGGAAAAGAGCTTCGACAGTGCCTGGGACTTGTGACCCAGGTGTAGGTTTAAGGGGCCCTATCTAACGCGCGTTAAACGCTCACCTCCACCGTCCAAACTACTCTCGCTACCAAAATAATAATAAGAAAGAAAAAATATATTACTTTACTTGTTAACTAAGAAACTTGTCAATTTTGTTACTGTTTATTAAAACTAATCAAAAGTATTTGGATTGTTAATTGCCTAGATGAAAAAGCAAGAGATTTTCAAAGGAGGTTTAATAAAATGCTATGTTTAATACATTATTTTTGATCTTTATCACAAACTTTGAAGTTCCCAGTCCCCAATTAAAAGCGAAGTTAAAAGGAAAATCTGAACTTACTAATTAAGATACAGCCAAGTTTTTATGGAATTGACAAATTAACTTTCTAACAACCGGAACGCTTCATTGACGGGGTTATAAATTTGTATTTAATATTTAGATTATATTATCGATAAACTGTTATTAAAATATTTCTAATAAGAAATATTTTTATAGTATAGATGAAGTGACGATTAACAAGCGATTTCAAGATATTAAAATTCTAAAAAGTATACATATTTGTTATTTTATGCAAAAAGAAATGTAGTTAAAATAATCTGGTTTGTGTTAAATTTACCAGTAAATGATGAATATTACTTGTATATCAATAAAGTAATCCCAAAAATTGCATGTAACTTCCATTAAAATCAATGAAATAATAATATTAATAGGTAACATTTCATTCTTATAAACGTAACTCGTAAATATACAGAATAAAAATAGAAATTATCTATCCGGAATACTACTTCTAGACCTTTGAAAGAATAAATTTATAAAAATTATTTTTTTAACACAATTTGAAACTCAATTAGAAATAAGTAAACTCATTTTAAATTTATAATTCCGTAATACCCACAGAAATATCATGGACGGTTTAAAATTTGAATTTATAATATGTAGGTTAATAATAGGTACACGTCAAGATGCAATGGCGCCAGCATTCACTGGCCCACGCGAAGCCTTGTAATTTAGTCTATATTAGATCTATTATATTAAAGAAGGTTTAAAATAAACAAATCTATTTAAAGGAAAAGCTGTTTTCGTACCTTTTATTCTCAAAATATTCAGTTTTTGTTATCTTCATACAACGCTGGCATTCCACTGTTAGGATTTGAATTTAAAACGATTTTTAAAATTTTTATCCGGAATAGAGGAAGCACTTTACTTAATGGCCACTAAAGATATTATATCGAAATGTTTTTTTCCTATTACACCGTATAACATCGTACAGATAAAAAATATTGCGTTAATCTGTATTAAAAGTGTGAGTGTAGATATGTAATAATTAATATGTATTTTAAAAAAGTTATTCCATATCAACATTGTCATTGAAAAAATATAAATAAAACAATTACTAAAATTTTGTAAATATACGTCATTATATAACTTTTTAACAAAACCTACTGATAGAATTACATTCTATTTATTTTAAGATCTTTTATTTAGCTTTTGATAACTGTATTTAGGGGTCAATATGATTATGGTTTATCTTCTTAGATACTTCAATTAAATAAATAATTTCAACTACAAGTAAAGTTATTTTGGTGAGACATAACTATTCTTCTACTAAGACATTCAATAACAATGCCATTACATGCAACTTTATTAATCGTTGACACTAGCATTATTATTGAGGATTGAAATATTGTTGAAGCGTTATTACTGATTGATATTGTAAATTAAACTTTATATGCATACAAATAAGGTTAAAATCTTCATATAATAAGAATGTAAAGGTAACAAATATGTACATGGCAATTTGAGTTTTATGTTACATATATTTAGAGCTATGTAGATCTGGATCTCCGGGAACGCCAAGGGCGAGCCGTGGGCATAGTGAATGTTGGCGCCAAATTCATATTCGATATACAAATTTATAGTACAGCAAATGTCAAACGCATTAATCATAGAGAACAATTTAATTGAACGCCATAGACAATATAGTTGTTTCTATAAAATTGCAGTGTTAACTCTTTTTTTTATATATAAAAGAAAGGAATGAGAAATATATTATTACAAAAATAAATATTCATACTTAAGTCATTCTAAAAATAATTGTATTGTATATTCCTATGAAAATATTGTCAAAATCATATCAAAGATTAGTATGACTTTAAAAAATCTGCTAAAACATAGAAGCATTTTCAGAAAAAAAACCTAAATTTATGGCTTTCAGTTGTATGTACTATCAAATCACTTATCAGAATTAAACACAGATTAAAAATAAATGTAGTTTTAATCACAGGTCGCGAAAAAAATGTGCGGTTATTACTTATTAACTAAATTGTTATATATTTGAAATATGCAAACCATGTTCCATTCTGAAAATAAATGTAACATATCCTTCAAAGAGGGCACATTACTTAAGTTTCTTTACCACGTTAGCTGAGACAAAACAGAACAAAACCGTAAAGTTGATTAATATATACAAATTCCCAACACTTAAAGCCCTTAATGGATGTAGGTATGAGTGAAAATAGATGCTTATAACGCCTGTAGTGTGGAATGCAAATGGTGACATTGCTTACAACTGGCAAAACTAAAACTTCCGACATCCTAAATGCACCCGTATATGTATGGGGTTAAAGTTCTTAATTCAGTGCTGATTATTTGCATTTACTGTTATTTCGCTCGACTGTATTTACGCTTGTATTGTTGCCTTAAGGCTTAACTTATTATCTATATACTAAAGTTATTTTTACCATTAAAGTTGACTCCGTTTATTTTATTAGACTTAAGTAACATCATTAAATGGCAAACAGCAATCAAGGTATTTTAAACCGGACTAATAAAAATACATATAGGAAGGAACTGAGTGAATAAAACTGAAATTAATTTTGTCATGTCCAAATACTTCGAATAACTTAATTTAGATTATCATTAAAAAATAATAATTGTGTTTTGACTGTTGAGTCCTTCCGTTTAGAAGTGAAACTTCGTAATGGTGGAATGAAAACAGTAAAGGATAGAAATTAAGTTTTTTTAGGAGTTTTTTGTGTTTTGTTGAGACAACTTTTATTAACATGTCACTTACAAGTCACAAGTGATGGCCCACATGCGTTCGAGTGCCCCGCACTCCCTCCCTTTCTGGCTCTTTTTATAAGCCCCCCCCCCCCCTTTCCCGCCAAGGAACGTTAAAAGTTTAACATAACCTTGTTGAAAGTCGCATAAAAAGTTTCACTTAAAAAAAAAATGACAGAAAATTACCGATCGAGTTATTTACAATACAACTTCAATGAATAAATTTTAACAGAAACCCTGATTGACATAGTTAATAATTATTAATCTATAGATAAATTAATAGTGTAATTATTCTTCGTGTTTCGCAAAAAGTACTAAATAATGATTACTACGCTCTCGCTGTAATTTAGCTTGTAAACTAGTGAAGCAGCGTACTATAATTTATAAGTATAGAGATTGATTTAGTAACGAACCTGTCTGAACACTAAGCTGCTAGATCTAACTAGCCTGAAGATATAAGAGACAGTAAGCCTATTGAAGGAAAATATTAAAGTTTAACGAATGCATTATTTAAGAATTCTGTCAGCTTTGAAACTTCTAACCACTTTTAGTACCATACAACGTAAAATCGTTTGAACGCTTTGAAGCATAAATTAAAGCAGCAGACTACTGATATGTTGCTAGTAAGGCAACGTGATTTAACTTTCTCTCGTGTCCAGGTTTCTTTACAACTATTTGCTGTAACGATTAGACTTTTAGGTTAAGAAGAAGGCTTAAGAATCTAAGTTATAACCAATATATATACATTAGTTAGGCCATTCCAGATAGATTACGTTCCTTAATTAATAATCACTTAATAATCAATACGAGAAACATTTAATTAGTAACATAGTTGCTATTTATAAATGTGAGTTTATAGTCTCGTTTCTAATCGAATACGGTTGACTTGTGTTCCAACACGTTCAAGCGAGGTTATGTTCTAGTTATATTACTTTACTTTCTATTGTTAATGTTTTAAAAAACTTTCTTTTTCCCAGCTAATTTTAAACTATCAATGATTAATGAGGTCTAAGACTCTCGTGAGTTTTATTCATTTAAATGAAACTAATAATTTTCGAATATACAACGCATGCTTTTTTTTTATACACTCCCGACGTTTCGGCTACTTTTCAGTAACCGTGATCTCTGGCAGACGTGATATGAAATGATAAATCTACTTATTCATTATATATTAATTTGATGATTATGAAGTAAAATAATTCGATTTTATTTATTATAGTCCATGATTTCATGTGTCGCTCAGAACTCATATAGTATTTTTTGGTTACTTACGTTATTTTCAACTTGCTTACTACGTTATTTTCAATCCGTATATATAATAGGAAATAATTACAATTGAGTTGGAAGGTAAATATATTATATTAACAATATATACTGGTTGTTTTTGTCTCATTTTATATAATTATTGTACGTTTAAAGTATGTTTGTAAGACTTGTATTTTCTCAATTACTAAGGTGTTGCAATAATTTTAACAGAATGTTAAGTTGCATAGAGAATCGTATTTCATATTGAGACTGCGTATATTGTAAATAATAATACATACATAAAACTATAATATATTAGTTTATCTATAATAACAAGTTTCAGGTATTAAGTCAGTGGTGGCTCAGTGGTTAAAGGGCCCGCCTCTCGTTGCCGAGGGCGCGGGTTCGATCCTGGCCCGGGCAAGTACCAATGTGATTTTTCCGAATCATATGTACTTTCTAAGAATATTTAGACATCACTGTTTAATGTTGATTCCCAAAAAGAGGGTTGATGTCAGGCAGGCGGCCGGTCGTAAAAACAAATAGCCAAAACCATTCACAACATGTTAGGCAGACCCTGGCTATAGCTGGGAAAAATTGCCAGGTAGAAGAAGAAGAACAAGTTTCAGGTATTACTTGTAGATATGAATCATAAAATTACCTTGGGTTAGAATTTAAATCTTGTTAGATTTCTATATACAGATACATCTGAATTTAAATTCAGTCTCACATTTGGTATCTCACATTGGATAAGACATTGAGGTTTTACAGGAGAACAAATCAACTCTGACATAACTTATTCACTTGTGCCATTCTCATGTCTTCATGAAATCCATTATTTACTTTGAATAAAATCACAAGTAGACTATTTACTTATTAGAAAAGAGTACAAGTAGTACTTTGCTTTGATTTTTTTTCTTAATTTAATATATTTGAATGAAGTATTATAAAAAAATTCAATTCAACGTACAAGTACACTCTAATTTTAAAAAGACAACAGTCTTGCAAAATCCTTCATATATATAAGTAGACCCCACACGTGCGTATGTTACATAAATCAAATAACCTTACTTAATAATTCTAATACATATATTCAGAAGGTGATGTTTATTTCACCTATTGCCTCATAAACTAGGATAGGTTACCCTCGAATGAGTTATTCTTCAGCTGAGTATTTAAGATGCTTAAAGATTAGTGAGAGATACTCAGCTTAAATAGCTGATACCAACCCGTGTGCCTCATCTACCCGTGTGCCGGAGAGGTGGGTATCGCCGAAGCATTCGTCGCTACCTCCCCGACAGGCATTGACCCGCCAGATGGTCAGGCGGGCCCCGTCACCCGGCTATAGACCTGAAACTTTGAGGCGCGCACGGATTACACGCCTCCCCCTCGGAGCCTGTGGTTGTTATCGGACGACAGGTGCCCCGAACCTGTCGTCCACAGGCCGCGCTCTACGGTGGCCTGAAATCGGTCGCCCTACGGCGCCCAGTGCGTCTGGTGCGGGAGGTGAGAAAGGAGGCAACCTCTCTTTCCCTTTCCGCTACCTCCTTTGCGCGCATCACTGCCTCGCAGAAGGTGGCGACGGCACACCACCCTGACTCGCTCCCCACCATAGCAAGTACAACTGCCGGGAGTGACAGGTTTCCTGCCACCCCTACCGCCGCAACCAAATCACGGCGCTGCTCGGCCCAAGCTGAGCATTCCGCCAATGTATGCAGCGCCGTATCATTGGGGCAGTTACCGCAATGACGGCACTGGGACGTCTGTTCCCGACCTATGCGGCACAGGTACTTCCCGAAACAACCGTGTCCGGTAAGTACCTGCGTTAGCCGGAAGCTGAGGGCGCCGTGACTCCTGTTCAGCCACTCCTGTAGAACAGGTCTTACCGCCGCTATAAGGGCGTGCCCCGCCGTGGGTTGCGCTAGGCGCATGTGCCACTCCGCCATTAGGACCTGGCGGAGTTCCGCCCTCCGTGCTCTTATTAGTCGAGGCATCAGCCGTTCGCCTCTCTCGACTGCTTCAGAGCGCCACCGATAGAGCGTCGCGAGGAGTTTTGCCTCTAGGTCCCAGGGGGGGGATCCGGCTAGGAGACTCGCTGCCTCAAAGGAGATCGTACGGTAACCTCTGATGACCCTAACCGCCATCGCGCGCTGTGGCCTAAATAGCTGATAAGGTTGTTCTGAAGTAAAGTATTATTGTAGTGTATATGTATTATGTGTATATTGAATGAAATGAAGTAATTAAGGAGATACATTTTAATTCAACGTGATAATGCTCAGTTATTAAAATGTATAGAAAAGAATCGAAAGTCAAACAAGATAAACATAGATAATCATAGTACATTCACTTCAACATCATTCCAATTACATTACTAAACTTGTTCAATAAGCTGACGGTTACCAATCATGATGGTGTAACCGAAAGGATCACCATTCCATTTAACATCAAAACTTAATGCAATTAATACGAATTATGTACATTTTATTCGATTATGTTATTAAGAATTAATTAGTTAGGTATTCCTGATTGTTTAAATTGACAAGATTTGATTGGTTATGTTAAATTAATATGGCTCTACCCATTTTGATATTTATTACTAAATATTTCAGTATTTATAGTATACGTCCGATTAAATGTATGTATAATATTTGATTTTTTTTACTGTAAGTGATTAAAAGAAATTGAATATATGTACTAGAATAACGTGTACAGCTTCTCTCTTGATTTGGTCTTCACATGTTGGTAAATGAAGTCAGATCAAGTAGCTACTTAGAATCATGAATAAAGAACAATTATTCAATAATTAAATAGTAGCAGTTTGCCTGCGTTTCTGTTTCCTTTCAATTGTAATATTGTCTTCAAGACTAACGTGAATGGGTTGAGTTAGTACCTTACCTACTATTTCATTTCCATCTACCAACGAGTGGTTTGACAACCAAGGACTGATCAGTCGAAAGGAACAAAATTAAAACATCAAATTAAGTCATGATAAGACCTTATAGAAGTGAACACTTGCTATAAATATTATGATAATAATGAAATCTCTACATAACGCTTGCAGAATATACTGGATTCGTCTTTGTGGCCACTAAAGGCCATATTTAAAACAACCAACCAACAATTAAATCCGTGTTTCTAAGAATATTGTATCGATTTACTAAAATAAACGTTTTAGTTTAAAGTGCAAATAAATAATGCAAGTTTAATTTATTTTCGTAAAAAATTTACATTAAACTTAAACCAAAATTGAAGCTATACGTAAAAATTGTTTTAAATTCTCTTTAAGATAAAAAATGTATTTAAAGCCAAACATTTAAGTTTCTGTGATAAAGCAACCTATTTCTAAAGACAATCAAACTAGTATCTAAATACCTTATACTACTTCTATTTTTACCTGGCAATTTCTCAGTTTTTAGCCAGGGTCTGCCTTACATGTTGTGAATAGTTTTGGCTAATTGTTTTTACAACCGGCCGCCTGCCTGACATTAACCATCTTTGGGAGTGCATTATTCAGTGATTTCTAAATACTCCTAAAAAGTACATATGACTCGGAAAAATCACATTGGTACTTGCCAGGGCCAGGATCGAACCCGCGCCCTCATGCAAGAGAGGCGGGCCTTTTAACCACTAGGCCACCACTGACTTAATCTAAAACTGATCTGACTTGATCTAAATACCTAATACTACCTCCGAACTAAATACGAAACTGATTCACATATAAAGTTTAATTTCTGATTAACATCTAGCAATATTTTCGCACGTCGTCATTTTTTTACGTAACAAGTTCCAGCGTTGCGATAGCTAAGACTTAATAAAATCTATTTCAAGTTTTTTATCAATATCACAGCTATAAATAATGCCGGCTGTTTCATCTAACTGTCCATTACTAGAAACATGCAATATTCATTACCTAACCGTCACAAACTATAAAACTTCTAAGATATATTAGAGAATATTTAATATATATTATATACAATATATTTAGCAGTAAATTTTAATGTATGCAGTCGTTATTTCTTGTACAGAAGATTACTACGCAATATACATATTTCGAGCGAGATCAAATTTTCGAGAGGATTTTAAAGATATTACAAAAGATAATATTCTTCTAAGCTCATCTTCTTCTTCCTGGCAACCTCCCAGCTTTAGCCAGGGTCTGCCGATTCTTTTAAGCTCATATTTTGACAAAATTAGATTCATAATAATTATTATTAAGAATACAAAATTCGTTAAAGCTGTTTTCATTGACTGAAAGTTATATTTTTCAGAGTTATATAGAAATAATGTATCCGTTTAAAAGTTTCTAAGTAATTAAATTAATAAAAAAGTCACACAAACACCAAATACTTTAATTGTACAACAATGCGTCATACATATTAAAATTAAAATAATTTGAAACGTAAGAAATTTATATTTAATACGTAAAGTATGTCTCTAAATCTGAACATCTCTTAATCGTTGTAATAACAATATTCAAATTCCAAATCAATCAATAATATTATCAATTAAAAACAAATAACTACTCAGAAATTACGAGCAAAAGTATATTTTTTTTAAATATATTTATAATATATATTCTAATTATTATCTCCTAAATCTACGTAAAAAAAACACTTTCATACTGAATTTATAAATAATTTTATCAATGGAATGCATATCTTTCTTTTATTACCGTTTTGTTCGTCAAAACATAAAAACCATATACATATTTCTATACCATTAACTTAATACGAGTAAAAATATTTCAAATACTAAATTACTTCGTATATCCATGATAATTTATATCTTAATAACTAGTTTCAAGCTTAAGGATATAAAATCAGTCACAAATGTCCCGAGCCGGCGGGCTGTATTTCAACAATAGTGGCAACACCATGTTTGGAAATATTGCATGCCCAGCGATAAACTTAAAGCCATTCGAGACGTTATGAAAACGATCACGATAATTATTTGATACTAAAACAATCAAATATTCTGATATACTTATATTTTAAAACTGTACACATATAACAAAATTAAATATAATTGTATTTCCTCCTTTAAAATCTATATATTTTATGATAATTCATTATAGAAATCTATAGAATACGATTTCAAATTCAATTATATTATACGATCTAAGCTATCCAGCAGTCACAAACCTTTTTAAATGCATTGCTTATTAAAAGGAATTAATGTATATAAGATTAATTCACTTTTATGACCAGAAGTAATTAAATATAACGGTTTTATATTTTTAAAAGGAAAATTGTAAATCTATACTAATATTATAAAGCTGAAGAGTTTGTTTGTTTGTTTGTTTTAAGCGCTAATCTCCGAAACTGCTGGTTCGAATTGAATTATTCTTTTTGTATTGGATAGTCCAGTTATCGAGGAAGGCTGTGCGCTATATAACATCACGCTACGACCAATAGGAGTAAAGATATAGTGGTAAATGTGTAAAAAACGGGAGAAATTATTTCATCTTTGAAGCCTTCCGTTGCGTGCGCCGTGAAAACGGTTCAAGATACACAAAAAATATGTATTAAAGAATAATAGCTCTTTTAATGATCTAAAAAACAGTCCGCGACAGTATATGTCTATCTTTTAATATTAACTCACAAAAACCGTTTTTATGGTACCTAATTTGGTCGAAATAATTTGTTTAAGTTGTATCAACATAATAATATTAATCTTTATTCAAATAAACAAATAAATATGTTGTTGGTTAAGAGTACTTCATTGTGAATAAAAAAAACATAGGTTTTATCCTGAAAATTCTACGGGAACTCGACCATTCCGAAAACCCTGCAAGAACGGGTATTATGTGGGAAGAACCAAAAATCTGCCGGAAGTCACTATTCCACGCGGACGAAGTCGCGGCAAAAGCTAGTGAATTATAAAATTAATGATAAAAGCGTTAAACCAGTATAACAAAGACAGTTCAAAGTTGGCCAAGCATTTATTTATGTAATAAAGTGACCGCCGACAATGTATTTGTAACTAGCTCCAACGGCTTAATGCTATTTCCCAATATTTGATCACAATAGATTTAATACGATTGGATAAAACTTCGTAATTTTACGATTGAAAGTTACTCTCGTGATCTGTCAAATATTTGTGAATGACTGCTGGATAGAGTTGCCAACATTAAAATAATATTTAATTTTTTAATATTTATACAAACAATTGTAGTAAAATTATTTACAAATAATCAAATAGTCACTGGTGATAAATATTATATATACCTTATTGACATATATGTATAATAATAGTTAATACAGTTAAATAAACATTCCAGATGGAAATACCAACACTCGTCTGAGCGGTATTAAGTTGCAAGTTCTAAGCAACATAAAGTTATCTTTATAGGAATCCGTTTTAGGTTCCACTAAAGGTCCTCCATTAAGGTTGCTATTTTATTTTATATCACTATGACTTTTATTTGTCTAAAGATTATAAAGGATTTTTTTTTTAACTCAGAAAATATTGTATTGAAAAATATTTCCTAGAATATACATAAAAAACTGCACTACTATTGGTAATTTAAAAAAATAGTTTATAAGGGCCATGTTGTATAAATATTTTTGGTTTTACAAAATTCCTTACACTTTTATAATATCGAAATAAGTTATGAAGAAGCTAAATTTATCTAACTTTATGGACAATTAAAAAAGAACACCAAAGAGTTCTGAATGGAGGAGATTTGTATATTAAAGTCGAACTATATTAATAAAAACAAAACTTTAAATTCCAAACAAAATGCCAGTCGTGTTCTGTTGAATGTAACAACTCCGTAAAAAGAAGAAAATTGAGGAAATTGAAAGCCGTACTTAGCCAACGTAACTTAACCTACTAATTAGGTAAATAAGATAAATTGACTAGCCTGATATCTGAATAATATTTTGGATACATCCGAATTACTCAATCCATATAAAGTTATTATGTTAACAAATTTTGTTATATACAAAATTTTTATTAAAAAATGTCAGACATTTTAATAATCCTCTACAGCGAAGGTTGGTTTAAAGAAAGTAATTCAAGCTATCATTTAATAGTGACCCTCAGTTTCTTTATTTATATCATTCGGGTACTGATGAAATTTTCACTAAAACTATTGTGAAGTTAATGCCAATTAGACAACCAACACATCTACTTTATACTATAACAGTGAATGCACAAGCTACCATTCTATGAATCTTAAGCAACATAATAACATACACAATGCCGAAGCAGTGACGACACAATCATAATTATAAGCAATGAAAACAAATGAAACTGTAATATTGATATATACTATATACATTTATTATATTATTCTGCTTTTTTTGACGTTTCGTTTACGTTCAAGCAATCTTTTTACAGGCAGACGAGATGAAAGTAAGGAGAATTGAATATACATTGAAAAAAAAACTCTAATTTTATATTTTTTTATGCTACGATGAACAATTCTTTTATTAAATTATGCCCTTATGTTTTCAAATAAAATAATAATTATATTTAATTACTATATATTAAAGTATGAATCGTAAAATAAAACACAGAAGTAACATTAAACAGCTAACGGTTACTTCCAAAGTGAGGCTGGATACTTTACACCTTTAACTTTAAACCTCACATAATGCTATAGATTTTCTTTAACTGTCCAGCAAAATGTAATCTTTTTATCTACTAGCACGTAATTCTTAATGATTTTTAATTTACTTTAAGTGTTATATGTATTAAATTTAAAGTACATTATCATTTTCATATAAAATAAATAGTTTTCTATATTATTATAATATTTAAAATTAATTCCGTTGTTATTAATACTATTTTAAAGCAGGCTATAAAGCTAATGAGTCGTGGTGGCCTAATGTTTAAAGTCCCGCCTCTCATGCATGAGAGCGCGGGTTCGAAACCTGGCAAGTACCAATGTGATTTTTCCGAGTTTGTATACGTGGGAAACGGTCTAAGAACATATTTTAACAACGTATCAAAAATATATGTGACGTCATCAATTTTTTTTTACTATAAGGAGCTAATCTCCTTAGTAACTTTGAAAAAACATTATATTTTAAGTTCCTAACGTTTGTTTGGAGAATTTATCAACATAAACACATTATCTGTAGGATAAAAGTCAAGTTTATATTCTAGGTGCAACGCGCAACTAAATGTTAATATTACACCGCTAATACATTATATTATACTAATAAAATAACTTTTATCACATCCTTATGTCCCTCATAACTCTTGATCCATCAGGTTGGTGGTACATTATTATTTTATGCTGTAGGAGTTTACGATTGGCAAATATACAGATAAAAATATTATTAAATACTAGGATGTTGCCTGCGGCTTTCCACGGGTATTAAACTCTATACTTCTGAGGTTTTATTCCAGTTTTAAAAGACCACTTCATCAATTCCTTTTGTCATAATAGTGGTTATATTTTAGGACAAACTCCTTGAGATTAAACAGAATATTTTGATATTCAGCCTTTGACTGAGGGAATAATAGAGAAAAAAAAATTGTAGAATTGTGAATTTCTTTCTATTTAATGTCGGTTAAAACGTAGCCTAAGCTATTTTTCATGATATCTACGAGTGAAATTCTGAAAAAAATCGTTCAAGTTGTTTCAGAGATCATCCGGAACAAACAGACTGACTTAAGTGACAAATAATTTTAATATTGCCGTTTTTATTTTACTTTCATATGGTTTTAGTGATAAGCTTTTAATTTGAAATTACAAATAGACACTTCAATTTTATTTATTACTATACATACAGATTCTTAATAAAATTAAAATCCAACAACATTATTATGGAATTGAATAGACATTATATTGCCTTCATAACCAATCATTGAACGTAGAGGAAACAGAAATTTAAGAATGACTTATTTACGATATTTATAATCGGAAACGATTTTTAAAACGTGTTACATCACTAGTCTCAAGTTTGTTATTATTCCTGTTTTAATATAATATATGTAATTTTCACACATCGAAATCGAAATGGAGGATTTGGAATGTTTAATCGGCTAACCGGTTGACTAGTTAGGAGTGAGCATTTGCTAATATACATACACATATGTATAAACATACATAAGTACATATGTACATATATATATACGACTTGAACACCAATGAAGCAATATTAAACATAAAAACCAGTCTCAAATATTCGGAATTTCAATTAAATTAGAAATTATAACAAACCGAAAGTATTACATAAAAATCCTATCTTTTCATTCTATTTTTGTTATTGTTATCAAGAAAATTTATATAATTCTATTCATATTTACACTAGCAATAAGTTTAAAGAACAGATTGAGGTTTAAAATACAATAAAGTAACCCACGCATCTGATGTGGCAACTCTTGAGTGTGAGGGTTTCAAAGACCAATAATACATGCATATTATTCGTCCTATTTACTATCAGCTGTAATCGAGCTGTTATAGCACCGTAAAAAGATATACCATATACAATTTATGTACCATTTTATACAGCTCTCAGTACTGAAATTATTAAGGAGTTTATTAAAGTTGTTAAAAAGATTCTTTATTTCATTAAAACTTACCTTCAGATGTTATCTGTAGACTTATATTAGTTTTTAACTTTTGTTTAGAAGTAGGACCAAAAATTCCATTCGAAAAAACGTTTCGGTGTATCTGATTTTTAAATCAACATCAAATTTATTTGTTAAAAACACTTACTTATATATATGTATTTATTTTAATCCTCAAGAAGACTAAATTAATATATTTTAATAACTTGTTTAAAGCTTTAATATTAGGTACTTTATTTATTTCGTAATTCTATCCTCACATTTGATATTTTAGTTTATTATATCTAACACTTAGCCTATCTCAATATAAAGTTTCATGAAAATCAGATCTATGTTTTATCGGTTACGAATAAGAAAGTTAAACACATTCGCATTTAAATATTTGTAGGACAAGTTTGTTTATCTTCACACATTTTAACTATTATTTATTGTATATATATTAAAAGGAAGCGTTGCGAAACCTTCTCTGAGGTATTATTTAGAGCAAAAACGACTCTTTAATCTTACAATTTTGTCGGACATAACCAAATAGCCATTAAATAGTATATTAATATCTTCATCAACCTACACGATATTTTTCTTTTATAAAACATAAACAATAAATTATAAGATATAAACGAAAAAACTTTACACCGTTGACCGTAGGTGTTTTAGTTGACCACTCGTAGTAATAACTGCCAGTTAATGTGTAATCAAATCAAACTGGTATATACTCCATATCGTTAATCAAGTAATTGCGTTAATACGATTACGAGACTTAATAAAATGTACTTTAAGTCACAAGATATAAATGGATTTGCAACTGCATGACGTTTTGAAAATACTTAAGAATTAGGTATGAAATGTAAACAAAAACACTTAAATGAAAATAATATTTTGAGTCACACACATCTCGTCTGCTCGTGATCACGGTTGCTGTAAAGTAACCGAAACGTCGGGAGTATGTAGTTTTTATCGAAAATAAAGCCGTGTAGTATATCCGCAAAATATTAGTTTCATTTAAATGACTCTCGAAAATCTCAGACCTCAAAGACACTTACACCGAATCTAAGATATTAAAAATAAAGCCTGATTTAAATGTGGTTTATTTATTAAGTCTGAACAACATTTTGATCACATAATTCTACACGTAAGATGCGGTAAACTAACAAACGAGAGGCGGTTAATTCAGTGATAAAACCTTATATTTATTATAAAATATTCATAGAAGCAAGTTTGTATTAACACGCCTCGGTCATGGGAAATCAGACGATTCAGTTTTATTTGCGCTCAAATATTTAAGATGACTCTAAATCTTTAACGTTCTCATTACAAGACCTTATATGGAATTTATGTACCGGTTATGTAACAATTAGGCACAATTATGGATCATAAAAGCACGTGAAATTACTAATTAAACATTAGCGAAAGAAATCTCTATGAAAAAGTTAAGTAGCAGTTATTAATCCTAGTTATTTAAGTGGCATATTGTGTATGTAAAAAAAAACTTAATATAAAATGCTGGACAAGTTCAACGCAAGCAAAACAACGGTAAAAAACTAGTACAATTTATATAAAAAAATGTAAATGTCATGTTGGTATGCTCCGAAACAGGTTAATAATAAAACTTTCACAAATCTATTCGTTGTCTCCGCTCTATTAGCAATCTGGGCGTTTTTTGTAATATTCAAAACTTACTTATCTCGATTCCAAACTAAACGTTAATATTAATACTATTGAAACATATATTTTCTATTCGCATAAAAACAGATTTAGTCCAAAAATAAAAATAAGACAATCTGAAACAAAAAATGCTGCAAATTAAATCGTATTTTAATTAGGTTATACGGTCTGATCCCAATACATTAATGAATATGGTTTGAATAATATATGTATGTAGGTCCATATAATATCAAAGCTACGTATTGTTTTAGAAAAATCTCTGTGATTTATAATATTATACAAAAATAATGAATAAATCATCTTCCAACATTTGAATATATTTTGTATCAGTTAAAAGCTCAACAATTATTACATTATCTACAATGCAGATTCTTAAGTCACTGCCTTTTAATTCTCTAACAGTATTCTGCCACAAAATGTTAATTCTGACATCTGACTGTTATCTGACTTTCATCGCTTTTCGGTGTCGATGAATCATTCTCCTTATTATTTTCTTACAACCCAAAATTTTCAAATTTCTCGGAGTAACTACGCATGTATTCGTCGTAATTGAATTAATTATTATTTCCTAGGATTTCTTTCAATAGCAAAACCGAATTTACAAACACATACCTTTTAATTCTTCGTTGGATATATAAAATTATTTGTACCTTTTTAAGCTTAGCTTGTGACCCACTAAATTTTTTTAGAACTCAAACCTGAAAAGCCAAGCTAAAGTATGAACATTTTAAATTCTCTGCATCCGAGAAATTTGTTGGATTTTGTTGAGACAAAAGAAAAGATAAGTTTTAAGAACATAGTGTCAGGAAGCATAGATAAAGGTAACAACAGAGGAAATCTTATGTCACTCTTCGTCTGTAAGTAATTTTACATGAAATTTAACAAGACAAAGCAAATTTCATCAATATTGATTTGAAAATCATCCTTAGATAAATATATATATGTTTAGCTCTTGGCTTCTATAATCAATTATAAACTTAATATATGTATATTTTATATACATTTAGAAATCACGGTTCGTCCATAATCCAACATCCAATTTGAAATAATTGCTTTATATCCTTTTTCAAGCTTTTCCATATTTTTTCACCACAAATATAATATAATGATTTCAGATCTTAGTAAAAAAATCCTAGATGATACATTTTTGAGGATTTTTCAGTAAAAGTAAATTAAAATAACCCAAATATGACAGGTTTTTCTTTCGAAAATAGATAGTTATGAATCTGAGTGTTTTTGAGTGCGTTATTTTTTGAAGACTTTTTTGTCGTTATTTATCAAAATTATAACTTTTAAGTGGGAGCAAGAACAAAATTATTTTACAAACTTGTGTCACATCTATTCAAACTGTAATAAAAACTAAATAAGCCATCAACATAGCCAGAAAAAACATTTTAAGAAATAAGATACTACTATAATTTTATTCATATATATTACCCAAAATTACTTCATCTAGATTGTATTTTCAAAGATCTATTTTTATACTTAAAGTGGTTAGTACTTTTAGTGATTCACAACATATGCAATATCATTACAGTAGAAGGAAATAAATATGTTTAGATTCTATTTTTAGATGAACTTCGGAACTATATTCAGAACTATATAATCTATTTTTTAAGGCATAGAATTTCAGGATTCTCCGTGGTGTTTGCAAAATCTTCTTCTTCTACCTGGCAATTTCCCGGATATAGCCAGGGTCGGCCTTAGATGTTTTTAATAGTTTTGGCTAATTGTTTTTACGACCGGCCGCCTGAATGACATCAATCCTCTTTTTGGGAATCAGCATTAATCAGTGATGTCTAAATATTCTTAGAAAGTACATATGACTCAGAAAAATCACATTGGTACTTGCCCGGGCCAGGATCAAACCTGCGCCCTTGGCAACGAGAGGCGGGCCATCTAACCATTAGGCCACCACTGACTGTGGCGTTGTGTTTGCAAAATATTTTGTTTTAAATAGAAGTAAAAATAAATTAAAATTATCAATAATTACTCATCCCTACTAATATTATAAATGCGAAAGTAACTCTATCTATCTGTCTGTCTGTTACGTTTTCACGCCTAAACCACTGAACTGATTGTAATGAATTTTGGTACAAAGATAGAATTTATCTTGAGAAAGAACATAGGATAGTTTTTATCCTATATTTTTGAAAGGTTCTCTTGGAAACGCGATATAACCGAACTCTACGCGGGCAAAGCTGCGGGCGGAAAGCTAGTGTCTATAAACTTAAGTAAGTTTTTAACATCAATAACAATAAACTTCAACAATAAATATAAATATAGCTGATATATGAAAATATAGTTTAGACATAATTTTAGGAGGTTATAAAAAAAAGACCTTATAAATAGTAAGTGAAAATATACTTAATCTGAAATATAAAGAGTCAATTAGGAAACAAACGCGTTTATTATTACTCGTAATATATTTCTATTTGTATTAAAAATTAATTTCAATCATAGATTGTATGATTACACACACAATAATTACATCAATAGATAAAGATTGTATCACCATAAATTGTATGATTAAATATTGAATCAATATTCCATTACTATGAACGTTCATATTAATTAATATTATAATTTTATTGTGTTGTCAGAATGCGGTTTAATTAAGAGAAATAGATATGTTTGAATAGGGACTTCGTATGTTTTTAAACGTAAAATAAATACATTTTCTTTAGCAAAGTATATACTTCTGTTTGTTATTGTAAAAAGATTAGATGTTTTTGAATCATGTAATGTAACTTACATGTTTTCTATTCGGATTTTTAACCCGGTGTTTTTGTATAACCGGGTGAAAAAGCAGACACATCATCATGACAGATAACAATGATGACAACACGAATAGTCAAATGTACTTTACGTTACTTGTTTCACATTTATTGACTGTTCTCTACACCAAAAATAGACCTTAAAGCTTTTAAGTATCAAAAAAAATTATCGCTCATTGCATTGGTAACTGTCAAAGTTATATTTATTTATTTTATTTATTTATTTCTATTATCAAGTAACAATGACTCATTTTAAATATAATACATAAATTGTTAATAAAAATAATAATACATAAATTCTTAAAATATAATAATTAATTAATTCATTTGTAAATTAGCTGATCGGCTGAGCCCCACATACGCGAATCACCACTGTACCATCCCGTGAGATATGTTAAGGCTAAATTACAACATAATAGTGATTACCTTATCTAAAAAAATGATCCATAGTAATGCATATAATATTTCCACCGCATGAACAAACATATTCTTATTTTTACTTATAACCGTTTTTTAATGATTTCCTTCATTACCCTATAAAGAATTACCAAACAATTAACAGCATCAAATGTATTACTTCTATTACCCAAGGAATATCATATGATAACCTTTACCGCTTTGTTAATAAAGATCAAACATGTTATATACAACCATACAAACATTTCCCACGAGTAGCGTGTGATGTAGAGTAACGATCCGAATCACGCAAGCAGAATTTTAAACAGCAATTTTTATATTAACATGCTTAACGCTTGGTTACCTCTTAAATTGTATCAGGCATATTTTTTGATGTTATTATAAAACGTTTGATTGACGTGTGTATCTATGTGTATGTTACACGAATATAATAAACAAATTTGAAAGCTACTGGTTTAAAACACAGATATTTAGGTTAATATAAGGTGGTCAAATCTAATTATTTGGTAAAAGAAGTACTTAATATGACACAAAGGTAGAGAAATTAATTAAAAACGGACAATACAAGGGTTACTATAATGAATCAGATAAATCATTTCAACGAACACATCAACCAAATTGCCAATTTCCTTCCCTTTGTTCCCTTATACAAGATGTGACGTGGCAAGATCAAAATTGAACCTGATTTCGGCTATCCTGATTACACTTAAATCTCTGATTAAATTTATATATTTTTATACAAAACAATGTAATAAGGTGTATTTAATTATACGTGAAGTTTTATTTTTATACTTTGTTTAAAATTTCCTATAAATGACATTTTAATACAAGCATTTTAACATTGAGTTCGTTAAATTCTGTCTAGTTAGACTTTTATGGAATATTTTAATTGATTGTCAGATATACGAAGGATCTTCTGAGGGCTAATTATTTTCGACATTCTCAAAAAGAAATTCTCATATATGCTGATACTTTACATTGAATTATTGAAGTAATATATACAATTTTTTTTAATTGTCAGTTAAAATACTGTAGTTCTATAGTTTTTCATTTATAATTTGTAAGCAATTCATTTAGCAATAACTAATATATGTTTGAAAGACTTAGAAACTACCAGTGTTTATGAATGATTCTTACAAAAGGCACATAATTTAATTGATCAAAACTTTTGATTGAAATTATTTTTAGGTAATATAACTTTATGAATCATAAAATAAACCTATTACGAACTTAATTAACAATAATTCAAGACAGGAAATTAATATTGCGTTTACATAACTCGTAATACATTTACAATATCTAGACAAATATTCAATATAGAAATACTTGACTGTGCTAATACAATGTCAGGGCGTGTTTCAACTAGAACATATTGAAATAGGTAGCAGAATTTATACACTTAGGAAATACCACACAAATTATTTGATACTAGTAACAAAATTATAAAAATTGGACTTGAATCTGAATATTTTTGTCTTCTCTAATCCAATATGGAAAATGAAAAAAATTATTAAAATCTATTGTTATTTAGAATGTACATAATTTGTACGATCGTACCTAGTGAGCTATGATATGAAATAAATTTATATAAAAACAAGTTGAGTACAAATCAGACGATAGAAAATTATTCTTGTCTTGTCCTATCAACGAAATCTGTCCTAGCATCAAGACTAGTGTATTGCAAACTTAGTATCTTGTTCAAATCTAATACAGTTAGTATTTGTTTTGTTCCTGCTAGAGTTTGTAATATATATAATAAATAAATAAATACAGGAATGTAAATGATATTATTATCTAATCAAAAACCTCCTTTCATTCAAGTAGGTTTACAAACCTTCATGGTGAATTAACTATTGTAATTTTTCTTTCGCCTCACTGCCTACATCGAAACGTGCCCTTATAATAACAACGCCGTGAAGGCGCTATGACAAGATACATATCTTTGTATGAAATATGTTGAAGGATAGAAGGAGTTTCCGTATCCTCGAGAGCTCAGCTGCTTAACTGGATCAGGCAACGTCATTGTTCGATGTTAGATATAAATCATATTAGTTAAAACGACATAAACCGTTATAATGGTTAAGTATGTTATATAATCGTATTAAAAAATAAATGAACATCGCCGGGGCAATATCGTTGTATGGATAAAATATATAACGAGTGACGCTGCTGACTCCGCGGTACGAACACCAAGCCGTGTGAACCAGAAGATTCCTGATACAACATTAGCAATGGAATGTTATTGTCATCCTAACATCGGGGCAATCATGTAATCTTAGGTATAGGTTATAAGTTTTAATATGTAATTCATATTATAATATACATATAAGTAAGTTTCGTAGTTTTCCTGAAACATCTGGTTGGCACTACATAATTTGTAGGTATGTCAATATTTAATAATCATTTGTATTAAAATATATTGTACTGTTTACGAGCCTGCAAGCGGATAGAGGACAAAACTAGTAATATAATAATCTTCTATTAGCTCTACGTGCGACATACACTTAAGTGTGTTATCTAAGAAACTTTCTAAGTTTTTTATGACGTGAATACCACTTCAATACACTAACGACCCGACCCAGTGAAATCCACTTACACACTAATCTCATAAACATTGATAGAACACGCCCATGTTATGAAAGCAACTGTTATTTACATTTTAAAGTACGATATAATGTTATTGCTTCCTTAATTAATACAAAGATATATTATGTACTGTTTAATACTTGATTTCATTCAAAGAAAAGTTCAATTTTATTCATTTATAAAACTCATTAGGTAGACATTTGGTTTCGGGTAAAAGGTTTTGTACTTCAAACCACCAAATCTTCCGTCTCGTAATCGTAATTGCATTGCCCCTGTAATAATGTTTACAGGCAGTCCTTGGCTCTTCTATAAGCACTTAAATTGTAACATAGCTTATATTCAATATAAAAATTGCTATAGTAAACGAATTGCATACAAAATATAGGTGATTTTTTGATATATTGATGAAATATATGATCATATTATTATATTCTACGAGTATACATGTAGTTGTCCGTATTTCCTAAGATATAAAGGATTGGACACACATACACATACACATACACATAGACATACACACACACACACACATATATATGTATACCTACATACATACATACATTGTACATCTCTACGATAACCGGCAGTCTACCACATAATAGTAACATAATTATAAAACATAAAGGCACAATTAAAGCCCCGAGCTCATACAAATAGTCCAATAAGAAGAACATCGTCCAAAACAAACATCAGCTTGTCGTGTTTACTTTACACAGACAAACATACATTTGAAACGACAGGATCAGGATGCGGGCATAAATTTAATATATTTGTAAATAAAAGCCTTAAATCATACATATATAGGATATATCCTGCCTTTTTATGTATCTTTATCAATTTATATTTGACACCGAAACACATTAATGCCAAAAGTATGCTTTAATAATAACAAAGATTTACTCAAAAGTATGTAGATGTAAATTTTTAAAAGATAACCATAAAAAAAACAATTTTATATGATGCAACATATAATTTATAGAAAATATTTTGATTAAATTATCGTTTATTTCTTAATTAATAGGCAGGCGTGAAATTAAACTATTACAAGTCCATTACCAACTTTCCTATGTAGATATTATTTTCCGTTCAGAAACTTGTCTAATAGAAAATGTAATGAAAACTAGAAGTGAAACTACGAATTAGTTCCAACATCACTTACAAATCACTTATACATCATTTAATAGATTAATGCAGTTTACTAAACTGCCCTATTTAATCTGTGCACATAGAATGTCCGCCATTTATTTATATTTAAATTATTATTTATAAAAATCTCGTTAATTTTTTTTATATCTTATCTGTCATACAAATTGACTATTAAAATTTTTATGATAAATGGCTTCATTAGTTACGGATATCGAAATATGTTTTATCATAGTAATTATTTAATCGTACAGTAGCAATATAGTAAATGAATCTAATAAAAATTGTATTTTCAAGTAGCAATAAGAAGTTTCATCATTAATGAGTTCGTAGTTAAATATATTTTTAATCTGTATCGTTGAACACAGATTAAAAATATATAAATAGTTAGAACAAAACAAAAAAGACAATCTACCTACCACAGTTACATAATATAAGTTCTACTCAAAAGATACTGTCAAAAAACGACTATTAGTTGATATGTTCGTTACTCGGTATTTATAACTTTATAAAAGTAATTTAAGTAAATCTACTCATAACATTCCCTTTTTGCATTTGTAACAAAGTTAGAAAATACTCATTAGTTATTATTTAATCAAAATAATTTTATTTAAAAATATATATACGACTGGCCATATTTAGCTTTAAATTTAAACACAATTCTAAAGTTCACGAAATAATTAGGTATTTATAGATTAATAAACGACAGATTTAACGATAATTGTTAGGAAACTCACTATTTATTAGTTAAAATGTATTAGACTAAGTATTTTGCTATAATTATTAATCATACTAATTACTCCCCGTAACTTTGTCTGCGGTTATTTAAAAAATATCACCAATAACCTTATTTATTTCCACTTATCACTTATATGTGAAAAGACTATTTAATAATATAAAACATTTTTTCAGTATCCTTCAATTAAGTATTTATAAGTTAAAACTTCGACATTTTTATTACAAGATTCAGCACTTGCTTTTAACTGGTAATTATACAGGGAGACGAGTTAATTTCACATTAAAAAAAACAAAGCATCGGACAGCAAATTAAAATCACCATTAACAAAGTAAGCCAACATAACTCGTGAAACAGGTACGGAGAGGCAAACGGTAGCGCATATCTAAAAAAAACCTGGCATCGGATACTATGGGTAACCGTTGGGATACATTGCATTTACCACGACTTTGCTTGCAAGTACATTCATACAAGTTGATAGCTATTTGCATACATTTTTCTATATAAAAGAATATATCATACCAAAAAAAGTTGTACGCCTTTTAAAGGCAGGAGTTTGGCTGTAAAATAACGTTGAAAATATCATCCTGAATGCATTCAACATTATAATAATAAGATCTTATAAAAAGAATTGATTCGGTAAACGAGAGTCAAATCTATAAATATAATTGCTTATAAAGCTTTTGTTACAATTTGTATTTTAATTCGCTGCCAAGACGTTTTTGAGTGTGTTAAAATTTTTGTTACAGTACGTCATCTGTGAACATTCGCTTCTATAAACCAAAAAATGGAAAAAATTAATAGTTTTGATGATTTTGTTTCTAAATAATCGTATAAATTTTACCAATGCTTAAAAATGTTACTATTTCATATAAATTGTACGTCTTATTCAAATCCATCTGGCAACATCAGTGTGAATATACTATCTACTCGTAATAAATAAGTATATATGAGAATTAAAAATTGTATCTTTCATACTCTCAAAGCTTATTTTTCACCCGCAGTTTTGCCTGTGTAAAATTTTCTGTTCGCTATAAACCGGTCTTTTTTCTGTATAAAAGGTATCCAAAATTATTATTTTTCTTCGCAAAGTATCGTTAATTTCATTAAAATAGCAAGTGCAGTTAATTTTAAACATATTAATAGACATTAATATCATATTATAAAAAGAGTTGTAGTATAAATCATTATTAAACTTTGCTCTATATTAGCGAGGACAACATTCTTTTTAATAATTAATGATGCAATCAATATTAACATTTGTTAATTAACAAACCTGATTGATTCCATTTTATTTTATTAACAAAAATGTAGAATTGTTTTTGTTTCTATCTAGTTCATTATACGTCTAGATTTCTTATAAATCGTATTTTTATATTCCGTGACTAAAATCTAATGTTGAAACTAAAACTAGACACTTTGTTCAGAAAAATTATATATCAGTTTTGGTTGGTAATGAATAATTATTTTTAGTTTATATATGTTTAATTCCAGTGTAACCTAAAGGTTGCATGTATAAATGATATGATATAAATGATATGACACAAATGATATGATATAAATGATATGATGTAAATGATATGATGTAAATGATATGATTTCATATAAAATTCTTACATAGACTCCGAAATGTATATTAAAAGTCTCAAAATCGTTTTATTTAAGCAATATCTAGAATTGTCTTTACCTCAACTATTCCCCGCTTTCCTTTTTCCTTACTGATTTCACATAGAAGATATCTTTCCACATTTTCATTCACAGCGTATTTACATAACATATATCACATCACAGAACTTTTATATAACACACACAAAACCTCCTTACACGATATTCTAAACCGTTGCCTCTAACTATGACGGAATTTAAAAAAAAAACCTGTCATTTCATACACTGACACAATGGATGATTTTATTTTAGTTTTTCACTTCAATACTATATGGAATTAGTTGAGTTATGTTATAATATCTCTATAAAGCGTTTGTTGAACTTAAATGTCGCTTTACAACTGACTCAAGTCAATGCAAAACTCAGTTTCCCTGCGCGAGCGCGGTCGGTATGCGTCTGTCTATGTGTGTGTGTGTGTACACGTCACACATACAAGCAGGCTGCACGGTTTTTGTCGATGTCCACGGGGCAAGTAACCTTAACATAAAAGTGTTGTAACTTTTGAAAGCCTGTTTCAAATGTGTTTGATACTTATCAATACAGCCACCATTTTAACTTCCAACCTTTTTAAAGCTTAAAACATCATGTCATAAGAAATATTGATTAGCAATTGTAAATGCTGTTTAATAATTAAACGATTATTTGTCGTTCTGAGATTAAAGTTAATATTTAACGTGATTTAATTTATTGTATGAAAAAAATATATAAGAGTTGCAACGCTGTTACTTGAATGTTAGGTTTTTCTGAAAGCTGGTCGATGTCCCGCTAGCGAGACTCAAGTTTGATCTCCCATCCTTGTCCAACACATAATATATCATATATTAGAAAGAGACAACAATACATCTATCAGTTCAAACATGAATGGAGAACTTCAAGTGGCTTTGCTGTGGAATTATTAAAGATCAAAATTACGGTCGTGTAGGTAAAAACCGGCTGATTTAAAGAGGTTCTCATAACTTTAGATTTTTTTCAAGAAATCGCTCATTTTCATTGGTCGGGTTACCTTCATTATTAGCTCGATACTTAATATTGCTTGTTTGCGCTACAATTTAATTAGGTACATATACTTTTTATATCAATTTTATAATTAATAAAACCACCTGTCTTTTACTATTTCGCTCTAAATTTGGATTTTAAATAATGTCAGAAAGCTATCATATCTTTTATTTGTAACAAAAAAAAAAATTCTATATAAAGAAATTAATAAATTATATGTATAGGGAAATTGACACATTTTCTGTATAAATTATTAAATTAATAATTAAATAAAGCCAACTTTTTGGATACTAAATAGATTTAATTTAATGATGTTAGTTTAATTACATATATGTACATATATATGTATGTTTGTGTGTGTCTTCGCTATTTGTCTTTAAATATAGATCAAAAACTCATAAACATAACATTTTATTAAAACCTTATTTCGCATAATACACAATTTTAATCACATTTTTTAACCAACCTTAGACTTTCGATTTATAATAAAATGGTAATATGACATTCCTGATCTTCCATCTCTCTCCAACATGTGGTCCATCTATATGCTAGATAGAGACGGATGCTGGAGGAAGTAGGCTCTTATCGGCCATTCCAAGAATAACTTTCCCATAGACTTAAGTTAGTGATGTCTGATATGTGTGGAATGCAAAAAGTTACTTGTTCATCTTCATAATAACTGAAGCCTTTGTTACGCCGATAGTTAGAAATTATGTCACTTTTAATTATATGTAGATAGATAGACACACACACATATATATACATATATGTGTGTGTGTGTGTGTGAATCCAGTAAGGCATATTTATATGAAGGTTTTTTTAAATATTATTTAATATGGTTAAAACTTGAAAAAGCTAGAACGTAGAACTTTAAAGATTTTTTTTTTAATATGTTTTGTGATAATAAAAATTACTTAAGTCAAGTCATCCTAAAATACTTTGTTTCCTTATAAAGATTACATTAAAAAAGTATAAAATATTTTTTAATCAATAAAAACTTCTTTATACATTCCGATTTTTAATACAATTAAATATTATTTATGTATGTACACGACATATCGTGTCGTACGCTCTAAGCGAGCTCAGCCTCCTTATATCAAACGCCAACCCAATTAAAACATTCCGCATCGATTATCCCGATGCTCTATATACAGTTTAATTCAATTAATAATGTTTAATATAATTGGTCATCTAATTCGTTAGTCGTGAGGAAATCGGTACTTTTCATGTGGTTTTTTTTTGGCATTTTAAATATGAATGCTTCATAGAATTGAAAATAAAATGTTTGAAGATATATATGTGTGTTTTTGATTAATTTTTTTGTATTAAATCCATTGACGTAATATATATCTAATATTAAAAAAATTCATGTCGCAATGTTAGTCACTATACTCCTTTGAAACGGCTTTACCGATTTTTATCAAATTGATGATATTCAGTAGGTATGAGAATCGGCTACTATCTATTTTTCATACCCCTAAGTGATAACTACTGTTCACCCTTAAATTTTTTTGTTTTAATTTTTTTATAATGTGACATTAAAAATACATACAACCCATTTTTATTTACTTTTTTATCAAAACAACCTTTGCATGGTCATTTAGTAATATATAATAAATTCAAGTACAAAAAAAAATAGTACGTAAAAAAATATAGTGAGCGTTGATGTCTTTTATATGGTGCGTAGAGAATATATTTTCTCACGCAGCCAGTATAATCTAGTATTATTCACGCTGACCCTCCAGGGTACAATTTAGGTAATACCATAGAAATGCATTAACTATATCCATACAGCATTATCTTAAAGATATGTATCGCATCTGATTTGCTACGTACCAGATAATGCTTTTATTACAACGAAAGGTAGCTTCTAAGTCAATACATATAAACTTTTTAATAAATAAGGCAACGATCCAACATTATTATGCCAATGAAATGTCATAAAAAATATAAAACCTTTTTTTTCAATTATTTTTTTTTTATTTCATATTACAAATTTCACAATTATATACAGATGTTTCAAATTACTTTTAATATATTAAATATATATATATGCTATTGAATTTCATATAATCTGTGTGTTCATCTAATTACATCAGTAATACAAGCCTAAGGCTAACAGATACACAGATACGAGATAACGCCAGAAGCTATTTGTGTAAAACGAAGAAGTATTAATTGATTTATTCTTAACATGTTTGTAATTTACAAAAGTCATGAATTATTCATAATTACAGATATATTTCACGTAACATGAATTACAAATTTAATATATTACATTACCATACATTCTATTGAATTTATTTGAAGCGCATCTTAAGAGCAGACGGTACAGATTTGTGGTAAGCAAATATTATTAATTTTATTAAAATGAATACTCACAACTACTCACTCTTGATTGAACAAGAGAAGGTATACCTATAACAGTTTAACAGTTTTCGCGGTCATTTAAAACTAGCAAGAAGCTAGCCTTAAAGCTGTAAAGAATAATTATTACCAAAAGAAGGTTTTCAAAATAAGTCTAAGTCTAAATAGAAAATTTTGAAAGAACACTTCGGGCCAATGTTATATTAATTATGTGGATTTTAGAATTCCAAGACGTTATATTTTTGACATTTCGCATAGACATTTTTGTCATACATTTAACCTTTTTTAACACCTATGACAAATATTACTTAATTACCTTTGAAATTCTACTTAAATACATATAAAGAAAAAAAGTTATCATTTTTATTAACTTCTCTAAATAAGTCATGAAAAAATATCATACTTTTTAACTTTGCAACATAGTTTAATGTAATTATAAATAATTTTTAACACAAATCAGACGTCAATGAACGCTTTATAACCAAAAAACACAACAAGTCAGCATTAACAAGAAAGTCATACAAAAAAATCATTTTCAAGCACAAGTTATTTTTGTTAGTCCAAATTGAAGAACTCTCTACAAAACTCGGCTGTTGGAAAGACCATTTGACACGTACATAAACAAACTGACAACAGATGTCAGGATATTACAATAGTATATAGATATGTATTGAAGATTGATGATTATAATAATTTTGAACAAAAAATAATATACATTTTAATACGGCAATAAACTATTTCAAAAATGGAGATTCAAATTTCTTTTATCGTTCTTCTTCAAAGTGTTATGAGATGCTAAATTTGTAAATTATAGTTATATCCTATTATAGATATAATTTCTGTAGTTCTTCAATCGGTTTCATTTATTTACTAAATACACATAATAAAACTATTCGATATTTTAATTTCATACAAATATGTCAAATAAATTAATTGGTTTTAAATTTAGTTACAATTTATTAAAATAAAAATCTTATCTTCTAAATATTAATAAATAAAGATACTTATTTTAGTATTCGGAATAAGTTATGAATATAATAGTATGTAATTGTAAGATTATAGTACCAATTGCTTTCATTCATTCAACACTACCATTTTCAATCCACATTTAATCTTACCACAGGTTTTCAATATTATACTACAAAATGATAGTTTCCAATTCTCCATTAGCAAAACTACTACACTACACTTGCGAAGTTTTAATTAGTGACTAGTAACTACTACATGTACATACGAAATGCGACCACATATTTACAGTTTACTCAATGAACAAAACGAAACAGTAATGTTAATTACATAGAAAGTACATATGAAAAGCTTACAAAGTGTAATAATTATAATTTATACATTGTATAATTAGTATAAACAAATGGTTGGTAACTATTGAGAATAAACAAAGCTTATGTTAAGAGATATGCCACGTCTACACTGCCGCCTGGATCGTTGAATTAAATTATTAAATTATCATTATGAAAGAAATATTATTGATAAATTCTAGTTAAATTATTTCAAATATTCTACAAGCATGTACTTCAATAATTTATGTACTTTTGTCTTACCTCATCATCAATAAAAAAATATGTTTAAATTATAATAAGGAATTTAAAATTTGTTGTGTATATTATATTTTATTTAACAGTAATAATCTGTCCAGCGATAGTGTAGATGGGATTTTAGTGCATGTGTTGAATTTAGCATGGTACGGAGGATGCATCGATATTTATGATTCCCTGTAATTAGAATGTACCGGCGTACAATAAATATTCAGTGTTCATTATATATACAAACATTTTTTGATGACCAAACATATGATAGATGTTTGAATATATTGAATAAATAAATTCTATTATAAATAGTAATATAATTACCGTACAGAAAATTTATATTCTTTTTTGTAATACGTACTTATTTAATGGACCAATAAATTTAAGAATTGAAAAGTTTATTCGAATTCGTCGTCGGCCTATCAGAGCCCACTGCTGAGCAAAGGCCTCTTTCTCTCATGGAGAAGGTTTGAGCATTTAATCACCACGCTTGCTCAAGACGGGTTGGTGATTTTTATAATTGTGAAATTATAAGTCCAGGTTTCCTCACGATGTTTTCCTTCACTGTCTTTCAGTAGTGTCTAAATACTCTTAGAAAGTACATATGACTCGGAAACATCACATTGGTACTTGCCAGGATCGAACCCGCGCACTCATGCATGAGAGGCTGGCCTTTTAACCACTAGGCCACCACTGACTTATTCAAATTGACAGTTCCAAATTCAATTTAATAAATCATACAAACCTCCTTTCTTTATAGCCAACATCAATGTTCGAACAAACGCTTACAATAAAAAATGTTTAAAATCTTTTCCCCATAAACCTTTGTCTTTTATAAATGACGTTGCGTAACACGACCGGTCTGCCACAGACATACACACAGCCAATATAAAATAGGTAACAGTAACTCATTTAAGCTAAAAAGTATTTACCTAGTTATAACACTCATAGAAGTATTATTAAATAACTAGCTTTAAAAATCTGGGATAAAAACTATTTTATGTCCTTTCTTAAGGTCAACTCCATCTCCGAACCAAATTTCATTAAAATCAGTTGAGTGGTTTAGGCGTAAAAGCGTAACAGACAAACAGACAGAGTTACTTTCACAATTATATTATTAGTAGGTATTACTTCATATTATTAAGGATCGATAAAGTGTCGTTTTTATATTAATTAAATTCATTTAATAATTATGCAAAAGAAAATGCCTTTGAAATGTTACTTGTTTTTTTTTTTTCCATGAATATAAAATCAGATTTACACTAAAATCAAATGCAGAACGACGTCGTTTAATGTTTATTAGAAGACAACTTAATTGCAACAAAAGATTTTTCTCATCACATTTATTATGTTGTTCATCTTAAGATTCGTCAGTCTTGTTGTCCGTGTGTATTGAACTCAGAGCGCCATACAGTGACTTACTCTAAAAATATTTATATTTCATCCAGATCCGTCCCGGACATAACTAACATCAAACATTTTATAGACAACTTTTTGAATTATATTATCATTTGTCATTTTTATTCTCCATATAGGTAATCGTTATGAAAGATCTTTGTGTCACAGATTCTATGAGAAACTAGCGTAACGTTTATTTTGACTAATTATATTATTGTTGAAAATTACTCTTTTTAAAGTGACAATCCGCCTTAAGCAAGTTTTGTGGTTAATGCTCTAATATTCTCCATGTGAGAAGAGGCTATGCAATGGGCTCCGATAAACGGATGATGATGATGAAAAAGACATACATATCTTCGCAGAAAAATCAAATCTTAGCATACAATTACATTGAAGCAAGATTATGAAGGAATAGATAGATACGCTTCGTATGATGATAAAAACTTTATACATATAAGACCCCTAGACCATTTATAATGGTAATTAAAACACAATTATCACAAATAAATTTAATTACTTAAATAAGTTATCTAATTTATTCATCGAGATTTTATATATTATATTAACTTTTATGATTCCGTTGAATAATTTCTTGTTTTTGCCCAAAAACCTTAATCTTATTTCTAACATTTATTAGAGGAATTAATAGCAATAAAAACGTTTTAATAATTTTTATAAGTCATAAAAGTTAACACATTTTTTTACGAAGCAACACTAAGCTTTTTTGTCGATTATTGGTGGTACTTACCTCATATATATATAATATATATAACATATATATTATACTTGTATTATGTATAAGAGTAACATAATTCAGGCTTTATATTTTATATCCAAATCTGACTATTCTTGACCTAAAATGTTCATTGTTACAAAAGATGGGAAGCCTTAAATTAGAGGAGAATAAGTAGAGACATTTACGAAGGTTTCAAAATTAAATTCAATAAAAGACTATATTTGGTGAACAATGAGTGAGGGACCAGACAAGAGTCTATATTTAAGAAATATATGCAGAGAAAAATTTCTATTAATTATTAACAATTCATTTTTTTCTTTCGCTTCCCAAATAAAATTAAAACTTCCAAGAATTGATAGTTAAACTTACTTTATAAATGGCATTAATTAAAATGCGCCATTACGAAGGGATTCTCTACTCGGAAATACAAAGGCCAATTTGGAAATTAAAACAACGTTGTAATTTGTGGAAGAACTTAAAATGTACCAAATTGCACGTGCATAAGATGACAATGACTAATTTTCTTTAATCATGTAATTATTTCAACAACAATTAGTGACGTGAACGCTGTGTGTGGCGAACGTGTTTTATTTAAGAGGCTCTATTACAAATGATAATGTTCAAACATTGTAAATCTATTGCCGGTTTTGTTTTGGACACACTGATTTGAATAATGCTCACGCTGCCATGGATTCGCATTAATAGAAACTGTCGTACTCCAGATAATTACGTTTTAATATATGCAACAAATATCAAGAGAAGTATGACGTGGGAATTTATCTTAGGTCGGTAATTTTGTTAATTAGATTCTGTACGCTAGAAGTCTGTATTTTTAGTGAAAGCATAGTAATTTCTTGGTATAGCCAATCCCTGCGACATTTTACGTTGTTCTTAATTAATTTATATGTTAGGCTAGCCTTATCTGAAGATATGGGGTTAATTTATTCATATTAGTCTGGCTTATTCTCGGCCCTCTAATAAAGCAGTTTTAGAAATTATATCCGAATAATTTGGTTGATATATTCCAGTAAAAATTGATGATAAATCCTTTAGGATTCGCCTGCTTCACGTCGATACGAAATTTATATAAAATTTGACATACGAAATAATTTGTCACTTTCCTGGAAACACGAAGCGATCGTTAACTGGAAAATAATTGAAGAGGCAGCACGGTAACGTCACCGTTTAAGTGTTTAAAAACCTTCGTGAAGTTATTTTATTTGAGAAAAAAATACATAGCGGAACTCTAAAACAGCTGAGCCCTTGCTGTTTTTTACCCTTTCAATTCTTTCTTCTGACATCCAATTACAACACGGATCGTGCTTGAACGTCGCTATAATTCACTCGCATCATTTGTACTGGACTCCCAATATCTTCTATATCGCCTTATTAAATACAATTCAAAGAAATAAACTCCATAACAACCAATGGAAACCACGAAATATTATTTTATAAACATTTTCATTATTAAAATTTTTGGTTTTCAATATAGGAGACGCTTTTAATAAGGCATAATCTGATTTTCTACCAAATATAAGATGTACAATAAACGTGATGTCGAATGTCGGGTGGTCGGAATCGTCCAAATAGGCGTCGCATTCGTTTAAACAACTTTTGTTCTTTTAAATCAGTAAATTACACTATGTTACAATACCCGTAATAAACAAATTAGGTTTTTTTTAAATACAAACCTTATTACATCGGAATAAAGGCTGTATTTATAATATCAGAATATTTCTTAATACGCTATGTGACATGTTTGATTGATGATGACTGCGCGATTGTTTCATAAAATTTTTATAAACGAAATTCAACTTTATTACTTCGAAGTTTCAGTTTGTCATAAAAATTACCTCGCCATGGGATGCTTCTACTTTTTTTTTATTTTACGGTCGCTTGATTTCGATAGAGATAAAATATCTTTTGAATTCACTGGGGATGTAATAAATTGTACCGTATTTAGTCCCACTGTAAGCTACTATAAACCGTAAAATCATTAAATTAAAAATCAAAATGTCGTGAATTAAAATCATTTAATCGTTGTTAAAGTTTATTACATGTACGGCTGTGTTTTACTAGACCAAACATTACTAAATAAATTATTATTTATATATGACATTGAAATTAACATATATGTGTATTTTTTTACATTTTTATGGATCCGAAACACGTGTAGGTGCAGTGAAGAAATAAGAAACATTTTTCTATTATGAAATGATAATATCTCGTTATAAAGAAAAAGCAGTTAATAAACTTGAATAACATACAATATTTCCATCTTATAGTTAAGATTCTTTGTAATTTTAGAGGCTTAAGATTCAAATAAGAACCTGATTTCCTCACATATTTTTTATTTTTCAGACTTTATATAAATATTTTTTTTTAATTATATACTATGAGTTATGAGTTATGAGGGAAAGTAATTTTTTGACGGGTAAACTTAATAGTTCCCTATCCCAAAAAAAGGCTAAATAAGGATTACATGCACCTGGCACTGTTTTTCTTCTTTTATTAATTCACACTTTTGTACTCCTGGAAGTTCTATAAACTTCGACGTTTATATTATGACAATATTATATTCTATAATAATCAATATCCTTACTAATTGAAATTTGCTGTCTTTCAATATTAATTATTATTCATTAAAACTTTATACTTGATTAAAATAAAAATTTGTTGATTTGAAATATTGCCTTTCGTTTACTTGAAGTACCTAATTTTTATAGTTATACAAATTTAACAAAGATAAAACTAACATTATATTTTTAGGGAATTTTTTACTAAATTAGACTTGATTTAATTTCATTTTTAATCTGTAAAGATATAATGTATTATCCCCAAGATTAAAGGTCGTCTGTTGCTTAGATAGAAATTAAGACATTTAGAAACTCTTATATGAAAAAAGTTCTTTTATCATGACTCTTTTAACTTGTTTTGTAACGTGTATTAACTTTTGAAGTTTACACGTTTCAAAATTATAATGAAATATTGAGATAAAAACTCCGTCCCTAAACCTAAAGCCTATAAAAAACTTATTATTCAAGTACCAACATTTTAAAAACAAAAGTAATTAAAAGAAATTTTGTCTTGTAAATAGAATCTCGATAGAAAAGTATTAGTAGGTAAATATGCTTTATATGTCCTTGAGAAGACTTATAAAACTCCAAGTAAATGAAGGAATATACTTTATGTAAATGTCGTTACTACATTTCGTCATTTCTCGGTGCTAAAGAGAGAGACGAAACTTCTCAACATTCCATGTATTTACCGTGCGGGTGCCGGGTCCATCGTTGCCGGGAGAGGAGCTTCAACAGTGCCTGGGACTTGCACCCCAGGTGTAGGTTTAATTTTTAAAGACCTATCTAATGCGCGTTAAATGCTTACCTTCACAGTTCGAGCTCTCTAACTAACTTTTAAAAGAAAAAATCATTGTCTGACGTTCTCAATTCTATTAAACTTTTTTTTTCAATCTCATAAGTTTTCCCCGTTTTATGTTAACACGAAGAAATTTAACCAATTATTTTTATTTATTAGCCTTAGACATCAGTGTGAAGTTATCTGCGCATATTATTTACTAAAAAAAAGTTATCTAGCAATGAATCTATGCTTACATTATTTATCTTGTTTCTCTCTCGATGCTGTGGCTACTTACATCTCTATTTAGCAGAATATATAAAAGTTATTAGTTATTAGGTTTCACATAAAAACAAAATAAACAGCTACATATTTGTACATTTATTTTCAGTCTTAACCTAAAATAGTACTACAATAATATATTTTACAACGGGAACCATCTCTGCGCTCCATCTAATCTTATAACTTCACCATTCAACATAGGATTTTCTATAACGCTGGTCACTAAATGAGCAAACTCTTCCGGCTTGCCCAATCTTGAAGGGAATGGCGTCATACGTTTGATGAATTCTAACATTTTCTCCGGCAAATATGATACCAAAGGGGTTTCGAATATGCCTGAAAATATAAATATATTTTAAATAATTCATCAACATTTCATTAAACAATATTCATATTGGACTAGAGTAATCAAAATTCATAAAAAATATATGAAAAAAATAGATTATTATTAATTTAGGTGTATAATTTTAATAGCATAATATCGAAAGGAGTAAAAGTATATTAAATTCATTATATATGTATTCTGTAAAGTAAAAAGCCTGAATGGCAGGACCTAATATAATAAAGTGATCTACAATATACTTGACATCATATTATTTAACAATACCTTCCAAGTATAACAAATACGCAACATATTACTAACCTGGTGCAATAGTAACAACTCGTATTCCCTGTGATGCGAGATCTCTAGCCAATGGTAATGTCATTCCTATTACGGCCGCCATCGATGCTGCATACCCAGCCTGGCCAATATCCCCTTCATAAGCTATTGTAGCCGCTGTATTAACTATAACACCTCTTTGACCATCCTCAGTTGGTTTGTTCTTACCCATTAATCCGACGGCCAATCTTATTGTGTTAAATGTACCAAGTGTGTTTACCTATGGGTAAGATAGTATGGTGAATCAGAATATTATTTCTTTAAGAGATGTCAATTTTGAAGGAATTTTGAGTACTTAATTTTTTCTGTAATCCTTTCTTTATTATACTTGATTATGATTAAACAACCTTAACAAACTTTTTAAGTATTACTAGAATCAAGAAATATGTCTGAAATATAGCAATATTACATATTTGCATTTCCAATAATAGAAATATATATTTATATCAATATTTGTATGATAGTGTTTTATTTTTAATAAATTGAACTTAGCAGTGGCTAGTTAATATAGGAGAAAGTCACTTATTCACTATAGAATAATGGGATTCATACATTAATACATTTCTGGAAGTACTCCAATCCACCCGGTAGGTCTTTGTTAAAGTTGTAAACTTGATTGGTTTGTGCAAAACCAGCACAGTTCACTAACGTATCAAGTCTGCCGAATTTTGATTTTGCTATTTTAAGAGCATTATTTACATCCTCTTCTGAAGTCACCTGAAATGTATTTTTATGAACATTATATAAATTACCATATAATCTATAAATATTCAAACGTTTCTAAAGGCAATAATTGAGAAAATTATAAAAAAAGCATCAGAAATAAATTTTCGAACAATGATTTACTTACACAACCGACGGAAACTTGTACATCTTCACCGAAATCTTTTGCCACTTCTTGTGCCCTTGTACCTTGGATATCAAGAATTACAACTCTGCCTCCATTCTTAACTAGACGTTCTACAGTCGCTTTGCCTAATCCTGACGCTCCACCGGTAACCAAACTAACCATGCCCTAAAGTTAGGTTATAGTTTTGTTTACATTCTTAAATACACAAATTTTAGAAGTTATTTGAATATAAACACTTACCTTCAGCATGTTTTATAGATTTAGAAAATATGTGTTCTCTTTATATAATTGTTTATTCTGACAGAATTCTCTACTTTTATATAGTAAAATATTTTTCAAAATCGCTTGAGAGTTAAGTATAAAGTAAAATTTGACTTTGACAGTCAAATTATCAAGATTCGTTACTCAGACTAACATCTACCAAAGCTTACCTAAAAAATCTAGTTAAAAAATAATTAATATTTATAAATAACTGTTTCATAAATATAAAAAAAAAATATCATTTATTTTTATTTTAACGAATATTTCGTGTATTTATCATCTTTGTGTCTAAGTATCCGATAACACTCAAACAAAAGTTTACAAAAAACAACAATGCAAATGGTGGCAGCTTAGGGTTTTTCTTTTTCTTTTTATGACATAAAAGTAGTAAAGTTGAAGTGCTCTTTATAAGAAAATGAATATTCGTGAAGCCATAGTTCTAAAAAGCTATATATCCGGCATTTCCATTTAACAAACTACATTTATGTATGTCGAAACTTTAGCTACTAGTCCTTTTTTGTCTTAAAGGTGTTGATACAATTTTTAAACAACATTTTTACATAAAACAACTTTGAAACAAACAAGCCATGGCTAAAGTAGAACCTCCACTTTTCATACTTCCTAAAAAGCGTAATGGAAAGAAACCAAACCCTGTAGCAGGCCATGTTGATCACATTATTACCGTTCAGGTTTGTAAGACAATATTATTTACTTTAACAATATAATGAAGATTATTTAGCTAGCTATTTTGGCTAAACTTATAAAGATACTATATTTTTCTAAGTCAATTCTATTTATGCACGTAGTCTTTTCTAATTAACAAATATCCTTTATTGCACTATCAACAAATATCAATAGTAATCCAAAGTTATTTTTAATTCAGGGAGCGGCAGAAAACGAATTGCCGACAAAATACAAAAATGGTTTATCTCCGGTTACTGAACACGTAGTAAATGGCATCATACATTCCACTATGGAGGGACTCAAATCAAACATGAAGATTAACTTGCCAATAATTAATGATGTAAACGACGAATTTACAAACGACTCTGCCCCTCAAAATGATCAAAAGACACTAAGAAATGGCTATCAACCGCTATCCACTATTCATGGCAGTCGTGAAATTATTGATCTATCACCAATATATGAAAATTCCTCAGATGCTTGCTCAAGTCATGGCGACTTGAAGGAAATGAATGAGAATGAATTACAACGCAGTTGTAAAGTTCTAAACAGTGAAAATTATGAAAGTTCATGTCCGACACCTAATAGCCTATCACAAACACAATCAGAAAACAGTTTTGAAATGGGCCCACTTACCGACAGCCTTAAAAACAGTGCTAAAAGGCGTAAGAGAGTTAATATTGTCGCCGGTATAGTTGAAACCGATAATACTGACACAGAAATTACAGCTCTGAGAGTGGAATCCGAAGGTTCGATATCACCGGAATGTTCTTTGTCGGAAAACAAAGATGGTTATTTGACTATGACTGGCACAATTAAGAGAGGAAAGAAAAAGGGGCAGAATGTGGATGTAAAACTTAATATATCACGAGAGGAGCTGGAAATTATTGAAGCTGCGATTGTGGCTGATGAGTATAACAAAATGGATGTATCTAAATGCTCCTTATACAACGGGCCCCATATCTTCATATTCACTCTCATCTGTATACCATTTGTAGCCATAATATCTGCCACATACTCCTTCTATATAGGTACTATGGCTTGGTACAACATTTTTACTCATGTCACCGAAGATTTAAGCTGTATCAAGAAAGTGTTTTTAGCACCGCTCGTGATATTGTCTTATCCATTTTTGATAGTAATTTTTACAGTCATCCTCGGATTGTATGCTGGTATCGCACAACTAACATTCAGCGGAACAAACTGGTGGAAGGATGTATCCGATTTTGAGAAGGGATTTTACGGTTGGCTTTGTAATAGTCTAGGTATGTCTGAATGTAGTCCTTACGAAGTTGTCGTTCTAATGGATGTCAAGCAGTAGGCAAATCAACATATAATTAAGTTGTGATTTTTATATTATACATTTTAAAATACTTCCAGCTACAAATAATACTGCCATATTTAAATTATTAGAGGCTTAGTTATAATTTATTAAGCAATTTTTCTAGTCAAACATAATTTAAGCTGAACATTCCACTCTACATCACATCAAGTTTTCTAATTAGTGAAACGAAAACGGGAGCAACGATGTCACTTTTATAAAAATATTAATGGACATTTTGGAATTATATATTTAAGAAAGACTGGTATAAAAGTAGGGATAAAGAACTAGTCATGTAATTTTTACTTGAAATGGACAGTTTAAAAGAAATAAATTGTCAAAGCCTACATTTTTATATTATCTGCATGTATGAAAAAGATTTAATCATAGAAGTTTTTATTACGCAATCAAATAATTTAGTGATCTCATTTTAATATTTCATAGTTTATAGGGAATTTTATATGGAAATGAATGTACTCATATCAAACTATATATTGGAAATAAAATATAATTATATTTACTAAGGATGCACTATAGAACAGCATAGCTACATTAACGGAACGTAAATCATAATTGTATATCTAATAAAAACCGCAACATGTTCTGCTTAGCATAACTTATTGATTTGATGCTTAGCAAGTTTGTATCAAATATGTACTTTATTGAAATAAATTACACAATCATTACTCATAGTATAAAGACTGATGTATTCTAGTCACTATTGTGTCCATTTTCTATGTAATAAAACATTTTACAAAACAATTTGTTTTACTAAATCATAATCTACAATTAACATATAATTCAATCATGAAGTGTCTTTTTGTTGACTTTGTTCTGATTTCGGTTCCTTATGCTTCACTTCTCTGTCTATTCTTTCCTTCGCACGGACTATTTTCGATTGTAAATAAAAGGAACCACCTTTAGTTTTGTCATTAACGTTAAATAAGTGTTCATAGTTGTTCTTGATTTTTTCTGGGTCGAGTTTTTCAATATTGAGTATCTGCATGGCCTCTTCTAGTGTAAGACCTGTTGAAGCGTTTGCAGCTGCTCTCCTTGCACCTTCCTGCCCTCCGCCAGCCCTTTTGGCTGCTTCTTGCGACGCAGCTAGTTCCTGCTTGAGAGCTCTAGCAAAAGCTCGCCCCACAACCTGAGCTCCCAGAACTATGATCTGTGCTATGTACTTTGCCATTCCTAATTAAAGAAATGATATAATTTTGAATTATCTTCTCTCATTACGTTACGAGTAATCTCAAAATTTTATAGGTTATTGTATTTAATGTCAGACGTCAAAATAGTAATTTGCATAATACCACAGTAAAAAAATATTAAAGTGTTGAATATTCAGATTTTAGCATATTAAAATAAAAATAATGAACTGTGCTTTATTTTAATTTTAGTACATATTTTTTCCTAAAAATGTTATAAAGATTCTACTTTTTAGTTATATCTCATGATTTAATAAAATGGAAAACTCCAAAATTCCAAGAAACATTACGGTAATGTCATTATTAAATATCTGAAAATACATATAGTTTTATGTTATTTCCCAAGGCAAAAATTTAGTTCAAATATTTTTCGTTAATTTTCTATTGCATGATGAATATAAAATTATCATCGTATAAACTTTTAGTGATAATGACATACGTATATATTATTTGAAAAAATAAAATGTTTATTAGTGTTGATATAATCGAGTTGATGACAGAAAAAAATTAAAAATCGAGATTTATTCGACTTCTCCAAATTCATTCATATATAATACCAGGAAGTATATTATTTAACTTACATTGATTGTCAATCTAATGTCTTTATTCGAAGCTCATATAAAAATAAATCTATATTAGTTTATGTTTTCTTATCAAACCAACTTAAAAATTGCCTAAAATACTTTTAAAATAATAATCGAGAAATTGGTGTTATCCGATTCTTGACATATCAATATTTACATCCTTGTTTGAATGATAAGTGTCAATTTTGTGATGGCCACGCTTAAGACAGATATTATGTTATATGTTCATATCGAGTGTTAGAATTAATTGAGCAACAGGAAGAGAAACAGCTCGCTTGGATCAAAAAAATATTTAATTACTACCTGCAGTTGTGAAAAAATAATAAATTTTATTTAAGGAGCCACAACAGTCAAGATGACTCTAGGAACCTACAATAGGCATCAAGCCGAACGCAAGAAGTGAGAATTAATGTATTTATTTAATGCATTTAAGAAAAAATCAATATTTAATACTGTATTTTTTTAAACGCAGACAAGCGGCTCTGGCAGCGGCTTTCCCTCAGGGTATTCGTTGCCAGAAGTGTTTGGAGTATGGGCATTGGAGTTACGAGTGCAAGGGGAAGCGTAAGATACTCGTACGTCCATCCCGATCGCAAATATTGAAGAAGAATTTGCAATCAAAGAAAGAAAGTGATTGCAGGTAATGAAAATGAATAATTAATATCTCGATTCTTAGAAACAGTTTACTCCTTTCTACAAATTAAAGATCTATGGCTTTTTTTATTACTCATAATATGATTAGACTCATTTATTTGTGTTTAAATTAAAGTACATTCAGTTCAAAAATATCTGATTTTGAGGGTGGATTTATATTTTATTTAAATTTTAACTGCCACACCTAAAATGGAATTTTAAAAAACTACCCTCATTTGAGTTTATTTTAAGAAATCTTCTAATTTAATAAATTTTCAGCAACGGAAAATGCAAAGTTCCAAACAAAAAGAAGAGGCAATCTTCAGACTGCTCGGATTGCTCTGGAAGCAGCTCCTCGGGCAGTTCCTCTGATTCATCGTCAGGCAGCTCAGATTCCTCGGACAGCGATAGCAGCAGTGATTCCGAGAGCAGCAGCAACGGCAGCAGCAGCGGCTCCGAGTCTTGCAGCGATTGTTAAGCTATTACATATAAAGGAATCTTCTCCAAGCATATTCCTATTCAATTTTCTATATTATTTATTTTTCTACCTATACCCTTTAATCTTAATAAGTTCTTGCTTTCTGTGTATATAATTTTTTTTTTATTTCTTTTAATTTTTCTTAATTCGCCGGTAAGTTTTATATGATGCTGGTCATTTAAAATTAGTGTAAGTTTTGAAAATGATATGTTATGATTGCTGATGTACTAAGTTTTATTCTATGACTTCAGTTGACTCTAGTTGTCTTGTAAAGAATTGTTGTAAGTTAGACATATTGTTTATTGGTAATGAGGGTGAAATTTGTCTTAAGCTAAAAATGTTTCTGATAAAATGTTGGTGTGATTTTAATTTAAGTAATCTTTTTAACAATTACAAGTCTAGACATGCATTGTTTCAAGCTGTACAAACATGCTATTAGTAGTGTTTAAAATATGATTGTACCTTATTAAATTTACACTTAATTTTCTTGTAAGGACTGTATGTGAAATGTTTTCTGGAGTAAAATTGTTTTTTTTTATTTAATTAATTAGACATATGGAATTTCGAGAATAAAATAAATTAAAGAATTTGGATATTACATGTGTATTTATTTAGAAAATAATTGATTACATTCATGTCACAATATTAATAATTTGTACTAAGGCACAGTTGAGTTGTGTATAGCTAGATGGGGATTTAATTAACACTTATAATTAGACAAAAACATGTAAAAATCACAGTTATCCCTTATATTTAGTGAAAAAATCTTTTTTCTGACAATTTAAATGAACTGACTATAAAAATAATGTGATGCAAATAGTTAAAACATTGATATTTCTGACTGCATATGAAAACCTAAAATCTAGTTGATTGAAACTTGAAATTCTAAACGAAAATAACTCAGTAATAACTTTAACAAAGAATTATTGATCTGTACATAATTATTTCAAAGATACTTAATGTTTTAAGCATTCAAAGTAAGATTATTATTTGAAAGGATATATTTATCCAGCCTTTCTATATCAACTTAATAAATCACCAATATTTATGTAAAATCGAGATTACCTTACAAAAATACAATTATGTTAGAAAATTCAAAGAGAGCGAAACAAACATTAATTAACCGATGGCACTTCAGGTAAAGTGTGAACAATGACTTTCCGTTTAGCATCATAACTAAAGTTATTCATTTTGAATATTCTACTATCATAGAAAGGTTTAAGATCTGTGATATTGATTTGTCTTGCTCTTTCTGTTAAATCTCGTTCTGATATCTCTATAGTTGATTGGGAGTGATTGTGCAAGCCTCGCATATATGCCAGCTGGTCCATAGTAAGTTGTCGTAGAATGTAGTATAATAGTTCGCTGTTATCTTTCTTGTATGAGAGGTATTTTTGGAAGGTCTGTCGCATGGCTCGCATCACACTGTACTTTTGTGTAGCCACAAAGCTTTCTAACATGGTTCTGATGGCTATATTAACGTCTTGCTCGTTTACAGCCGCCCTTAGATGCATTCTTGCATGAGCCTCGGACATGCGGATTACTGTGAATATATATTAGTATGATAATTTTTATGTAAAGTGATATATTGATTTGGACAAGTTGTATAAGGGGAAGTTTGTTATGACAATTCTATATTATATATAATTTCCTTTTTTTGATACTTGATTTATTGAATATTTCGAATCTATATAGTTGAAATACAGTTAAAAGTATATATTATTTCACTACAATAAATTCAAATTAAAGAATATATCTCAGATTTTATTATAAAATATATGTATTGATCAAATTTTTATGGTATTACTATTAATTGATAAAAAAAAATCTTACCAGATTCAATATGTCTCACAGTGATAGGTAAACTGCCTGTGGCTAAGGACTCTTGTCGTAGTTGGCTGTACATTTTCGCTACTTTGTCTTGATCCATATTCTAAAAAAGATAGAAAATTCATACTACTGGCTAATAAACAGTTTCATTGTGGAGTTATAACTAAATAACACTTTAATTTGCAGATTTTATAAGTTTTATTTATCTAAATTATGAAAGTTTAATTTCTATTAAATATTTCATTAAAAACTTCATTCCATATTTGTAACTATCAACTCCTAAAATAATAAATTAGCAGATGCTTGACGGGAGGGATAGTCTTCACAGAGTCATATCTAGCATGTAGGATTGCATCATTTATTAATTGTTATAGTATTTACATTATAACTCGTGTTTAGTAATAGCTCTGTCTTAAAGAGATCTCCGATTTTCGCGAGTTATTTGAATGAAACTGATATTTTTCGGATATACTACGCGACTTTATCTTGTATATAAAATTCTCGTGTCGCGGTGATAGAAAAATATCCAAAAATATGGAACGCTTCACGATTTTGCGTCTCATTTTGGAATGATACACAGAAGATTAGCATGGCCCCTGCGCAAGGATGACACTCATAATCGTGATGCGTTCCACATTTTTGGAAGTATGTAATTTTTATCAAAAATAAAATCACGTAGTATATCCGCAAAATATTAGTTCTGTATTTTTAAATATAAATGCTTGTGCTTTACGAGAAATATAATTTTCTTTCAAATTGTACTCTACAAAAATATTCAATTAATAAACTTTAAAGAGTGTCTTACTTAGCAAAATTAAGAAAACCTTTAAACCCAATGCAGTTAAATGATTTTGCCTTCCTTAAATGAAATCTCCCACGACCTTTTCGACCTTATATACTATTTAAAACACAATATACATATATCTATATGTATGTGTATGTATATTACCTGGAGTTTAGGATGAATATTCTCCCGTGAGTAGACAATGTATTTCTTTAATAAATCCTGTGGCAATGTGAAATCGTTGTCAACTGTAGTATCTTCTATGGTAGTACCGCGTTGAGTGGGGTGATGTCTTATATGAGAGCTTACTACGAACCTGGATACATAATTTATATGTAAAGTACTAAATTATATAATAGCATATATTACATAAAAAATACACAATTTGAGTAATACTGTTAGGTTAATTATTATAAATATCTTTTAAACATTTCAGCAATATGTACACAATGGTTAAATTCAAAATAAGTGTAGAATTATGAAAAATTATTAAGGATCTTATTAAAAAAACTTAATAGACGATTATAGTGTTGATATAACGCTTAAATATTATCAACGAAACAAAAGAAAATCACATATCAAAATTGATGCACGATGGCTTAAGTGTTATATCAATAGAACGTAATATATCAGAGGTAATGAGTTTCAGTCTAAGTGAATCTCTTATAAATTATTATTTTATAGTATAATTATTAATTATACTTACTTAGCCAAATGCGCGTCCTGCATAGGATCAGCCTCGTCTCTAACAACACACAACACGTCGAAACGTGATAATATAGGCTCAGATAGATTCACGTTCTCAGAGAATGTTAGCGACGCGTCGTAACGACCGCCGATGGGATTGGCCGCGGCTATTATAGAACATCTAGAAAAATACCAAAGAGGTTAATTTATAATTATTTAATGTTGGCAACATTGATAATGTAGGCGCGAAAGGTAGCCATGATTTTAGTGGAAAAAAAATATTAATTAAAAACTTAAGAAGGATAATTCGTTGGCGAGTTAGTAAGATTTTCTGAATTGTTACATACTTGTATCGAGTGCATTTGTTTCAATCCTTTTTTGCTTCTAGATTAAACAAATAACATTTATGTGGCTGGCACAAAAATTACTATTTTCAACTATTTGTAATATACAGGGTGACTGTTGAATTACTATCAATATTTAAGGAGAATACTCGGTACATGATTCTCATTCGAATTATGTAAAAAAAAATAGGTACTTAATTTTTGGCCAAATTTCCGTATAAATAAATAAAGTGTGGACACGTTCCAAGTGTGAACGTTTGCGTGTGTGTGTTTGTGTGTATACCTAATCTGTAGGGTGTTCACACGATGCGTAATTAATTACATAACTTTTGGTTAACTTTACTTAGAAGTTTATTAATATTTATGTTATATTAATTTTTATTTTGTCATATATGATCGTCAAATATCACGTCCTCAAGTATCGACAGTAATTCACCAGTCACCCTGTATATGTATATAATTTCTAAGATACCTAGCATGTAACGACGTAACAATCCCAGCCTTAGATATAGATATAGATTGTTGTTCCATCGCCTCGTGTATAGATGTACGGTCTTGATCATTCATCTTATCGAACTCATCTATCAGACAGACTCCTCGGTCAGCTAGTACCAACGCCCCGGCCTCCAATGTCCAATCCCTAAAATTAAATTAAACTTTTCATAAAATCGTTTAAATTTAAACTTTATCTTTTGCAATAACTCGTAAGTGTCATAACAATACGTATAGACGTAAGCTCGAAAGATAAAATATTTTATTTATTATGGTTATACTTTGAATGACCATTTTCGTAAGTTAAAATTTGAGATATGTAGTGTAAAATGAGAAAATCATCATAACAGTCAGGATTCAAACTCATAAACATTTCGACGGTTGCATTTTTTGGAATTTTTCATTCTACATATTTTACCCAATTTAAATGTGACTTTGACGTTATTTAAAAATTAATAACATAATTTCATAACTGAAACTAAAGTAGTTTTACCTGGTCGTGGGATTTTTTCTCACATAAGCTGTGAGACCAACCGCGCTAGCTCCTTGACCTGTTGTAAATACGGCTCTTGGTGCAATCTAGAAATGTATATCAAGTTAATATACGTTAATTAATTATTTATATAGTGTAAAATCTACCAAACTTATTTCTATACATATGTATAGTAAGAAATAAATATTGAAACTTATAAACTATAAATATGACTGCTACAAAGTGAGTCAGTAAAGTTCCTCTTAGGAATTTTATCCATACAAAAACGTCGGCCCGGCGATGTTCTTTTATTTAAGAATATGTTTTGTGTTAGGAACAAATTAGTTAATAATTATTATAAACGAAAAATATAGACAAAATTACCTTTTCAGTATATTTGAGGAATTGCGATTTAGCTGTCCCTGGATCTCCACATATTAAAACGTTAATGTCACCTCTTAACTTATGTTTTTCGCCTGGAAAATATTAGTGTTACCAAAAAAAACTCAATTATAAATTTTTATTACGAAAAATTATGTATTAAAACAACAATTATATGTATTTACCGGGATTTTTAGGTTCACCGCCGAACAAAGCGAGCGCCAAACCTCTTTTGATGTAATCATAGCCGTATATAGACGGGGCTATGCTCTGTACAATTCTTTCCCCAATTTGTGGGTCTTTGGACAGTTTTAGAATACTGGCAACATCGTCATCAGTGAGAGACTCAACAATGTGCTTGCAGTCCTTAACTACTATGTAGTTTGCTATAATTACAGTTGCAAATACTGGGAAACCCTGTAAATAATTATTTATATTTTTAAATTAACCTATTGATTACAAAAAAGATGACAAATGAGGCAAAAAAAATTATATAATGGCAATATTGGAATTATGTAATGAGGTATGAGACATTCTTTTTATTACTTGTATTATAATAATAGCTAGCTAAGGACTTTGTTTATGTACTGAATTACACATTTGATCAATCATAGATCTTTATTAGGTGGTTATCATATTTATTTATTATGAAGATTAATATTACCTGTTCAGTATTGAGAGATCCATCATAATTATTAGTGTAGATCCCAGTTAGGTCTACTTCATCTCCTGGTTTGCATCTATCACAGAGGTCAGCTAACAGAACACAGTCCTTGCTCCTCGGTATTCGACCAGCTGGGATCCTTCCAGGTGACTCCTGAATTGTGACCTTCTGATAGTTTCTATATACAGTTTGTTCCATATTAACCTGCAAATTTAATGAAAAACACCTATTAATTTTTAGTATATGAAAAAATAATAAAAACAGGATATTAATTTAGCTTGAATACCCAGCATATGATATATATGTTCAGTCGACTCTCGTTTATTCCAACCCACGATGATTAGAATCTCTCTATAATTCAAAGTTATCACGAGGTCCCTACAAAATCTCTTTATATATCGAACTAAATCAATACATTTTAAAGCACTTAGTAATTCGAACGAAAAAATAATTGCTATATCCCTACTAATATTATAAATGCAAAAGTAACTCTGTCTGTCTGTTACGCTTTCGCGCCTAAACCACTGAACTGATTTTAATAAAATTTGGTACAGAGATAGAGTTGACCTTGAGAAAGCACATAGGATAGTTTTTATCCCAGACTTTTGAAAGGTTCTCTTGGAAACGCGATACATATAAACGAACTCCACGCGGGCGAAAAGCTGCGGGAAGAAAGCTAGTGTATAATAAAACGACGCGTTAATTCGAACTCTTCGGCGTCCAATACTCGACAATTCAAAATTGCAGAGAGAAAGAGGTCAAATGATTTTAATGTAAGTAAATTTGACGACAAGTTCAAACTTGAACAAATTTAGCAGAGGTGTCAGTTCCTCATTCGATACCTTACAACGCTTCTGTCAGCAAAATGAAAGTGATTAAAAAACACTTCAGGAACTTTTTATCTCTTAAAAAAGTTATGGAGCAGTCTGAGCAACAGAAATGTGTTTCGAAGCAAACCAGCATAACAGAGTTCTTTCGAAACATTTATTAATTCATATTAAGAATAGTTTAATGTATGTATACGAATGTTCGTGTATGTATAGCATATATAAAATAGTAGTTAATAAATAATTCTTGATCAATACTTAGTAATTCGAAAATTATTTTTTTCTTTTGAAAATTCCGAACCATTTGATATTTCAAACATTCGATAATTCGAAATATTTTAAGTCCCTCGAGATAGGAATTAACGAGAGTCGACTGTATATGCAAATTTTTATAAGAAAAATTACTCATATATGAGTATAACGATTCGCATAACATACTACAACATACCAAATGTATTAAATTAAATCATTCATATACTCACCATAAACGGCCCCGAGCTTTGACACTCCGGACAAGAGCCGGGCTTGACTTCTGAATTCTGTGATTGTACGAACGGTCCCAATATGTAACCGCATCGGTTACAATCATATTTGACCACGGATAGTTGTGGCAGTACCCCGGTTGTGGCCGTTATAACGCCCACGGTGCGCACCAACTGGTTCAAGTGCAACTTTCTGAAGGTCCTCAATTCTTCTATGAGAGGAAGGTCAGCAATACGCACATGTACCTCAGATGTCACACGTTCGTAGCTCGGGAATATCTGTAGTACTATCTCTTTGGCCACTTCGTCGAATATTTGTAACATTTGAAACGGTGCTTCGGGCAAAAAGTATGCTAGAACTTGTTCTCTTCGCGCTAATACATCGAATTCCACGTGGAATGAAGCCTGATTGTGTTCGCACATTCTACGTATTCTTTCTTTGTACACATACTGGCCTTTAGTGTTTGTGTAGGTGCGGAGGAAATTCTTGAACCTGAAATTTTTTGTCAGAAAATTATACTTTAATTATATTTATATGTAAAATTTTGTAAATACATGGAATTAACTATTAAAGCTGTTAATTCTGCGGTATTCATTTATAAATTGCGTCATTTCAATCAGATTGAATTAATTTAAGTTTTTAATCAGGGTCATTTTATAAATCCCTTATTTTATTTTTAATTGATGAAGTTTCTTTCATTTATACAGATTTATATTCTTGTTATATATTGTATCAAAAACCTTTTCATTTACTGTTACTAAATTTCTATCATACCTTCTCTTTTATACCAATTTTCCATCCTGGTGTAAGAAATATAATGCAATTCCATGGTTGGAGATGAAATGGAAATATATACATACATATTAATCCAAAATTATAATTTAAAATCATGTAATATATTATTTAATAACTAATAATGTTCTTAGCATATTTATATTTCTCTTACATCAATAATATTCGGGGACTGAATAAAATTAATCATATCGTAATATAGAAATATATAGAATTAATTAACCAAGTTTGAAATACTAGGAATGCAACCAGCTTCGCAGGGGTACTTTAGAACTAATATAAAATAGCATATGTTGTGTAAAATGCTTTGAATACTTTCTTTTTGAGTTGAATCAAGACAAACAAAAATTTCATCATCTTTCTTAGTTAAACATTAAATAAGTCTGAACTTAGAAAAACAGTATATTTTTATGTTCATAATAGTTTTTTAATATAGTAAAATTACAAAAATTTTATAAATATACTAAATAGATGATGTGAAAAAGTGGGCTATCGCGTGGGTTTTATTTTAAAATATCACAGACGGCTCTTTTTTTCCCGATATCTTCAACAATTATCCTTATTATACACACAAATCAATATAAAACATTTAAAAATTATATATTAAAACCTTTCTCGAGAATCACGCTATTGAATGGTGAAAACCGCTCGGTAATTTGGTGCAGTAGTTTTCCTGTTTTTCACGAACAAACAGACAGACAGACGCGGCGGAGGATTTTTTATTATAGCATGTATTGATACAAATTAATAAATAGTATACCTATTAGCTATCTCAGTACGAGGCCCCAACATTGACACCCATTCCTTAGTGGAGTATCCTTTAGTATCTTCGAGGTTTTCTATACTTTCAATCCCCTCCACGGGTTCCTCCATCCCGGCAGCCTTCTCCGCAGCCCTACGTCTTTTAGCACGAGGGGCGTCACTACTGTCTTCATCGGATTCATCTGTAATTTAAATGTTTGTTTTTTGTATTTGTAGTGTTTAATAATAACATGATGTGAAGTATAATGTAGGTGTATATAGTATTGTTAGTTAGCACAATACATATATTACCATTTTAAGATAGTTTTATTGAGTACAATAAAATTATATAGAAAAAATTTAAGTACTAGCATAGCATTAACACTAACTATACTGTCATAGAAATATAAAGACACTGGCTTGAAATTTAAAAAAATGTATTAATGTTTTAAGATGTTCATTAATACTTAAAATTTATTAGAAATATTAATTTAGCTAAAGTAGTACAAAATGTAGTAAATAGTAGTTTTTTTTAATGAAAACCTGCGAAAGTCTTAGATCTTATTAACTTGAAATTGTACACTTCTAATCTTTATATATATAATTTTTCTGTGTGTGAAGGTCACTGACCTTCTCTCAAACGACTGGACCGATTTTGATGAAATTTTTTGTGTGTGTTCAAGAGGATCTGGGAATGGTTTAAATTCACAATTTTGTCCGCTGGACAATGTTTTTTTAATTAATTTTTAATTTATTAGTAGTTGTTGATACAAACGTTTTTTTTTGAAAATTAGATTTGACAACTAATTAATTTGTCAATCATTCTGTCGCACTTCAAAACACGGAGATTTATGGCTTTAATAGGTAAACTCCAAAAATATAAATAAAAAAACGTAACCGATATGTCTTGATTATAGAGCGATACGAAGTTCGCCGGGTCTTCTATTATTGCTATAAAAAAATCATATAAGTTATATTATATTTACCATATAACAAGTCCCTATCATCTCTCCGTATGCGTCCTTCATCTCTATCCCGTCTCTGTAGTTCCCGTTCCGCGGCCACTCGATCTCCAACAGACATGGCGTCGTAATCCTCGTCATCTAGGTCTTCGGCATCATACCGATCCAACGCTGGCATTGGTCGGTAATCACTAGTATTAAAGAAGACAAGGACTTTATAATAAATGTTGATATCGAAATAATTATGATTTAACTAGATCATGGTCAAGACTAGCGTTGCCAGGCATCCGGATAAAGCCGGACATAGTTAGGCTTTTTCATTGCGTGTCCGGCAAAAATAAACGGTGTTCTTCTTGTCCGGCTTTTGTTAGGCTTTTTACATTTCGCATAAGGCAAACGTTGAAAGATTTTTTTTTTGATATGTGACCAATGGACGAAAGAACGCAATAGATTACCTATATGTTGATACTGTTTCCAAAATGTTGGTTGTAGAATTTAATTTAAAACATTTGACATGTAAGGATTTTTACTACAGTAGAAGCTCCTTATTCGCGCTTCCTTTATTCGCGTTTTCACTATTCGCTGATTCAAAAAATGCTACCCAATCCCTATATTCGCGACTAAAAATTTCTTTATTCGCGGATCTAGTAAGTACATACATAATAATAAAATTATCGAATAAGTATCTAACACAATATACTTGTCATATAGACTAATAAAAAAGTAAAATAGACCTTATTACAACTTCACCATAAGTCTTCTTCTTCTAGAAGAACGTTACCATAAGTATGTTGTTAAATGATATCGCCAAGGTCTTCGAAAAAAGCCGCCTTCGCCGCGAGCGGTGTTTTTGAGAATGTAAAAAAACAATGAAAGCAACCTATAAACCGACATAGAGGAAATGTTAAATTTACAGCCCGTTGAAGAAAAGGCTTCAACAAACACTGGAAACATGACATTTACAAATTTGAAAAATCTTAGTGAAGGTTTAAGAATGGCAAATGAGCTTTGCGATTTCTTTATGAACATTGATCCGTCTATGGATCGAAGTCTCATTTTTAAGAGGCAAATTGCTAATGCGGTTGCTGTATATCAGTCTGAATTGAAAGAGCTTTTGAAAACTGCCAAGTGAGAAAAAATTACAAAATTCTTCAAACCATTGCCTAAGCCTTAAGATAATTAATTAAAATGTTCAAAAACTTCAATTAATTTTTTTTTTATATATTTGTTGTTTTTATTTTTGTCACCTAGGAATGTATCCCCTATAATCCCATATAAATTACCATTCTGTATTCACGATTTCTGTATTTGTGGCATATTTATGGAACATATACCCAGGAATAAAGAGCTTCTACTGTACTACATTTTGAAAGAAACTGAGCTCTTAAAGCAGGTTTCAACAAACCGAAAATATAAATAATTATTTTTATTATGTAACTCAAAGAGGAATTTTTTTTTTTTTGTTTTATATTTTAACTTTAAAAAGAAGTTATTTATTTATTTTGTTAAAAATGTCTTATTTGTTGATAAATGTTTAAGTATCTAGAATTTAATTTTAACTGATGACTAATGATTAATAATAAAGTAACTATCTAAGACTGATTTGACATTCGATTTTACTTATTATTTCACTAGAAATTAACAAGATTTATGACAATAATCAAAAAGACTTGAGTTTACATAAAAAAAATTGTACCTATTAATAATAAGACAAAATCCTCAATAATATAGGGTGTCCGGCTTTTTTAACCAAATGTCCGGCCAAACTGGCTGGTCTGTCCGGCTATTCGATTTGGCAACCTGGCAATGCTAGTCACTAGTCAGGACTAATGTTTTTGGATTTTGAATTCCAGAAATGTGTAATAATGCATTGATTAAATTAAAGGTTTTGGATATTTTTTACATATTATTGTAATTATCCATTTGTATGATATGATTAGAAATATGTTATATTGAAATAATTGTTAATGTAAATAATAAAATTTTGTTTTTTTATGTTCTATTAAATATATAATACGGAAGTGTTGCAATTCATTAATTAAATATCAACCTTTTTTACCAGAACAACAACACGTAAAGCATTCTTGCATTTACTTTAAAAAAGTACATGATTATAATTACGATACATATACATTTTAATTTATATTCACAATTAAAACAGGCATTACATGCTACTTACGCTTCCATATTATCATTGAACAATTCCTCTCCATCTTCCTCTTCTTCGTCAGCATTGTCACCCAAGATGGCTCCTTCATCTTCAAACATTTCGTACTCCCGAGCTGGTGAAGTCATACGGGACCGAGCCCCATCTCTATCAGACGGCGTATCAGGAATGGGAGAACTCTAGAATACAAATACACTTTACTATTAACACCAGGAATCTATGTTGGTACTTATCACATATAAAACTTAGCAGATACAGTCTTCAACACAATAATTCCTTCACAAGTTTTTGTTGGTTAACTTTGTTTCTATATTCTTAGAAAAGAAGTCCTTTTATTCAAAATTCCATACTAACCATTTTAGTAAATGTAACCTAGTATAAAGTAATGAATATATGTTTATGTTCTATGTTTTATGAACAACGCAATATAGAAAACAAACTTAAAATCCGTTATAAACTCTCATTTACAAAAGAAACGATATGAAAACATGTTTGATTTCAATTGTCAAAAAGAGCGCGAATTCCATACCACAGATAATGTTTGACATTGAGAATGTAAATGTTATATGTAGTTTAAACATTATTTTAAAATTGTAATTTATTAACTTTCCCTTGTATTCAACATTATTTAGGTGACATAAAATTTTAGTAGATCGCTTTATAAAACAACGCTTATAACATAATGGAAAAAATTATAAAATATTTCCGAATTAATTGCAAATGCGATCATTAGTTTTTACTTTCCATATCAGTGATAAGCTAATGATTCAAACATTGTTAACATAACAAATAGGTATTAGATATCCAGGTGCCCATCTACGTATAAGCATATTAAGTAAACTTTGTATTTGACAAATTGACAATTTACGTGGAGGTCTCTTATTTGACAAATGACAGCTTTAGGAATACCTAAGACCCGGAGAGTGGTCAGTTGTTCTGTGTTCACTGCTTAGTGATTTAGACTGGACGTCGCAATTAAAGAAAATAATCGTGATCCAAAACAAATACCCGAGCAAAAGGGTTGAAATGTCCACATATAATTTTGCTATAATAATATGTCGGCTTGGTATTGGCGAGTGATTGCCTTAAAAGCGGTATTCGCGTTAACTTGTTTTGTTTCTTCTCTACGTGCTGATGATACGGTGCAAAAATTGCCTTTCTGTAATCCCACAACCTCGAAGGAAACTCCTAATTTCAACGAGTACGTAACTAACAAGATTTTTGGCGCTAAAAATTTTGAGTTTTTTTTTTTATAAGTACATTTTAACGATGTTTTGTAAACAAGTTATGTTTATATGATTTTGACATGAATGAGTCATAGGTTGGTCTACGAAAGCTTCAGGAACGCTATCCATAACTTGGTCTGACATGTTCAAACTTGCTTAAAGATATAGTATTACCAAGAAAACAAATTTCTAGAAAATAAGTTCCAGATTTACCACTCCTTAATATAAATTCTAATACATCTTATTAAATTCAAACTATAAAAACAAAAATGTACACTTTTTATTGCATAATATTAGTGTACTATGCATAAATTACAAGCATATATTGAAAAACTTATGAAGTCCGACACTTTTAATCAAATATATATATGTGAATGTTAATTTCATAAGAAAAATCATTTCAGCTTGCTAATTGTTAGCACTTTAGATGGAAAGATCTCAGCTTTCGCCACCGAAAATGGTATTAAGGCCTGGGATTTGGAGACTCAGCCATTATTGTCATCTAATTTACATAATGTTGAGGTAAGATTTAAAATAAGGCTGGATGGATAAAATTATTATATAAGACACTTATATTAGTGGTATAATTACCAAAGAGGGTTGATGTCAAGCAGGCGGCCAGTCATAAAAACAATTAGCCAAAAGTATTCACAACATGTAAGGCAGACCCTGGCTAAAGCTGGGAAATTGCCAGGTAGAAGAAAAAGAAGATTTATATTAGTGGTATAATTATTGATACATATTAAACAATGTATTATTTCCACTTGAATAATAATTTTCATTTAAAGACTTAACTCAATTCCAAAATTGACCTTTTTTTTCAAATATATAAACTTTTTATTTTTCTTTAACTGATCAATTGGATTCTAAATTTGAATATATTTCTAATATCAAGAGAGCATAGATAAAATATTTCTTTTACTCTTGTTATTTGTTTAAGGTATTGAAAGTATTTATATTAAATTCAAGTGAATTACAAGTTAGTATTATTGATGAAAAAAATATGAATTGGAAAGAATGCAATATTAGCAATATATAAATATTACAACTGATTATCATTAAAATCTCAAAAATTCTTTACTTAGTATGTATTTTTAATGATTTTGGCTGTGTCTGCTATAAATTGTTATGTGTTATTTTGTTCCTAATTTGATTAATTATTCAAAAAATATATCTATTAAATAATATAATACAATCTTTATCACAATACTAGCCTAAATTTCAAAACCTATCTTCAATTACTAGGTATTTTTTAGTGTTAATAACATTTAATTTTATTGCATCATTTTAATGGTTCACAAAATCCACTTTGTATCATGAGAATTGTTAGCATAATTGGATAAATGGATAAGCTATACTTCTCTGAACTACAATTTTCTACAATTCTTTTTCCTGATATGCTAAAGTTATTAAAAAAAAGTTTTATATAAATGAGTACTTTTTGCAGGTTATAAAAACAGGTTTACCTGTGCTATAAAAATCCTGTTTTGATTAATACGAAAAAAATAATAATACCTATCCTCTTTATCAGTAAGGAAAGTAATAAGTGCCTTTATCAAAGAATAATATATATAGTATTTTCACATTTTTGTCCAACTTATAATATTATGAATAGTCTAATATAGACCTAAAATTTGCTAATACTACTAATATACATGAAGAATATTATAAAAAAGGTTATATATTTCTTTCATATGTTAAATTTTATTCCCTTATAGCTAACATCAGATGGAAAATGGGTTCGTCTCGTGCCATCCCTCCGTGGCACTTTGTACAGTTTGAGTGGAGATTCAATCGAGCCCTTGCCATTCAGTGCTGAACAATTATTGTCTTCGTCATTTAAATATTCAGATGATATGGTGATAGCTGGTATGTTGTATAAGCAAAGTTTATAAAAATAATGCTCTTTTTATAGTACACACACACACACATTTATATGTATGTATTATGTAGGAAATTATACATTTAAATATTGGTCTACAATAATTATTGAGTGCAAATAATGTTTTGTTTCATATGAAATTTATTATGAAACATTTAAAAGATAATATATCTATTGTTAATTATTATCAGGTGATGTTTTTTAAGATTATTAAAATAACACAACATACATCTAGTATGTTTACATATCACATATCGAGTTCAGATAAGTGTATTATTTGTTGTCTAAATTTAACATATGATATGTGTTATATATATGAAAATCAAATATTTATAAAATGTATTTATATATATCTTAGATATACAGGGTGACTGGTGATTTACTATCAATATTTAAGGAGAATACTCGGTATATGATTCTCATTCGAATTATGTAAAAAAAAATAGGTACAGTAGGACCCCGATTATCCGGACTAATTGTTGTCGGTAGGCATCCGGATAATTGAAAGTCCGGATAATCCAATATATGAAGAAAAACGGGCTTTTTGCATATTTACATATGTAGTCTGTACCATACATATGTAATGTTAGGTGTTTATTTAAAACTACAAATACATATGAGCGAAAATCAACGTTTATTAAGAAATTGTACATAATATACGTATAAGTGTTATAAGTGGCGTGGCGTTATGCATGTTCTGACATGTTAATCTATACTAATATTATAAAGCTGAAGAGTTTGTTTGTTTGTTTGTTTGAAAGCGCTAATCTCCGAAACTACTAGTTCGAATTGAATAATTCTTTTTGTGTTGTATAGTCCAGTTATCGAGGAAGGCTGTGGGCTATATAACATCACGCTACGACCAATAGGAGGAAAGATAAAGTGGAAAATGTGTAAAAAACGGGAGAAATTATTTCATCTTTGAAGCCTTCCGTTGCGTGCGCCGTGAAAACGGTTCAAGATACACAAAAAATATGTATTAAAGAATAATAGCTCTTTCAATGATCTAAAAAACAGTCCGCGACAGTATATGTCTATCTTTTAAGATTAACTCACAAAAACCGTTTTAATGGTACCTAATTTGGTCGAAATAATTTGTTTAAGTTGTATCAACATAATGATATTAATCTTTATTCATATAAACAAATAAATATGTTCTTGGTTAAGAGTACTTCATTGTGAATAAAAAAAACATAGGTTTTATCCTGAAAATTCTACGGGAAGTCGACCATTCCGAAAACCCCGCAAGAACGGGAACTATATGGGTAGAACCAAAAATCTGCCGGAAGTCACTATTCCACACGGACGAAGTCGCGGCAAAAGCTAGTGTTAGAATAAACTCGTCGCGATTGGCAGTCCGGATAATCGCGAATTCGGATAACCGAGGTCCGGATAATCGGGGTCCTACTGTACTTAATTTTTGACCAAATTTCCGTATAAATAAATAAAGTGTGGACACGTTCCAAGTGTTCCAAGTGTGGACGCCGCCGCACGCGTGTGTGTGAGTGTGTGTGTATACCTCATCTGCAGGGTGTTCACACGATGCGTAATTAATTACGTAACTTTTGGTTAACTTTACTTAGAAGTTTATTAATATTTATGTTATATTAATTTTTATTTTGTCATATATGATCGTCAAATATCACGTCCTCAAGTATCGATGGTAATTCACCAGTCACCCTGTATAATTATATATATGTATATTGTGTTCATTACATGTGTACATATTAATGAGTCCTTTACACATACAACCTAAGCTTTTTATTGGAAGTATACCAAATAGTCAATCATAAAAATGTTAATTAATTCATTAGTCAAATATTTTTATACTCCTTCAATTGAAATGTATTAAAATTAACCTTCGACCTTTATATCCTATCAATCATTACATCTTTGATTTGTTACATAGTCAGTGATAACAATTTAAAAATGATATCAAACATTTTTATACTGCCTCATCTAAAATGTATAAAAAAGACCTTTGACCTTTATTGTATACTATCAATCATTACATCTTTGATATGTTAACATTCAAGGTGCTCGAGAAACGTTATGGCTAGGTGTTGAAGCTCAATCAGGTAGTGTTATATATGAGTGTAGCTCAAGCGGCTGTAACTCTGAACAACAAACAGCTGGGGCGGGCCGAGATATGATTGTGTTGAGACGATACTCAACCACTGTGAGAGCTTTGGATCCTCGATCTGGCAGTGAGAAGTGAGTCTTATTATTATTGCTTTAATGGCTATTTTGAGTCAACATATATATATCTGTAGTATTAAATAAATCTATATTAAATTTGTAATTTGTATATGTATTGTGCTAAGAAAGACTTAATGAGAGAGTCTAATATAATAAAGTGATCTACCTATGTTATGCTTGACATAATATTATTAATTAACAATACTGACCAAGTACAACTAAAATACAGCTGCGTGCAAAAGTATTAGGCACCCCCTAATGTTAGTCACTATCTCATTATATTGCGGTCAAGTGTGTGTTTTATGGTTTAGCTATTGTATTAGCGGCAATTTTTAACCAAATTAAGATAAAAGAAAATATTTATGACATCCAGGTGTGCTCCTAAGCGGCGTTTCTTCGAATTTGCTTTTTTTGCGTTTCGGGTTATAGTGTGTTATCAGTGCTTGCAGTGAACATACACGTCTTCTACGCAACTATTCCTATCACAATTCTAAAGACTAACATTTAACGTGTTAATCATGCCGAAAAAATCTGAACTTGGTGCTGAACAGCGTCTAAGAATTAAGATTTTACATGAACAAGGCATGTCTCAGGTTAAAATATCCCGAGAAGTGAAGTGCTCGCGATGTGCAGTTCAATATGCTATAAATCGCTTCAAAGAGACTGGCACCCATGAAAATAGACCAAGAACAGGCAGAAGAAATGTTACTACTGAACGGGAAGATCGATTGTTGATTAGGCAGTCTCTACAAAACAGGAAAAAAACTGCTTTAGAGCTCGCTGCAGCATTATCTGAGGCAAAAGGCAGCTCAGTGAGTGTTTATACTGTGAGAAGAAGACTTTTTAAAGCTGGATTAAAAGGATGTAAAGCAAGGAAGAAGCCGTGGCTGTCAACACAATAAGAAAAATCTGTTGGAGTGGGCACTCAAACATAGAGATTGGTCAGTGGAAGATTGGTCCAACATACTGTGGTCAGACGAATCTAACTTTGAGGTATTGTTATTTATTTTATGTACAATATTAAAACACATAAATGTTTTTAAAATAACGTACTGCAAGAAAAATAATAACTTTGAAAATAAATGTGTTTTTTTCGTTTGGCATAGGTGTTTGGAACACCCGGTGTGACTTATGTTAGGCGAAGGGTTGGCGAAGAATACAACCCAGAATGTGTGGTTCCCACTGTTAAGCATGGTGGAGGCTCAATAATGATCTGGGGCTGCATGGCTGCCTACGGAGTGGGCGAAATGGTGTTGTGTGAGGGACGAATGAATAGTGTTAAATACACTGAAGTTCTGGAAACAGCACTAGCAACGTCGATAACGCAAATTTTCGGTGATACAAACACCGATGGCCTGAAATTTCAGCAAGACAACGCCACTTGCCACAAGTCCGCGCATACCATGAAGTGGTTTGCTGAAAATCATATTGATCTTTTGGACTGGCCACCACAATCACCAGACCTCAACCCGATTGAGCATATTTGGTCCATTTTAAAGAAAAATATCCGCAGGCACTCGATTAGCAATAAACAAGCTCTATTGGCCGCGTTACAGCAGGAATGGAAAAATATATCAAGAGAAGAATGTTTCAGGCTGGTAGAGTCAATGCCAAAAAGAGTGGCTGCGGTTATTAAGTCAAAAGGTGGACCTACAAAATATTAATTATTTTCTTAAAATAAACCATTGTAATCATAAATACAGTTTTATTTACACTCGCTATGCTAAAACACCCAAAAACTTGTCTTACTGTAGGGTGCCTAATACTTTTGCCCGTGGCTGTACAACAATAGTGGTAGAGAAATCATTTATTTGTTTTAAATTGTTATATATTATTTGATCTTAAATGATAGTATATATAAAATTATTCAGTAAGGCATTCCATTTCCATAGCAGTTGTTTTATTTATTTCTCAGTGTAAAAATCATAAATTCAGTATTATATAAAGCAACAATTTTTATTCACCATTGTTATAAAAATTGTAATTTCTGAACTTCTCCATCATTAATAATATTGCTTCTAATTTGATAATAGCTCAGATATGTTTATATATGTCACACAATAATATATTGATGCAGATTTTTAGTTCATGGTGTTACAAATATATAAAAATTAAAAGTATGATACTAAATTTTATATTCTAATGTAAGTATTAAAAACTCTTTAGATGGAACTTCAGTGTGGCTGAACACCAGTTGACTTTGAGTCGTAGGGAATGTCATGATAAAAGTAAACCTCGTGTGGTTGCTGTAGCCGTTGCTCTGCCGGACGGTGAAGTTGTTGTTAAAGATCCCGAAACCAAGATGGCCATTTGGCAACAGAAGGTATTGTAATCTTCACTTTAATATTACGCTGCTCATGATTTAAAGCAATTATTTGTATATCTAAAGACCCATTCTAGCTTAATACTGTTGTTTTTTATATGTACGCAATATTGTTCTATATAGATTCTTCTGACATGTTTGAAGATGATAATACAATTAAAGAGTTTTATACAAAGAGGTTATATATTTAATATTAATAAAGTTACTTATGAATTTATTTTATTTATTTATTTAGTAAGCATTGACATAATGTACCTATACAAAATAATATATAAAGATATTAATTGATATCTGTCTTATACAGATGGTTAACATCTGTATATAGGAATGGTGTAGAATAATGTAATTCCAAGATAAAATACAATAAAACATTGAATAATATATAACATAAAATAGAATCTTAATATGATATGATATGACATTGAGTTATTAGAAAAAAAAAACATATATAAATTTGCCTTTTGATTTAGACAATTTATTGATTGTACAAATACTTTTTCAGTTAGAGGCTCCCGTAGTAAACATGTGGCGTCTTCAGGGAGGTTTATTGGAGAATTTGGACGTTTTATTGGAAGCCTCACAGGCGCTTGTTGAAGTCAACGCGCCCGCATATCCGTCACTGTATTTGGGAATACATAACACACAAGTAGGGTTTAAAACGTTTTAACTTGAAAATAATCCAACCATTGTTCTGTACTTATATACATTTGTATTATATATGATATTAATTCTGACTTTAAACGTAGGATATATATATTTTAATTAAAAAATAAAAAGTCAAATAAAAAAATCTTATAATTTACCGAATTAGTTACAAAGTTGAATTGTTTCAGCTCTATATTCAAGAGAGCGCCATCTATGCACAAAAGCTGGAAACAGCTGTAGTGACGAAACCGATCCCTTGGAAGTTGAAGAAGTCCAGACCGCTGTTAACAGATGGCAGCACCGCTTTGACAACTGTGGATGAAGATAACTCACTATCAGTGGTCAGCATACCGGGGAAAATTGGGAATACAGGTAATATATTGGATGAATAAATAGATTTATTTGAAGTCAGAATATGTTGTTAATTTTGAACATTAGTGTTTTAGGAATTATAAAAATTGTTTTGAATATATGTTTTTTGTTTTGAATATATGTATAATATTTCTCATTTTCTGATATAAAAAATTACATATCTAGTTGGGTCTTTATTAAATTATACTATAATTGATAAAAATTTGTGTAATGTATAATATATGTTTTAAGGCTTATCATTACCTAAAACCAAAAAAAATCTATTCTGTATTAAATTATAATATAATTGGGTTTTTGAATAAATTTTTTTTTTGTGATAAATGGAAAGATCATATATAAGTTTTATAACAAAACTATTTTTATTTATTTTTTCTTTGCAATAATTAAAAAGTTATTTCAAAATAAAAATTAAATTTTAAATTCAGTACCGAAGATCCGCCGACAGCTCCCGAATAAATCCGAGCGCGTGTGACGTCACAATGTTAGTTTTTGCTCATTGCAGCATACAGAGATATAATAATTAGTACAGGGTTTTGAGTTTTTATCTAGTAAATTCTGTTGGCATTGTTAAATAATCAAAAATGTTAAAACTCAAAAGTTATCGCTCTTGTTTTGTACCATTATGTACAAATACTACAAAAACAACTCCTGAAAAAATGTTTTTAAATGTTCCACAAGACGAAAAACGTCGAAAAAAATGGTTTCAAGCAGTGCTCCGAGATTATTCAAAAACAAAATCAAATTTTTTTTGTTGTGAAAATCATTTCGATGTAAGTATAACAATAATATAATCATAATAATATTGTTATTAATTATTTTATATCTAAGAGTATAAATCGAATAAGTATAGTTCAGTAATTAATTTTTTTACCTGGGCTCCAAATCATAACCTTTAGAATCGTAGCATTAAAAAATTTTTAATTGATAATTCAAAGCTATTAAATAGTAAATCTATATGTATGTTTGTCTAATAATTGGAATTCAATTAATAGATATTTTCATAATTTTATAACATTCTAGGTTCTGTATCAGACTACATTTAAATTTTTAAAGTATATGTTATTTTGTTTTTTTATAATGTTATAATAACATTTTATTAATTCTTCTTTTATTATTCTTCTTCTTAATTTTTCATTGATAGTTAGAGTAACTGAGTAAGCTTTACTCCGAACTCAGTGTTCTGGACACACACGTCCTTTTAAAACACAAATACCATTCTTACGATTAAGTTGACCATAACCTATAGCTTAACCGTAACTCTCACGTGATCCTCTACAATTAATGAAATAATTATTAATTATATTTAATAGAGAATAAATACTTATTTTCATTTAGAATAGTATTTTTTAACAGACTTACCTTGATGCCTTAGCACCTCGAAATTCAGCAGAATTAAACCGAACGTCATTTTTTTTTAAATTAGTTATCATAAATATAGCAGGAATATTATCCGATTCTGCTTTTATAAATCCTTTATCACACATAGTTAGTGGAAATAAACTTTTCAAATCGTTTTTCACTAATAAATTTGAGATATTTTTATCAAGTCAAAGATAAAAGCCATAAACACTGTACTATTATGAAATTGCTTTAACATTATGACGTCACAAGTATGCTGACCAATCATGGCGCGTTTACAGTCACGTGATATATTTTTGAATTTTATCAATTTTTAATTGTTTATAATTAATTTAAAAAAAAATATTTCAAGGTTTTTGCATTAAAAATCCAATATAATTAATAATAACGTTTTAAAATACATAAAAAAAATCAATACTTTTTTTTTTCAAAAACCCAATTGTTCAAACCATGAATTAAAAAGGTAACTATATAATTAGATATATAACTTGTAGTTAACCTATATCAATTATATTTTGTAATTACAGAAAACAAGGGCTTCTTCCTCTATCTCCAAGACACGTGTGACAAGTCATTACAAGTTGACGAGGAAATGATTCCCGACATAGTAGCACCAAACAGTAGCGGTGATACCACGCACCACCACGTACACGTACACGTATACTCATTGTGGTTCTGGTGGAAAGAAGTACTTGTTATAGCTGTTAGCTCAGCATTATTACTGAATTTATTAATATGGCCGAGATTTTTCCCCCCAAAACAATTAGCCCCCGTACCAAGAAAGAAGAGGGAATTCGTTGTGGTCAGACACACGCATTTCGAACAGAAGCCGAGTAATGAGTATTCGGGACGATACGAAAACGATTTCACCACGTTGAAGTATCTTGGTAAAGGTGGCTTTGGTGTTGTGTTTGAAGCTAGGAATAAGATTGATCATTGTTCGTATGCTGTTAAGAGGATAACTCTACCGAGACGGTGAATAATTTGTTATATATTAGTTTAAGAAAGTATTCAAATATGTGTTTAAAATAAATTGATTACTTTAAGCTTGATAATCTTGTCATAAGGCAAAAGTTCTTGTTTATCAAAAATCCAGTTTATATATATTGTAATTCGACATATTATTGTATAATTTATAATACTGATTGGTCTGAAGTTGTATGTTTTTAATAATATTTTTTTATATATTATGTTACTTCATCAGTGAATCTCAACGTGAGCGCGTACTCCGTGAGGTCCGGGCCTTAGCTAAACTAGAACACGAGCATATCGTGAGGTACTTCAACGCTTGGGTCGAGGAACCTCCGCCGCATTGGCAGGAAATGAGGGATAAACAGCTCATGCAGTTAGTATATATGTTAATATACAGGGTGACTGGTGAGTTACTATCAATATTTAAGGACGTGGTAGTTGACGATCATATATGACAAAATAAAAATTAATATAACATAAATATTAATAAACTTCTAAGTAAAGTTAACCAAAAGTTATGTAATTAATTACGGATCGCGTGGATACCCTAGCTGCGTTATCGACACAAAACAGTTATGTACGTAGGTATATGTAGTTATCGCGCGGTAGTTTACCTACATCCAAACGCCGCGCGCCGCCGCGTGTTAGACCTTAGATAAACAAAAATGATCCATTTCCCTTCATACTTTAATCCTGGCTTAGGACAGGCAAAAATACCAAGATATTTCTTTCGTTTAAGCAACCAATTTATTGACTAGGTAAATGGTGTGACCTTGACACAAAAAAAATATGAACTGTTTACCTATCTTGGTATTTCCGGCGTATTTAAAAATGGAATCATACTTATTTACAACAATTGTCAATCATTAAACTACCTATTTACCTACATAACTACACTAACCTTAACAAATGTTCAAAGTGAGCTCCTTCTCGTGTGATACACAGTTCGGCACGTTTACACATATTGTCTTTCACACGATTTAATACGAATGGGTCACTTTTAATAGTTTTGAAATCACTATTGATTTTTAATTTCAACTCCTCTCTGTTTACATACTCTGTAGCATACACAAGACGTTTCCTTGGGCATGTGTTGGAACACGGAACTGTCCGAAGTCTCGTAATCTTTGATTAGCGTTTAAGATGACGCTGGCCGTAGGTACTCGACGATTGGGGAACATCTCCCGGTACAAATTGATTGCGCCCCGCAAGCTTTCATTTGCACGCGCATACGCATGAACCATGTCCAAGTATTCTGCATTTGTGTATTGAAAAGCCATATTTAATTACTAATAAATAATAACGGGTCACACGCACACACGACAGATTATTATTAGGTATACGCGTAAGATCGATCGCTAGGCGCGCGCGCGGGAAGACGAACGTACGGACCTTACAGCGGCGCTCGCGCGACTAATAGCCGACTAATGGCCCGCTAGCCACGGGGCGGGGGTTGGGGAGTAGCGACACACTGGCGCCGGCAAGGCACGTGTCCAAACTTTATTTATTTATACGGAAATTTGGTCAAAAATTAAGTACCTATTTTTTTTACATAATTCGAATGAGAATCATGTACCGAGTATGCTCCTTAAATATTGATAGTAACTCACCAGTCACCCTGTATAAAAGATACTTGGTCTTACACTATATAGGGTGACTGGTGAATTACTATCGATACTTGAGGACGTGACATTTGACGATCATATATGACAAAATAAAAATTAATATAACATAAATATTAATAAACTTCTAAGTAAAGTTAACCAAAAGTTATGTAATTAATTACGCATCGTGTCAACACCCTACAGATTAGGTATACGTACACACACACAAACGCGTGCGGCGGCGTAGTGTTGTATCAGCACGCCGCCGCACGCGTCCACACTTGAAACACTTGGAACGTATCCACACTTTATTTATTTATACGGAAATTTGGTCAAAAATTAAGTACCTATTTTTTTTACATAATTCGAATGAGAATCATGTACCGAGTATTCTCCTTAAATATTGATAGTAATTCACCAGTCACCCTGTATATAATTTAGGATTTGGTTGAAAATTGGTTGAGAGATAGCTTTGAACCAGGAAAAGAAAAATATTCTTTGATAAAATCAAAAATCATCTTATTTGCTGCTTTAAGGAAAAATAGAGTTCGCTTCGTAAGCTATACATTTCTAATTTTGAAACTAACGCGAACCAGGTCGCGGGCAAAAACTAGTATTTTCATAAAGACTGGACACTATACATACGCCGTTTAAATAAAAATATATAAACCTTTGTGCTGTGATACTAATTTTAGACTTGTTAACATATAAATTTATGTACATACTAGCTTTCCGCCCGCGGCTTCACCTTGGAGTTCTTATATCGCGTTTCCAAGAGAACCTTTCAAAAGTCTGGGATAAAAACTATCCTATGTTCTTTCTCAAGGTCAACTCTATCTATGTACCAAATTTCAATAAAATCAGTTCAGTGTTTTAGGCGTCAAAGCGTAACAGACAGACAGACAGAGTTACTTTCGCATTTATAATATTAGTAGGGATTAATTGTTTAATACTATATACAATATAACTCATTATATAGGGTGGCGCAAAAGTAAAGACCCTATTTGGTTCAGCTATAACATTTTTTCTAAATGAGAAATCGCCAAAACGAGAGATAACTCGGCCTGGAAAAGCGTCCCTCACTAAGTCCATAGTGTCGCGCGCTGTGTGTGCCGTAGCGCCGTCTTGTTGAAACCAGATGTAACTTTTAGTGGGTGTAGAGGTGTTTCTTGAATAATGCGCGGATTATCAGTGCCCCAGAACCGAGTATTCTGCTTATTGACATGCCCTGAGAGATGGAAATGCGCTTCGTCACTCATAACCAATTTTGTGTATCAACTCTCAATTCTGGTCACCATTTAAAAGACATCATCTTTAAATCCTAATGGTACGAAATTTAATGGCACAAATATACATTTAAAAAAACCTAAATCTAGTTTTCTCATTTAGAAAAAATGTTATAGCTGAACCAAATAGGGTCTTTACTTTTGCGCCACCCAGTACAATGTCACATATGACTGAACACCCTATATATAAGCTAGTATATAATTTAATCAAATTTAAAAATGGAACAAGCTGATATTGTTCCAGTGACTTGGGAGGAGTTTCACTAGTGATGTCCGACGACTACACCTCCCCCACCTCCCCGCCCGCATACAACGTGATGTCTAAACCTACCAATTGTGACGTCATGTTGAACCTTCAAAAGTCCATCGATATGGAGTATGAGAAAAAGTTGCCAGAACCAAGGAGGCTGAGGTTGTATATGTCATTTAATTGATACTTTTTTTCGAATTTTAAAAATAGAACGTTCTTATGAATATAATGAAAAGTACATATGCATTCAAAATTAGAATAGAACTTGTCGTTGTTGTTTTGTTATGTGATTGATAATCTATGTTAGCTTATAAATAATACTTGATGTAATTTAATGTGTAAATATCGCATTTTACATCCAGATCGCAGAGCTGCAACGATTCATTCACCGTTGAATTCGATGACGAAGCTTCTAAGCCGCATTTGACGTCCGAAAGTTCTAGAAGGGGTGACGTCACAAGTACAATCTCAAAGCACGCGGCAGCTGACAATGACGATTCATTCATAGTGTTCGCTAACAGTAATGCGGAACATTCTGGATTATCCGAAGCTAGACGGGACGTGTCCAATAGGATATTAGAGAAAATCAAGGAGTCTGAAGGATATAGAACTAGCAGCGTAGTGAGCCGGTCTAGGAAAAAGGTAAATTATGACTTGGGACTGACTGACTATACTTGTCTAAGACTTGACTAATTATAGTGAAGTTTTCAATTCAATTGATAATTTGTATCCAAATAATTAAAACGTCCTTGAAACTACAAGAAACAGTTAGATACGTAACATTTATTGCTATGAATATCAGTTATGGAATATAATAGGTGCTTAATTTTATTCACCCTCATCAAATACTTGGATTTATATAATATGAATGTAGCCAACAATAATGAATTTTATTATGTAATTACAAGTTTTTCAGACACATATTGATAGAGTCATAAATAATTATAGATTATATATACCTAAAATGTTTTTAATGTCCACAGAAAGGACACACTCGTCACTGGTCCCTAGACATGGTTGTGAACAGTGAACACAGCAAGATGTACCTGTACATACAGATGCAGCTCTGTAAACGAGACAGTCTGCACGACTGGCTGAGGAATAATAGTACGTGGGACTCGAGGAGAAATATGGTGATATATTCATTATATTATATATAAATATATAGTCAGGATTCTAACAAAATCACTAAAAAATGTAGTTATCTTATAAAGCTATATATCAAACATTAACTAGAACAAACTAATTATTACCTTAAGCCAAAACACCTTAAGTTAAATTCAATTTACAAAGACACAAATCGCGTCGTCAAATACTTTCCCGCGTAAAAGTGAACGAACCAAATAACATCGCTTTAAAGTCAGTTTGGGTTCCAGAATTTAAAGGTTCGGTTCAAATTAAATATGTTTTCCTTAACATATAATTTTATATTGGGAGAGTATGGAAAAGTTCAAGTGATACCGCTAGTATTGAAAGCATATATAGGCTATAATGACCGGTATTTAATCGGCAATATTTGAGTTTTGTTATTAGTGACCTAAAATTGATAACAGAGGGCGTTGAAAGATCTACTATTTTATTTTGCTATGAATTTACAATATTCATTAAAGGCATTTAAAATGTGTACATATATTTTTTAAATTTTTATTGTAGTTTGCATGTTTGACTTTTTATACTAATACAGTTATACAACTATATTGTTGATAATTTCTACATCAGTCACATTAATCAATAAAGACCAAACATAAGTAAACAGTTATTTTCATAAACGTAATAATATTTTTATAAATATATAAATCTCTCATAGCAATAAGCTTACCTATGTGTCACTTTGTTTCTTTGTTATTTTTTTTCTGTGTTACTTGTTTTTGGTACATGAATAAATAGATAAATAATAATATATTTCCAGGTGAAGCCTCTCTTTAGTCAGATAGTATCAGCAGTGGAGTATGTACACAAAGCCGGTCTTATCCACCGAGATCTTAAACCCCGGAACATATTCTTTGCTCTTGATGGAAAGGTCAAGGTTGGTGATTTTGGCCTTGTGACCACAATGACTGATAACACAACGGACACACCAACAGAATTGAATACAAATGCCTTACATACACATAAAGTTGGTGAGTTAACTGATTTTATATATGGATGTGTTTTTATTGTATGTTTGTTTTTGTTGGTGATATCTCAAAAACTTTTATAACTTTATTTTAATCTAATACAACTCCATATTGTTTCATGAAAGAATGCCATTTTGGATAAAAAATATTTTTAACTTTGAATTTACTTGTAATTATTGTTTCAAAATTTTTGACTATCTCAATATTTGAAGAAATTATAAAATAAAAATAATTACATATAAAGTATAATTTCATAATTAATTAAATATATTTGTGTATATTAAAACTTATTGTCAATTCTATAATTATAACACGTAAAATTCATGTATATATGCTGTGTTTGAACATGTGACCTACCCAACATACTATTCTAACTATTTTAACTTTAGCATATTATTTCTGAAGTTGCGAACACAATTATGTGATTATTTCTAGGTACCCATCTGTATATGTCTCCGGAACAACTTCAAGGTAGATCATACAGTTACAAAGTCGATATATTCTCACTGGGGCTTGTGTTATTTGAAATGCTTCATCCATTTGGAACTGACACCGAAAGGATCAAATGTCTGATGAATGCCAGATGTGGCAAATATCCACAGGATTTTGTCAGCGATTATCCCAATGAGGTGAAAATTTTATTAATATAAAAACTTTTAAGACATAAATTAGGGAATTTGACTTAAACTGAATGATATTAATCTATTTAACTAAAGTAAACTTATAAGAATTAAGAAGGTACATGCTATTGTTCTTTGTAATTTACAATTGTTTTCATATTTATTCGAAAAAAAAGGATCATGATTTAAACTGCAGTCATACAAGACATTCAAAGGCTTGATATATTGCACAAAATTTATCAAAAGTATGGATTTTTTACTTTTTTCAATACATAAACAATAAAATCAGTTCAATAGATTCCTAGTATGTAATAAAATACCAGAATGTTTATGAATATATAGTTATAAAGATCAGTAATGTTAAACAAATTATATATAAGGAGAAAATTGTTTAACTTTTATAAGAATTTCATAAATATTTATTATTACAGACCGAAGTGTTAAAACTAATGCTAAGTGAAGATCCCAACCAACGTCCCACAGCAAGAGGTGTGAGAGCTCGAGCTCCTTTATACCACTGTACAGATGAACATGTGACACAAAAAACACATTATGGTGTCAACCTTCCATAGTTACAGTAGACTATTATATAACTACAGTGTATATGAACCAGTGCTAAGTTTAAGTGTTATTTGTGCATATAATGTGATGTGTTAATGAAGACAAGGTAATGTGGCTTAAAAAGACTATTTCAATATTAGTTAAATAATTTTGTTCCTTATGTTTAGTAGTTTAAGAGTTAATATCGTATACCAATGATAAAGATGCTTCATAATCCATTGATGGCCTTGTAGTATGTAGTTGATTATGCAAAGAATATAATAAATATATATTTTAATTGTTACAGTATATATAGTAAAATATTTTTGGAATATTTGCTGTGCTATATAATATTGATTTTGTATGACTTAATTATAGTACACTTTTTTTACATCACATTAGGAAGTATATTAACTTGTTACATTTTTCGTTTTGTAGAATCTTTTTTTGATTATATATGTATAATGTATACTAGCAATATACAAAAAAAATTTTGACAAAAACTATAGACTCAGGACAGTTTACTTGGCTTTGAAATAATCCCTACTAATATTATAAATGCGAAAGTAACTCTGTCTGTCTGTTACGCTTTCACGCCTAAACCACTGAACTGATTTTAATGAAATTTGGTACAGAGATAGAGTTGACCTTCAGAAAAACAGGATAGTTTTTATCCCAGACTTTTGAAAGGTTCTCTTGGAAACGCGATATAACCGAACTCCACGCGGGCGAAGCTGCGGGCGGAAAGCTAGTTAAACAAATAATAGGAAATGTTTATTAGTACTAATATTGAATAACAGACATCACTTAAATCATGATATGTATTTTGGAAAACTATTTTAAGATTCATTTTATTTATCTTATATACACTTTAAAAATATCTCTGGCTGTAGTATTTTTAATTTCTTTCATCATAATAATTTATAGTCATAGATATAGGATAACTTGTTGAATTATGATTTTTAATTATCTTTAGTGTTAAGGAATGTTAAGCAAAACTAAAACCAAAATTTTTCTTTGAAAGAGTAAAGTGCATGGAAATGAACTTTTTGTGATTTCAATATTCCTTAAATACTCAAGGAATAATATTTAGACATAGAATATTAAATAAGGTAATTATAAAAGCCAGATATAAGAGGTTTTTAAGTTTGCTTTATTTGATGAAACTAAGCAATACTGTATTAATGGAATAAAGACTGGTGTTGGTGTTTAAATATATATGTATTTTTATATACTATCAAAAATCTAGTTACTACTTAAATATTTACATATATTATATTTGTATGTCCTTTTACTTTTTATTTGAATACAAAATATGAGTCAAAGTGATTTTTGAAGGTTTATTTTTAACAGTCATATTGTTTTAAGTTTTGTTTATTATGGAGATTGTGGAGATCTTTTAGAATAAATACATTTGATGGATAAAATGTGTCTTAATTTGTTTTTTGTCTGAGATTATTGGAGGTCTTTGACCTTGACTTATGTGATTTTGGGGGTGATTCAGAAAGTGTTGCTAAATGAATTTATTTAAATTTGTTCATGGTCTTACAAGCATTTTAAGTTGCCTTATATAAAAGCTTGAATATTAACAAGTGGTACAGCTTTTAAGGATAATAACAGAAAATATAAATGACTTCCAAAACAGGTTAATTTATATTAAGAAATATTCGTAGGCAAAAAAAGGCAGTTTTCATTAACATGTAACCTTTATTAAAATGGGCCTTCATAATGTTTTGAATAATTATAAAATCACAAATATAATACTTTAAAAGTAAACACACTGCTAAGTGTTATTAACTTCAGTGGAAGTTTTTTTATATATTAAATGATAATACATAACTTGGTCATTATATACATAAAGCTTAAAAATATCACATCAAAAGGTCAATATATATCTAAAATACTAGCATTATTCTTAACAAAATCATCATACAATATGTATGTATGTACACTGTAGAAATCCTTTTAAGCTCTGTTAAATGTGAGATATACATACATTTACCCCAAACATGAAGTATTAACTATAATGATTTATACAAAACAACTGTTCTAAGAGAAATAATTAAAATTATACTTATGTATAAGCAAATAAAACGAAACATTTTGATTGAATTCTACAAGCACCATAATAAATAAGGTAGGCATCAACAAATTAGTGTAAGCTTAAACAGTATTCTGGTAAAATTAGCTGTCACTACGTAACAAAAACATTAGATGCACTGACTAAAATAAAGCTTTGATTTATCATTTTAATATATTATTATATACAATTGTTTATACTGAGCTGATTTTATTGTCAACTTTTATTAAAACTGTGACTGCTATTGGTGTTTTGTAGGAAACTTGGTGTTTTACCTTCTTTAACGATCCTTAAAGCTTGCAAAACTCTTGATGTATCCAATTCTTTTTCTGACGCTTTTTCATTATCCAAACATATCTCGGTCATGCGTGCGTTGAATTGTTCTAGGACTTTCACTCTATAGTCTATGGTTGATGCGACAGGGTTTGCTGTTAACCATAGATATTCTAAACACGGCAGATTACAAATATGCTGTACTTCTTCAACATCAGTGATGACATTGCAGCTTAAATCCAAGCTTTCGAGTGAATATAGCTTTGAGAAGCCTTGCAGAGTTTCAATTTTATTTTGGGAGAGATCTATTTTGACTATGTTGCCGATTTTCGCATGCCAGTTCTCGCACAATGAAAAACGATTCATGGAAAGATTTAAAACTCTCAATTCGTGTAGACAAGATATATCACATAACTCGGACAATCTGTTTGAAGAAACATTCAGTTTTTGCAGTTTTGGAACTAGTTTGATGCCCCAATCCACATCTGTTATGTTGTTGGTGGCAAAATTAATTGTTGACAATTTCTTCCATATCTGGAAAATAAAAAATCGTTATGGAATGCTTATTATTTACTTAAAATTATAATTTCATTCAATATAAAGTATTTATTCAAATCAAAGTTATATACATGGATTTGAAAAAAATAGTGATATTCTCATAAAAAAAAGACCTTGAATAAAGTTAGTAGTTTTTGAGATAACCACATTTTTACATACAAAAATAGCTCTCTATTATGGAACTTAATAATTTTAATTCATTTAAATACAATAGATTATTGCAATATCACTTGAACACATAAAATGATAGTTGTACATGTGTAACCTATTTAATTATAATATTATACAAGCTAGTCTGTATAAACACGATCTCTGACTCATAATCATGACCTAATACTCAGATAACAGACACATGTATTTCTAGTTTGTGAAGATTATTAAGGAAAACTTTGTATGGGATTTATTTTATTATAATTATATATGAAATGTGAAAGTCTTTTGAACTAAAATTATAATTATGTAACAAAATTGTTAAAAAAAATAATTATGTTATATTTAAGGACAAAGGAAAAACTAAAACACTTATAAAATGACTATCATTCTTCATGAAATAAAAATTTGGTGAATGAAATCACATACCTATTATGGACACAGGCAAATAATAATAAATTTTATTATAACTAGGTACAGTAATACCCCGCTTAACGCGACCCCGTTGTGCACGGTTTGACTATAACACGAATTTCAAAAATTTATTCAGATTTGGACTTATTGCAGAGTATAGATAATAATGATGACCGCGCCTTTACCGTGTGTCAAACAATTAAAAACAGTGTTGGGTGTTATTAACTTATTTTACAAGAACGTAAAGAAAACGCTACCCAAAAGACAATATATGTATTTTTTCGTAAAAACTAGGTAGTACCTATGTATTGTATACTGTTCTTAGAACTATAGTGATTGATTAAAATGATTTTTATATTTGTGTATTAAATTTTGACTGTGTTTAATCATAAACCTCGATATACGCGAATTTCAATTAACGCGATTTTCTTCGGAACGTATCCCTCGCGTAAAGCGGGGTATTACTGTATATAAGATAATTTTTACTTACAACAACATCAGCAAGACTGGAAGGATCTTTGTGGAGTACATCCACAAGAAGGAATTCATTCAATGTCTCTACATTCGCTATATGTACAGATAAACTGATCAAAGAATCTCGGAGACTACCTGGAATTGATATAAATACTCTTTGTTAAAAAAAATTTAACCTTTTATTTATAACTGGCAGTCTAATTATATAACTGTTAACATGAAAAAAAAGGCTTATTATTATCATATATAATTAACTGATAACATAAGTTTATTGTTTATGATAATGTTCAATATTATTATGTAACTTATCATATGAGTGTTACTTACCGACGCTTTGTATACAAGTCATTGGCACACCGAGAATCCTAAGGTCGGTTAATGTTTTGAAGGGAATCAGATCTATGTGTAGGTCGTTGGGTATTATATTGCTTGTGCCCAATTTTTCATAGCTCCCTTCGATACTGAGTGATGAAACTTGAGAGCAGAAGTCTAGAATATGGCTGAAATCGTACATTTGATCTTGCTTTTCCGTTGGTGGACAGGCCATTTTATATCTCTCTCTGATAGCATGCAACTGAAAGAAGATATTAATATATCAAAAGTGTACTTGATATTGAAGATATTATCTATATTTGTTATATCTTTATTTTTTTATTTATCTATCAATTAAAGAGAAGAAGTATATATTACCTCCATTAGACTGAATTTATGAGTCTTTTCTGTTTGTAATAACTTGTCGCCCTCTAAATATAACTTCTTAGCCAAATCTTGCAATAAGAAAAATATATCATACAAATGGAAATCTAGAAAGTGGCTAAATATTGAAGGCATTGTTAGCCTTAGATAATTAAATACATTTTTCAGGTAATCGTTTAACGCTTCACGCCTCTGTTCCACAAATTTAGGCGTCTTGTTCCGTATGACTTTCTTAGGTGGCAGTAAATCTTTAGCAACGCCATGGTCAACCACTAATTTATCATGAAGCTCTACAAAATCACTGTACCGATGAGAGACGCTCCACTGCACTGTACCCACATTCACGAGGATTTTATAAAATGTTATATTATCTTTCAAGCATGCTTCAGAAATATTTACGGAACTTTCGTTACGATAATTTATGAAAGACGACATTTTCGTTCAGGGCAAGGTTATGATGATTGATTTGTTCCGCCGTGCATGACGCGGGGTTACGAATGAAGGCCCCCGAGATTGCAGTACGCAGCCGTAACTTAAATGAAAATAGAGGAAACTAGTTACCTACATTCGTAATACGACCTTTATTCAATCGTTTGCATGTCAATTGTCACTGTCTATTTATGATTGACTTTGACAGTTAATGACATTTGGTGTCTTAATATTCGTTTAAAAATACACGCATATAAATAAATATATTCTTATATAAATACAATAAACTATAAAAATTTTTTCATTTTTAATAATTTAAAAATATGCCTATATTTATTAATAATACATACCACTTAATAAGTTTTTTTATATTTTTTTTCTGTCTGAAACAAATAAGCCTAAAAATTATGTATATAAATAAAAATCACAATTTATAAACTGCAAGTTTCTTAAACCTTGTTAATTTATCAATTGTAGGAAACTAGAAAAACTAATAGGCATGACAAACCCGTGGCAAAAATTTTGAATTACTTACAGTTTACACTTTCCTACAGCAGTTTTCTATTGCCTATTCCTATAAATTAAAAGTTGCTGTAAGTTTTAGGACAATGAAATTAGAGTAGGTACTTTTTGGGCTGAAATTAACGTAGCTAAAATAAAGACCAAGCAAATCAGTGAAAAAAGTAAATGTCTAACATGTATGTGAAATCTTTTCCTTTGATCTTTACAATGTCAACAGCGGTTTCGTGTTATCAAAATAAAGACCCACTACACCTTACACTAACAATACTACAATTAACATTTTCTTATCGCCACTTAAATAAATATCAATTGTAAGAAATTTTAAAAACATAAATGGCCACTAATACTTTTATTCATTTTGATTTTTTTACATAGAAATATGTAATAGGTAATGCCTCATTTTATAGTCACAGAGTTTTTATGCTTAATATTGCACATTAAGGTAATAAGCCAAATAAAAACATTTTTATATTCACAACTTTATTTAAGTATGTATGTAGATGTATAAAATTTATAATACATTAAATTGTGCAAATAATTTTCGCGAATCCCTTGGAGAATTTAGTTTTACTAAGAAAATTATGAATGCGTTCAATTTAGATTCAATCCATATTTCCGCATTTTTATTAAAATACCAATCAAAATATGATAGAATATTATAAAATACAATAAAATATACATAACGTACCAAGAAAATTATTAGGAACTCAATAGACAATTAAAAAAAATCTAACAAAGTTCTTTAAAATATTTATAAATATAATAATAATCTCAAAAATATTACAAATATTTGACCATTTAAGATACATTCGTATTCAAAATCCAATATACATGTTTCTGAACGTAAATAGAAATAACTGCGTTGATTAAAAAATGCTGTATTTGTACAAAATATAACGAAGGACATTCGCTTTAGTGTAACGTGAATTTTATTATAAAAAGCTTTAATAAAATATATATTAGATCCCTTGGACGGATGCGGACGATAAATGTTTATATTATTAAAAATTTTGCGCTTTCCCATACAAATGTTGACAAAAAATATTCACATTTTAAATTTAGAACGTTATTTAATATAATAAACAATATCTATATAAAAATGGCGCGAAATAATATTCGTTGCACGAACATAAGATGATATATTACAAAACAAAACATGTCACAAAAATAAAATCCTAATATATATGTATTGATATTATATTAAAAATAAATGAATATATAAGTTAGATATTTAAAACTTACATGGCTACATTAAAATTCAGAAATAACATCCCGATACTAACTATACTAAAATTCTAATAAAAATATTGTAAATATTTAATAAATTATGATCCAATTATTTTTTTTTGAACATCATAAAATCACAGTTCAAAATTACATTCATGGCATTTATTATTAAAATTATATTTCTTTTCAACTACGCATATCGAACGAATTATGTACTTAGATATTAAGTAAGTAACCTAAGCTAGTTCAAAGTTCACCTATACATAAAATTAATTGACTAAAATAAAATCGCAACACCTATATATTGTATTGTTCATTTTTTTTAATTTAATCTATTTACATTAGACGCAAGTGTCAGAAATGACGTTACTCTTTTTTAAGCCGGAGGCAAAGGCCAACAGTCATAATGCCACGGATCGTATGTATGTATCGTTTTCGTAGACATCGGCTGTAAGACGTAAGGCATGTTCCTCGCATATAGCCGATAGTTCCTTCAACCATTCGTCTAATATTACCGCGTTAAGTATTGATCTTAGCGTAATTGATTGATTCCAGTACACTTCTTGGGTGAAAATTGGTCGCTTCTGTGTTGGTGTCACGTTGCTTGTATGTTGTAAGCTGTTTGAGTTCTGTTGTGATGGTGATACTGTAAAAAAATTTTATTGAAGTGAATTTTGTTAGGCGACTATCAAAAAGGTTGCGTTAGATTTTAACGCTCCTGGGTGAGGGAATAAATAAAACATGTGGGCAATCAATTGTGACTTGTAAGTAAAAATGCCTTTAAAATGTTTTCATTCTAAATTCTAATATTACGAAGTTTCACCTGTTCGCGGAATGACTGCACGCAACATTATTTTTTTAAATTAAGTTTCTCGAGTATTAATTTCAATAAAACTAAGATTTTCGGATATACTAGGAATTTTTAATTATTTTAAAACTACATACTCCCGATTGAAAAACTTTTCATCTCGTCTGTCTGTGATCACGGTTGCAAAGTAACCGAACCGTCGGGAGTTTGTAGTCAAAATAATAAAAAACACTTAGTACATCCAAAAATTTTATTTTAATATAATTATTTTGTTTTTAAAGCAATGTATATATTTACCGTTTGTCTTCCTGTTGAACATGCTGCTGAAGCTAGACGAGATGCTTCGTCTCTTGACCTCAACTCGTCGGAAAGGCGACTCGTCTCTTTGTGTTGCTGAATTTGATTTCGACTGTCCTGTGAACAAATATAATAATATTATTCTAATCTTATTTCTGCTTAATTTATTTAATTAATGATAACAAAGTACTAATATAAATATAAGCTAAGCTATAATATAAGCTATAATCGGGTCGAGTTATTAGTCTTTCGATATATAAAAAATAAATATATAACAACAATTTTGTTTTCAAGTATCGGATAGTATTTGTAACAATTGTAAATAATATTGCATATCAAATCTATACTAATATTATAAAGCTGAAGAGTTTGTTTGTTTGTTTGAAAGCGCTAATCTCCGAAACTACTGGTTCGAATTGAATAATTCTTTTTGTGTTGGATAGTCCAGTTATCGAGGAAGGCTGTAGGCTATATAACATCACGCTACGACCAATAGGAGCAAAGATATAGTGGTAAATGTGTAAAAAACGGGAGAAATTATTTCATCTTTGAAGCCTTCCGTTGCGTGCGCCGTGAAAACGGTTGAAGATACATAAAAAATATACAACGTGTAACATAATTAACGCACACCCTGAAAGTAGTTTGATCAGAATCGGATACTGGATCGATTTTGATAGTTTTTTATGTAGGTCATTTTTTTTCTCAAATTTAGATAGAACTAAGTAAATTATAGTCACCCTACACACAGTTATCTAAACACTTCATAGAAACGAAAATTAATGGAAACGAAAATGGATCGTAAGTCAGGGTATTAAGATTTTTAAAATGAAATATTTAATTAGTAATCATCATTCAATTAAAGAAAACTGATACTTATTTCAAGGCTAAAATAGTATTTAATAATAACTACGCACGCAACACCATAGCGACAACCGGCACACAGCAAGGTCACTACAGTTCATAAAAGAAAGCCGCGTAATACAAAAATTATTACTTTCTCCTTCTTTCTTCGGCTTAATAACATTACAATAGAGCGAGACGGCAGGCATAATTCCGGGAATCAGAGTAATAATAACTAAACATCGAAGTCAACAAAATGTGTTTTGGGTTAGTTACGCCGCGTCCACCTTATCGAAAAGAGGTCAAGTGTAAAGTGCAAATAAAATCTCAGTCGCGCATTTCGCTGTGTCGTTTCGGTACACTAACATTCAATACATCAAGTACCTACGCACGTGTCCATTGACCTCCTAGATCAGCTGATTTGACGCGACTCGACTTTTTTTTGTGGGGGCGAATTAAATCGCTAGTTTATAACACAGAGATAACAAGTGCCGAGGAACTAAAAAATAAGATAATAACCGCCTTTGTAAAAGTGAAAAGTGACATTGCAGTATTATCTAAAATAAAACCACAATTGCGAAAACGGTCATTAAAGTGCATGGAACAAGGCGGTGGACATTTTGAAAATGTTTTAAAACGACAACGCTGTGCGAGTGCAAATTAAACTGTAAGTTTGTTTATGATCTTTAAATTATTGTAAATATTTTGATACACACCATTTAAACAGGCCGACTGTGTTTAACTTTGTCGTAGGTATTGTGGTGTCTATTCAAATCACGCGTTATCAGCTGTTTAATAATTCTTATTTACAAATTTAATTTAACAAATCAGTAATTATAAAATATTGGCTTCACATTAAAAATAAAATTCAATGTCAACAATCTAAAGCTTGAAAAGTGTGATGGAAAGAAAAATCATAATGTATGTAGTTATTACGTGTACTTATTATTACCTACTTCTTATTATTGTCGGACGGCACTCGGAGAGAGGGGCGCGGGCGCGGCGAGTACAGAGTGTCGCTGAATAGCGGACCATATTATTTGCACGAAATTGGGATAACTAATTTCACAAATAAAAAATTCAAACGCACATATAAATAATATTTGGTGTATGCATTGCGTTTATATCATTATATACGCATTGGGGTATTTGAGGGTGTGCGTTAATTACGTTACACGTTGTATATTGAAGAATAATAGCTCTTTTAATGATCTAAAAAACAGTGCGCGACAGTATATGTCTATCTTTTAAGATTAACTCACAAAAACCGTTTTTATGGTACCTAATTTGGTCGAAATAATTTGTTTAAGTTGTATCAACATAATAATATTAATCTTTATTCAAATAAACAAATAAATATGTTGTTGCTTAAGAATACTTCATTGTGAATTTAAAAAAAAACATAGGTTTTATCTTGAAAACTCTACGGGAACTCGACCGTTCCGAAAACCCCGCAAGAACGGCAACTATGTGGGAAGAACCAAAAATCTGCCAGAAGTTACTATTCCACGCGGACGAAGTCGCGGCAAAAGCTAGTGAATATATATAAGGTCTTTTATTCTTCATTTAATTTAATAATTACACTTACTATAATTTATTATCTATGGTAGCACCACTTTTTACTCTGCATTCATTATATATTTTAATCTGCAGAAAAAGGCTCTCTGGTTTTGTACATTTAAGTTTAACAAGATTTTTGAAAAGAAATAACGATTGTTTAAAATATAAATTGAAGCAATAGCTTTTAATGTTGTTTTTCTTTACAGGTTAGTATATAATATAATGTTAATTTGTACTAGATATATAGGTAGTCGTAAATTGTATTTGCAAATATTGTATCAAACTTTCAAAAATAAATTTCTCTTTACAGAGCAACAATTACAGTTTTTTTGTTTCAATTAACAACATACTACATACCTTCATGTTTCTGCGGTCGCCTCGTCAGCGCCATCTCTCGGTGTATTAGAAACACTCGCGCCTTATCAACTAACTCACCGACGTTATCAAGACCCGATGTTAGTTCGTCTAGCTCTTGTTTTAAACGACTCAGGATCTAGAATTAAAGTTGCCATACGTTAGAATAATGAAAATAGTTGCCATATATGAAAAGTTTTAATTTATAGTAAATTTATTGTATCTTATTGTTCTAACTATGAGATGTTATAGTCATAATATAATCAATTAAATCACAAATTTAAAAAAATATATTTTTTTTAATTACAAAAGCAAATAAGACTCTTTGATGGTGTATTTTTATATATTTATTTTCTTACTTGGAACAGATTATTATCTTACTTAGGCAGACCCTGGCCGAACCTGGGATATTGCCAGGTAGAAGAAGATCTTACTTGGAACAATGATGGTACGTTTGGTTGCAACAGGAACCCGGGACAAAGAAGTAGCGCTGATAGTATCGGCGTGGGGAAAGAGGCTAGTTTGCTTAACACACTTGATACACGACACGCAATAGCTACTTCAGATTCTAGGAAACTCGCTGACTTACGAAGAAGACTGGCTAGAAGAGGACCTAGAAAGATATTAAGGAATTAGTTGTTACGTCACGAGTCAAGGTCTTAGGTAGAAATATTGAATAAAATTTGAAGCTTTTGTTCCCGAGTGGGAGAGAGACGGAAAGTATAGCTCGTCTTATTAACTTAATATTGATATTAAGTTTATATGATGTGATATATTTTCTGTCTCTCTCTCACACACACTATATATATATATATATATATATATATATATATATATATATATATATATATATATATATATATATATATATACTAGTCAAAATAAAATAAGGGCCACCATGTTTTTTTAGTGGATTAAAAGAAATATGGCATTTAGGGATATGAAAATGATTAGATTAAATTATTTAATCAATTTTTAATGTAAAGAGCAGCAGATATTGTTTTATTTCTCTAAAATTAACATCCATTTCTTTTTTTTTGGAAAAATCGACTTTTTAACCTAAAATGCACAATATAAAAAAAGTGTCTAATTTAAAAAAAACTGAACATTTGTTGAAATTTTTATTTTTTTTCAGTAACGTGTGTGTCTTCCCTTTTTTCGAACACATTCTTCAAGCCTCAAAGGCATACTCTCCACCAGGTGTCGTATTGTCTCCTGAGGGATTTGTTCCCAGCTTGTCTTTAGCACGATGATGAGCTGTCGTTCGTTAGTTACCGGTTGATTTATGTCACGAACTCTTTTTTTAAATAAATCCCACATGTGCTTAATAGGGTTAAGGTCCGGGTTATTGGTGGGCCACGGAAACACCTGTACACCAGCTTCTTCTAGTGCTTCGGCAGTAGCTCTATCTGTATGAGCGCGGGCATTGTCATGCATTAATTGGAATCCTGCACCAATTCTCTATGAAAATGACACCACGTGGAGTCTTATGACCTGCCTAATGTACCGTTGAGCCGTTATCGTGCCTTCGTTGAGAATTACGAGCTCGGTTCGACCCTACAGTGAGATTCTGCCCCATACCATTACGTTGGGACCCCCGAATCTGTCACTTTCGTGGATGCAAGCATCCGAAAATCGCTCTCCTTCTCTTCTCCAAACTCTAATGCGACGATCATGACTAAAAAATTTCACTTTGGATTCATCTGTGAACAATACCTTGCTGCAGTCATCAATGTTCCAGGCCTGGTGCTGCCTAGTGAACGTTAATCGCCTTGCACGATGTACGTATGTCAGTGGAATTCGCACTACTCGTTATCTAGAGAACTGTTGGTCTTCATGCAACCGACTCCTAATCGTTTGGTCACTTACGCGGGTGCCCGTCGCTCAGCGCAAGCGGTTTTGTAAGGAACGGGCGGTGACGACTCGCTCTCTGCGCGCAGTTAACCGTATGTAGCGGTCTTCCTGTGCTGTGGTTGCTTGACTCCTGCTTGATCCTGGTCTTCTGGTAACTCTCCCAGTCTCTTGAAACCTAATCCAAGCATTCTGGATTTCTCGCTGTGGAAAACCCAGCTGCAGAGCTACAGAACGCTGCGAATGGCCCTGTTGAATCAGCGTTATGGCCATAGTTGTGATCTGTATGTCCATATGTCTTCGAATCCTCGGCATTGTTCTTTAAAAATGATAATCACGCACTAACAAAGAGAATTCCTGCTGTTCACCAAGAACTCGACAGTTTAAATGACTCCAAAAGTCGACTTCAAATAGAGTCATTTTTAGTGACTTCGAAAAAAAAATTCATAATCGACCCACTTCAAAAATTAAGTAAGTGATAAACACTTATAATGTTTGTCAACACTTAATGTAACGCCACAAAAAAACTTAACCGGTACCGATAGCTTAAAATTTATTAGATCGCTTCAAAAGTCAAAATAAACAAGTGGCCCTTATTTTGTTTTATTATATATATATATATATATATTTAAGAGTTCCTTTACGTTAACATACGTAAATCTATCATTAGTTCTATTTCATGTTGAACACTGTTTATGTTAGTCGGTAAAATATTTACAAATATAAATAACTGTTTGAATCAATTGAAAACTTCTTCGTATAATCTTTTGATTAACGTATACATCCAAACAAAATTAGTATATTTTGCTTATAGTCTAAATTCACAGTTAATGCAAAATATAAAATTGCGTCATGACTTCATTAATTTTGCATAAAGTTGAAGGCTAAAAACCAAAATTATCTCACCAAAATATTATTACCAAAAACATCAAATAAAATGTTTTTCTCCGAAGTCAAACAAAAATACTGTTATCATTCAAGGAAATAATATTCTTACCGATAATTGTTTCGGCGCTGACCCTCCAACTTTTCACTGGTTCTTCGTACTCCCTCACTTCTTTCTTCACACTCACAATACTCTTCTTGAACGAATCCTCTGAAAAGCCTTCATCATCCTGATCGTCCAGTTTATATAGGAAGCTATCATAACCACTACTTTCTCCCATAGAGGTCAAGCTATCTTGGTCTTTAATTTCATTATTATCACTTTTGTTCTCAACAACTTCGTTTAATGAGCCAAGGCTGTGAGCTTCTTTTTCTGACGTATCACTGTTCTTGAGAGTGTCATAGCCACTGGTTAGGCTGTCCTGCTCTCTCATATGCGCTCCAGCATCTATCTCTTTCGTTACTTTCGTATTATTATTTGTTTCTCGTTTAGGGATTACACTATCGTATTTGTTCGTCCAATTAGCGCACGCTATCGTCCTAGATACTATTTCGAATCTAGCATCACAGAGATACGCGTGGTAGTTACTGAAGAGAGTTTCGTTTGGATTCTGGAAATAGTAATTTTAATTTAATATATGTGTACGAGTTACGCTCGACATAATTGCGGAATCATGTAAATACACACATCATCATTTTTGTTTCATTGCAAAATTACGAAATACTGTAAATGCACTCATCATCATTCTTGTTCTATTATAAAATCTCAAAATCAATCTCAAAAACTTATAATTTAATTCGCATTCGGTCACTAAGTATACCGGGCGTTTTCATCAATCAATCAATCATATATATTATAATATTATATGAAATTAATCAAACTAAGAAGCATTATCAATTTATATCATTTTACTAAGTGTAAGAGCGACCAAGTTCCCGTACTTTATGATAAGCAAGGATAGTTAAATAGAGAATATGTAACTTACACCGTAGTCAAAATTAACTTCTTGGACGAGATTGTTCATTGCAATATCTCCGTGGACGCCGTTGACTCTTCCGTTATCACCATCACATTTAAAATCCAATATCCTTCTTCCACTCATAGCTAGTTCGTCAACCCATTCTCTTGTTTTCCGTACTGATCTCATACAACAATTCGGACTTAGACCAAGAAAAGCAACCGCAGCCTCTCTATAAGGCTCTGGGTCAGTCAGCTTGCTTCTATACGCAGCTAATAAATGATTTCCGCTCAATAGATATTTATATACAAGCTCGATCATAACGTCTTCTGTATTAAGATCTATTAGAGTTTCCATTAGTGATAGCGTTACTAACGACAACTGAAACATAAAAACGATTGCATTAAGTAATAATTGTTAATACCATCAAATTTTCTACAATCCTTTAAACGGAGTATTTATAACGGATTTTAATAAAACTATTACAACCGCAAGGTCATGAACCAAAAAAAGTTTAGGGGATAAATGAGAAATAAAAATATACAGGGTGACTGGTGAATTACTATCAATATTTAAGAAGAATACTCGGTACATGATTCTCATACGAATTATGTAAAAAAATAGGTACTTAATTTTTGACCAAATTTCCGTATAAATAAATAAAGTGTGGACACGTTCCAAGTGTTCCAAGTGTGGACGCGTGCGGCGGCGTGCTGATACAACACCACGCCGCCGCACGCGTGTTTGTGTGTGTGTGTGTATACCTAATCTGTAGGGTGTTCACACGATGCGTCATTAATTACATAACTTTTGGTTAACTTTACTTAGAAGTTTATTAATATTTATGTTATATTAATTTTTATTTTGTCATATATGATCGTCAAATATCACGTCCTCAAGTATCGATAGTAATTCACCAGTCACCCTGCATACATTTGTTTGAAATAATAATCAATTTGTTTCCACTCACTTGCGAATTTCCCTCCAACCTTCCAAGCAATACATCCATAACTTTAACTCCGTCGTATTCATATGTGAATAGATAATGCAGTATGACCCTTAAAAGGCCTCCAGATGTGACACATCTCAGTAGAAGCTCCAAATAAGCCATCGCCGTCGCTTGTTCAACCGCACCGCTCTGTAAGGAATCCGCTTTCTTCTATCCGTTTCACGAAGAACGCGGTTTAGTGACAGTTATAGGACTGGATATAGGTTTTGGATAAATAGTAAAAAATATTAAATTGGACAAAAATAAATAGGGAAGAGTTATTCAGTTTTATTTGTAATGCTTTGCAAAAAAGAAATAATGATCATTAGTTATCTGTGCTAGTATTAAATGAAGCGTAAATCAAACTGTGCTACTTGTTAGTTGAAATTTTAAATTATCTAAGTTTTATTATAACACACTTATAATTTTAGGTAAATGGTGCTTATTATATTGCAAAAATCTCGATGATCACCAAATATAAAATGATCCCAGAAGCATGAATTAATTTAAAGCCTAAACGGAAAGCAAAAACGACAAATGAAAAGGGACTTTAGGATGTACAACAAAAGGTTTAAAACACACTGTCACTGAACCAAACCTGGCGTGTGGTAGAAATAGTTCAGTCGTTCAGTCCATAACCATTCGTGAAACAGTGAGAATGATTAATTTAACACATAAATACACATTATAACATTTGAATAGAACAGCCATAATAATTTTACATATATAATTTCATATATTTGTTAGTATGTGTGATATATCTGGCTTTTTTAACATACTCATTATACAACTACTACTCATAAATTTAAATACAATACAGATAAATAATTTAAGAAGATTTCAAACTTTAAAAAATTAGACTTTTTGTTATCTGTTTATAATTTCAATGTTAAAACTCATCTTGGATAATAAAAAACTATATGAGAGCTCAGTATAAAAGTATATAATATATTATGAATCCCATTTGAGAATATCCCATGCATATTCCATAAACCATGATCAAACCCAATAACTTAAATACAAAGAGCATACCACTAAAGAAATTTTAAGAAAATATTTCACATAAAAATAACATGTTTAGTGGAATGGTCTATGGTATTTAAATTTGTATGAAACCCATATATTTGTAAAAGATTAAGTGTCACCTGTAATAATGCGGGACCCATGACGGGCACTAAGAAACCTTGGTAAAGCAAATCTAATAGATGTCTCTTTATTGATGGGTGTGCAACCTGAAAAAAATATATAAATATCAGAAAAAAATACTAAATTCCAAACAGAATTAACATGAATTAAGGATATTTTTCTATCCATATTAATTAGGACTATAGGAAGGGATTATAACAAAAAAAATGAAACACGTTAAAATATCGAAAACGACCTCGAAATCGGTTCAGCATTTTTTAATAGAACAGCGATCAAACCATCTTCTAACAATAACATTCATTACTTAAAGTCGGTTAAAATGTACAGTGTGCAACACAGATTGAGTTATATTGCCTTACCTGAGCCACGGCATTGCAAAACTCCAATGAGTCAATAAATAATGTTAACTTGTGTACTCTGTTCACGTCATCTGGTAGCAGGCGAGCGACGCATAAAGACCTCGGCAATAAGGAGTACAAACCGCTTAGACCTGGAGACATTAGCGAATAATTATATTATAGGAATGTTCCTAAGTAATAAATTATCAAGGCTAACATTAATATCAATTAATAAGGTAGTATAAGTAATTAAGGATCAATAGACAAAGATTTTTAAAGAAAAATATATTACAGAAATGTTCCTGTCTAATAAATTAATACCACTATCAACATTAATATCAATTGATAAGGTAGTAGAAGTTAATAGGGATAAATAGACAAACATTTAGTAATACTATCAGAAAGAAAATAATATCATTAGTTTTTTTGGGGATTTGAGTGTCGTTCACTATCTCTACTGAGCAGTAAAATTACTTGGAAAACTAGCAATATTGTGAAGTTTATGGAATTTTAGATTCCAATAAAAAAAGGTTAGAATATGAGATCACCTTTATAGAATTTGATTTTTAATTTAACAATTGTCACAACAAAGATTTGTACAGTAGAAAAGTATTAAAAATATGTATTTAACATATAATTATTATTATAGAGTAAATAATAAGTTACATACTCTTTTGTTTTTTTGTATGTTTAAAGGCCTGATGACAAAAAAAAAATCATGAATGATAAACACTTAGTGCACTTTTATATATATATAAATTTTAAATATTATTCAGACATTTTAGTTAATGTGAAAGACATGAAAAGAAATACTTTTGGTTGAGAAGGAAAATATAAGGCCATGGCTACACTGAATTATATTCTTTATACCTTTTGAATATTATGGCTAATATGAAGTATTATACTCACCAGTGGCTAGTATAGGGCAAGCATTCCCAGCCAGTAGACAATGTGCCAATGGCGGGCAACTGGCTGACATTTTGGCGCACAGAAGAAACGCGTCCCTCGCTTCTGAACCGGCCGGACCCTCGCGATGAACGCAACATAACAGAAGACGACCTATTATAAATCTGAAATGAAAATTTGTATATTACAGGCCATTTTTTAAAAGTAATTTTTAAGTATTTTTTTGTTTAATGTATAGTATCTCTGTTAATTTAATTAATACATTAATGTAATGCTAATTTTTGATATTTTCTCGGGATATATATTAACAGGTTTTATTATTGTTGTATTTATAATGTATAAAATTGTACTTTATATGTATTAGTATTTTTAAGAAAATTTTATTGCATAATGTGTATCTGACGTAATTGGTTATTAATAGTTTTAACGTTTCACAAACTTTTACTTTATCTTTATTTCTTCCACTTGTGAAACATTTTTTTTTCTATAATATACTAAAGTCTCATTTAATCTATTCTAGTTTATTTAAAAACTAGAAAATATTTTACAGTGAAGAAATGTTCAGAATTAAAATATAACCATCCAACATTAAATCCTTGCAATTTATTATTAATAATATTATATTTATAATATAATTCAGTACTGTAATTGGTTACATAGACAATAAGAGTATATCATAGATAATAAATTGTACTCACTCAGCCTGGGAACCATTTTTAGTCTGTGTCATCAGGAAGAATAGGTCTATGAGTTTCATATTCTGCATCAGCACCACACATAGTTGATTAAGTAGAGACACTAATTGACCTACAAATAAATATAATAATTATTCATAGATAAATTAATTAATTGGTAAAAGAATACAATTAAGAAAATTGCTGAATAAGTTATGATTATTTTTCTTACTTTCGAGATTAGCTGGTAGTAATTCGTTCCGAAAACTGCTGAGCAATTTCAGTAACGGTCGAAGAAATGGTTCAGCAGCTATAACCTGTAAAATATATATATTTAAATTACTGTGGAGTAATGAAAAGACTATTGTTTCATAGTGCAGTATCTGTGTGATTATATAGAGCTACCACTTAAATATTAGATTTGGAGAATTCTTCAATATTGAAATGTTAGTTAAAAAAGTTCTTTTTAATTAAAATACTAATATTTTGATACTGTCATGTGATAAGTTTTATGATTGAATGAGTGAACTGCTGATTAATTCGGTCAGTCATCATCATTCATTCAGTTTAAAGATAGAAACTCGAGTCTTGTACTGTTTCAAATGGTCGTTTCAGTTTGGTTTTTCACATTATTTAGTTTTAAGTCTGATTATTTGTTTCAATGTATGTTATTTATAACTATATAAAAGGCCAAAAAAAACCTCTAGATATACCTTGATTTTTAAACAAAATCGTTTAAATGATTATTCATTGGAAAGAAAATAATTTACAAAAAAGAGTAACATTATGTTTGAGAAAACATTTGTCTTGTACTTTCTTTAAAGTCTGTAATAGTTATAAGGAAGCAGGTTTTATATAAAAGTTTCATTACCTGTGAATTATAATGCGTAACCAAATTCCCGAAAAGCCTCAACTGTTCTAAACGAACAGCGTTTTCGTATCTAGAAATAAAAAAATACATATATCAATTTTATATTCAGGTCATAGTATTTACTACAACTAAATATTAGTTATCTTATTACAAAGAAACATAACAGTATTAGACAGACGGTGAAGGAAAACATCGTGAGGAAACCTGGACTTATAATTTCAAATTATAAGTTTGAAATCACCAACCCGTCTTGAGTAAGCGTGGTGATTAATGCTCAAACCTTCTCCATGTGAGAAGAGGCCTTTGCTCAGCAGTGGGCTCTGATATGCTGATGACGATTACATTAATATGGAACTATGATTTTTTTTTTCAATTCATTAATGGTAATATTCATACAGAAGATTGATAAAGAAAAAAATAATAATATCAAATATTAATATGGGTTTATCATATCTCATTGACTGATATAATTTTTAATATGTATATAAATAACCCATTTCATTCTTGCGATATACTGATAAAATTAATTATGAATCTAGTTATCCTGTATTATTTATTAATGTTGGCAATATTTTCATATGTTCTAATCCTCAATTAATGTTGGCAACACTTTATTGTTTCATAAACCCTGGTATTTTTAATTTGATTTAGATCTTGAATTTCTATGTAAAAATACTTCTAGAAATGTTTCTTCTATTAAAATCTATCATTTATAATTATAGTGGCATCTTCTTGTCATGGTTGTAAACAATATTTATGTTCTTAATTTAAAAAAAAAGATTCCTTTTTAACAAATGGTTTGAAACGAAGATTTTACTTCATATTTATTCATAATAACAGATAGATTTATACAAATTATATGTATTAAAAATTTATTTATAAATTTTATACTAACAACACTGTTTATGTAAAAAATTTGCAGATTTTGAAACCATAGTAAATATATATAGAAACAATATGACTAGTATTAATATGTCATAACAATATAAATTAATTATATATAATCAGATAATGATTTTAAAGCAAATGTTATTATACACAATGACAATAAAAGGCTTCATTATCTCAGTTCACAATTATGTGACATAGAAAACTAGAACAAAGGAAGAAGTGATAAGATTATTAAACAAGAATAAATTTAACTAAATAGAACCGCATAAAAAAAATACTTTTTTTGTATAAATTCTTATTTTAACAATGGTATAAATATCCATTGCAAGTAGCATTGTTCTTTTTTTATTATATTTATGTTTGCATTAATAAAATACAGTTTGGACTAAGTTGGTAAACAATATAATATAGTTATATATTACATACTTAAATATCAGATAATATAAAAATATAAGTTTTATGGACATTTAAAATAACCTTTATAATATTAACCAATAGGCTCTGTTGTTTACGGTATGGTGTGTTTATGGTTTGTCATACAGGTAAAAATTAAGAAGGTTTTATATATAAAATAAGGAAAAATCTTAATACTTTTGTCATTGAAACTAAATAAGCTACAATACTGGTCACTTGTGGTTAACCACATTTCAAGTTAAAATGAGCTTTATCTAATAGGCTATAATAATTTTATATAACACATAGAATTGGTAGAAAATATATGTCGCAAATTAATATTGCACATGCATTCTCAATGTACAAATTGATTGAACGTATATTGATAACAGTAATCAATTTGTTCGACAATTAAATGTTCATGTTGTGTCTTGAATACTAATGAGTTTATAATAGTACTATACATACCATACAAAGAATATATATTCTACTTATTCCAAAGAGGTTTCATTACGTTTTAACATGATAACTTTTTTTTTTATAGATATTTAATATACTCACTTGCCAGTACTAACGGCCCATTCATATAATTTATCAAGGAGGTTCTCGCTAAGGAGGTATTCAAGGCATGATGCGGGGCTTGACATATGACTTATTTCCCTTGCCTTAGCTTCAAGTACAAGCAGGGTTGTCAGCTGTTCTAAGTGATTGACCACTCCCAGTACATCATCATGAAGATGTTGAGGCTGGAAAGTAATATATAGATTATTTAAGTCTAATTAACATTTATATAGGTAAACAACATTTTAAGAGTACAAATACGATAGTACAAATCTGCGTAAATTCCTTTCGATAATTTGACATATCTACATTTTATACATACAAATTAACGACTTTTAAGGTAATTTTTCACAATTAGTAATTAATTGAACAATAAGTAACAAGTAATTGTGAAAAAAATACCTTAAGTCGTTAATATAGCCAATATTTCAGCTCAAACTATGTTGTGATAATCTGCTTCCAATGTAGATATGCAGAATTATCCAATGTTAGCCATCAGACTTGCACTATCCCCGACAATATATGATTAACTCTTACCTGTGATTTGACTATAATTTCATGAGCTTGCTGCCAGTGCTTGCAAAATGAGTTATAGCAAGCATGAGGCTCGTAATCATGACGAGGGTCTAGAGTTTTGGACAACTGTCTTGCAAATGTTAGCGATGTGCTGCGCAACCAACTCATTTTGATAACTTATTTCACTGTCATCTAGAAAAGAATATTATATACACTTGTATAACTAATGTTTTAAAATGATATTACTTTAGCTGTTAGATTATGCTTATTTATAAAACATTTGGTTAGTTTTAGTCTTGATATAAGTAGTATATATCTTACAAACAAAGACCAATTTCAATTGGTTTATATTTGTACTTTCACTATTTGCAATAACAGTAACATTTGTACCGTCAGAGAATGAGATAAAATCTGTGTGAAGATGATCACAATGAATACGAAATAGTGAAATCTTATTTTTTATTAACTGTTTAATTAAATGAAATTAAAATAACATTATAATAATATCAATAAGCCTATGTTGTGGGTAAAAACGTTAATTATGACTTAAGTTATGAAAACTCTATAAAAGGACATTTGAAATATAAGAAGTAAAGGACACAGACCTTGACATTACAAAGGCATTAGATGGAGTTAAGAAAATACCCAGATGCTGTGCGAAAACCAATGTAAATATTATTTTAAACACATGCATATAATTAATACTTCACGTACGATAAACAAGAGATGGAGTTCGAAAATAGATTCTGCAATTTGCACCAATAAAAAACAGCACAAAAGCACGGAGTTACATGATACGCAATTTCTACGAAGAGTCGAACTCGTGATCACTGATTTAAGAGGGTTTTTAGTTACTCTTCAACCAATAAAACACATTTCTTCTGTTTATATAAATGTTATGTATAGTTTTTAACTTAAAAATTTTAGCTAATCACAAATAAAAACGAAAACGATATAGAAAAAAGGCAAAACAACCGTACTTGAATATGACAATTGACAAATGACATCACTATGTAATAGACATTGACAGACTTACTACCAATACGTAACTAAGTTTTTTTTATAAAGTCTTACACTACAATATTATGCACACATCCAAGAACACTTATTAACAAAAGAACAAGTTTTTTTTTGCAGATCTATGTGTATTTTTTTTATTTATAAGAAATATGATATATATAGAGATGGTGTAAAATAAATTAAAATATTATCCACCATACATTTCTTGAATATTGGCTAAAAATTTATTCATCAACATTTTAATTTGTAACAAAAAAAAATATTTAAATTTGATTTAGTATTGTCAAATTACAATAAAAATATTTGTATATTTTTACAATATTTTATCATAAGTTACAAAGTTCACAATGAAACCGAAGAAATGTAATACTGTGTCAGAATTGAAGAGAATTTCAGGTAATTCCGTGAAATCACGGGACAGATCTCAGAAAAGTGAAAATCCTACTCCAAGACAGTTTGACCAATTTCTTCCATGGCTTTGTCAGCAAATGCACATTTGTCCACATGTGGCTGTTGAAAGAATTACGAAGGGTAATTTTAATGAAATCGGAAAATGGAATTTAAATTGGTTAAAAAAATATATTTTATCCAATGAAACTAATTTGTATATTTTTCAGAAAAAACTGTATCTCTTGGACGTAGAGGGCGTCAGTTATCAAAATCAAAATCAATAATTAGCACAATTCAATCTGCGTTGGATTTTACTAAAATTCCAAATGATTCTTTATCTTTAAGTACTGCAGGTTCAGTTTGTTATAATGAAAATACAATTGTTATAAAAACATATTACAACAACTGCAATCAATTAATTGAATTGGCAATAGTAGACTGCCCTGTAACAATAAATAGAAAAGTTATACAAGCAATTAGTCTTTGTATACCTTTTCATTATTACCTTAAGAAATTTAGAATAAATGGAAAAGGGCTTACAGAATCAGTGCTTTACGAAATCGGAAAGCTTCTACCTCATTCAAATATGACAGACATTTGTTTGGATGACACTTACCTCCCAGAAGGGAATTATTACGTTTTACTAGATAAATTGAATAATTTGCAAAACCTATCTCTATGCAGATGTAAAATTAACGATGATGTATGCAAGAAGATAGCAGAAAAATTGTACAACGAAATGCCAGCTTCGAATACCCTAATGACTTTAGACTTCACTTCAAATAATATTACAAACTTGGGCGCTAAGCACTTAGGATTGATGTTGAGGCAAAATAGAACTCTGCTTTATTTAGGCTTAGCAGATAATTTATTAGATGACATTGGAGCTTCGCATATATTAAAACCCTTAATGATATTTTCTCTTACGGAAGATGAGGTGTATGAGTTAAGGAAAAGGAAATTTAGATACGCAGCAAAAAAGTTGGAAATATGTAAGGAGCATGAGAAGCAATTACTTGCACAAATGAAAATTGAGGAGGAGAAAGAGAATCATCATCCTGTGAAATCTCGAAAATCTTTTCGTCGGAGCAGACAATTTACTGAAGAACCGAAACCTGTTATTGTGAAGGAGCTGGCTGAAAAAAATATTATGGACACGTTTGGTAAATTTGAAGATGTCTTCGATGACGAAAATGTGGTCTATAGACATGGGCATTTATATTCTCTGGGCAATCTCAAGCTTTGTTATTTAAATCTAGCCTTTAATCATATAAAATACTTTACTCTGAAGAAACTCTGCGAGGTTCTTAAGTATCAAAGCAATATGAAGAAAACTGATTGCAAGGGACTGTTGAGAGTGGTCGTAGATGGCAACAATATTCCAACACAGTGCGAGTTTCTCACCACTATAGAATCATATCTAGGAAATGCCATGGCGAAGTACGCTACACCAATAAGAAATCGAAGTCATGTAAATATTAGCAAGCAATGTCTCCGAAAGTAGGTACCATTATAAGTTTTTACAAAAAGTATTGCGAATATTATATGACTAAAAAAATAGCATAAATTCTTATTTGTTGGGGATAGAAGGATATATAATTTAATTTTAATAATATTTTATTTAAGATAACTCCTGTTAAGAAACGAAGTTTGTACAAAGGTTTAAAGGTTACTTATCGAATTTGTAGTTTTGTGAAGAGAAAAATGTTTATTTTTCATCAATTTAGTTGAATAATTAATACAATAAGTACATACATACAATGTCATCTTTAAACAGATATGCAAAATATTTCTTGGTTGTTAGAAAACCGTATAATATTTAATAAATCTTTTAATACACTTTTTATAAGCCACAATAGTAAAATCCCAAAGAAAAAATCTATTGTAAGTGATGATAATGGTTTTCATGGGTAAACTTATTGTAATTATCCCATAATATTATTATGAGAGAGCAATATCTCTTTAATTAGTGTGAAGCATTTTTTTCTTAGTTTTAAGTTAAGTATACCATTTTAGTTTACAAGTTATAGTTTAAGTTCCTCACAAGTAATATAATTTTGTTTGTACATCAGTTTCTTTTGAAATAATTTCATATTAAGTAAATTTTTCTAATACTCACTATAAGAAACGGATTATATTATGTTGGCTTTAAGATTTATATGTAGTTAGAACTATAAGTAAAGCGTAATTAATGTTTATGTTAGCAAGAAATAAGGAAAAATATAAAGCTATTTTTATTTAAAACTTTAAACAATTGTTATTTTTATCGATAAGATTATTTTAAAATAATTATTTTCATCTCAATTTTTGGTTTTATTTCTTATAAGTATTATTTAAAAGCCTAACGGTTTTTTAACTACAACGGCTCACCATCTATAGATACGTAATTACCTACATATTTTTTTGGTACAAGACTAAAAATATTTATTTTTTGGGTTATGATATTAAAATAGATTAGAAAAAATTATCACTTCTAAAAAGGATGAGTAATTTGAAACTTTTAAAAACAAAACAACTTTACGAGTACGTACACATAGAATGTTCTTCTTCCTGGCAATTTTCCAGCTTTAGTCAGGTTCTGCCTTACATTTTGTAAACAGTTTTGGCTAACTGTTTTTAATTAATGCTCAAACCTTTTCCATGTTAGAAAGAGGGCTTTTCTCAGCTGTGGGCTCTTATGAATGATGAAGGATTAAAAAAAAACTGAAAATGTTTTTACACCGGCAGAGCAGACGGCCTACCTGATTGAGGTAATTACCGTCGCCCATAGACACCCATAGTTATGAGGATGACCCTTGATTATGGAAGAGGGATAGGAGAGGGTGGGAAAAGGGAAAGCGTAAAAAGAGGGAAAGGGTGGGAAAAGAGTAAGAGCAAGCGGATCTCTCACTCATCGAACGAAACGCAGCCATGAAAGACTACTTCATGCTGATATTCTGTTCGAGGATGGTACTTCCCCGGTCGAGACAGCCCAAGTTTGAGCTGCAGTAACTTGACCATAGCTGTACATAGACTATATTTATGAATGAAATATTATTTACTTAAATGTACTTAATAAAATTGTTGCTACATTTAGTGTTGTATAATTGTATTAAAAATGTTAATATTAATTTATGACAAAATAATATTCACATATTAAGAAGTAAAACATGTTAGTTCTTTTTTATGAAGTGCTTTTTGATCCTCTCAAAGATGACATCAAATATATCAGTTTACTGAAGCCCTTTTTTGCAAACGAAACCTTTGCTTTCCATTTTAAATATGTTTTATCCAAAGGCAGTTGACAATAATACCTTGGGCTAGGATTCACGTATTTATGGTTGGACAAACTCAGTCTTTTTATCACTCTTCGTCATTTTATAACTGGAAAACATTCACCATGACGCCATCTACCGGTGACGCTGTCAGTCAATAGGGCTAACAGCTACAATCATGTCGAAACTAAAAGCTGAATAAACTGCGAGAATTTGATAAATATGAATTCCAAAAATTACAAAAATCATTTTCAAAATGGAGACAACAGCTTTATAAATATTCATATACGATTCAAGGCTTTCACTCTTAGTTTAAAAGATCGCTTGTAGCTAACCATCCCAAAAAGTTAAACAATACATTTTATTTATGACATAAAATCAGATAAGACTTCACATAAGAAGTGAACTTAGTGAGATTTTTTGGTTTTACTTACTCCCCCGACTTACATAAAATTTGAGTATTTGATACGTTGCTATAAATGTATGAACTGAAAAAGGATTATTAACAATTGTTTAAAACTAACGTGTTGAGAAATTCACAATGAAATAAGAATGTTTTATGTATAAGATGGCTTAATGGAAGTAACATAGGGTAAAATCATATGAAATCATATCTTATTAATACAAAAGTCATTTTTTTTTTACATAATCATTCCTGAATCCTTTGAAAAAAAAAATACCTGAAATGAGGGTTAAAAAATTTGCTAATTTGCTTTTATTCGGCGCAGGGTGAATAGGACTTTGTATAGTTTGAATTATCACAACGAAAGTCATATATTGTCTGCAATAATGCGCATACATTGTGTTGTAGTTTGATGTATTATATAAAAATATTTTAATTCACTTAGGCTGTGCAATTGTGGACCATCGCAACTTTCTTACCAACCTGCTTTGATCACATTTTTCTAACGTCATTTTTTTTAGAATAAACATTGATGATGTGTTTCTTGTGTATTTTAATTTAGATACATTTATTATTGCATTTTTGTTAGCTTTTTTTTTTGACGATATATATTTTTATAAAACATGAAATCTGCGAGAAGTGTTCGTTCCTTAAGGTCCATACGGTCGACCAAGTCTATGGTGGAGGAAAGGAGAGCTGAAGAGTTTACAGACAACTTTGATAGCTTGTTAGTTCTGGCGTGCTCTAAATTCAATTGTCCCTATACGGTTACTGTAAAGAAAGAAACCAAACAGGGTGAGTGCAGATAAATCAGTATTAACCATATAAACAATAAGTTATTTATTTATTTTTGTTTAGCAAACGTGAACAGTAGGAATGAAGCCATAGAATAAAAAAACAAATGTGAAAATTTAATTACTTTTGTTTTATTTTTTGTCATTTTTTTTTTTATTTATTTTTAGATGATTACTACAAAAACTTAAAAAATGTTGAAGCTAAGGGCCGGTACAAGCCAAGGCCAAGTTTCGTTCTGCAACAAGATGATACTTCCAAGGCTTCAATTACTAACTCAAATAATACTTCTAATATAAGTGAAGTCTCTTCTTTTCATTTAAACACACTAACAGTTACTGTACTATATGACACTTTTAACACATTGACAGAGATACTTATTACAAATAGAAGAGACGTTCCAATGGTGTTGATGAAAGTGATCCGTATTCTGGTGCCATTCTACAAGAATTTAACAAAGATAACTATAAGTAATTGTAAAATAGATATGTACGTAATATATGAGTTAAGTAAAATACTTCAGATATCCACAATAGACAGCATATGTCTCGATGGTTCGGCGATGCCATTAGGAGACTTTACTATGCTTTTGAAAACTTCAAATCTTACAAATCTGTCTCTCTGCCGGTGCAAAATTAATGACACCGCATGCGAACTCATTGCCTCTATGTTACATTGTTCGGCTCCAGCGGATAATTTGTTGCTTTTAAATCTATCTTCAAATCAGATAACAGATGTCGGTGTCAAATACATCGCTGATGCTTTGAGAAACAATATACGTCTGAGGTATTTAAATTTGGCCGACAATCGCATAGAAGACGAAGGCGCCGGTTATATTTTTGACGTATTAATGGAATTTCCTTTACTATACGATGAAATAATGAAAATGAAAACGAACAGACTTAAATACTTGAAATTGAAAAATGCTTTATATATTAAATATTTGTCAGAATATTGTAACAAATCGATGGATGATGACAGTGACACTCACTCGACATCTAAGAAGAAAAAACCCAAAAATACGGCAAAGAGAGACAAAAATAAAGGACAAGGTTGGACAAACGAAGAAAGTGTGAAAATAAGAGCAGAAATGATGACGGCAGAAATATTAGGACCCTACACAGCTCCATTTAGTCCTGACATGATCAATTATAAAAATCAATATTATTATTGTCTTGGCAATGATACACTCCAATATTTGAATCTGGCGTACAATAATTTGTCATATTTAAGTTTGAAAAAATTAAACCAAGTGCTAACGTATCAGAAAACACTTAGATCAGGAAATAGGGGACTCACGAAAGTTGTTATGGATGGTAATAATTTACCCATATCTTGTTCCGAAATGGACAGCATAAATCACATTTTGGGTGGAAAAATAATGCGTTATAGTGGCAGGCTTTCTGAAGTTGGTCGTCGCAAAGGCAAAGGATCCTTAAGAATGGAGAAGTAAATAAAAAAAGTTTTGCTTGCATATATTTTTAATTAGACTTTGTTTTATTTACAAGAAAGTTCTATACAAATTAAAACAATTGTTTTATTTTATCGCATGATTATATAACTATAGATTTTTGTACTTTATGAACACTTGTTCTGGTAACTTTAGGTATAAAAATACATAAACAAAATAAAACGTAGGATTTTTTACATAAAATTTATTCTTAAAAACTAGACTACAAGCTAGACTATTTATACATAATTGTTAAGCACCAAAATCTCTTTTGTCAACGATTTGTTCGATGAACGGTCGGCTATCGAGCAAGATCTAAATTAAAGGTCTTTTTACAAAGACATTTAATTTCTTGGCGGTAGGTATTCTCTGTTCGGTTGTGGAGACGGATAATTTCCATCACCGGAGGGTTGGGGTCTTGTAGTTCCTGTGGGGAAACTAGGACCAGATGGTTTGTCTGATGGATATCCTTGATTACTTCCTGGCCTCGAACCTGGATAAACAGGTCCGGAGCTTGGTGTTGTGTAGCTGCCTGGATATCCAGAGGGACCTTGTGGGGTAGATCCACCTGGGTAGAAGCCTGGTTGCTGCGAGCCTGGGTAAGAACTTGGGCCTTGGGGACTCACACTACCCGGAAAACCTGTTGAAGAACCTTGATTAGGGCCACTTGGAAATCCTGTTGACTGTCCTGTGCTTCCGGGATAAATTGTCGAAGGTCCACCATTTGATGGATAAGATGGTCCTTGTGGGCCTAATGTGCTTGGAAAACTTCCAGGCTGTTGTGGCCCTTGAGGGTAACCACCTGGTTGTTGAGGTCTTTGAGGAAAGCCACCTGATGGCTGGGGTCCTTGAGGATATGAACCGGGTCCTTGAGGAAATCCATTAGGTTGCTGGGGTCCTTGTGGGAAGCCAGGCAGTTGAGAACCGATAATTGAATAATCATATAAGTTTGCGTTAAGTTCAAAGAAGCTTGGAGCTGAATTGCAGTCAAATTGATTCCACCAAACACAAACAAAGTATTCTTGTGAGAAAATGGTACCATTCGGGCATAGGAAGTCATAGGTAATATTATTTGAGCATACATGGAAAACTTGACAGCGAGTTTCTATGTCAGCATAATAACCAGGGTAGGGCTGAGCATCGCATCTGAAAGATGTTTCTGGGATAGTTGATAGTATGGGGTAGTCCTTGTCCGGTTCTCCAGGAATAGCAGAATAGTCACCATTATCATAGGCACCAGAGTTATCAAAACCAGGACCTACTGGTCCAAATCCAGGTGTTTGTCCTTGTCCAGGATAGTTACTGCCTTGACCAGGGTAGTTGCTTCCTTGTCCAGGGTAGTTGCTTCCTTGTCCAGGGTAGTTGCTTCCTTGTCCAGGGTAGTTGCTGCCTTGACCAGGGTAGTTGCTACCTTGTCCAGGGATGTTGCTGCCTTGACCAGGGTAGTTGCTGCCTTGACCAGGGTAGTTGCTGCCTTGACCAGGGTAGTTGCTACCTTGTCCAGGGATGTTGCTGCCTTGACCAGGTAAGTTTCCACCCTGTCCAGGGTAGTTACCACCTTGCCCGGGGTAATTACCACCTTGACCTGGATAGCTACCACCTTGTCCTGGGTAGTTACCGCTTTGGTCGGGATATTTCCCACCTTGGCCGGGATAATTTCCTCCCGGACCAGCTATAGGGCCGGTAGGACCGCCCGTCGTTTGCCCAGGATAGCCAGTCTGAGGCCGATTAAAACCTGGGTAATTCGGAGTAGTCCCTAAGCCTCCAGGTGTATACTCTCCATTTTGCGAAGTTGTTGGGTAAGATGAACCGGGATAACCAGCTGTCTGCCCAGGCTTGAAGCCAGGTCTGCTAGATGGTGTGGTTGACCCAAACGGCCTGCTTGGTTTATTGTACTCATAGCCACTTTGAGCAATCGCTAGAGCCAGTAACACTGTAACAATTTTATTATTATTACTCTATAAGCTTAATAAATTCTTTGTGATTCAAAATATTTAATTTAATACTAGTTTTTGCCGCGCGACATTGTCCGCTTTAGTTTTATAATTAGAAAAGTATAGCTGACCAAGTGAACGGGTTCGATTTAGAGGCAGTAAAGAAATAGATTTTGGATTTTATTAGCAAAATTTTTTTGTAGTCGAACGAATTCAAAAGTATCCTATGTTCGTCTGCTAATTCCAACCTACCTCCCCACACATTTCCAGCCAAATCCGTACAGACGTTCTTGAGTTATAAATAGTGTAACTAACACGACTTTCTTTTATATATAAAGAAAGATGATAATTATCGTTTCTTGTATAATATAAGTAAATACTTAAACATTAAGGTCACTTCAAATACCTCAAGGTTCCTGTAAGTGACTAAGAATTCTGTAAATGTTTTGTCAATTGCGAAATGTGGCAATTTTACTTGAAATTTATTAATGGTACGCCTAGTTGTCTCCTAGTAACAATGGTTGTATGACGTCGCGTGGGACCAAGAGACGTAAATGACAGACGTTTTTCGAAGCGAGGATTTAATAAATATCTTATAATTCATTAGCTTGATAAATGGCTTAATAAAAAGCCAATAATTCAAGTGTAAATTTTCTCAGATGAACTTAGGAGTTAGGTGTATTGCGGTTTTGTGCTGTTTTAATAAATTTTCGAATACTAACTGTCATATTAGAAGGGATTTTATGTTTATTTATAATAAATCTATCAAAACTTTTATGACTGAAGGTGATTTTAGTTCATGTTCTTTGAAATTATGAAATCTTAGTCGTATGTTTATTGTATAGAATGTGAATTTTTTTGTTTATTCGCCTTTGTAAATGAATTTAAGTTGTAATTGATTGAATAGTTGTATGAAAATATTTCATTTTAAGATTTTATTTAACCTCGACTCTTTGAGTGTTTCAGAAACTGTATTCAATGAAGTATCTATAATAAATCGAAATTAATATAATTATAAGTAAGTGTAAATTTATATTGATTCTGGATCTAAGAAGGAAGTGTCCTAAGTTTCTCACGTCGTTTAACACATTCGTGCTCTGGGCTCACGGTAAAGAACAATGGAAGGGAATAAAGGAAATGGTTGCGTGCTCCATTTTGTCAATAAATTCAATAGACTTTATTGCGTTGTTACACAGATTATATCTTTCATAGATATTCACTTGAGATAGTTTTTTATATTTCATATAATTTAGTTTTTTTATATGTGTAAACACTAAAAGCACATAGTTATTACAAATCTAAAAGCGAGAGTTAAAAACAGAAGAAAAAGATTTCAATAGGAGCGGTTATACAGGGTGACTGGTGAATTACTATCAATATTTAAGGAGCATACTCGGTACATGATTCTCATTCGAATTATGTAAAAAAAATAGGTACTTAATTTTTGACCAAATTTCCGTATAAATAAATAAAGTGTGTACACGTTCCAAGTGTTCCATGTGTGGACGCGTGCGGCGGCGTGCTGATACAACAACACGCCGCCGCGCGCATATGTGTGAGTGCGTGTGTATACCTAATCTGTAGGGTGTTCATACGATGCGTAATTAATTACATAACTTTTGGTTAACTTTACTTAGACGTTTATTAATATTTATGTTATATTAATTTTTATTTTGTCATATATGATCGTCAAATATCACGTCCTCAAATATCGATAGTAATTCACCAGTCACCCTGTATATAAAGATTTGTGAGAATTTAAATAACAAGTATATTAAAGATAAACTAAATGATTAAGATTTAGCATATAAATAACATTTGCTAAGTATTTCAAAATTCACTAAGTACAATAATAAGTTCTACGACATTTAAGTGATAATACTGAGAACGAAGCTAAAATTATAGGTTCCAATATATAATTATATACAGAAACTTAAATATGTTAGAAAATGCAATGTAAAGCTTTTGTTAATATTTACGGCTTATTTTATATAGAATTGTTTATTTCAGGAATGTATACTTTTCAAAAGTCATCTTTCATAGTATTGCGAAATTTTAAGTTCTTTTTTTAAACGAGACTTATTTATCTGTGGTTTATCCTTCAAAAATCATTTGACATAACTTTTAACCTGTCATATTTTTTTTTAAATAAATAATGCGCAAGTTTTAAGCCTATGTAATTATCTATCCGAGTAATGTTATTTCCTTTTTAGGTTATTTCGCATAAGTCAGTTCTTGACAGCCATTCATCCGGGCGCTTGCAAACAACTTGTTGGTACGCGTATTATCAAAAACCGTGAATGCCGCCGTTTCACAAAGTGAACATCATTTGCTCTGGACAAAGATCTCAACTTGCATACACAGATCACATTGATGTATTGAGTCCAGTGAAGCAACTGAGTTCTGTTGAAAGCTTTTCCGAACGTATATGTACTTTATAATTATGTTTTTAGCGCGTTTTTTCGTAGATACTTTTTTTGTCTCTCGATATAACTTTTTTGACAGTAAATGACGAGTGTGTTACAAAAAAGAGATTGGTAGTCTGTGCACTTGTGAATAGTACGAATGTTTTAAATTTTATGATTATTATGTATAATTGGAAAAATAGCTTTATCTTTTAAAGGGTTTTATTTTTAAAGAATTAAATGTAAGTATAAAATTTATAATTTTTAAAGCGATTAATATATTGGCCAACTTTTACGAACGTTTTTTTTAAATTGATTTAATTTATACTTTTTCTAGCATTATCTTCTAAATATTTGAAATCTATGAAGCCTTATTGAGTGAGAATTAAATTTATATCTTATTGAACTGTAATAAAACTTATTTTTTTTACGTCGACGGATAATAAAAAACAGAAACCTTTTCAGTTAGCTGTATAAAAAGCCGATTATTTTTATGAATATTATTTTTTCATTTACTATTTTTATAATCATGAAAATTCCAAGTTAATTTTAAAAACTCCGTTATATACCTACTCTATCTATTAAAAACTTGTTAGATAACTTACGCAATCGTTTTATATAAAGAAACTTATATTAAATTTGACGCATTTCAATAAATAAGGTATATAATATAAGATATATATATGTTTTGCTATCATAGGATCCGGTTATTGGAAATCTTTTTAACTTTTATTTAAAAGAAAAACCTTTTTATGTGGTCGAAAACAGAACAATGGATTCACAACATTAATATGGAATAACATTTAACTTGTACCATTTGGTAACTTTTGACTGCGCAATGCCATTAAAATGTCGTTTTATTTATGTAATTTCGTAAAAAAATTATTTATATATTTTTTTCTATCATTTAATAAATGTAACAGTTCCTCTATTTACATTTAACACATAAAGTATTTTAAAAATTTCATTTATGAATACTGTACGAATGAAATAATTGATTGAAATATATTGAAAGTTTTTATAAGAAATAAAAACTCGTGCTGTACTCTTTGTTCGAGTTTACGTGAAAAATACAAAGCTTTTCCAGTTTTCCACTCATAAGTCTTCCCTTATGGCAGTTTTGAAGTACTTTTATGAATTAAAAATTAGCAACTATATATATTTAGTTTGACGATGCAAAATTCTTAGTAAATGTATTAAAGCGAAGATTATTTTCGTGTAATACTCACTACAAAACGTCGACAAACGTAGCATGGTGGTGCTTAAAACTTCTCCTATCTGAAACAAAAAATATTACATTCCTAATAATTGAGTGTATGTATATTTCAAAAGTGTCTATTTGAAACAAAGCATAATAGACATTTTTTGCATCATTCATTCATAGGAAAATTTTACTAATAAGACAAAAAACAGTTCAATGAAAATTATCGGTGCGTTTAATTAAGATTTCGTACCTGCTATATGAAAAACATATGGGCCTTGTATTACTTTGTTTGGTCCGACAACTAAAGTCGTTAAGTACGTGTGAATTGCTTTTGTGGTGTTTTCATAAATATGATCGTAACTGAGTTTGTGCGCCGAAATAGTAATTATTGGTAACTTCTAGTTTGGCAAAAACGGAGAAAATTTGTGACTTTGTAGCATGTTGCCAGTATTAATACATTTGGAATATATTTTTTAATTGTGCTATGGTTTTATTCGTATAAAATTTATGGAATATTTTTCAAATATTTTTTATCAAATATTTTTATAGTATAAATATTTATATAACTGACACAGTTACGTAAATTATATGTCAATGTTCAAGAACGTATGTTTTGATGTCAGAAGCAAAAAATATGACATGACGCCTGGGCGGGCGGCACAATGTAAATAAAGAATATTTTTTAAACAATACTTATATGCAATACATACATATATATGTTATATTATATTAATATTTTCTGTATTATTAAAATAAATTAAATTATAAAAAAATCACAATACACCATCACTAAGTCGTAAACACTAATTTTTTGTACATTGCAACACAACTCACCGTGTATGCACTGCTATCGAAGGCACACTGTACCAAGCTAGCGTGTGTCTTGCTTTTATGTTCAAATCCACCACCACTTCGAGGGATGTAACCGCTCAAATATATACGATAACAAAAATAACCGGGTCAAAACTGTACGTGGTTTATGGATGTAGCGATTATCACGATGCAGGCGCATCATTGAAATATGACAAATTACATGGTGACGATTATCTTGTTTGAATAATAGTCATTTTCTCGTATCAATGGCTGTGTCATCATCGGATTGTGAGGTGCTAATAGAATTGTTTTAGAAGTGAACGTGCTATCCTTAAATGTATACAGAAATATTTTACGTAATATATTATTATTATTTATTTATTTTCATACTTGTTGAAAGTACAGTCTTGAACAGTTTTGTTTTTTTTTTAAATTATTGTTATCTCGATAGAAGTTTTTTTTTTACGGTTTTTGATTTAATTTTTTATATATCCTATTACAATAGTTATTAGTATATGGAAACGAACAATTTGTAAGCGTTGTTACCTTTTTTCTTATTTACATTTATTTATTTACAAACTTAATTTCGGTTTCAAAAATATTTTTATACGGAAACAAATAGTTTTACGTCCTGGCAATAGTTCTGTGTTACTTTTTATATATTTTTTGTATAGATTGTTTAAATATAATATGAAACTTTTTTTTGTTAAAATTGGAATAATTTAAATTTTAAATAACCGGACAGTTGAAATTAAAATGTTATCATTTGAAGATTCCTAGCTTAAAAATAAATTAGATACTTCTAAATAATATTTAAATTATTTTTAGTTTTGCCAGGATTGAAAATTCTATTGTTATTTATATACATAAGTACAATTTTAATTTCTAACAATAACGATGTTAATATAGGTCAAAACAATTAATTATTCTCACAAGCACTACGTGTGGATTACACGATGTTATTCATGTTTTAATATATCCATCATTTATACGATTATTTATTTATGTTTCTCTATAATCTGATGATGCATACACATTATATTCAATTGGATTTAATGTTATCTTTATCTCTATTATAATCTGTACTAGGATTTTAAAATATTTCTTACATTTACGAAGTTTTTTTTTTCATAACATAGATGAGCTGTCAAGTGTATTTCGCGGCAAAAAAAAATTTTTTTTCGACGATTTTAAAACTAGAATTCTATAATTTATAATAATAAATTATAAGTACGATTGTTATGAAAACTAATAGTAATATTATTATTATTTTTTTAAAATATACAAAAATACATAGTTTTTAAATCCTGTCCACCTCATAAAAAACCTTTATCAAGTTAAGTCTATAGTTGATGTTTTCGTAACATACGGCCATGTTTAATTTAATGTCACTTTTCAAAATATTTTATTCCGATTAAAGTTTTTGACATTTGATACTTTATTTTTATTATGCAGTCCCAATTGAGACTTAATTCTACTTTGAGCTATTCTCCAACACTTTTATTTTCATATATTTATATTCTGACATCTAAATGAAAGTTTCTAGAAGCATTTGACGTGTATTGTATTCGAGAAATGTTATCATTGTCAGGCCATCTTAATTTTTATATCTGACGTTTGATATTATTATTGTAGATTGTGTAATGCAGATAAAATCTCAGATATTTCCGAAAGTCTAGACTCGAACTATTCGGGAGACTATATACTTTCTTTTTGCCATCAGATAATTGATTTAATAACTTTCTTTGTGCTATATTTGTTTTATTCCCAACTATTTTTAATTTTAGACTTCCCATACCATATTGTTCCTTAGTCACCCAGTATGGGGCTTTGAAATGTATAATTTCAATTTCCGAACGAATTTTTTAAATGAATAAAATTGTTACAATTCTTCAATTATTTATTTATTCTTGCAATGCAGCTTAAATAACTTTAAAAACATTACCAGAATCGAAAACTAATATTATTAAATATAAACTAATAATATGTTCATAAAATTATTTAACATAACAAAATAAGTACTTTTTAATGAAAATCGGATTTAGGCAATCATATTTCAATTTTAATTTATAAAATTCTACCAGTATAGAATATTTATTTTAGTAATCATTTGTTATTTGTTGTAAGTTTTTTAATTATTTTTCGAGATAAGATAAATATATTTTTCATTCCATAGAATTCACGAAGCTTTTTCCCTTATCTCATTCAATAAACAACGTTAACACTATATTTTACTAAGAATTAATTATGTATTGTTAATAATAAAAAAAATTAACGTCAAAATCCTTGCTACGTGAAGCATTTTTTTAACTTATTGTATTGTAAGATCACTTTAAGCCATTATTATATTAAGATGATTTTCAATATTTTTTTAATTTATTTTGTATATATACTTACTATACGAACTACGATATATTCCATAATATTATAGCCTAGAATGTAGGAATATCTTCAATTAAGAGTTGTAAGATTGATTTAAAAATGCGAACAAAGACGCAGTACTCAAACAGTATTATAATTTATAAAAACAATAAGTCTAATAACAATAATTACCTTCCCAAACCTACAAATAGATATAATTTCGTCAAAAATTAGAATGTTGAGATGTACACGATCCATTACTAAATCTTTTACGCAAACATTGACAGTTAAAGATCAAAATGTATAATTATATTTTATAAGGCATTAAACATAAATATGTTCTTATTATTGTGAAATATTATATATCGTGTGTTACAAAAGATACATGACAATGTATATAAAGTGAGTTGTTTTGTTAAAATACATGATGTTCTAAATATCTTCTCCATGCAGAATCCTTAATGTTAGAACACCATGTATTCATGTATTTTGAGGATATAAATATTCTATTTTTTATGTTTTTGTATGCTATCTTCATTAACACTGGAATCGTTCAATATTTTGTCAATGTTAACGTTTTTATTTGACGAATTATAATCTTGAGTACTGTGTGGCGGAAATAAGAAGTTTTTCTTTGAATTATTATAGTTTCCTTTTACATTTAGACAATGTCAAGTGTGACTGATAAAAAAATATTGACGTTCCCCGTTGCGTTACCTTTCTTATTAGATTGCATAGAGTGAGTTAAATAAAATAGTCCAAATCTGTTAAAACAAATTTTAGTTCAAAGCTTCAAATATTGTTGCAAAATTCACAACATATAATTTCAAATGTCATATTAGTAAATATCAATAATAGTTGCTGAGAAAAAGACACAAATATTTATTATATTAACCATTGCTATATAAAATATTTTTGGCTTTAAATAATAGGCTCCTAGTTTTATAAGTGATAGAGTATGTAAATAAATAAATCAGTTCAGAAACCGATTGCATTCATAATATTGAAGTTTCAATAAATTCGTTAGGTTAAAAAACTATTTATTTATAAAATAACATATATAACTAATAATATATCCATATTTAATAATGAAGCGTTGTTACATTTTGCAGTAACGAGGCTTGGAGCTTGAAAGCAATCATCCAGCCCCCGATATAAAGCACTTCAAATTAATGATCACACTATTTGATCACTGTCATTTGATAAAGTGATGATTATAGAACTTAAATACATTACAATATTTCCTAATATTAATTATAAATACCAAATATTTCATGTTGGCAACACTTAGTAAATGAACAGATAAAAAAGAACTTAAACATTATAGACGATTAAAATATTAAATACTAATTATATTTAAATCAATCAATAATATTGAAAAATCAGTGTATTAAGTAAATTGAAATGACCCCGATGTTGACTCATGACATAATAATCAAGCATCAGTTTGCAAGTTCATTTATAATGTAAAATAATTTATGAATCATACATCAAGTTTAATGTTGATACACGAACATGTGTTTACTAATAATGAATACATTGATTTAAATAAACCTTCATATTTAACACGAATAATATGTAAACAAGGTAAACATAAAAAAGACGCATGCTTTTACGCTGTAAATAACCATGGTTTTGTGTAGTTCTATATCAATTCTCAATAATAATTTTTCAATACTCAGAATAATTAGATTTTTTTAATATGCGAAATAAACACAGCGATATCCTCTTCGAAATATGTTGGTCAAATGTACGAACTAGATTGTCTAATGGTCTATAGTCCAGACCAGGCAGCGTAAAGAACATAATGACAGTAAAACAGAAATACTACCTACCAATAATAATTAGAAAATAGAAGTTAAATGGAGCTTTTAAAACATAAATAAATACATGCGAAATCAACTCACTCGTATAAAAAAAAAATCTAATAGTTATACCATTTTATAACTTTAATTTTAAGTTAAAACAAGTAAACGATTATTAAAATGTCTGTATGTGCTTGTCTGTTTATCGTTCCGGCTAAACTCCGAAACTAATTGAAACGTACGCAAAACTCTAAAATAACTTAATACATGTTCGCATCGTCACACTATACAGTACGCGTTTCTATATACTCCTTTAATAACCTACGTTTAGAGACAAACCTCTCATCATTCAATGGATTCACCGTGCGTGTGCCGGGTCCATCGTTGCAGGGAGAGGAGATTCAACAGTGCCTGAGACTTGTGACCCATCACCCAGGTGTAGGTTTAGGGAACTCCTTTCTAACGCGCGTTAAACGCTCACCTCCACTGTCCAAGCTCCTCTATCTACCTAACCAAAATCGAAACCAACGCCTCTATTATACTATACCAAGGTTTATGAATAAATAAGAAAATATAACGCAGCGTATGTAGTGCAAAAGTTAGAAACTAGTGTTAAACATAATGATTTTACAGCGAAATGAAGAAGAAATTTTAGAATTTAAAGCCAACAAATCCGAGGGAAACAACTAGTTGTTATAAGCAAGTGAATATTTCCCATTCAGCATGACATCCGTCCGTGTAAAGCGTGTTTATTTAAACGTGTTAGATGTAACGCCTGCTCCGATAGGATCTCATGAGAATCGCACCAATTATACAATTGTTAGGACGATGGCACAACGTTACTATGTGGGATAAGTGATTCGATTGACTCATTTATTAAAATACACACACACACACACACACACACACACACATAATTGAAATGTGTCATGATTTACTAGAGAGAACTTAACGGCTTAAGAAAATATTAGAAATGAAAAGTTTTAATTATTAGATTTGAACGTCAAATATAATTTGGTCACGTTTTTTTTTAATTACGCTTGTTAAAATCGATCAACTAAATATAGATATATAAAGATGATCAAATTATTACTACTTTTGAATTAACGTGTAAAAATAAAGTAACTACATTTTTTTGTATAAATATTTGTCTTGGCTCAGCAAAATATGTTAAGTTAATTCATTTTCTACGTAAAATAAATTCTTCGAATCATCTTTACCGCAATCCCATTATGTTATGTTACCGGGTAGCACGAAATCGTGTAAAATTTTCAAGAAATTCCTAAATATTCACGTCTACTGTTGGATTACAAAATATATTTATTACATACCAAAAAACTCCTTTTTACTTTTTCTTATACTTAATTAATATAATATTATAAATATAGAGAAAGAAAAAACACAAACATATTTGTCGATAATTGTATTTACGTAAAAAAAATTAATGAAAAACTATAATGTTGCTTGAACAATATCAAAAAATTCCTTTCATATGAAGTAACTCACTAACTTTCATGTTAATTTCTATACCTTAATGAAATGCCAATACTGAAGCCATTATTATAGGGACAGTTAGAGTATGACTTAATTTTAACCTATGAAGCAACCTCACGAACATCGAGCGAATTATAGACCGGCTGACATAGTGTAGAAAAGACATTAATATTGTATTATGGATCACGTGATGTTATTATATTTAATTCTATTTATAGTAGTGGCAACATCCGCTTTTATATCTAAAAAGGTTAGTTTGTTTTAAGCAAAAAGGTCAGGGATGCATAGTTTTTTAGTAAGTATTTTTTATAAAGAAATTGTATTCATAGTTTTTATAATTAAGAATCTTGATTGATAAATATGTAGATGAATGAAATATATTATAACGGGTATATAGTATATATATACTTTGAAAACAGAACAAAGAAAATAATATTTGTTACAATATATAATTTTTATGATCCTGCAATTCTCATTTTATCTTCTTATCAAAAATAATGATTTATTTATAGCTATAATATTAATGTTTTTCAAACGTATTTTCAAGATCAACATATTTATTACGGCGATTGATTTTTGACATCTCAAAAGTAACTCAATACACCATATTTTCTTACCGCCTTATCTAATTACTATACAACTATGTTTCAACATGTGTCTGTCCAAGTGCTCACATTACAATACAATTGTACAATAGATCGATGTATTTGGTGTATTTTTTTTTATTTTCACACGATTCAATATAGATTAATTCTTGTGATACTAATATTGACAGAAATCCTAATACTACAAATATGAAATTCTAATAGAAATGATTCTTTGGTTGTGTCGTTGGCAGCTGAAATATTTGTTTTAATATAATAATGAATGAGCTTTTTAACAGTCGGAAAAAAGATAATACACACTAGAAACGATGTTCAATTAAAAGTTTTAATTTAATCTGTGTAAAAGAGTACAGAATATATAATAAACATATCTAATATTAAGAGAATACAATAACAAATACTTGAGGTCTAGCTCAAGTATTTGAAAATATAAATATGTACTGCGTGTATAGCTAATGGTAATCATTAGCGTTATATTATCCTTTACTGCTTTGCTTAACGAATTTTTCTAAAGACGAGATAAATCTCTACTCAAAAAAAAATCGAATACCTAGATAACAGAAATAAATAAAGCAATATTTTGATAAAAAACAACAAGTTTATTTATTATGTTGTGTAAGTAAAAAATTGTAATCACAGATCAGACAGCGTCTTTACTTTTAATGATAGTCCGAAAACTGATTACGATAAGGTTACACGGGGGCTGAGTGGTCACCGGGCCTCGTGCTTGGAGCAGAAGGTTTCAAAATTACAGTCACGTTGAATCTTCACCTATGACATGAAAATATTCAAGCAGATATTAAAGCTACATTTGTGCGTGTATTATATAACGTATAATTTGTGTTTATTGCATTTATAGCATTGTGGAGCGCTTACACATAGAATGATGTATGAGATTGTAAGAATGTACGACACTGAGGCTTCAGATATAATGTTATATTGCTGTAATATACGAAATATATCAATTTAAACACTAAATAATATCCAACCATACTAAGAATACAACTTAAAGTACTGTTTAGGTTTGATCACTGTCAATAAAAGCTCAACAATTTATGTGCCAGCTAAGTAATTAAGTAATTGTTAATTACTTAACGAATTGTCATATAATTCTTTATAACTTTGGTTGTTTGTATTTGTAATTCCAATGCCATCGATGAACACATTTAAGGAGTATTTCATCTGTTAATATTTCATCATATTCGCTGTAAATCATCAGCGTAATGAGGTTCCAAAGCATATCGTGGTTTATAAACACGAACAAACGTTTTAATTATAGTTTCAAGTAGATTAAAATATTAATAACTAAGATGAAATTTTTAATGGAATTAATACGTTAATTTGTAAAATAAATTTGTATATTATGGGTAATATGAGTCAATTTTTCAGTTCAGATTATATTCGAGCTCACAATATTGTTATAATTTACTTCATGTTTTAAAGGAGAAGAAAAGAAGTATCATACAGTCATCTTAACTGAAATAGGTATAAAAATACTTTTGACTGAACACAATATAAAATTTTCCGTTTTATTTCTATATAAACACATTTAATTAACGAATAATAACATAAGTGTTATTTTAATGGTCGTTTAAGAGCATCTTAATTGTGATTGTCTGTGTTAAGATATATCGTAAATGTAGATTAAAATATTATTTATATATAAATTAAAAATTGCTAAAGTAAATAAAGCGTATATATATATATTAAACTTTTCAAATTTCATTAAAAATTAAAAGAATTAGTGTGTGATATATAGGATTAACAGGTTTATGTGATAATAAGAAATAGTTTTATTCTAAATTCAAGGCATGATTTTACTATTGTAAAGTTTTTTCTTTCTCCCCGTTGTTTTTTGTGGATTATTTACTTAATGTGAATACATAATGTGTGATATAATTGGAATACGAGTACATACATGAATTAGGCTTGCATATGTTTAAAGATCGGTTATAATATTAGGCTTAAAAATATGCTAAGAATAAACGAATTTTATAAAAATATTCTATAAAATTAAATTCCGTAAACAACTTATCTTTAAGACCCGGGGTCAGTTAGAGTTGTGTAAACAGATGAGCTTACATATTTGGGAGTTGACCGTCTGAATAATAATGTATTTTATACAAAAATAAAGACATTATGTTAACTTCGTGCAGTCGAGGATAACATAATTATTTTAAATGCAATATTATTTTAGTTTTAGTAGAAATAAAATTTATACAAGAGAAAAAAAACAGGGAAAGATATACCTAATAAAGTCTAATCTAACTGTAGCGTCCGTGGACGGTTTAAGATAGAATCTTGACACAATATTACATATGTACAGTATTAGGACTTTATAATATTATTTATCTGAATATTTCTCTTATAATTAAATAAATAACATCGTAATATATTGCAGGGTCACGTCCATACTCTACAGCAATCGACACACACTGTAATGACGTCTATCTCACGACGATCGTGATTACTAAACAGAACTTTTGAAATGTGTTAATTGTGATTTCAATTATATTATATATATGACATTTAGATAATACATAAAAAAAATTAACTATATATATATTCCCAAAGAGGTTTGATGTCATTCAGGCGTCCGGCCGTAAAAACAATCAGCCAAAACTATTCACAACATATAAGGCAGACCCTGGCTAAAGCTGGCAAATTGCCAGCTAGAAGAAGGAGATATATTTCATAGTTAAATTATACTACATAGAATTCCGTAAGTGACATCGTAGTCATGACGCGTTAAATTTAAATTGTATATCATTTGTCGAGTAAGTATTTGCTAAATAATTCGATAATATCTGAGATATAATTCCGAGGAACAATATTCTTGAGGTTGTGCAACCGAAATCAAGATAAGATCGACCTAGTTATCCTGGTTTATATCGAATGTACCGATGTACCAGCGAGGGTGCTGTCTCATACAATGATCAAACGCACCTCGTCTGTTCGTGTCGCAAGCTAAGAGGCTCTGACAAGCGTTGTCTCAAAGCAATCAACCGGCTCTTAATGACCCGTTGCGTGTGTAATGAGGCCGTGCCCGAATCAAACATTATCTTCTAAGTTTTTCAGGCACGTATTTTGATGAACCAACAAAATTTTTATCAACGGTAGCGTTCGATTTAATGAAATTAATCTATACGATAGTCATTAAATATTGCACAGATAAAAAATAATATGATCGTATTTTAATTTCGTCAAAAAGTCAATGGATTATTATTGATATGAAACAATTAATGCGATAGTTTTTACTGTTATTGTGATTAGTATTATTTCTCGCAATATTTAATGTCTGCGGTTGAAGACGGGTCATTGTCAAGTGTTAAAACGTATTGTAATTACGCTTACCACAAGTTTCTAATCTTATAATGAAAAGCGTTTTTTAGTTCTCCATTCATAGGAAACGAAAAACGACGCGTATGCAGTGTGGTATTGAAACTAATGGTAAACATAATAATGATTATCTTAATATCACACATTAACCTTCGTTAAAAAGCTATTTATGTCGTATTTTTTTAATCGACTTCTTACACATTGTTTTAATACCAAATGTCATATTTTATTTTGAAACAATTTTAAGAAATACTTTTTATTTGTGTATGTGTGGGAGTGAGTGTGTGTGTGTGTGTGTGTGTGTGTGTGTGTGTGTGTTTGTTGTACTTTTCTTTATAGTGATTTTCATTTCAACATCTAAGAAGGCTGTGTAAAGAAAACGCCATTAGTAAAGCAAGTGTCATCAATCATTTGGACGGCGTTCGTAATAAAAGATTTCAAATTTAACTGATTTCAGACATTCCTTTGTAATAGGTTAAACATAGAATAATCGATGTTAATAATATTTATCAATATATTTGTTATTTAATTTTATTTCATGTACAAATACTAAATAGGTCGTATATGTATAGCATGATCCATTAATTAAAATTAAAAATCGTAATTGCTTCGTGTATGAGGGAATTTCGAAATGAAAGTTTTTTTTAGATATAAAATTTAATAATCGAGTCAAGGTAAGTCCAGCGAAGCACTAGTAACAAAAAAAAATATACATACATGCGTTCGCTAACGTATACTCTTACTTACATATAGGCATGTGACTAAGCCGTTGAGGCCGATTACAGATTAAAAATAACATATTAAAAACTACATTTAATTAAAATGCAACAATTAAAATTATTTTCTACGGAAGCCAATTTTCTTTTTATCCTGTGCTCGACCTTCCGTCTCGTATTAAAATATACATTCTTAAACTATGATAAGGTAAATCGTTTATACGTGACACTCTCCCGCCATATTGGCCATTAACATCTAATTTAGACAATCGATATGCATTCTTACATAATTCATTTTAATTGTCACTGTCTAGCACCACAATCTTATTTTATTGTAATTCAATAAATCTAATAAACGAGGTGGGTATTATGTCGAAAGATAAAATAGAATCCATTAAAATGATTTTAATACTAGTGTGAATTCTTTAGTATATAAGGAATAATATATATTTGGGTACAATATTATTTATTAATAATATAATAACTGAGCTGTATCACTGGAGACCGATGCGTTTTTATTTGGCGTTCTTTTTTTAAAAATGATCAACTTTGACAGCGACGGTGTTGAGTGTTGTTGTCGCCGGGAGATGTATTTGATCCCAGTCAGTGCTCAAGTGGGCCTCCGTGTCTGTCGCCTTGATTGTGAGTCCTAGTGATGGGACCGCGTTAGCGCAGTGCGGTAATCGTAACGTCACCGGTTTTAAAAATACCAGACCCTGCGGACCGCACATCACTAGTGGTGACAGCATCGCCTCACCTATTGATATAATATGTTTTAGTTTACTGCAAATATATATTTTTTATACTTAGTGCACATTATATAGTGTTTATAGTTTTTTTATTAAAAAAACTCTGTGCTATGAACTTAGCTTTGTGTAGGCTGTTAGGAAATATTAATTTGCAACGATAGGTTTGTAAAAAAAATCCTAAAGAATTCGGATACGTGACATGAGAAATATGTACAAAAAAACAGGGATCGAAAAAAAAAACACACAAACACATCGCAACACAAGTTAAGCAAAATGCGAATGGCTTAAAAAACATGCACCCATACCATAGCGAATACAATATTATAATAGAACAAATTCTGCAAACTCACAACAAGATATTTAAATAGAAAAGTTTTATGATATTTTGCACTATTTACAGTGCTGGTAAATTTGCAAACATTTGTTCAACGTACGATCACATTGTCGGGTGTACGAGGCGCGAACGACGGTCTTCGATCTTTAGGTACGATTGTATTGTGTAGAAACTGCGTAGAAAGCACATGTTATGTATTATGATATCATGATATTGTAGATGTACAGTGTTTGAAAGCGGTTATTAAAATGCTAATAAATATAAATATAAATTAAATGTGTGACTGTCATATGTTTATAGATTATTTAAATGCCATGCTCTACCATGCAATATATCTCAACAATAAAACAAACATCACGATACATCTAAGAGCACATCTTCCCGTTTCATTCACTCGTGTTAATGCCGATTAGTAAGTGCAGTCTACTCTATAAAACCTCGTGCGTCGTTATATAAATATTACCGTTATCTAGGTCGATGGGCGGGCCACCAACTCGCTGGCTCAGTCGCGGGTCAGAGACGGTAAAATAGATCTTTTGCTTGATTCCCGGCGCGATGGCTTTAGGCGGGATGATGAGGGATACACCCCAATGCCTGTCCTCTAAAACTCCACCCTCACTGTCGAATATACCCCAAGTTGTATGAGGACCGTCTGGTTGCACTTCTGTCTTATTCGCGGAGTCATCAGCGTTTTCGCTATCAGTCTTGATGACTGTACTATCGTTAATGACTGTAGTTTCGTTTCCTACGGTCGTATTTTCAGATTTATCCTCGCTAGTCTCTGGACTCTTTTCTAATATTTGTTCACAAAACGTCACTGTTCGATTGGCTTTAGATTTATCTTGTAAATCTTGTGACGTGTAAGGAGTGCTCTGCGGCTTGTTCTCGAAGTTCATACTACACTCTGACGCGTAATGTGTTTCCATTGAAGTGGTCGAATCGTAAGGAGTTGGGGATGTGGTTACTTTAAGCGCGTTTGATATATGATCGACTTTTCCGTGCAATCTCGGCGCGTACTGCGGTTCGCCTTTCAATATGTTGTTCTCTAAATTCTTTGTTTTTTCTTTTTCTGCATCGGTTTTGGATTCCGTTAATCTTAGTTTTGAGAAATCTATTTCTTGGAACTTTTCGACTTCACTGTCTAATGCCTCTGCTTTTGTTTGGTACAGTGACTCTCGTCGTGATAGATGGTTCGCGTCGCTCAGTTCGTAAGGACTGCTCCTAGCGCTGCCCTCCTGACTGACTGGTTGTACTTCTTTCGCTTCCTGATTAGACTCATATATGACACTATCTTTTAATTCCCTCTTAGAAACATACAACGGTTCTCTGCTTTTCATTGAGTCACTGTCGTTCGTTTCTAGTCTGGTTTGATATATTTTTTCTTTTTTAGCTTGGTTTCTTTGCTTTATAATCTCTAACTTTTCCTCTAACTTGCTACCGTATATAGGTTCTTTGTTGGCCAGTAAAGCTGCCTTTTGTGATAGTATTTCTTGTTTGGTAACGTACGTACACTCCGCGGAGGCCGGCCTCACGGTTGTGGAGTGATCGAGACTGTCGTTTCTATTGTAACCGTTATCAGAGCAACTCGATTTCAGTTCAGATCGTGTTGAGTATGGAGATTCTGTTTGGGAGATTCGTGCCATCATTTCTGTTCTACTAACATACGGAGGTTCACTCATACATTTGCTCATAGGTGATATTCTTCCTATGAAGTTAACAGGTGTTTGCAACCTTCTATCTGGACGTACGCCGTATGTATTATTTTCAGACCAGGACGTGCTCGGTGGTGGCTCGTATGTTCTTTTACCGTAAATCGGTTCCTTACATGTTAGTGAGCCATCCATTCTTTGTTTAATCATTTCGTCTTTCGGACTGTACGGTGATTCTGAGAATCTTTGTCTCAACATATCCTCTTTAGTGGCATACGGACTTTCAGGCGTCATCCTTTGCCTCAACATCTGCTCTTTGCTCACATAGGGCAATTCGCTATAGAGTGATTCGGGTTTTCTAGGCACGTCTTGTTTCAGAGAGTATGGATTTTCGGGCATATCGTTTCTATTACCATAATTACTTTCCCTCATGCATTCAGCTCTTGTAGCATAGGGAGGATCTAGTAGAGGCATTGCTACGGTTTCACGATTGCCGTAAGGGCTTTCGAAACTTTGATTTGATATTTCCGATCTACTCGCGTATGGATTCTCGCTTGAGGTATCGTAAAGAGAGGTATATGTTCTCCTCGGCTTAGGTATAGGATCGTATACAATATGTTCTTTGCTTTGGTATATAGGTTCTGGAGGTAGCGGTTGTGTTGGGTAGAAAGGTTCATGTTTTATTTGCTGTTGTCTTTGGTAAATGGGATCTATTTTGGTGATCATATTAAAGTTAGGGTTAGGTGAGTACACACCTCTCCTACTATATTCTATGAGTGAGTTCTGTCTACGTAGTAGGGGGGTAACTTTAGGTTCGGTTTCTATTTCGCACATAGAATTCTGTCGTATCAGATTCCTAGTGACGGGTTTCGTTTCGTAATCTCTGACTGTACATATTGAGCCGTTTCTGTCGTCGCAGAACGAGCTCTGTCTTTTGAGTATCGGTTTTAAGTTCGGTTTTTCGCATGAGGATGAGTTGCTTCGTTGCAACATTTGGTTCCTGATGTGTGTATTCCTCATGTGAGTGTTTAAATCACTGAGGTCAGACTTCTCTCGTCTCAACGCCGGCACTTGTTGGACGTATCTCTGTTGCAAATCGTTTTCGCAAAGCGATTTCTGTCGCGATACTTTCTGCGAGTTTTTCGTTTTAGATCTGAACAGATCTAGGACCGCATTTTTAATGAACGATGGCTTTTTAGATAGTTTCTTTTTAGTTTTTGGTGAGAAATTCTCTTCTGCCTCCAAGCTGGAGTTCATGACGTCGGAGCTGCGGAAACCCACAACCAAAACACCCTCTTAGTTACTCAATGATACTGACATAGAACACCTCAGATTATTCAATATTATAATAGAACTTTCTAGACCTTAATTATCAAGTATTGAACATTCTGACATGTCCGGATCGATAATGATAATTTATAAATGATGAATTTTGTGATTCTTTATGATCAAGCATATTGAAATAAATGTTCACAACTAGATAATCTTATAAGCTTCATATACATACATAGAAGATAATCTAATTAAAAAATAGAATATAAAGAGCGGACAGAGAAGATATAGAGACATATAATTCAATATGCTTTAAAGAAATCAACAATTGCACTAAAATGCAGACACGCACTGCCAATACAAACGTACTACGTTACTCGATATAATTCCCTATATATATTATGTTACATATATATCTATATTCCACATACTAACCATATATACTGGCCCGAAAGACGTGTTAGTCGTTGTGAAGCGATTGTGTTTGCATGTTAGAGCAAATTGTACAGGGGCTTGAGTTCCTTAATGTCGGGAACATGCAATTATCAGTCTTAGGTGCGTCTAAATAGGACTTAGAGTGCCTTGTATTGGAAGTTTTACCTCAAGTTGTGCATGTGTTGAGGCTTCCTGTACAGCTCGAAGGCTGATCCGCGCTGTTCTCTACTGCCAGCTAAATCTGGAAGGTAGTATTGTATTTAATTATGTTTCTATAACATCCTGTATGAAAACAAGGTGACGTCATATTAATGTATAATTAAATTAATTCAATATAATGCATACAAGACATTAAGTTTTGTCATCCACATTATCGCTAAGCGTATATTTTTATTTAAGCTGTAATTATTTTCAATATAATTTAAATTTTATTTAAAACCTTTGTATAGAATATGAATGTCACGTATGTGTGTGTGACGCACACATGTGGCGTATGTATGTGTGTATCTTTATAGTCTCTTTTGTATGTGTGTGTTAACTTAAGTACATACATATGTGTGGGTGGTAACAGCGTGTTCGTGAGTCTTTGTGTGTGTGTGTGTGTGTGTGTTTGCGTGTGTGTGTGTGTGTGTGTGTGTGTGTATTTTTTGTGTTAATTCATTACCAATCAGATGCGGGTTGTGTGGGAGGTTGATGGCTCTATGAGGTGGAGGCGCGTACGGTGGTGACTGCGCTTGGACTCCTCCGTACATGTTTTGCTGTAAGCAATATAATATTATAATATTTTGCTTAGTATTTTATATGGTTATTTAGTATTTTACAAATATGTAGTTCTTTCAAAGTCTATATGTCTTATTGACTGTAATAGATAAACATGATTCTCTTGTAAAGTTACTTTAAAGTTAATTTTACAACCTCTACTCATATCTTTTCATACTTTTTTTGTCAGTATTTCAGTATTACAAATTTGACACCACTTTGCAGGATCGTAATCCCTATTAATATTATAAATGCGAAAGTAACTCTGTCTATCTGTTACGCTTTCACGCCTAAACCCTTGAACTGATTTTAATGAAATTTAGTACAGAGATAGAGTTGACCTTGAGAAAGAACATAGGATAGTTTTTATTCCAGACTCTTGAAAGGTTCTCTTGTAAACGCGATATAACCGAACTCCACGCGGGCGAAGCTGCGGGCGGAAAGCTAGTTAAAGATAGAATATAGTACATATATACATAGATATTTAATGTATTACCTGATGGTAGCCGTGTCCGTGGGGCGCCCGGTGTGGCTGCGAGTGTGAGTGAGAGTGTGAGTAGTGTGTACCGGGAACTGACACGTCCATACTCTGTGGATACATTCATACATGTAGTACATATAAAATACCGCTAAAATTTAAAATATTTTAAATATGCCAAAGTTATTTTAGTAAGCACTTGCTTATAAATGTGATTGTTCGTTATTGAATGTGACGACAAAATTTCGTATTTATTTACAAAATGGGTAATGATTGTAAAAATTGCTGATACTTAAAAATATTAACCTTATACAATAGTAAGAGATATTTTTGTCTGGATAAATGATGAATACATAGAAGAATTATTGTATATGTCAATAATTTAGTGTTTAATATTTCGATTAATTACAGGACCATTGAAAAAAAACTGTTAAATTGTGATTATAGGACACAATGTTTAAAACAAGAAATAGTTTTCATAAATATTCACTTAGTTTACAATGAAGGTGTAATGACAAATCTATTTAAGGTCATCGAACTGGGCATATGTTATGGCCAAAACAAATATTTATAAATACCAGTTGTCGAAAATACTATATAGAAAACTAAACTAATTCTTAATATGTACATCGAATAACATTATTCTACACACCAAAAACATCACACATTGAAACGGAATACACATTACGATGTTAGACACTTTTTTACTCAACGCAGGCCCTAAATTACAGAAGTGAAGCAAATTGTATAGAAGAAACATTTTAAATACATAAAATTAGATTTTTTTAAGCGACGTCTAAGGTTTATGTCATATGCTTTAACGCCAAAAAAAGGCAATATTGCCTTTTTTTGTCGTTAAAAAGTGAAAATTCATGAATATATCAAAGTTATAGTTTGTTTTTTTTATTATTATTTAGTAAAGATATAATTAGGTTAGTATAGTCTTATCTTAAGGTCAATGTTGTTTACACCTGTAATGATTTATTCACCTAGATTTAATACCCTGCATCTACTGCTAAGTGAATGTGTTAGTGATAAGTCGATGGTGTGACTATTTCTAATAAATAAATAAATAAACTTACTCCATTCCGTGGATGCGGCGGGAGATGTTGTTGATTAATTTGTTGTTGGTGTTGTGGGTGTTGTTGTGGGTGTTGTTGTGGGTGCTGTTGTGGGTGTTGTTGTTGGTGTTGTTGGAGCGGTTGTTCGGGAGGTCGGTAGTGTTTGGGTTTCGGCGGCGGCACGGGTTTGTATGGCGGCGCTCGTCCGCTGTAGTCCGCTTGGGACGCTGAGTTTGTGCGTGCGCTGGAATAATATATGATATTATATGCATATAATTATGTATTTAACTTTAAATACTTCGAATTAAGGTAATTGGGAACGATTGGTAGGTACACCGCATTCTACCTGCTTTACCAATAAGAAGTTTCTAGATTAAAATTCCAAGAATGTAATATAGGAAAATATGGAAAATTAAATTCAAATACTACAACTAGATGTTTAGTTGTACTTATGACTAGTGTTGTTATATATTTAATGAGATATAATATTCATATAATAATGTTTTTTAACAAACCTGTATTTGGCGTGATCGTTTGTGGGTACATTTGGTAAGGAGGGTCCTCGGGCGTGCATGGGCGTGTTGACGATTTGACTGTTATGAGCGTTGTGGGCGTTATGAGGGTTGTGAGCGTTCTGGACTTGGGCGTTATGAGCGTTATGGTTGTTGTGGGCGTTATGGGCGTTCTGCGCGTGCGGGCTGTTCCCGTTCATAGGCGGTCGGACTTGTGGGGTGCGGTAGTTGTCGGGTCTGTGGGGTCCATGTATATTATTAACTTGTTTAATTCTATTTATACATTAATTACTATTTGTGTATTCGTTACTCTACCTGTAGTTGTTCTCCGGTGTTCTGTTATAGTCCAACGAGTTGTGTTCGTGTGAGTTTGAGTTTCTCTGCGGGCTCTGTGTTGCCATATTCGCAGGATTCGACGACGGCTGAGGTTCCATTTTACTATTGGTGTGATAAAAAGATTTATATTTACATAGTTTATATTTGTATTTTTTCGGGTAACATATAGTTGTTACTGTTAACATTTTTCATATCCCTACTAATATTATAAATGCGAAAGTAACTCCGTCTGTTACGCTTTCACGCCTAAACCACTGAACTAATTTTAATGAAATTTGGTACAGAGATAGAGTTGAACTTGAGAAAGAACATAGGATAGTTTTTATCCCAAACTTTTGTAAAGTTCTCTTGGAAACGCTATCTATATAACCGAACTCGAAGCGGGCGACGCCGCGGTTGGAAAGCTAGTGCTTATACATATATATTATAGTTTTTAAGGTAATTAGTGTTTATCTTACATGGTGGGAGCAACTTTAAGGTCGTCCGGCGCGTTAGGCGGGAGTCGAGACGGGTTGTGAGCGTTGCTGCTGTAGTCATATGTACCGTCGTATGAACTCTGCTGCGGAGAATAGAAAATATAACATGTATTATTATATACGAGAAACTTTGTTTGTAACCCTTAGATAGTTAATACGCTATGTTGCCGAAATTATGTATAGGGTATATTAGTTTAAAAAAACAGTGACACAAGTATAGATATTTTATGTTCTGGTTTTGATAAAACTTACATATTGTTTTTTTTTTGGAAATATTGTATGAAGTCTTCCTAGATTACTTTGTATGTTATATCAGGAAAAAACTTTAAACGATTTTTTTATTAGTGAGTTGATAATATATATTTAAGATATATTATAGAAAGCTATTTTCATTCTCAATAGCGTGTTCTCAAATTGTTCAGTTATAACGTGAATTAATTTATTCAATAATTATTATGCGAATCCCCGAGATCACGGTTGCTGAAAAGTAGCCGAAACGTCAGGATTGTTTAGATTTTTTTTTTGCAAAAATAAGGCGCGTAGTACATATCCCAAAAATATTACATGGCTACATATACATATATAATATATATGTGTGTATCTCACCGGGTTGTTAGTATGTCTGTGTCTGTCCAGCGAGCCCTGCTGCGGCCGGCCGCTGTACGGGTCCTCGCCCTCCTTGGACCCGAACAGACGCTCCTGGGCTGAAGGACGAGGCTGTGAACGAACAACATATAGTATTAATATTGATAATTATATTTTATAAGTCCAAAACCTGACTGAGAATCCTACTTCCTACTAATATTATAATTGCGAAAGTTTGTGAGTGTGTTTATATGTTTGTTACTTCTTCACCTCAAACGGCTGAACCGATTTTGATAAAATTTTGTATACAGGAAGCTGACGTCCAGGAATTACACATAGGATACTTTACAACCCGGAAATCCGCGGGTAACACCGCGGGGCACAGCTAGTTTTATATAGTTCTTTATGATAATGATGATTTTTTAAACCTCATAATAAATTATAATATGGTAATTTATGGACGTTCGTTGATTTTTAATACATTTTTTTTATCAATAATGTACCTCAGACATAATACGAATAAAGTCACGATCGCAACTAGCATATTACACAGCAAAAATGAAAATTTACTCCAGTGAGACATTTGTCTTAATTATTGTAATTATAGACTATCCTCTAGAATATAATTCATTATTAGTATATTATAATATCTAGATACTCACATTATTAGTGTGTCGTAGTCCGTGTCGTGTGGGGGGAGGTGCGGGCAGTAGTACACCACCCGTCGGCCTGGAGGGGGTTGCACCGGGAGGAGGGCCACGGGGGGGAAGCTCGGGTACTGTTGATCATACATATATATATAAAGCTATTGCTTTTGAAGGAATAACGAAACTAATCCAGGTAAAGTAACGACATCTATGATTAAATATGGAAAACATAGTGTAAGCTGCCATTGGTTACATTATTAGTTATTATGTTTTTGAATATAAATAAACGTTTTTATTCCATTCGAATAACACTTTCGTGTTTTCTCCACACGCTCAATATTATAATTCGTCCAACAAGTAAAAATGTTTACATTGGCAAAAATATTCTACAATTCTAGTATACAAATGAAGCAAATTATTGTACAAGAATGAAGTTGTTTTCAATGTTTTCGAAATATTGATATTCGAGAGATGATTTAAATAAATACTTCAGACATATTAACTACATTATGCTTTTAGTGTAATAAAGAAAATCTGAGGTTGAGTATACGCTTAGAATTCGATCGGTAAAATATATGTTTTCATATCACAATTATACTACATAGACATAAATAATGTAATAACATGAATTGTTATATGAAAAAAATTGTGTATGTTTGAATGAACTTTACAAGAGTGGTGGTCAGCTTTAAAAAGTACCAATTTACGTAATTTATTTACTAATTATAGAATTTTCCTTGTTTGAATAACAACAACAAATGTTGTATTTTAATATAAAATTTGTTTCAAAGAACTTTTATAATATTTTGGGGAAGTTTTATATTTATTTAACTTAATAATAGGTGTTGCCTTGACCTTGAGAGATTATTTTGCTCTAATACATACTAAAGGACATATCACATAGACTGATTCAGATAGTTTTGTTCCTACCTGTTCCATACAAAGGTGAGTGCGGCGGCGAAGACTGCATCTGATATGGCGGGGCCTCGGTCGGCAGGCTCTGAGTGCCATTGCTGTTCCCGTTAGCGAACCCATACTTGCTATCATAACCACCTTGCTGTAAAATAAACCTTACTCATTAAAACTAAGACTCAATTTCGAATGGCAATTTCACAATCACAGAAGCAATGAAACAGAATGATTTTTATAATGTAAATTACAATAGCGCAATCGGTTATTTTCAAATACTATATAGTCCAGTCATTTAAGCTTAAATTAGGTAAGAATCTCGGAATTCGAGATACCCAGCTGTAAGTCTGTAAATAGTTGTATATATACACCCTAAAAGTTGTCTCAAAACCTACATATGGTAGGGTGTAAGCAACTATTAAATTTCAAGGTTCAAAGGTCACAAAAATCGTTTTTTTGCGGTCTTTTTGGAAATATCTCATTTCCTATGGGTTTTTTGCTATTTGTATTTATTATCAAAATTGTAGAATACTAAATTCTCTACAAATTTTGTTTCAAAAAATTTTTTATACGGTGTACCGTTTTCGAGATAAAGGGCGGAGAGCGGGCGGTCACCGCATCACTTCAGGTCAACCGGTGCCTCCGGTCGAAAACGCGCCATATATAGTTGATGAACTATCAATAAATCAATGATTATAAATATTTGTAAATTTTTATTAATTATTATATTATATTTTATCATTTTTTTCCAAACTTATCCACTTTTTATTCAGTATTAATTTATTTAACAACACTTACTTGTCCATGTAATTGCAGAATTGTTAAAGAAAATATAAGAATTATATTTGAATTTTAACCTAATTAATATTAATAACTTCTTACACGATGAAAAAAATAACAAATAAATTATGAATTAATCTTTTTATTAAAAAATATCATTGAATAAATTATTTTTTGTTGAAAGTAAAAAAATGAAATAAAGGGTACAAAAACCACAATTTATAATTTTAAACATCTTCTTCCTCTTCATCGTCGTCTTCTGGCTGCTGGTAAATTTCAAACTGGTCTTCATTATCGTCTTCAACGACATTTGTCTCAAGTTCTTCCATGATTTCGGGATCAAAGGTTCCATCTTCGTTAATGTCGCTCTGATATGGTTGAGCATTGAGACAAGCTTGCCCATTACATTGGCCACAAGCTAAAGAGCATTGCAAGCCCGCTTTCCTGCATCCGCATCGCGAACCACAACCACTTTTGCAGTTGCAGAAAATTGTATTTAGCAAATTTTCTGGAGCAGGTGGTAAAATTGTCATGATAGGCTCCAGAAAATCATTTCGCATTGCCCAAACCCCATACCTGGGGTTCCAAATCATGTCCTAACCAAGTTTGAACTTGATAATATACACGGTTGAAATGTTGATGAGCAGCTGCACTTGTTGGTGGAATATTTGAAAGCAGGTTTATTAAGTTTTGTAGACTTGACGAAATGCGTATAACGAAGATGATCGAGACTTTTCACAGATTTCGGAGCATTATAGACTGCCAATAAGGTTTGAATAGATATAGATTTAATGCAATATTTATAATCATTGATTTATGGATAGTTAATCAACTATAAATGGCGCGTTTTCGACCGGAGGCACCGGTTGACCTGAAGTGATGCGGTGACCGCGCGCTCTCCGCCTTCTATCTCGAAAACGGTACACCGTATAAAAAATTTTTTGAAACAAAATTTGTAGAGAATTTAGTATTCTACAATTTTGATAATAAATACAAATAGCAAAAAACCCATAGGAAATGAGATATTTCCAAAAAAAGCGCAAAAAAACGATTTTTGTGACCTTTGAACCTTGAAATTTAATAGTTGCTTACACCCTACCATATGTAGGTTTTGAGACAACTTTTAGGGCGTATATATGCAACTATTTACAGACTTACAGCTGGGTATCTCGAATTCCGAGGTGAACTTACTATAATGACTGGACTAATATACAGTGTTTTTGCACTGATTTTTTCTTTTTTTGTCTTCTAATTAGTGCCGATTGAGGTATTATAATGTATATTTACCGTATACGGAGGTGGAACTGGTTCGGCCATAAGGTTGATATCGTCGTCGCGGTCCATGTTATCTTGGGTGGTCGCTATCGATGGGTCTGATGAAGACTTCACTAATCTTGGAGCAGGCGGCGGACTTATATCCAAATCGCTCTCAGGACTTGATGCGTACGACAATCTATTCTCTGAACTCGAAGACATTGAGAATAAAAAGTCATCCGACAAAGGCTCCGGTCTCTGTTCACGTCGTTTGATTCCCGGTTCCGACGTAGGTGGGTATGGAATGGGGTGATAAGACAAGACGAATGAATGAACGCACATATATTACAGAAACTAAATATATATATTTAGTAACTGTAAATGATTAATGCAAAATACACACACTGACGTCCGAATAAAGAATTTTTTATTGACTTCATTAAAATATATTATAATTTTCTTTATTTGGACGTCTATATTTATTATTGTAAAACGGGAAATTAAGATTTGGTTTTCGGGAATTATATACAAAATTTATTCACACAATTATTTCTGCTAACAAAAATGAAACAAATTAATTGCAAAATTTAACTCTATCCGATGCGAGATTCCAAAGGGCCTTAACGTATAGTAAATAATAATACAAGCCAATATAATACAACTAACCAAAACAAGCAATACATAAAGCTTATATACATTGTGAAGTGATAAAGTTATGTAATGGTAACTATGAAGCAAGGCAAGGCGTTAGGTTAAACGAAACCCAAATGTTTTTCAGAGACAGGCTTAGACTCTATTTCTCTTTCGATCTCAGGAACATCTCTCCCAAAATCGTTTAAATCGTCCAATTTGAGTGTAGGGAGAGATAAATTTTTAACTTTGTCGAGCGATTTAGAAGATAGAGTAGGTAATGTACGGGACTCGCTAAATCTCGGCAGATTGTTCATAGGTTTTAAATTGCAATTGCAATTTGGTATTCTACAGATCTGTCTGAAAGATTTATCCAGAATGGGTCTAGGTGTTTCCTTTTGGGGAAGCGATTTGATTTCTTGTACTTCGTTTGATTTTTCATTGAGTTTAGTATCTCTGAAGAATACGGAAGCCGGTCTAAAGTTATCTGACATAGGAACAACAGACGTAGGCCTTTGTATTCTAGGCAGAGGCGACGCTGTGGAATTTTCTAAAACACTATACGGTCTGAACGACTGCGGAGTGTTTGTTTTTGTGAAAATCTGCGCAAGTTCAGGACTGACGCTTGAACTTTGCAGCCTCGGAGTCAATCTGGTTCTCTGAGCGTGCCTCTCATCATACGGACCGTGTCTACCGCGGTTAGTGTATTTGGGTGTGTAAAAGTTATTAGGCATGCACGGCGTTAATGTTTCAGAGTAATAATATGGCACAACATGATTTCTGTTAGCGTCGTACACTTGATCGTGGCGTTTGAGTTTGTTAGTGTTACATGGGGATGCTTTAGGTGTGATAGATCTTTGTGGGCTGTGATAGTAGCTGAGAGGATGGGAAATGGGATAGAAGGTTTGGTACGGAGAAGGTGGGGTTGGGAAGTAGATGTCCGACACCATTTCAACGTGCTACACCAAGACAGAACAGAAAGAAATTGGTTAATACATAGATACAAAGACATATGGTAGTAATGTATAAATGAAGATTAGCTTTATAAACACCATGTGTCTATAGAAGTTATAGATGTTCTTACATTGACCCATCACCAATAATAACTTAGAAGCACCAGACCTTGATCTATTAATACATAAACGTTACATATATATGACAAAAAATTAAAAAGCTTTATATCGTTCCTTCTTACGTAATAAGCATACATATATATGTATTTGAGCTTAAAATTTTTACACAAATTCTAATGTCATCATTCAGATTGAACTAACCTCTCGATATGAATTTAATTAACATATAAAGTTATAAAGAGACGCCTAATGGGATCTATGACTTTCGCAAATATTCATTTAAATGTAACTAATACTTTTCAATTACTATACGTATTTTATTATTTTTAAAAACTAATCTAACCGAAACTTCGACATAATATAGTTTCTAGTGTAGTAGTAATCCGAAAATATTACTTTTTATTTAATTTGTCATTTTTTTGGTACAATTTAATAGTTCCATGAGTACCAACCTTAGTTTCCGACACCCACAGTTGTTGTGTCTGTGTCCGCTGCACCAGCTCGCCCAGTTTACTGAACCACGTGTTAATGTTGGCATCACTGAGTGTTATAGTGTGTGTGAACACGTGGCCCCACACACGCTCCATGTGTTGACATTGTTCTAGAAGCTTCTTAGATGATTTGTGGGCGGACCTGGAAAAAAATGTATTGTTGATATAGTTTCTTCTCAAAATTGGTAATGAAATCATCTTCAAGTTTCAATTTTGTTTTAATTCGGTAAGTTTCATTCTAGTTACAAATAGTTTTAAGGGCCGTTCAAGTATTACGTAAGCACTATGGAGGGGCGGGGGGGTCTTTGCTTTGCTTATTTTGGATGACATGGGGGGTAGGGGAGTCTAGGAATCGAATACGTCAGCGGTAGTTATTAAATTTTTTATCGTCACATCGAGAAGATCCATAAAAAATATTTTTTTTACGTAAGAGCTTTGCTTACTTTTGCTGACAAGGAGGATGGGGGGGTAAATATTTATAATAAATCTGCTTACGTAATACTTGAACGGCCCCTAAGCACTAGAATTTTGGACAATCAAATCTATAATTTAGATTATATTTAACAGTCAATTATAAAGATAGACACTGACTTAGGCAGACCGCTTCTTAGTTGCTTGATGATGTGTTTGTTGTCGGCTTTAAGGAATATAACTATGGGATAGAACTGCGCGTAGTTGAGTCTGTCCACGGCGTTAGGCGTTATGTCTAGCAGCGCGTGTTTCCCTCGCTCCATGATGCTACGAATACTTGAAAGACGAATGATGCCGCTCGGCTTGGACTTGCTGTCTTCTAAAGTGCTGTCCATTTCTGAAACAGTTATTTTATGTTATGTATGTACTAATGCACTAGTATTACTATACTACTAGTATTAATCGAGTCATCGAGTGGAATTAACAAAATTTTCATAGTTAGTACCATCCTCCAAAATCTTTATTGAATAGGAATTGTTATTAAATTTGCTAATAGATAATGTCTATGTCACATATAGAAGATTTCTAATAAATTTGATGCATGTACATAGGAGTTATATTTTAAAAACGAGAATTTTTCTTTATTGATGCCCCACAAAACCCCTTGTGAGTGGAATTTCGTAAAATCCGTTCCTACCTGGCCTCTATTCGGCAATAGATTTTTATATACAAATAAAATTTAATTCACTTAAATATCTAAAATGTTATGTTTCCACATCACTCAATATAATTTTTTTAACCTAGATGTTTGAAATATTTTCTAATAACGCTATCAGCAAATGGCTTTTACATTACATATTATTATTCAATCTTAGTTACAATATATTTAGTTATTATTCTTTTTTAATCCTGTTAGCAAATGATATAAAATATAAGACTCGATAAATTCGAGATCAAGATACATATTTCGCAAAAAAACTTTCACTAAAATATAATATTTATATCCAATAAATACCAGCTTATACACTTTACTATCTAACCTAATTTACTTCAACAACTAATTTCGATTAAAATCCATCCTACTAATATTATAATTGCGAAAGTTTGTGAGTTTGTGTGTATGTTTGTTACTTCTTCACGCTCAAACGGCTGAACCGATTTTGATAAAATTGTGTATACAGGAAGCTGACGTCCAGGAATTACACATAGGCTACTTTACATCCCGGAAATCCGCAGGTAACACCGTAGGGCGCAGCTAGTATATAATATAGTTCAATCTAGAATTACCCTCACTTAATGCTACATTAATTACTTAATGCTGCTACGGTTCTTATACTCACTGGGTGAAGCGAATTTATCCCCATGTTCAGCCAGCAGTCGTTCCCTGGCCACGTCAGCCAAAGCTCCTAACACAATGACTGGTCTCACGAACCCAGGCTGAGCGAGCACCACGCGCTCGTAGGCAGGAAACTTACTGATACTGTCTGATAACACCACCTCGTCCCAATGCTCCTGGAAAGATAGAATAGTGGCTATAGTTGAATATTAATGTTGATTTGCTTAAAAGAACTATATATATATGAAATATGTAGGAACTTGGTAGATGGCTATAAAAATTACAGCTATATCTTAATATATAAAATTCTCGTGTCACAGTTTTCGTGCCCATACTCCTCTGAAACAACCTGACCGATTTTGATGAAATTTTTTGTGCTTATTCGGTAGCTATGAGAATCGGCCAACATCTATTTTTCATCCCCCTAAATGTTAGGGGTAGTCCACCCCTAAATTTTTTTTTTTTATTTTTTAGACAAAATTTTTAATTACTATTTTTTATGATACAACGTACAAAAATACATACAATCCTAAATTTTCACCCTTCTACGATCAACCCTTATTTTTTAATAGCTATTTTAGTAATTTAATCATTTTTCATCTCCGGTCGATAACTGATCAATCGTCATTTAATAAGTTATCCCCGCCAGATATCTACAGGTGTCACTTCTGACCCAGTAAACAGCACGGAGTAGGGATGAGAACGAAGCCGGTCTTCTGTTTCTCTCACACAATTAGACTTCTCTCACTCCCTACACAGTTGTCGGCCATCGTTATTGTTTGTGCATCAAGTGTAGTAGTAACGTTGACAATTATTATTTTGCTAGCTCAGTGTAACTCTCATATTAACTATTAATCATTCCTAATCACTTCAAAACACGGAGATTTATGGCTTTAATAGGTAAACTCCAAAAATATAAATAAAAAAACGTAACAGATATTTCTTGATTATAGGGCGAAACGAAGTTCGCCGGGTCTTCTAGTAGTAATAGAAATTTGCTATGATAATATTTTTGGTGAAATGAATTCATTAATTATAATGTATTAAAGTATTAACTTATAGTAATTCATACAAGGTGTGGATATTAACATAAATATGTATAGATAATTGCAAATGATAGAAAAAAGTTTCAAGCTCTCGCTATTGTATTTAGTATCAATAAGATTTTACCAAAAATGACAATCATAATTTATTTCTGTTTGCACATATTTAATATCACGTTTTATTATAGACATGCATTATATCTATCAGATCCTTATAGTACATAGTAGTCTTCTAAGTGCCCACCTTGCCAAGACTCTTGCTCCGTCTGTGTGTTGATCTTCGTCGCCTGAAGAAGTTAGTCTTAGCGTCGTTCCCGGACATCTCTTTCTTGGTAGCATTGAACTGTGCCGTGGCGAGCTCCTCAGCACGAGCTTTATTCGGGATCGTGCCCTTTTGAACTTCTTGGTTATTACGACCTGAGAAATTATATTATTTTTCCATCTTAAACCACCAGTTATTATTGTAACTTGCAAACTTCAGAATGGTTGTAACATATGTAAGGAATCTTTATTTGTAAGACCGAAAAAAATGGAATATAGCCAATTTTTTTGCAAATTTTCACTTGTCTCTAAGTCCAGTGGAATAAATACAAAACAACCGTAGATCTATTACATGAATGATAATCTTATTTCCATTCTTATATAATAGATATTAAACAAGCACATGAGTTATCCGTGTGTGTGTATATATATGTATGTATGTATGTGTATATATGTATGTGTGTGTATCTCACCTATCCGGTAGACCTGCCAGGCGCCGACCGTTCCATTGTGTAAGGTATCCATCACGTGGAACACGTCGCCACAACGGAACGACATCTCGCCTTCCGTCGGCTCGGTGTAATGGAAATGAGTTTTAACGTGGAACGAATCACCCGCTGTTAAAAAATACGACTAAATAAGTATAAAATACGTTATTTTGCACTAATTATGATATTTAATGTAAAGTACTGAAAACCTGTGACTTAGAAATACCTTAGACATTTTATTTTAAAGAAATGGTATTGATTTTGAATGATGGGACAAAAATAATTTTCGAACCAGACTTAATGAAAAACTATATATAATTATATAATAATAGATATCATTTTAATATGATATAGAATGAAATCTAAATTAGGTCTAAATAAATTAAATTAAACCGCATCATCATTATTTTATTAACCGACATCAAGAAGGAGAAGTTTCTCAATTCGAACATTTATATGCTTCTTTTTAATCTTTTTATTTGATTTGGATGATTGTTTATTAATTCGGAAATATGTATATATTTTATATATACAGGGTGACTGGTGAATTACTATCAATATTTAAGGAGAATACTCGGTACATGATTCTCATTCGAATTATGTAAAAAAAATAGGTACTTAATTTTTGACGAAATTTCCGTATAAATAAATAAAGTGTGGACACGTTCCAAGTGTGGACGCGTGAGGCGGCGTGCTGATACAAAACCACGCCGCCGCACGCGTGTGTGTGTGTTTGTGTATACCTAATCTGTAGGGTGTTCACACGATGCGTAATTAATTACATAACTTTTGGTTAACTTTACTTGGAAGTTTATTAATATTTATGTTATATTAATTTTTATTTTGTCATATATGATCGTCAAATATCACGTCCTCAAGTATCGATAGTAATTCACCAGTCACCCTGTATAACATTATCTCACGTGTTTGTCCGCTAGCCACGGCGTTGTATTCGTCAGGTGAGTGTTGTACTATGAGGTCTATCTGGTCCTGCAAACTCAGTAGGAACAGAACAGCCTCTTCTCTAGTCACGCCTTTCATTTCCATGTCGTTGACCTGCGGGGAAAGTAGGGTCATATAACTAGTGTAGATATTGGTGATTTACTAGAATTTGATGTGTCTAAGTATTGTATGATGTAACTTGACTGTTATTATAAAAATATATACTTAATAATCTTAAAAAAATACATCGTTAATAAGCAGTGCACAATATCAAAATTTTGTTTTAATATAAAACTTTAATACTAGATTATATGTATGTTTCCTTGATTTTTATAATCACATACAAAACACAATTCTCTTTACATTGTTACATAAATAATTACAGAAGAGTGGTAGTGCGTATAAAAAATATTAACTCCAATATTACTAAATTATACTAAAACTTATATGATAAGAAAATAGTGTGACCTTCACTGTCTCATTAAAATCGTCGTCGCACCAACCTATACCAAACCTTATAATGTTATTGCTATATACTTTGTATGGTTTTCATAATTAATTAGTATTGATGGGTGTACACCCAAATTCGTTAATTGAATAAACACTTCATTTGAAGGTAATACATAGAAGCATAGAAAATCCTAGTCTTAAGATCGAACTAAAAATATATAGAGCTGCCATCTAGTTAAACTCAACCACACTACAATCATCTAATATATGTACATAGAAGCATACACAAAAATGAAACTAAAAAGATATAGTGCTGCCATCTAGTTAGACTTAATCACACTAAAATACCTTGAGTATCTTATCAGCGGGCTGTAGTCCCTGCATAGCTGCGGGACTTGTAGGTTGTACTCCTGACACAAACACTCCCGACCTGTTACCTCCACATAAACGGAGTCCCACAGACCCTTCCTTTTGGAAACTTATCAATCTTGGCTCGCTCCTGTAATATATTTGAATTAAATATAGAACCTCTTTTACTTTTGCTAATAAAAGCTATTTCTTATATAAAAAGGAATGGTATTTAGGTATTGGTATTGGTATTAGTTTGGTGTTATGCTTTTAGTGTTTGTAAGTTAAATATGTAAATTACATGACTGACTATATAAATTAAATACATAGTATATATTTTATTGCTATTTGTCTATTTTAATTGAATATTATCTTACTTTTATTATTGAAATAGCATGTACATATATTTATGTTGTATATAAAATAAATTTGTATAAAATAATTAAACTCACGGTGGCTTGTTTCTCTGATTCGTCATACCGTCTTCTTCGTACAACTGTCTTCTACTGCTGTAATAGTCTGGAAATAGATATTAACAATAAGGAGCTTTGTAAACGAGGGAAATAACGACCAATTTATAACTTCGTTCCTTGGTGGCGTAGGTCTTGGATGATTGGGAAATAACGACCAATTTAATGTGAACTGTATTCATACCGTCATTCCTTGGTGGCGGAGGTCTCGGCGGCTGGTCGTCGTGTCGCCTGTCTCCACGGACGGGTGCTGCCACGTAGAGGTTTTGTCCGCTGATAGAATATGGTGAGGACATAGCCTCTGAGCTGTTCGGGTAGGTGTGAGGCGCGGCTTCTGTAATATAACATTATTCAGGTAAAATATTAGTGATTTTTTGTTTTTAGTATATCGATGGCTCCTATGTGCAAAATTACACTTTTCACTAGAGGCGTTTTAAGTTTGATCATTGTATCTTGTACATGCGACAACTGATATACAACTGATATATATACGAGACACGTGATTAAGCATAAAAATTAAAATGGTTAAATTGGTATATGGTATATACGTAGGGCCCATTGATTTATTAGAGTAGAATATTGTCAGCTCACCTAGACTACTGTAATTGTTTTGGTAATTTCCATTGGTGACGGTCTCCTCTCTAATAAGTTCTCTTGTTATCACCAGATTAAGTCGATCCTTGCACGAGTCCACTAACTTCTTGGCCTCTTTCAGTGTCATAGCGTCTGTGACGGCTGTGTTATTGATTCTCGTTATGACGTCACCCTCACACAACCCTTGTCCCGACGGGTTCAGCTGATCCCTCGCCCGCATGGTCAGTTCTTTCACGTAAATTTTGCATCCAAGGACTATCCCGAAATCTATAACGACAAAAAAATAATGTAAATAAATCATCATCATCAGCCTATCAGAGCCCACTGCTGAGCAAAGGCCTCATCTCATATGAAGAAGGTTTGAGCATTAATCACCACGCTTGCTCAAAAGAGGACAAAATTGTAAGTGTGAAATCAACAATATCACACTTATAATTTGAAATTATGAGCCCAGGTTTTCTCATTATGTTTTCCTTCACCGTCTGTCAACAGTGTCTAAACACTTTTAAAAAGTACATACGACTCGGAAAAATAACATTGGTACTTGCTACAATCGAACCCGCCTCCTCGTGCATGAGAAGCGAGCTTTTAACCACTAGGACACATCAACCACGAAATGAAATGGATTTGTAAGGAATGTTATACATACCTTCCTTCTTTCCGTTCCTCGTCAACGCCAGTTTGATGGTGGTTGGCGCGGTGGGTGGTGGTGCCGGCGCTCGTCTCCGCACCACCAAAGACACGGTCGCCCCAGATTCCCGTAACACTTGAACAGCCCTCGCATACTCCACGTTTTCCAACGGCACTCCGTTCACTGATACTATTCTATCATTCACTCTGTTCAACGAGAATATTTGTTAAAACTTAAAATCAAACTTGTCTTGATTTAACTAATGATATAGCCAAACGAGAAAATTTTATTTTCATCATCATAACGTAACATTGAAAATTATTTAATAAACTACAAATTCAATATAATTAAAGTTAAACTATGATGAAAGATCTTCATCTCGTCTGCCAGTAAAGTGACCGAAACGTCTAATAAAATGCAAAATAGTATAATAAATTACGTATAGCACATCCGAAAATTTCATGTAAATATGTACTCGTAAAAATCTTAATTATCGTTAAGATCAATATAAATTAATTTCAATCTATTTATATGCATAACAAACCACTTAAACAAAGCAGTTTCGTTATCAGATGTCCAGTACAGGTAGACCCTTCAGAGTTTAGACGTAAGAGAGTGTTTAATTGTGTATACATACTGCAATTTATCTTCAGCGGGTCCTCCTCTTAGTACATCGGAAACAGCGATGGACGGGTCACCGCTTGCGAAGTGGGGGTTATCCCTGCCCCCGGACACCGCAATCCCGAACCCATACCCCGGCACTCGGTTCAGACGCACCCTATGTGTCTCCCAACCAGAATTACGTTCGGCTGTCTGTGAATAAACATGAAAAAAACGATGTATTGATGATGATACATTCTAGAACAAAGAACAGATCTAATTGTTATAGATTTTTACTCTAGCAACATGAAAAGGGCATATTACTTTTGAATTTTATCCCTCATTATTCAAAATCCCCAGCACAGAATTGCATTCATATTTCGCAAAATTATCGCCACAAGTTTATTTCTTATATGACATTATTTTAATAAGGTTTTCCAATAATTGAAATCCTTAATTTCCAAGTCTAAGTGACGAACAAAGATCCCAACAATAATAATTTACTCTAAAATTGGTTCCAAATCAATTTGGGACAAGATATATTCACATTCATCAAATGCCTTGTAACTGTACAATGTAACATGATAATTTAATTGTCAAAAGCACAAAGTACACGTATTCATTGTGCAACTGTTCTACGATGCCAACATTGTTTTATAAACCTGAAAAGGACAATATTCCTAACGCAAAAGCATGACAACAAAGGAAAAGGTAAGGCACGCCTGGTGCTTATATTTCTCACATTACAACACTAAATTGCAGTGAAGTTTTATTCCGCATTCAACTAAACAAGGGCCATTACACCGAGCGTTAAACTTTAAATAGTTTTATATTGAGTCACAGCATAAATATACTATCCAGCTTATAATACAATGGAACCGCAGTTTAAATTAAAAGTTTGAACACACATAATCAACTATTTATCAACATAGTGTGTATTCAACAATTAAATTCGGTTCAATGATTAAAAAAACATCCTTTAGTTTTTCATAAAAACCTCTTTATTCATATAAGTCGTATAGCTTTGGATCAAATACTAAATCCGGAATATATTTAAAAAATTACTCTAATCTAATATAGCTTACTGAAAATAAAATGTTACGTATATAACGAATGATAAATTTAAAGGTATTCAAATTATCAGATTATATGCACTATGGGTTGTGACTCATCTTACCGATTGTGTTTCAAGGGCATTCAGGTTTGAACAAGTTTGAACATATCTGAACTCTGAAATACCGAACTCTTAAAATTACAGTAATATGAAGCACAAGTAATATATATAGGGGAAACTTGTTGTAACTATCTGTTAACATATTATTAAATGTATGAAAAATGAAAATATTAAATAAGGTAAATTATTACCCTAGACTAAATGTAAGCAAATTACATTATTACGTACAAAAAAAAATAAAATAAAAATAAGACTGGCAAGTTATATGTAGATTGATAAATAAAAAAAACTTGTCATTGTTTTTTTTTCTTATAACCAATGCTTTGATCTTACGTCCGGGAGAGAAGGGCTTAGCTTGATTAAATCAAGTTTTATTCGCTTTATTACTTTCGACTTCGTTGGGGGATATGATTGCAGTCCCTACGCCCTGAGAGTATTGTACTGAGTTTTCATAAGAACTCTTCATTCAACTGTATAATACAGACTGTAGGCCATAAATAACATATAAACAACATACTATTGAAATCCCTACTAATATTATAAATGCGAAAGTAACTCTGTCTGTCTATCTGTTACGCTTTCACGCCTAAACCACTGAATAGATTATAATGAAATTTGGTACAGACATAGAGTTGATCTTGAGAAAGAACATAAGATAGTTTTTATCCCAGACTTTTAAAAAGTTCTCTTGGAAACGCGATATAACCGAACTCTACGCGGGCGAAGCTGCGGATGGAAAGCTAGTTTACTATATAATGAAAAATATGTACGTATATATAATTATAACGTTAAATTCCTAGAAGCTAGATTGCCTGAATGACCTAGAGCGACTGTTGCTTTTAATTGGACGTGTTGCGTAAAGGTCGAAGGCGTGGTGCTCATTTCCATTAGTCTTCGGAATTGTTCCAATTAACACGAACTCCTAAACTAAACGTTGTATGAAGCTTAACTCTTATATGTAGCTAGGGATTAGTAAATGACTTTTAGTTTGTATGTCTGTTTCATTACATTTAATATTTGAGTATCTTAAAGGATAGCGTAGTGTGTTTGCTATCTTATATATATGGCTTTAAATTATCATTCGTTTTAATTACCATTACTTGGAATAGTCAAACACTACAGACTACAGAATAATTAATAAAATAATTTACAAATGATTGGTTTGTAAGAAATTAAATAAATCCAAGTTAAGATGGAATTGTCGTTGTATTAAATATATTAAAATATAATAAAGAAATGCTGAACTTAATACATAATTAAAGTCTTCCTTATATACACTTTAGGTATCACAATAAGTCTATAAATTAACATAGAGTTTTAAATATTAATTCTGTTTAAGAGCCAAAAATATCATCGGAACACATAAAAAATAGCGCGAAGAATTATTCTAAAAGTAAAGAAGCCATATTCAACAGATTAAATATGTTTCGGATGAAGTTGAATGACAAAACTATATTCAATTATAATTCGGCATTGAACTATGCTTACCACAAGTTTGCATTCTTATAAATACGAATTTATAACGTCTCATACAGTAACCTACTTTAATACGTGCAAACTATAGACGTGGCGTATGTACTACATACGCTACGTAAAGGGAACTTGGAGTAAGCATATTAAGTATTTGTATAATACTGTCAAGATATTTAGTTAATTATGTAGATTTAGACATAGTTATACATAATAAAGTCATAAATCAAACTATTATATCTCCATACAGATTCACCTACGATGAACTTCCCACACGTTTCTAAGTTAAATTTACGTAATAAAATACCAAATTTGGATTTAACAATCATTATAAAGAAAAGCTATACTCTTGCATAAGTCGATTTTCATACACATACATATAACGACGTTAAAAGATAAAAATAATTAAGAATTATTTATTTTAAGCACAACATTCTTGTAGCAGAATGCACGAGGTCAGATGTAATAATAAATAAAATTCATATTATACAGCCAATTAATTACAAGAAGGTTTTATGTAAAATACGATTAAAAATAGGTTGCATATTATAATTCCTTACTTAATTAATAGGATATTAAAAGTTACAAAGGACTATCATTGCGTATACTTTACGTCTTTGATTCAGGTTATATATATAAAACTTGTTTACCTTACAAATATAATCAATATTACTATTAATATTGCAACTCTCCATACTTCATATTACTTGCTAGTTATTGCTTATAAACGATTAAGGTTGATTACAGAAAGTGTTGTAGACGATACTTGGCCAATCTCAAATTAAATCTGTCTAAGTTAAGCGCTACCGATGTAGATAAACGAGATAATTATGTGAAGTAAAGAAATTATTATGTTTATGAACGTACATTAAGTAGGTTGTAAATATATTTGATATTGCAATATGATAATATAAAAACTAATAAGTGATAAAATTCTTATAATAATTACGAGAGCTTCTTATAAAATTATTTCACCAATATAAATAACATTTAATGTATATAAAAGTACTTTATATCTTAAAATGTAATAAAGTCTATACCATTAGTAAATATTTATACTGTGTTTTTATAGTTTTATATACATATTTTTATTTATTAATTTATATTCTTCCTATTTATTTCTACATTTATGAATTTTGAAGATGATTATTTTTCTTGTACGTCAGATGATTATGAAAGTGCCTTAAGTAGTAACAATAGCTCACTATCCGATACTGAACTTCTGGAGGGAAAGCTCCGGAAAGTATTTCTCCCAAATAAAAACCTCCTTTCACTGGTGCATATCAACGCGCAGAGTCTTCCAGCTCACCATTCTGATCTTCTCACATCCTTTGACACTAGTGTAGTCGACTGCATTCTAGTTTCTGAAACATGGCTGAAACCCTCTCTACCATCTACTTGTTGTTCTTTACCCGGCTACAAACTGTTTCGTCACGACCGCGTTGGGCGTGGTGGTGGTGGAGTGGGTATTTATTTGCGTGGAGACATTCCAGCCAATATTACTCTCTGCTCCCCAACACATTCGCTAGACTCAATAGAATATCTTTTTTTAAATATTGAGATTCATCACAAAAAAATTCTACTTGGTGTTCTTTACAACCCTAGTGATAAAATTAACTATTTCAATGACTTAGAAAATATTTTATACCATCTTTTACCAAACTTTGATCACGTAATATGCATGGGAGATCTGAACACTTGTATACTGAAAGACGATTCACGAGCTCAGAAACTGAATGCATTGTTGTCCTCTTTTAATTTAGATATACTTTCCATGTCTTCTCCCACTCATTACTTTCCTGGCTGTAAGCCTTCCTTAATTGATTTGATATTTGTCTCTAACCCTAATTTTGTTATTTCTCACGGTCAAATGTCTGCTCCTTTTTCCTATCATGACTTAATTTTTCTCACTTATAAAGTGCGTCCTCCTAAGGTTAGAGGCAAAGTTTCTATTCAGCGCGATTTCAAGCATATTAATGTTGAACGTTTGAGAGAGGACATAAGAAACATCGACTGGTCGTCACTACTAGCTTCGAATAACATTGATGCCATGGTCAACGATCTAACTACTGAACTGATTCGTGTGTATGACATCCATGCTCCTGCACGACCAGTGCGGATAAAGCATGCACCAGCTCCATGGTTAACACCAGCAATTAGAAACACCATGGCAAAACGCGATAAAGCCAGGAATCGATGTAAAAAGTATCCATCTAATGAAAATGTTGTAGCATATAAAAGATTACGTAACATCTGCAACAGAATGTGTAGGGACGCAAAACGTCGCTATATTCACTCCACAATCAAAGATCTCTGTCAAACCCAAGTTTGGAGTTTTTTAAGGTCATTAGGTGTGGGCAAAACTACTGTAGCCTGCCCCAGTCCCGCTGACCTTAATACATTAAATTCTTTCTTTTCTAGCCCCCCCATTACTGTAGATTCCGAAACGAAATCAGATACTCTTTCTTATCTATCTTCTCTTGAACCACCAAACTGTCCTTCTTTCTTTTTTCAGTTAGTCTCTGAAGATGTTATCAAGAAGTGTGTCCGTTCTATTTCCACCAAAGCCATTGGCAGCGATAGTCTTAGCCTTAACATGATTCTTCCAGTGTTGGATGATATTGCACCAGTGCTCACCCACATCATAAATTTTTCACTATCGTGCAATGTCTTCCCGACACTCTGGAAGAAGGCTATCGTTATACCTCTTCCCAAAACCGCCAATCCTACGTCTATGTCCCAATACCGTCCTATATCTATCCTCCCTATCCTTTCTAAGGTCATTGAGTCCATTGTACATGATCAACTTTACTCCTTCCTTACAACTTACAACCTGTTATGTCCTTTCCAATCCGGTTTTCGTTCATCCCACAGCACTGTTGGTGCTTTGCTGAAGATAACGGAGGATGTGCGGTGTGCTATGGATAACACCAAGCTCACTGCAATTGCTCTGTTGGATTTCAGCAGCGCCTTCAATTCCGTTGATTTTGACATACTTCTTGGTACTCTTCGTGCAGTCAACGTCTCTCCTCTTGTTATTAACTGGTTTTATTCGTACCTTTTCGGACGCCAGCAGTGTGTAAAAACCGACGATACCTCGTCAAATTGGTTAGAGCTCACGGCTGGTGTTCCTCAAGGCGGCGTACTTTCTCCATTACTGTTTTCTGTTTTTATTAATAACATTTCCCGAATTATTACTTCTCCCTTCCATCTGTATGCAGATGATTTACAGCTTTATCGACATTTCAGTTTGGCTGAGCTGCCCAGGGCTATTGATTTGTTAAACATGGACCTGTCTGCTATACAGTCGTGGGCTAAATCGTTTGGCCTTCTTGTGAATCCCAAAAAATCACAAGCTATAATTGTTGGCAGCAGCAGGCTTAGAAGCAAACTAGACTGGGGGCTAGTCCCCAAACTAGTTTTTGACGGGGTTCCAATTTCTTACTGCGATTCAGTAAGGAATTTGGGTCTTATTATTGACTGTAATATGTCCTGGATAGCCCAAGTCAATGATGTTAGCAAGCGGATACACTACACTTGCCACTCTCTCAAACGTCTCCAATACTTTCTCCCTTTCAGCACAAAAATTATGCTAGCGCAATCTCTTCTTCTACCGATCCTCGACTACGCTGATGTGTGCTATTTGGATGTGACTGAGGAGCTACTTAATAAATTAGAGCGTCTTCAAAACCTGGCTATTCGGTTTATTTACGGCCTACGTAAATATGACCATATATCTGCTTTTCGTACTCAACTTAAATGGCTCCCTATCCGCCTTCGCCGTGATATGCACATCCTTTCGGTCCTTTTTAATATCCTTAATGATCCAAATTCTCCTTCTTACCTTCGCTCCCGTTTCAACCTTCTCCCGCCTCCAACACGTTCCAGACGTTCCTGTATTACTTCAGAGTTAGAAGTGCCCAGAAGTAATACAAAGTTTCTGCATAACTCTTTTTCTGTACGTGCAGCGAACCTCTGGAACAATCTCCCAAAAACCATCCAAAAGAGTCCTAACATTGGCCTCTTTAAAAAAAGAGTAAAAGGGCACTTTCTGTCACAATTGTTATAAAAGTGTCAAATTAACTAATATATATGTATATATATTATTATTTTTTCTTTCACTGTTGTATATATATATATATATATATATATTTATATATATATAATATTTATGTATTTAGATGTTGTATGGGTATGTATGTATTTATTATATTATTATAGTATTTATTATATCATGTGTTTTATTGAAATTGTTTTTTTTTTTTTTATATATTATATTATTAAGAGCATTATATTGCACAATGTTTTACCTGCTAAACACACTAACTCTTACAGCTGTGGGTTGGCTGGAAGAGATTTCTTTTAGAAATAAGCCCGCCCTTGTACACAATAATTATGTTTTGAAAATAACCTTTGTTAATTATTTAATGCAATAAAGAGTATATATAAAAAAAATCCAAACGCCTTCTCCGAATTCGACAAGACGATGAGAGGGATAACGATTATTCTATTTAAAACAAAAAAATACACTGCAGCACAATCGCAGAAATAGGTCGAAACCGCGGGAAACAATATGTAGTAACATAATACAAATCTTTTCAGGAATGTTGAAAACTAAATAGTTTACACTAAGAAATTGCGAAACCTTATTTGTAAGCAGGTTAGTGACATCCTGTTACAGAAAATATTAATACATAACACATACATATCTTTTACGATAAAATATATTATTGAAAATAATTTAAGCAAACCTGCAATTTTTCAAATCCATGGTTATCCAACTTCATCCCGGGTAAAAGTGTTGTCATTTAGATATACACAAACAAAAACACATCTCACACATACACGACTGACATCCGAAAATATTAAGTCAGCAAAGCGTATAGTATAACACTTAACTTAATTAAGTCCTATACGCCCGCTTTACACCACAGTCTATAGTAAACTTAAAATTGTGAGCGGGAATTATTATTAAAGCGGATTTATTTTATTTTTAATTCTAATTTATGCGAAGGTTCTATGTAGGCGTCCAGCGATGACGAGGCGTCGCGCCATATGAGATTACACTGAATACCTAACTCCTCAAGTTCGAAGGCAGTATGTATATTAGACGACGGCTTCAAATTGTTCTAGTACTCTTTAATTTATCACGTTATAAACGGTTCTCACACTCGGTCGGTTTAAATGTACCGAATACCAAGCAAACGTTTTGTTTATCTCGAAATTAACGCAGTTGTGACTCCGTCAGTTGCAACATTGGTATTGAGGGCATTTTCATCTTTCGAAAACAGAACTTTCAACAAATGCTATTAGTGACAGTGATGTATAATAGTTTCTATTACTAAAATTATAAAAGACTTCATTTCATTATAAAACTAAATAATTATATGGCCTGAATATAAATAAAAGTTTTGATTCGTAATTAATTATATGAAACAACCACTCGACCTTAGAATATCCTGTATTTATAATCTATAGTAGTGTTGTATAGACATAACAAAGTTTATGTCATGTTGTGTTCGATTTTACCGTTATTTGCTTAAATATAAGTATCACCTGTCACCCAATACCGCGAACGCTCACGAATGAATTCCAGCGATTTCACAAAGCTGTCGCGTACGCATTATACATCGTCGCATGGCATCATTGTTCAACCAGTGCTATATATTTAAAATCACTTATACATACAACCATTTAACTCTTATTACCATTCAATAAGGTGTTAATTAAATTGCTTTCGCGTTCATCGTACGCAATAAGTTCTACTGGGCTATTTAACAGACAATAGGCATTCTATACCTTTGGTTCGAACAGTCTATTCTCATCTTAATATCATAGACAGGTGCATTTCATTCTACAAATGGATATAGGTATTTGAGATTAAGATGCGACACAGTCTTCCATGCCACAAGTCGAATATTGAAATAGGTTTTTGCTACAATCTCTATCGATATCAATAAAGCATAAATTAGGTATTTTAATGAATTGCAATATTATTGTAGACGCCACAACTTTAACGAGACCAGAACTGAATTAATAAATTATAACAAGAGGAATTTGCTTTACATTTGCGTAAATCTTAAGTGTGTAAATACAACTAATGTTTTCGGATTAACTACTCGTTTTTTATTCTTTTAAACTACGCACTCAAAAGTTTCGGTTATTTTTCAGCAACTGTGATCACGGACAGACGAGATGGTACGAAACGTTGAGAGTATGTAGTTTAAAATATCAAAAAACGCATAGTAAATACGAAAACATTAATTTCATTTAAATTAATACTCGCGAAAGTCTTAGAAATCATACGTGTGTGTTATAAAATACTACGATTAAAATTCTCTTGTAATTAATAGCCTAATATAAGAGCAATACTTTTCTTTACTAAAGAAAGGATTGTAATATAAATGCCATACTTTTTTTTATGATTTAAATTTCTTTAAATGTCTTCTGCTTGATTTATCAGTAGAATTCTTAAAAACACAAATAATCCATGAAACATGAATGTTGATCACATTAAATGCAAGTAAATTATTCAACATTTCTATTTCGTTTTCAGACCAAAAATATACTTGTAAAAATATTCTAATCTCCTTAATGAGTATCTATGAAAATTTGGCACGTTTTGTAGAATCGGAAAAAAAGAGAGGGAAATCTTTCTACAACCAACTAAGAAACTTGGGCTTGTTCAGAACTAGCATAAATTCATTCTTTGAATTTACTTTAAAGGCAACCCTAGTAGGTTTGTTTAAAATTTGGTTAGGTAGAGAGAGAAGTTTGGTTGGTATAGGTGAGTATTTAACACGCTTTAGATAGGAGCCCCTTAAACCTACACCTGGGTCGCAAGTCTCAGGCACTGTTGAAGCTCCTCTCTTTGTAACATTGGACCCGGCACCCGCACTATGAATCCAAGGAATGCTAAGACATCTCATCTCATGTGTCTTGTATCATAAAAATTTCAGCAACTTAATTAAAAAATTAAAATTAATCAATAAAAAAAATTTATTGATGTTTATACAGCATTTGTCAATTTGAAAGCTTATAAGTAGATGTACATTAAAAACTACAACTAAAATCTGTTGATATTTTTAAAGGTATATTGTAACAGAGTACAATATAATGGCAACATCTTAACACAACTTCTGCACTAAGTCCAATGTAAATTATATACATTTTCAAATATAAAAAAAATATTATATAGATTTCTTACAATTTGTAATTAAACTACTTTAAGGCAATCGGTGATATTCTTAAAGTAAAATAACAAAAGGTAATATTTTAAATTAGAAGTTACGTGACATATTCAAGGAAATCTTTTGTTTATACAATTTATAAACTAAATTTCAATAAAATGAAATTTAGTGCAACAATTAAATACATAAGTATGGTTCTATTTAAAAATAGATTGAAATATAATGATTAGAAGTCAAATCAAAGTAAAAATTATAAAATGTTCTATTTACATGAATTCTCAGTGGAGATATTTATCTTCCAATACTTTGAATATTTTAAATGATATAATATTTACCAAAATGTTGTATAACAGAGTTTTTCCATGAAAAAAGTTAACAAAACAATCTCTAATACAAAATGTATTAACAATGAAATGAAAAACTTATTATACAATTTTATACTATGCAGGATATCCTTCTAGTGTTGATAAGTTCGAACCTTTAAACTCAAAATATTCATCGGGATTCAACTTCAGCTGCTCGATCATAAATCTCTTATCATACTTCATAAGGCTTGAATATTCCCGTCTCATGTACTTCATTTGCTGTATAATTCTATATCTATAGCTCCTATGTATTGATGGATCTTTCAACAGATCTCCTAACTCGCACAATGAGTTCGGCAGATCATAGCTACTTTCATCCTCGACTTCAACATGTGATTTACGATTATAATAGTTGTATGATGAATCGTAATTTGATTGTCTGTTGTAACTTGTGTCGTAATTATTATATTGATTATAACCCCACTGTCCAGAGTATCTATTATTGTAGTATTGTGAACCACCTTCGTCGTATCTGTACCTTTTCTGTGGAGTACAATAACATTGGTTGTACCTATATTTTCTTTTCCTGGAAGTATCATATTCCGTTTCTTCTTCGTTACTGTTTAAGTTTAATAAGTGTCCGTATTTCGTTTCTATTTTAGATATTATGGCTTTACAACTGTTGTAAGCTGATAGAAGCTGTTCTAGATCTTTTTCTTTTATATCACTGACGTTTTCGTCTTCGGTGGCAGAAGTTTGCTCCTTCTTTGCTTTTTTAGACTTCTTCGAAGTCTTCTGTTTGTCTGCCTCCGTTGTTTCCTCTGTAACACCCTCATTTTCATTGTCTACTATTTCGCGAACGTGGTTTTTAACGACGACGTATTTTTTAGATTCCATAGTATCCTTTTCTAAAATCATTTCCGGAATCTCAGTGATAATAAATCATTATTTATATGTAGAAGCAGAAAGTTCATAGAAATCCCTCACAAAAATGGTGATTTAATTTATAATTCATTGAATTTCCAACGTGCACGTTTGTTTTATTATTGAAATTTGACGTTGACAGTGACAAAAATAGATTTAAAATATATCAAGAGCACTTCAGTGTACAACCGCGTGTTTTCGTAATTGTTAGGTTAGAACTTCTCACTTAAACACAATATAGTATGTTAACATTAACAACTCTCCATATTACGTAATAAAACTAACTGTTTTCTAAGTATCACACACTTTAGTTAGGTACTAATTCAAACAAATTGTTTATAAATGTTCCGCTTCGATGTTACGAAGTGCCACTGCCGTCTGGCAGTAACACAAGATGGCCGATGTGACGCGTTCGGAAACTTGTTACAATCAAACGTGTTTGGCGTTCAGAAAGTGTTGAATATAAAACAGAGTTCACATTTACGACAATCTTTTTAACAAAACATGAAATTTACTTAAAAATATTTAAAATTTGACGTTTAATAAAATATTGTAATAATGTAAATAATGAAATATAAATGTAAATGATAAAAATAAAATGTCCACCATATAAATGTTATTCATCTTTATTTTTTCTTTTCTTTTTCTTTTTAGGTACATTATTATCTAATAATTCAGTATTATTTTGATCACTTTGCTGGTCTTCATTAATACACTCAAGTTCATTTTTCCTTTTTTTCTTTTTAATCTTGCTACTTTGGATACATTCGCTATCTATTTCTTTTGTTTTATCCTTTTTAGATTTCTTTTTTTTCACTGGCAATACCTGTTCTTCTGAATTTTGTTCAGACATTGAATTAACTTCTTGTGATTCGGAGCAATTTTCTGTATCTACATTATCATGTTTCTGTTTTGATTTTTTCTTCTTACTCTTAACAACTTCATTACCTTCAGATATATCTGTGTCTTGTTTATTGTCATTATTTGTTTGTGTCCCATAAAAAGAGAATGGTTGAAAGCCTACTTTGGGAATATCATATTCGTCACTCTGACTATTTGTTTCAGTAGAAAATCCCTGAAAACCATAGTCTACCTCCTCCCTATCAATATTATCATTGTTTAATAACTTTGGCTTATTTTTAAGTGATGCTAATTTACTCTTAAAATAATCATCCATATTTCCTTTCTCAGTAAATTTTTGTTCTACTTTATTATTATCATCTTTAACGGGTTCTTGAACTTTTTCTTGCTTAAAGGTTTTCTTCCCAAATATGTTTGCCAGGTCCTTCTCGCTGTACCGAGACAGATCTTTGCCTCTGGTGAACTTGTGGTAGTGTATACGAGCCTTACTTTTCTTTGACTTATCTTCTAATGATACACCACTGTGTAAATTCTCTGTGTTGTTTTCAGCTAAAAAGTATAAATAGTATTAGTAAGTCAGATTTATAATAATCTTAACTTCATTTGTATATTATAATGTATATAAATAGACGAAAAATCTTGTTTTACTTACAGTTATTTGAGAGGTTAGCTAGTAAAGAGTTAAAATCGTCTTCGTGTTTCGTCCATTGATCGTTTTTGTCTTCATAACCGAGACCTTTTTCGTCATTTTTATATCTGGCTACGATATGTTCAACTATTCCGTTTTCATTAGCACCTAACCCCTTTCCGGCACTCCAGCCCATTTTCTCCAACATTCTTTGGCCAAACTTGTTCGTATCATTGCTCCAAGCGCTGTTTTTAGCTCTTAAATTTATTATTTTTTGTTTCCTACGAGGCCCCGCTAACATCGACATACTAAATTCATTAAAATATTAGTAACTTAATATCATTTGCTTGGGTTTACTTTTACACTTCACATTCACACGTGTTTTTATTGAACTGTCAGTTTATCAACATGGCGGAATCGTCCCCAGCCTGTGATTGGTGAATACGCAAGCAAGAGCCACAGATATTAAAATTTGTTTCCACGAACCAATCACAGCGTTCCATTACACAATGACGTTCTCGAGTAAAATAAAGTCGAGTTGCCATTGGTTAATTCGGTTGGAACATGCGAACTAGGTTTCAAATTTCGCGCGTTCTTATATTTCATTATCGTCATTATATTATGCCTATTTAAATTAATATTATGTTATCTTGTATTTAGAATCATCTTTTCTAAACACGATATAGTGCATCACGTTTTTGTGTACATGGTTAGGGTACATAAAAGTCAATTTGTAAGCACGCAATATAAGTATAACAAAATTAATAATCAAAACATAATATGATAATAATCCGGTTCTAAAAGGAGATTAGTAGGTACTAGGTAGTCGTACGAAAGACTGGAATTGAAGTTCCTAATTTGAATAAATATTACTTTATTTGTAGTTAAACTTATATGTAACAAATTATAATAAACATTATTTACGAAAATGTCAAAGAAGATTATAAAGTACACGTAATAATTTCGAATTTGATAATGTAATTTAAAAAAAAAATTATACAAAATAATGATTATTAAATGCCAGATGTTGCAGAATCTGGTCAGTAAACGCCCACTATAATATTTAACTATATTTATTTATAGTAGAAAAATATTTTTATAGCTATTGTTATCGGTTTTTAAATCTTCATTCTATTTTATAAAAACTTAGTTTTAAATAAGCAATTTGTTTGAAAATTAGTGTTAGCTGAACTAAAAATTCAATAAAAGGTTATGAACAAGATGAATCTGAAAGCGAAAATCATAACCGAAATCAAAAATAAATTTCCTTGAGTTAGTAATTATTTGCTAAAGTAATTGATTGGTCAACAATTGTTTGTTTGATTAAGTTTATTCCTTTTTTGGGCCTGTATACAGGATTTTCGATAGAATGAGAACCAAAAATAGAGTATTTTAAGTAACAAGTTATGGAGCATGGAATAGGTAAAAGGTAGAAATTAAATATATATATGTATAAGTATATATGTAATATAGTGAATCAAGTGCTTATTTTCTTTGATTCATAACTCAATCAAAATACTAAAGAAGCAGTGAAAACATTTACACGGAGAAAGGCGGCCTTCACCAACAAATTAATATTAATTTTGTTCAGATAACGTGAACAAGATATGTATCGTGATTTATGTAATATGTTTTGAGATATAATATGATGTCAGATATGTTTTATACTATGTTAGTATGTATATATGTTCAATATATTTGCAACCAGTTACTGAACCGGTCCACAGGAAAGTAAAAGCGTATATAATTTTAGATGCAACATTATGTTAAGTTTCTGAACATGTTTAGTTTAGCTTTCCCGCCGTTAGTGGTCTGTCAAATTGACGTTTAAAAATGGATTTAATTTGCTGTTTTTTTTGTTGTTACTGTTTTATTTTTAGACTTAAAATTATAGATGCCAGTTTTTATTACTATTTCTAGATGTCCGATAATAAAGCAATGTAGATAACAAAGGCTATTCTTACCTGCGTAAGTTAGGAGGCGGTATAAAGATAAAATATGGACAAATAAGGGTTAGGTTTAGGTTCTGGCTAGTAAAATTACCAGGAAACTTATTAAAGGAATTTTTATGTAACAAAGAACTTTGAGTAAATTAAGAACTTATCTTAACAATTAAAAAATTGATGTTTCCATAGATATTTTGTTATCAGTTTATTTGGAGACTGAAATAAAACTTTATTTTAGCTTTCTTTAATGAGATAAAACTGTAAGTTTAGGTAATAATATCAAGATTCAAGACTTTCGCGAGAATTCATTTAAATAAAAGTAAGATTTTCTTATATACTATGCATTTTTTATTATTTTAAAACTACATAATCGATATAATATATAAACGGTATGTAGATGACACCTTCACGATATAAAATAAAAATAAAACATCGGCTTTTCCGAACTATCTTAATTCTATCAATAGAAGATTCAGTTTACTATAGAATTAGAGGCAAATAATTCTTTAGCTTTCCTTGATATACTTCAGCATCCTGACAATACTATGGGACATAATGTTTATAGGAACCCATACATACGGATAAATATCTCAATGGTAACTCACACCACCATCCTATCCAGTTGGCTACCGTTTGCAAATCTATGTTACAAAGAACCCAACACCTTTTTGATAATGACCACCTGGACAAAGAGAAGCATTGGTACAAGGGTTAAAAAACACATCAAAAATAGGCGCGCGTCGAAGTCACAGAAGGACAAACCAGGCCACTATATTCGGTTTGATAAACCACATATCCTCGCTCGTGAAGACAGGTATATACCGAGAATCGAGATTAATCCGCGAAGCTATTGAAATTAAAAAACTCCAATTACAATAAAAAAAATGACGAATCTATTCAAATATATGGGACCCCTTTTCTTAAAAATATGAAGACCTCAGGCAACCGTAAGCACATTCTACCGGCAACCACAGCGGTAAGTCAGGAAATTAAGAAATCGATAGCGGTTAGGTGATAGACAAGACCAACTGACAGACATTTTATCTCGTGTGCCCGTGATTTAGAAAAGTTTATGGTTTAAACATTTAACCTTTAAAGAGTTCCATATAATAGTTTCTAGCATTTCAAGATTCCATGTGAATAAAATGCTCTATAGAATTTATTTATGTGTGGAAAGTCAAAATATTAGACGTAGATTTTTAATATACAGAAATAATCTCTACTTGATACTTGTAATGTTCACAAAAATTTTTAAGTAAACCGAATTTTATTATACATTTTTTAACCTATAACTAGAATTCATCATTAGCAACTTTAAAATCATAAAAAAAAAAATCCCGTCCATAGATTAAAAAAATTACTTTTTTTTAATACACAGACCATAAATATAAGCAAGAGTTGTCATTGAACAAACACGGTGTTGTCATTAACGAAGCATCTTTCCGGTGAAAACGACGCTTTTTACTCAGAACCGAGTCCATATTATAGATGTTGGATGTTTTATTGAGAAGAGAATTATTGCATTATTAAAATCAAAGAGAAATGTTAAATAATTAGATTTTCATCTAAAACTGGATATAACGAACACGTTACGCCGGTCGTTCAGGTGTTGACTTGATTTATATGATAGAAACTTTCATCATTTCCGTATACGTATAAAGAATATTTTTTCTTCTTTATCATTTATTTTTATAAAAATTATTATAATTAAACTCGTTCTTTTAAATTTTTAACAATGATGCCCTCTTTATATTGAAAGAAATAATTTATTTTGATTCCTATGTATGCTGCTTTTTTGTATAGTAGGAATGTTGATTATAAATTAACAATATATCTTCAATAAGTTTCGAAAATTAAAAATATTGTTTTGATAAACCAAATAACTAAGAATTTACACGTTCAACGTACAAGCAAAGTTAAACAGGTTTTTTTAAAGCAATAAATTGTAAGTTTTTGTCGCGTTTTATGGCTATTGCCACCTAATGTAGCTAATATATTAACTAAAATTTTAAAATTCACTGTGAAAAAATCGAATAAAAAGATTGGGAATATCACAAAGGCCGTTTTTATTAAATATCCGATAAAATTCGTATAGATTATAAGTTTGAGTAAATACAATAAAACTGCACTAGGAATGCAAGACATTTAGCACATTTCAAATGTAAAACCCTAGAAATATAACACAATTCTCAATTTTTAGACCTCAGAAACAAGTTGTATTTACATATTGCACAAACTATGTATCGGAATAAGTTTTTGTGGTTGTGATTTTGTTTTTTATTTTTTAATTTCAGAACAAAAATGTATTTTGTAAAAAAAATACAATTCGACCAAACCTATACAGCCAACCATTTAAAACATAAATCCTTTTTGGTTTCGCTACAATACATATATATCAAAGTAACTCTATACGTTTTTTATTTAACGAATTAAAAACACTGTAACTGTTTCGTAACTGTCATGTTACATGCTAGAGTAACGTTACTTTAGTAATTAGTTGACTCGCTACAAGTTAAATAATTTGTTTGCATTTGAATTAATTATCTCTTAAAAATTATAAAAGAAAAAAAATGTTTTTAATTCGAATATTTTTTATATTTTGTTAATCTATATTTGTCATTATATTCTTAGTTTTATAATCTGTAGTGATATTAATGTGTTTTTAACGAGTTTGATATGAATAGAATCATTCTTATTTAGACTCGTTAAATTTTGATTTATAGAAACTTCTTCTTTTACTAATCTCACATATATACCTACATATGTATATTTAAGAGTGCAAGTGACTAAATGCATTTATTCCTATATTAATCAGGAAGTGTTGGTAACTCACGTTGACCTATATAGCAATTTATAAAATCTATTTTAGAAACGTCTGGCTAACTAAGTATTTGACAATATATGAACAGATGTTTACTGAGTATGTTCTTCAGACTTACAAATATGATCGGTATACCGTACTAAAGGAATGTATTTTTAATATGGTTGATACAAAAGTAATTTCGGAATATGGGATATCTATAACTATGTAATAGTTAGCAAGTTAGCATTAATATACACTGAACATTTCTCAAACATTAATCGTGAACGAAGAACTATTTGTATTTTATTTTCCTTTATGTTAACAGATTTTATATTCTCAATGTGGAAATCTCACCCTTTTCGAGTTAATGCTATAAAGACTGATTTATAAGTAAAATCTAAAAATGTTCGACTTTGTAAAAAATAACTATAAGCTACTTGACGTAAAGGTCATAATTAATAAAATCATGACTGCCTCTTCTTATATGTACAGAGAATACCGCCAACCCTTGTGACAACATAATGAAAATTCAAACTTTATGGAGCCTACTCTCACATAAAAAAACAATATATGCATATATTGATGTCATAATATAGCTATATCGAAAATATCGCATGCAAAAATCATAAAACCCAATATCAAATACAATAATGTAACGGTGTGTAGTTTAGGAAGAATCAAAATAAAAACAAAGTAATTGCCGGCCGCCTCGCCGACGACAGCTGCGAATTGGCGCGGAACAGGTTCGGTGACGTCATCTGACATGTGCCGAGATGCAAAAAATATGGCGGCCCTTCGAAGTTCGATCACCAATTCTATTTTACGGCACTCCATTGTCACTTAAATTGTTATTATACGGGCAGGTGTTCATAAATTTTGAAAGGAGTTTTACGTTTGCTAAATAACAATTTATATTTTCATCATCCCTAACAGATATTGAAGAGTACTGACTTTTGTTAAATGAGATAATGCTTAACGTAAAATTACTTTAAATAAATACAAAGTATAATATTCTTTATTCGAATTAGCTTGTGATTAAGTGAAATGATTGTTAAGCAATTGTAAGAAGTACCAGTGACAATAGTTTTTTAGTTATAAAATTTTATAGTGACTAATAGCTTATGCAATATTATTTAATTTTTGGATAAGTATCGAAGACTTAGAGATTTGTCACGAATACTTTAGATGACAAGAAATACTTTGATATCGACAAATCATTGACTATATACAAATAAACTAATTTCCAACCAGTATCATACAGTAAATACTTTTTGGATAGATGAAACCAAAATCTTTATACGGATTAGATCTTGTTTTCTATGCAGTAAGGTTCAATTTTAAATGTATTAAACTCAACAATGTAACATCCTGCATTACACATTAAATACTTTCAGAACTAGATAGTATTCTAGATGTTGTCTCACATCTATCGCAATAAAGTCGCCTCGAGGCTCGTAATTAGGTCTTAAGTATACTAGAACTTTTTAATGACATAAAACAGCTATAAAATTATCATGAATTGACCGTAATCTACTTTTACGTAGTATTTATTGGTCATGGTATATAAATTATGATATATAAGTATGGGTATAAATGATTTATTTATAATTATTACTCTTTGCCAGGAAAGATAGCTTAATACAGATAATAATCCTCCACAATGGATAATATTCAGATAAGTCATCAATCGAAGTACACAATACATCTCCTATTGATATGACTCATTTGATACGAAGAAGCCAAGCTAAGGAATAGTAGACTTTTACGTATTGTGTGTGGTTAAAAAAATAAATAATAATATATGTCAAACATGATCTGGTTAATTATGAATGACACTTGAAGTTTATAACTAAGATCTTGTTACTCACAGTCAACGTGGGAATTATTAGATATATTATTTGTAAACTTAGTTTTAAGTGCGTTACTTTTGTTTAAAGTAGATATAAATGAATATTTCAGTTATTTTCACAAGTTTTAGATGTTCGACACTAAGTTTTAAATAGCTAGGGACGTAATCTGGATTAGAGTTGAATAATTGGGGAGTCATTGCACTTATTCATAGTCAGGTATGCAACGGCGAAACGTGTTTCGCCTCATCGATAGTTCTTACCTGAGACTCACTGCGTCCATGATTCAAATTGTTTACAACCAAACCGTTGTCAGTCATCGGATCCATCGTATATATATTACAAAACAATCACAACACATTTCATACCAAAACCGATAAAACACAACACTTATTCAAACAAAAACAACGAAAACGTCAAACAATTATGGCACAGATTATATTAATTCACAAAAACACATTGTTATAATAAAAGTTTCTGTATAAAAGTACGTCCGTCCGATCCTAAGTAAGGACGCCAGGCGAAAACTTAACCGTGCGTGATTTCTTGGGACTTTCAAAACCAAATGGTCACATACGCTATCAATCTTTGCATACCAGAGTTGTGAAGTGAAACGGAAGATATCGTGTTACGGTCGTAACCGTGAGAGTGAAAGGGACGACACTAGAGCAGGTACACCGCACCGAAGTAGGCGAAGTATCTACAGGTTTTGTTCCCACTACAGACCCGGCGAGTCTCAGCTTGAAAGTTAAGTTGTAGTTTAAAAACATAATAGCTCGGACCTCGGCTCACTCGTTGCTAGACCGGCAACTTTTTACTGTCAAACGACTCCACATACTTTATACTCATATAAAATATTACTATTTTATAATTTATTTTTTCAAATGACTCATATCTGATTTAAGAACGAATATCTTCATATCTTATAGGTACGATTGACCCAATCGATAAATCGAACCGGTTCAATGCATCTCTGGCGAAGGCCGCTCTGGTCCTTAAGGGGACCAATGTCTTATAAAAACTTCGTTATCTTAAAATATACTTTATTATTATACATTTAAAGTTTTAAATATGTTGTCAGATATTGTCATCAAAGAATTTCCGATGTTCCTACTAGTAAAAAATACAGCGAATAGACCATCTGTGGATTAGGATAAATTTTGTTAGTAAAAACTTACCTATATAAAATGTTTAAAAACTGATTCCTTATGCGATATCCTTTAAAACCTGTATATATAGAAAATGGAAGTGAAAGTTTGGCGGATTAGCTAGCAAATACATGACTTTCATACGTAAATCGTTTCCAGAATAGAATGATCTTGTTTAAATTAAACTGGTTTCAGAACGTAACAAGAAAATAAGATTTGACGAAAAAGTTCTCAAATTTTATTGCTTTAATCCTATCGACTCTTAATATTTATGCTATGGCTTCATTTATATTGGAATCGTGGAATATTTTGGCAATTTTGTTTTTTCAATTTATGTAAATGTCACTCAATGACAGTATTTACGACTTTGACAACGTCACTGAGATATTTTAAAAATTAATAAATATCAATTAGGTATTACTGTAGTGAGGTTTTATTTAAAGGACTTAAGAGTTTTTCGTTAAACACTTCTAGTGGACTAAAAATTAAATTGGGAACATAAGGAACTAATGGGAAAAAAATAAATATATATATTATATGTGTGTGTAGTAATTGTTCTATAAATAGTTGTTTTACGAAGAGATGTAATAATATGAATAAAGATTGAAAAATATATTTATAATAATGAATTTATATAACCATATTAATTTTTTTTTAATATTTTATATGGTTTTCTATATATTAAAAATCAAACTCTGCAGACATAAAATAATTAAGAAAAATATGTCTTTATTGTCATCAAAATTTAACTGTCATGAACCGTCAAGAACTCATCTTCATAATCACAGCATCAGCTATATTCTCTTTTCTGGCTGAAGTTACCGAAAAATCTTTCAGAACAAGACGGCCATAACACCAAAAAAAAATGGTAAATTTGATGACCATATTGCAATATTATTATTAGACATGACAAAAAACGTGAATTATATATCTATTTTTCCAGGATCAACAAAAATGAAACAGCGCAGCCAAATCAAAATGTCCACCATCCCACACTTAGAAAATCATATAATTTTGACTCCAGTAATCTAGTTAACTCGCAAAATTAAGCCCAAAAATGCTCCGAAGATACAGCGGTATAAAGCCATCCCATCTCTGGGGTAGGACCTCCTTGAAAGACTTCCATCACTACATAAAAGAACGAATATCAGCTATCGCTTGGGAAGAAAGAAATAGGAAGAGTGCCTTACAGTTATTCGCAATAGGACTCGGCTCGGGTCTTAGCTTACTATACACAATGGGTATTCTATGTCCAGAGAGAATTATAGACGTCATCAAGCCATATGAATGTAAAACAAAGGAAGAAGAGAAACCAGTAGAGGAGAAACCTAAGACGCCAGCACCGGTGGCTAAAGCTAAGAAGAAATGTGTCAGGAAGAAGGGCATTGACCCGTGTCAGCCGGAACCCGAACCAGAAATGAAACCTTGTCCCAAAAAAGAACCGTAATTGTACTGAAGATGACAATAAAATTAATAAAAATAAATATACTTTATTGATTTAATTTTTCGTGACAAAAATTTGTTAGGCAAAATTTTCCTATATATAGGTCTAGTAAAGAAGTATATTTAAAACATAAGTTTGTATGGACGCGTGTATATTCCGTAATGAAATCATAAACGATGAAGATTCAATTTCAAATTTTGCTAATATAGAAATACGTTGGATATTTTAAATTTTTCGATTTTACTAAGAGATGCGCTAACTAAAATAAGATTTTAGTATGTGCTTATTTCTAAATAGTACTAATATATGTATACAAATAGCATACTAAATATTATATCCATAAAATGTTACCCACAATAAAAAAAAGGCTATAGTCTAAAGTCTAGACCAACTAGATTAATGTCTTAGCCAAATAACATGATTTCGTATTTGGCTTTGATTAAAATTTTATATGATGGAACAAATTTTTAAAGTTTTAATAGTAGCGGTAGTTACTGTGGCGGCTTACAATTATTATATATCACAAAAATAAAAACAGATTACTAATATTAATAATATAGGCATATGAATTTAATTATCTGTCCAAGTCACACGGGCGTGACAAGAAATGATTGTTAAAATGAAAAGTGTGAAGTGAACTATTTATGAGAAACATCGTGAATGGATATTAAAATAACTATTATTTGAACATTTGGAGGTTGTAAATTAATTTCTATATATTATGGAGAGAGTTGAGCAGTTTAGATTGATCGCGATGGTTGTATCTATGGCGTCGGTAATTGCTTATTCTTATGGGCTTATAAACTTTTCCAACCTGACTCCAGACAGACCAACGAAACAAGCGAAAACAGATAAAGAAGAGAGGAATTATGAAAGGAAGAAACATATTTCAACTTATGGAGTTCAGGATAGATATTGAAGACGTTAAAAATTAAACTTTTCCCTTGATTAATTTCTTTAATACATCTATTTTCTATTAATTGTTTTATGTATTGTAATTTGTTTTTAGTATTAACCTTTTCGCCCTGAATGTAATTGCTTCTACTTGCTGTTAAGGTCCACTTAAGCGTAGTTGAAAACCATAATTAAAATGTTCGTAAACTGCTTACGAAATCCTTTGCAATGAGCTAACGACAATTATTTTAAATACCGAAAAGTTGTCCTTACAAAGATACTTTAGTATAAAAATAATAAGTTTGAGATCTCATTATAAATTCATACAAATATTAAACAATTAAGATGTAAATAAAATATTTATATTTGTTGTTCTGGTGGATTAATATACACATTCTGTGCTTTAAATCTGAAAAAAGATAGAAATTTTCAGCTTTTAACTGCAAACACATAGTGGGCATAGTATAAATTCTATATATCAGGCACATTCATTCACTATTTCCAAAATCTTAAGGTGGGAGCTTTACCATAATTTTAAATTCATCCAGTTTACAAATGAAAAAGAAATATTCTTGAAAAATTCACAATATAACTTCTCTGATGGTATAACAAACACCACGACAGAAATTCATAAAGGTACCTATAGTTTATGAAATACGTTTATTTTATACCTAATAGTTATGTAGACAAAGTACAAAAATATTCTCTGTAAATTATATATTTTTCAATTATACAATAAGTATATCTTGTAATAACGCAATAAACGAAAAATATAGCTTGATTAAGCTGTAAAGGTTTTAAATTGAAGAAGTTGTATCGTTTAAAATAAGATATAAGAAACTCTCTGTAAGATTTAGCAACTTTGTTTTATACAACTTTTAAAAAACACATTTGTTTTGCTTAATTTCATAGAGGTTTAAGTCGAATTTAGATTATCTTCTCTACCATTTTATTAAGAACTATACTTCTCTAACCCAACATTCGAATTATGTTTCAACTTAAACCAGGTCCATAATCTTATTATCAGTCTGTGTGGGCAACTGCTTCAATATTTTTGTTCAAGTACATACATTCAAACGTACATATGAGTACCGTAACCCAATTGGTATGAATGAAGCTTTGTTGTTGCGAGTACATGATACATAGAACATCAATATGAATATTAAAAACTAGATCACACGGCAATGATTAATAATTCTACACAACAACAATGGGCGTTTTACAAAAAGTGGGCGTAAATAATTCCATAAACAAAAATTCTAACAGAACTCATTATCCTAATGACATTTCTTCGTTGACAGATCAATATAGCCTATAAAGTCCAAAAAGAAATGTGTGTTTTGTAAATAAATAAAACATTGATTGTTATTCAAGATGAGCGGCCGCAGGATGGTGGTGGACGCGATAGTTTTTTCCACGTCTTTCTACGTGTCTTACAATCTGATGTCGTTTTTAATCGAGAGATATCGAGTGAAACGCATCGACACTGGTAAATAGCATTTCCAATACAGTGAATATGAGGAAATTTTCTCTGCAATCTTAGGGTATACAGGGTGACTGGTGAATTACTATCAATATTTAAGGAGCATACTCGATACATGATTCTCATTCCAATTATGTAAAAAAATAGGTACTTAATTTTTGACCAAATTTCCGTATAAATAAATAAAGTGTGTACACGTTCCAAGTGTTCCAAGTGTGGATGCGTGCGGCGGCGTGCTGATACAACACTACGCCGCCGCCGCGTCTGTGTGAGTGTGTGTGTATACCTAATCTGTAGGGTGTTCATACGATGTGTAATTAATTACACAACTTTTGGTTAACTTTACTTAGAAGTTTATTAATATTTATGTTATATTAATTTTTATTTTGTCATATATGATCGTCAAATATCACGTCCTCAAATATCGATAGTAATTCACCAGTCACCCTGTATACATGAATTTAGATGGTAAAAACTTATTAGTAAAATATTAATAAGTTAGATAAATAATCTTACTCTCTTACGCCTCTTCCTTCCAGGGAAGGTGTTAAGTGTTTGATGCTGTGGTGGTATGTGGAAGAAATAAGGCGTGGTGTACATTATGTCTTCTATCCCAGCGATGGGAGTCGATCGTGGTACCACGGAGCGCACCGTCCCATAAATATTGCGATTCCTACGGCTTCCGTACAAATTCATCATCACTACACTAAGTTCTTAGCAACACTATTACTATCAGTTTCAGTTTTTGCGTTATGCGAACAAGAAATGCATTAACGTCAATTTAACGCCCAACGACACACGCGGCAAATGCTGTGAGTAGAACTTATTTTTTATTCAATAAAAAATAAGCCACTAAGCTGTATTATTTATAATTTCAAGGTATCTAAAATGAAAATATTCATGTAAATATTTTAATTTAGACAACCCCGTAGCCGTTAATATTTAAAACGTCCGAGCGTACGTTGGTCACCGTTTGAAATGCGTTTGTAGTGGATGCAGATTGTATGTACACATTACATGTAATTATCATAGTTTATCTGCTTTTTCCAATAGGTTACATCGAGCGAGACGTATCTCAACAGAGAGAAACACAATATGTACACGCATTGGCAGCTGACACGCACGGATACACATGAATACGTTTGAAAAGTTTGTCAACGATGCATTTTATACAAATTAGGAAGCTTTTCCATTTAATTCGATCCGAATATTTTTATAATAAAATTCCATTGTCTTTTACACATCTGACCGTAGCTTAGTTTGTTGTTGTGAATAGTTGTCCAATTAAACACTAAACGTGAAAAATAAAAATTCTTATATAGAAATGATTGAGTTGTTAATGATTTATAAAGGGAACCAGAAATATACATACATCCTATATTATACTATATTAACCAAAATAGCTTAAAGCCTTACTTATTATTACTTTTCAGCGCCATCTACGTATACTAATTTGTATTACACACCCAAGCCTTAACTGCCATCGCGCTTTAAATGTTTTTAAAGTATCACATAGATGGCGCTACGTAAACGTAACAAATATTAGAATAACAACGTAATGTTATGTCAAATTCAAAATTGTTGTAGTTTTGACAATTATATTTTTTATTTTTATTTTTACTCATATCATAGCTTTTCATTTTCACTGTTTGTTGAAAATGAAAGATTACCATATACCAAGATGTTTAAATTAAAAGTGAACGAAATAATAAGAACCCAAAAATATCTATCAACAATATATTCCATCTGAGATGGTCGCCGGGACTATCGCTAGAGCTTTATGTGGCTTCTTCTTCAATCAAGTCCAGTGTGCTGCTATCGGGAAAGATAATGGTTTCGGCAGTGAATACGTGTGGGCTGGCTCTTTGGAGTCAGGAGTTCAAATAGCAACGCATCATAAGAAACCCGTTATGGTTATAATACACAAGTCTTGGTGCTCCGCGTGTAAAAATCTAAAGCCGAAGTTCGCTAATTCCAATGAAATTAAATCACTCAGCAAACACTTCGTAATGGTTAATCTGATAGATGAGGAAGAACCTAAAAACAACAAATTCTCTCCAGACGGCAGTTACATACCGAGGTAATGAACATAATTGTTATAACAATATCATTATGTAATTTACGTTTAAGAATTTTGTTTAGATTAATATCTTGGGTTGCCATTTTAATGTACATTATTTCTGTTCCTTTTTATATCAAGATCGTTGTCGCCTAATTTCCACTAACCAAAAATTTCATCTTAATACTATTTAGAACACGTCTATGCAATTTTTCATACTTCAAAACTTTTCTAACAATTTTATTATAGGATCCTCTTCATTTCCCCGGCTGGGCGAGTAGACCACGAGATATTCAATGAAGACGGGAGTAGTCAACACAAGTATTTTTACAGCAGACCGGAACAGATCGCCAAGTCGATGAAGAAGGTCCTCGACAAGTACAGGCAACAACAATTTGATGTTTAATACTGAGAAACTTTCGTAAGTTTCTTAAACGAGAACCAATATGAAGAATAATTTCTTTAACATATTTAATAGAAATCATATTATTTTCAGAATAAACAAATAGCATGTCCGAAAAGATCTCCCTGTTATAAAATTCATAACTCCTAAACCAAATAAACCGAAACTTATCTAAAATAAGACCAAATTGACTTATTGTTTCATTTATCCCTACATCATAATTTCTTCCTTATATAAAAGCTACTTCACTGATTAATGTTGATTCCCAAAAGAGGGCTGATGTCAGGCAGGCGGCCGGTCGTAAAAACAAATAGCCAAAACTATACACTACATGTAAGGCAGACCCTGGCTATAGCTGGGAAGTTGACAGGTAGAAGAAGATTTATATCAAAGAATATTTGTACTCACATCTTCGACGACAGGCTCCACGTACATTTCCACGGTATTGTTGAGAGGTGGTAGCGCTGGTGAGGCGAGGGACGATCTTCGTGAACTGCACGAACATTGTGACACAGAACGACGGCTACGGGGAGATTCTCTGAAACAAATAGACTTAATGATGAGAAATGTTAGCAAAACACGCTAAATTAAAGTCGATCTAGCTTCAAACAAATCACGTATGAAATTTTTAGAGCCAGTTTTACTAAACAATGTTAATGGTTCAGGTAAATGCCTGGTTTAGATTTAACAAACAGTGTAGTGAAATTGGGCCTTAGCTTTTGAAAGCGTATTCTATTTAACGTTTGTTTAAGTTAATTGTCAACAAGTTGTATCAGAGAGTTCTTTATTATATCATTTGAACTGATATTTAAAACATTTATAATATATCTATGCATTTAAATTCAAATACTAATGAAGAAAAAAGTATGTATTGATACAAAGTCGCTTTAATCACATCTAATTGTTCAATGATTTCTTATTTCTTTAGAGTTTATATTGCCATGTCAATTGATCGAAATTTCGACAAAAAATCAATACGACTAAAGATTCTCTTAAATTTAATCTGTCAACATATTACAAAAATCAATTGTGACTAGCTTCATCCAGAAATTAGTAGAAGGTGTTGTTATCAGGACCCTGCCAATTGAATGTACCTTTTGCTTCTCCTACACAAATGTTTCGTCGATCTACCATCACATCTACATCTGAATGGGACGAAGTAACCCAATTGCGGTAAAGGTGCAGGTCCAGAGGAATCACTGGAATCACTCCATTCAGGCTGACTGAACGGCTCCATATCCAAAGCTGACGGCATTATACCTTTCTTTATATATCCAACCCCCAAACTATTAGGAAGCGTTAATCTGGACTCTTCATGCCCATATAAAGTCCCATTATTCACTGTCATTTGAGCACTGCACTTATTATTTTAATGTAAGTAGATTATTTCTTGGTTTTTGTTATATTAAACCCAACGAATTCGCCGACCAATTTGTATAATATCTGAGACAGTATTAACCTATTTGTAAATAGATAATGTTTCAGCAAATTTTAGCGCAGATTAGAATTCGGGTGCGCGCTAACAAATTAGACACAGTGATAAGATATAACGTTTATTGACTTTTATGTATAATATATTTTTGTAAGATATAAAATTTGATACGTTTTTGTTAAAACACAGTTATTTTGTTGCTTTGTATTACTTTAAAGTAATATGCATAAATGAATTTTGCGTTTATTCAGAATCAATAGATATTAAACGAAACTAATACCTATTTTTTTAATATACTACGCGTGCTTCGTTGTAAAAAACTATATACTTTTAAGTAACCGAAACGTCGCGTCGGTAGTATACTCGAAATATTCGTTTCGTTGTAATGAATACTAGACAAAATGTTAGATCTCATTAATTGATATTAATTTCAAGAATACGTCATGACTGAATATTGAACTGCATCATGTAAATTTTGTATGAAGGTAAAGTTTGACTTAATTGTTGAAGAAATTTTTAAGTTTTATACGTCCGAAATATTTTTATAAAACATAAATAGAAAAATAATCTAGAAACAAAGTATTATATCGAATTAAAACAACCCAACTACTAAGGTCCTATTCACCAAAATTGGTTAAAAATAGTATGAACCATAAATGTACATATGTATATGGGTTGCTTTAGTTCTACATAATATTTTATTCCTACGTTCTTCTTGTATATGTTTTGTTAAAATAATAAATATGTGTATGAAATTTCCAATAATTTCTTTGCAAAACATATAATATCATAACATTTTATAGTCATTATGCTTCAACGAACTCCAGGCGTGAAGGAACGCGCGTCCCTAGTAAAAAGCTTTCCCGCGTGACTCACACACAAGTTATGCGATTAAATACGTTTTGTATAAATATATAATACTAGAATTTGATATTATTATTATCAATTGTATGGTTTTTATTGAAACACGATTAATTAGAACATTGCTTTTTGTTTGAATCCGCTAACATTCGCTAAAAATATCAATATGTAAAAAGTAATACAATCATATGAATTGAAATCCTAAATATAACTCGTTTCATATTATTTTTGGTTGTGATTAATAAAATAAGTAATATAAACGGAAATTTGAGAGTATTTCTATATGTATGTATTTTATTGATAAGATTATTATTTATTATGCTAAAAAGCAAAAACAAACTGTCTTTAATAATAATAATTAGACGAAACTGCAGGTCGCAACTATCAAAGATCAAATAAATCCACAAAATAAATACGAGTAGAGTTTAAAACTGTTTTATATTGAAATAATTTTTTGCTTCATTAATATTTCGAGCGTTGTAAACTTCTGCTAATTATTCAATCGACCAGAAAATAATCTCAAAAGCGGCGCTGGATTCAACAAAGCCAGCCATTTAAAGCGGGTCTGAGTGTGCTTTATTTGTATTCAAACGTGGTTTTCTGGTAACCATTTGTATAACTGACATCGAATATTTAAAATAGACTGACTAGTCATTACTATTTATTCTCATGTCTATGGAAACTCGTCAATGTTTTGAGATTTTGTCCTTTGTCGTCTCCTAATGGGATTTTAATGTGTTTAACTTAAATGTTTTTTTAAAAACTCATGTTGAATTGATGTACAAATTTTTGTGATTACACGGTTTTTATTAAATATTATTGTGTCCTTAACGAATTTGGAAATATTCGTTGATTATGATTATCTGTGGAATTTCTGTACAAAATAGGGTGAACTAATTTTGTGTAAATTTAAAAAAAAAGTTGAAATGTTTATTTTTTAAATTTAATCCTAAAGACTGGCTGTTTGATAGTATTAAAAAGATTAAAAAAAAAAAAAATCTTGTAAAAGATTACATAAATCTCGCGAAAATATTATTATAAAATGTTTGTATAACGTCTCATAATTTTAACTGAAACCTTACATTTCATTGAAACTGAGATTGTAATCCTATAGGGAGCTTTGTGAAAATATATCCAAAAAATAAATATACCATATACGCCCTTGTGGCGAAGGCATCAAAGACCAAAATAGCCTGCACCAGCTGCGAGGTGTGTCGAATTTTGAATGAATCATCGTTCGTTGACTTGCGCGGACGCAATGCCAATACATGTGAGTGAAACGTTTCATTTATTATATTCTAAAGCACTTTGCTCTTATTATGTATACAATTTAATATTAAACATAAATTACATATATAATAAGGAGTTAAAATTAAGTTATTTCGTTTTATTTTTAAATAATTTATCTGCTGTAAAATGTTTGAGTCAATGTTTGAGAGTTTTGACATTTATACCAACGAGGTTAGTACAATTATGCTTTTATTTTTTTCAGTTACTAATTAAAGTAGTTCACTTAATTATGTTAGTAATTTATATGTATATTATACTTAATTCTATACGTTATTTATATGTTTATATTTAAGTTTTCTATTGTTAGAAGCGTAGTGCGGGCTAAATAATGTTATAAAACCAAAGTTTAAAAAAGAAAAGTCCGATGATTCTAAACCAATATGTCTCTTAATTGTCAACATAAATAATAAAGTTAAATGCGACTTTGTAAGAAGCTTACTCGTAGTCGTACATTAATAGAGTTAAGACATTCATTATTTGTGTCATCGGTACAGAGTATTTAATTTTCCATTCATAATATTCGGGAAAAGTATGTTAGTAGTACTATTGAAACTATTGGTAAACATAAACAATAATTAATCTAGATGCTATTATAATTTCTGTTCCTTGTTCCTTTTTTTGTTATTAATAGTATGTATTAATAGATGAAAAAGATATCAATTATTCTTCGTCTTATCTATAAAAGTTAAAAGTGAATTATCAGCAATTGTAAACACTCATGTTCAAGTGATCATCTAAGTTGACATTCAAAGTAGGTAATAAACATAAGTTTATTACCTACTTTCTATAAATTTTAACTGAAAAGGCGCGAAAACACAAAGGAGTTTATAACCAAAAAGTATAGTTAATTTTAGATTTCTAATTAAGACTAAACATCGAAGATTTCTTTAAATAGTTCTAATTATTATTGGTTGATTTCCTGCCAGCATACTTTGGTTTAATTTATTTACAGTAGACTAAGCTCAGAACTGTTAACAAAATTTTTTAATATTAAAAACAACGAGAACCTTAATAAATTTTATATTCAAAATTATATTGTTTAACTACAATATCAAGAAATCGAGTTAATTTTAATATTTTTTGTATCTGTATGAAGCCATTCCTACATATAATGATATTGATATATATGTCTGTTGATATCTCTGTCTGTCTATCCCGGGGAGTGACGAAGCTAAATTGTCTTTTAAATTATTTATCCCCCAGACTAGACGGAAGATATGGAGAATGGAGAACTCGTCAATGCCATCAGATGCATATGTCGTTCTGTTAAACAAACCTGGCTTTCATAACATAACTATTAATGCTTAACTTTAGTAACACGAAAAAACTTCAGTACTAGTACAATAAGATGTACTTCATACTATATAATTATACCTACTAGTTTAATTTGATTATCATATTGACAGTATATGTATTTGATAATTCACGAATAAGTAAAAATGTGTATTGAATTGATATTTAAATTATATAAACAAAGAATACGGAAATTATCGTTCTTTGTAACGATTTTTGCATTGTACACGTTCTTTTAAATGAGATAACTACATAAAAACAGTTTGACATGCACAAAACATAAAATTTATACTTAAATAACATATATTCAATACAATATTGAATATATACTAAAATTGATAACAATACAATCTTCCCAATCTATAATAATCTATTCAATCTATTACATATATATTTTCATTTAAAACCCGCATGTATTAATAAATTCTTTTTAAATTGACACGTTAAAATTTAAGTTTTGTTAAACGTTTGATATGAACAATTATTATTGTTACATTTAAGTCAGTGGTGTCCTAGTGGTTAAAAGGCCCGCCTCTCATGCACGAGGGCGCAGGTTCGATCCTGGCAAGTACCAATGTGATATTTCCGAGTCACATGTACTTTCTAAGAGTATTTAGACATTACTGAATAATTCCCAAAGAGATTTAATGTCAGGCAGGCAGCCGGTCGTAAAAATAATTAGCCAAAACTATTCACAACATGTAAGGCAGATTCTGGCTAAAGCTGGAAAATTGCCAGGTAGAAGGAGACATTTAAATACAAATATAATTGACTGAAAATTTATATTTATTTGATTTATAATATAAATAAATTTAATAAAGTTGATTCATTTAAATCTACTCTTATTTTATTCTAAACATTGTTGACCTTTCTCGTTAAATGGATGAGTGTACCATGAGAGGTTTCTTTATAGCGTTCAGCTAACAAAGATTATAAGGTTTTTATAATAAATCTGTGATTACCTGCTTTAATAGATGTAAATAGATTTAGTTTTATAAACGAAATTACGAATTCATTCAGAAATGTTTATAATTTATATTGAAAATTATTATGTGCGTAAATACATATATTTATACTGGCTGACCCGGTAAATGTTGTTTCGGTAAATAATAAAATAGGGGTGATAAAACAATAAACATTTAGGGTATTTTTGCCACATAAAAAAAAATAAAAAAAAAATTGGGATGAACAACCCTTATCACTTAGGGATATGAAAAATAGATAATACCGGATTCTCAGACCTACTGAATACAATAAAATTTGGTAAAAATCGGTAAAGCCGTTTTGGAGGAGTACGGGAACTAATTTTGTTACATGGAAATTATATACATATATTATATATATTTATGTGTACGTTATCTAATACAACAAATTCACATATAATAATAACATATAGACCTTGAAATATTAATAAGCAGAGTGATTTGAACACGATCAATACATTCTAATATGTTATTAGTTCATATGTATATCAATAATGTACACTATTTTATTATAATACAGTAAGAAAAATCTCATATTATATGCTTTTTAAAGGGTGTATTTGCATTGTTATTATAGTTTCTATGTTATAAATGCTAAATATTTAATATAAAGAAACGATATTATTATATAATAATCTTACCTAATAAAGAAGGATAATTCCCAATGTAACTGATTTTTAACTCCATGTTTATTGTTTAGTTACTCCGTATTTTAGTAACAATGGTAGACGAGCTAAAAGTGTACACAAATTTACTAATTTTCATTCATTAATATTAGACCAGTGCCGATAGCTTTTAAAACATAATTAAATTATAATAGAATGAAACTCATTAGAAAAGGAGAGGAATATTAACAAAATTAAAGGAAAATTAATTTACGGGCGATCTGAGGTCGGGAAAGGTATAGGGATGGGTATTAAAGGGTAAAAAATGGGTTTTCTCGATTTCGCACAAAACTAAAAGTCTTACAGAAAAAAGTTGTATGTCAAAGTTGTAGGTAATAAAAAGATCCAAAACTTTTTTACTAACATTTTTTTCACATAACTTCAAATTTCATCTGAAAAATTCGATAAACCAAGTTTTTGGTTTTTTATTTTTATCTTTTCCAAAAAACTATTTATTCTTATATGTACCTCTGTTACTTATATAATATAAATATCAATTCCCTATACATTTTCAATGAAAATCACGTTAAAATTTAAATAAAACCAATATAATTCTTGCTTCTTATAAATTTAAATCAACATGTCACTACCCATTAACGTCTGTCGCTGTACTATTAATGACACGTCACTCTGCCTTATAGACAATTTGTTGTAACAGCTGTTCAAGAGTATACATACGTCTTTAACATTATTTTGTATGAAAATAAACAAATATATAACATTTTATTTTTAATTATCTGTCAATGGTGCCAACATTAAAATTATTAACACTTACACTCAATTATTATATAGATTATATATTTTTGATTGAGTATTGCCAACACTAAAATAATATTTTGTTGATTAACTGTAAAAAGACTTTATTAGAAGTTACAAAAATATTCAGTGTACATTACCGCCCTTTCATTTCCTTGTCTATCAATGTTGCCAACGTTATAATAGTTATAAAATATCTAGTACAAAAAATACATCGTTTTGAAGAAACCAAAATGTGGAATATTATTTCCAGATAGCTGGAAATCAGAACTATTAACCAAAAACGTGTATAAAAAAGCAAAAAAAAAGCCAGTAACGAACTATATTTTTTTTCATTTCACGTAATCTGAGTCCGAACGAGATAATTGGAACGAACAGCCTCACGTAATCCACTTAAAATTGATTTCCAGAATCAGATTTGAACTGTACCTGTAGAGGTTTAGTTGGCTTTAGTTAACCACGGCAAAGATAATTTAAAAAGCTTTTGTTGCAAAAAAAAACATTAACAAGTTAAAATAACGCTATTATTATCATAAATACGTAATAATTTCATATACCTAAATAGTTTTCATTAATATTGACATTTGACATTCTGTCAGTATACTTAATTTTTTTTATTGTAACTTCTCTTCGGCAAAGATCTTACAGCATTATGCCATAGCGATAAAAAAAAATTGGTTTTAATATTGAGGAGTGTCAAGTTCGTTGAGTCGTGTTTATTTAGTCGGGTAGCTGTGACGTCACACGCTCGTCCATTAGCTAGATTAGTTCGGATACAATAGAAGGGTAAAAGTTCCCAGGGACTGCGTGCACAGAGGTTATTGAAATGTGTTAAGTGACTCCCATCTACGCTATCCTGCTATGTATTTTTATCATTAGTACCGCTTTAACAAAGAAATTAACTTTATTTTCTATATATATTTATTAAATTCTTGAGTTATGCATAATTATTTATTTATTTGTGTCATTATTAAGACATAATAATTTTGACATCATAATCTACCAATGACATTGACAGTTTGACATATAATTTTTTTTTGTTTAATCATAAACATAACCTACTTTTTGCGGCCAGTCAATTTGTATCTTTAAATAAAGAATAAAAAAGTCAAAGTATTCCTTTCAGAGTTTGAATACATCGTTGAAAACGACACAAGAATGAGAGAGCTAATATTCTAATGAAAGAGACTGAATATAACACGTCCAAGGTACTCATTTGTGGAGCAGACTGTTCTAAATTTAAATATGTTGACAGGTTGCGTCTGTGATGGCCATTTTTTTTATAGCGCAGACGAATGAGAAATCCCTTCTTTATATGATTCATTGAAAGATATATTTTTGTTTCTAAAAATAAAATAAGTTCCAAATTCAAATTTTATTTGATACCAAATGTAATGTTAAAGCATAGACAATATTTAGGTTAATGTCTTTTGTGGTCACAGAGATTCTATAACTTCTAAAATATACAATAATGTATAGTAGAAAGCTTCTGATTTACAACTTACAGCCGACTAATAATATTTTAGTTTATTTAATTGACATATTTATTGTGACATTGTTAAAATTAATGAAGTAATCTTGTTTTAGAAGTAACGACGCTGAATTAGTTTGTTTTTATAATTTTTTTATTTATTACTGTTTGCAATCATTTTATATTTAAATAAAATATTAAATGATTTAGTCGACTTAAATATTAAAAAATTTAGTAAATTTCTCATAGTAATATAAACGGAAATTAGAATTCACAATCAATCTTCAATCAACGAATACAGAGTATTAAAATGATTAAAATTATCTTCTATATATATAAAAAGGGATTGCTGTTCCTTAGTCTCGCTAAAACTCGAGAACAGCTGAACGGATTTGTCTTATCTTAGTCTTGAAATGTTCGTGGAGGTTCAGGGAAGGTATAAAAGGTGAGAAAAATTGGAATAATTGCCGGGAAAACCCTAAAACCAGCCCTTTTCTATTTCCCATACAAACGCTTTTTTGACATTAGATTTGACAACCAACTAATATGTCAATCATTCTGTTTGATTGATACAGGAAAAACCTGATTATTTATGGCCTCTAAGACGGAATAGATTTCGCCTGGTCAGCTATATATATATTACTAATGACGAAACTAACGCGGCCGAAGTCGCGGGCAAAAACTAGTTGTATATATATATTATATTCGTTAATTAAGCAAAACATGTAAAATAAAACAAACAAAGGATAAAAGTGGATAGAAGTTTCGAAGTGTCCAAAAAATATGAGGTCATTGACTTTTAATACTAGCTGCCACACGCGACTTTTGCTCTATTATTCTCAAATGAAGTTTCATATCAGTCTAAACAACTCTCCAAACTTCTCTTAAGTATCACGAAAACTGACAAAAGGCTGAATGACCCAAAGTTACCACTAAATACATACGAACAGGAAGTAGGGTTAGTAAAAGTATATTTAATAATATAACTAAAAACTTAGTTATACAGACACGTAGTTTTTTTACATTTATTACGTCACGAGATCTAAGATTTTCACGAATATTCATTTAAATGAAACTAATATTTTTCGGATTGCTACGCGTATAGTTTATTGTAAAAAATTTATACTCCCGACGTTTCATTCATTAACTTGATGATTTTGAAACTAAATATAGGTATATTTATAGATAATTTCGTTTAAATTCTACTAATAAGCTATCAACTGACATGTTTATTAGGTATTTTATTTTACATAACTATCTGTTTATCAAAGACGTGTGAAAGTTTAATATATGTTGACACAAAACAAACTTATCTCGACTTCACTTTGATCTATTTTATTAATAATCAAGCAGAAACTATGAGAGGGAAACAGTTATATATATAAAATATTATTTTTCATGCATCATCATCAGCCTATCAGAGCCCACTGCTCAGCCTCTTCTCACATGGAGAAGGTTTGAGCATTAATCACCAATTGCTCAAGACGGATTGGTGATTTTAAACTTATAATTGGACATTAAAGTCTAGGTTTATTCAAGATATTTTCCTTCACCGTCTATCAGTGGTGTCTAAACTCTAAATGCTCTTAGAAAGTGACATGACTCGGAAAAATTACATTGGTACTTACCAGGATCGAACTCGCGCTCTCATGCATGAAAGGCGGGCCTTTAACCACTAAGCCACCACGATAACTTGTTAATACATAAATGGAATATTTTTTACATTTTAATACAAAAAAATGCTTGAGAATACTAAATAAAATACAGTTTATGAGAATCGTGATATTGCTATAATTTTATTCAAGGAGTTTATATATAATATATTTAAGTCTTAAAAATGTTATTATTAATTTATTAATATATAATATTGATATAAGAAATAAGATTTCAAATTAATATCGTAGGTAAAATGAAAATACAATAGACGTTCGCTGGAAAGGATTTTTTGGAAAAGTTCCAGAAATACGAATGACATTCACAATAACGTTCAGAAAGGAATTCATTCAGGAAATTGGATAGCATTATGACAATAGGCGGTAATGAGATTAATTTAATGGAAAAAAAAGATAAATCGACGTTTTTATATCAATAGGTTTAATTTTAATTCATTAATATAAATTTTCTTCGTTTTAATAGAGTTTTTTATATGTATGTTATATTATAAAGTAATTATTGTGTATGGTTTAAAATAGTAAACATATTTTTCGTCTTCCACTGGCAAACAAGTCAGCCAGACTGAGTGGTTGTAAATAACTACTGATTTATGGATATACTTCTAGTTTTACGTATTACTCATTCTTTTTTTTTTACATAAAGAGCGTTTTTTATCACTAATTTGTTTTTTCACTTCTCTTAATCTGGCAACATAATCCGCTTACAGTTTACATAGTATCAAAAAGCCAACAATATTTTATTTAAAAATATTTTTATCCTTTTAATCCTTACTTCTTGATTATATTATTTATTTTATCTCAAAAACATTATTTTTTCACATAATTTGAAGCACAACGTGCAGACAATTTCAGAACGTGTCATCATTACCGTAAAATAAGGAACATCTGTTTTTTTTATTCAGTGTTGCCATTCTAAAAAAAGTATATCTTTAAAATTAATAAGGTTATAAAAGCTTATATAAACTATATATTTATTTTTATATCACAAAACTTATATCGAGAAAGTTTTAAAAATGTTTTTATGATCCCGAACCGCATGGTTTTAATGTTTGTATCGTTCAGAAACGTTAACATTATGGTTCCGTATACACTTCCAAGAACGTTTATTGTAGTCTAGTGATTAATTACATATTCAAAATATCGTAGGTAATAATGATTGTCGTATATTTAATGAGCATTTTTTTTAATTACCATGTTTCCAAAGAAATAAATATAAATACAAATAAGAAAACATGTCATAGGATAATGAGATCTAGTTTCATTTAAATGTCATATGATGCTATCAATATTGTATATAAAGTAATGAGTCGTTTCTAAACAACTATGCCAACGATTACAAAAGATAATAATTCTTTTCATATGCGAATTTACGTCTAAAATCTTTAGTCTTGTGATACGTGACAATAAGGTTCAAAATCCAACTCCATTCAGAAAAACCTCATTTATGGGAACTGACAATTAAACCCCGTGCATTTCTCATTAGATCTGTCTGAACATTTAATAATTTCGCATCCTTCACCCAGGTCAACGAATTACCACTAAATATAGCACTTGCAGACTTTACAGAGGTTAATACGTTTTTTTTTTTACAGCACTAATGAAATTTATGACAAACCAGTTATATTTTTAAACACTTTAACACACTTTACACGCAAACACATTTTAAATGTAAAAAGTTTGTATAGCAGATAAAGTTAATTGGCATGATAGAACAAAAAAAAAAGAAAAAAAAATTCAAAAATGGAATATTCGTATTCGTGTATCGTATGCGTCAGACGACGCGGGCCGCGTCACAGTCTAGCGTCGACTGGGATGTGTTTCGGACGCCTGCCAAAGAATCCATGACAGAAGTTATATTTATATATATGACTTATAGGGGCTTTCAGGAGGTTAGTTCTGAAAAGATGTTATTTCTCATTTATAGTTAATACCCTAGTTATTGAATCATTTAAGCAAAAACATTTTAACGTTAAACAGACAGTATACTCGTAATTGATTAAAATTTAGAAAAACAAATACGCAGACGAGTGATTGAACTAAATATCAAATTTAGTACATGTATATGTACGTTTTAAAAGTTAAATGAATTGATATTTGCTTCGAAACAATAACTTTGATAAACTTTTAGGTAAACTTAGTATTAACAATTAACTTCGAGTAGACGACGCCTCGCTGTTTAGTCTAAACAGGGTTATAAAAGTTTTAAATTTCATTTTTATTATATTATAAGAGAACATGAGTTTTTTAAATTACAAAAATATCCTTATTATGAAAATTAGACATTATTTGTATATATTGTTATTGCGTTAATGACAAAACCAAGAATATATTATATGTTATTTTGATTTAATTATACATATCTTGAAATGACTATAAAGCAATCATAGAAATAATTTTGTACGAGTTTTATATGACTAATAATTTTATATTTTATGAATTCCAATAAAGGAAAATTTTAACTCAATTCTTGTAATTGGTTAATGAAGCTTTATTGTCTGTATTTTTTCTTATTTCATAATAATCATATAATCAAACAAAAATATATTTTACTTTCCAAAACAAATAAAATAATTAATTATTATCGTAACCATTAAATAGTTTAGTATCTACGGATCATGACGTCATCAAAGTGACGTAATTGCAAATCGATATCCAATATCATCTCACGCATTCCAATTAATCTATTTGACCTAGATTTAGCTTACCTAGATGACCTAGACGAGAAACCCACTCGACAAGACTAAGTAGGCTAATCTAGATGTAAAAGTTTTAATTCAATTCACACTGAAAAACCTTGTCATTGAAAAATATTTTGTTTTCAGAAATGTTATTTAAATTACAGAAGTAATATTATTGTATAGTATTGATCAATATATAAAATGTGCTTTGCGTGTGCTTTGAACAGAAGTTAACATATTAATGAATCTTCGAAAATATATTTAATATAAAAAAAAAACTGTAAAAATATTATGAGAAGAAACTTCTCATCGTTCCATGGATTCACGGTGCGTGTGTCGGGTCCATCGTTGTAGTGAGAGGAGCTTCAACAGTGCCTGGGACTTGTGACCCAGGTGTAGGTTTAAGGGGCCCCTTAACTAACGCGCGTTATACGCTCACCTCCACTGTCCAAGCTCCTCCCTCTACCTTAAACCAAATTTGAAAAGAACCTACTAGGGCTGCCTTCGACGTACATTCCAAGAATTAATTGATATTAGTTCTGGACAGGCCCAAGTCTTTTACTATTTTATACTTTAAGATATGTACGGAGTGTAATTGTATGAACGCGTGTCCATACATTTTTAATGGTCAATCATAACCAAAAGATAATAAAGCTTATTGCAATATTATTAAGATCTATATTTAAACGCACCTTTCTGTTTTTGTAATATCTGATTGCATTACTTTTAAGCCCGCACGTGCTGTTGTGATAGACAATTATATCTTAAAGCTGATTTAAAGCGCTTTAATTTATTGTTCTTATTGGACGACTGACATTTGAGTCTACTTTGACATTTTAATTCTTATTATATATATTAAGGAATAGTAAGTTAGATAATAAACTTATTTTCTTAGGAGTACATGTATTGTTTAAAAATATATTTAGTATGTATACAGGTAAAACGTAAAGCCGTTTTGTCTAAACTCCATAATGCCTTTCAAGCCAGACAAACAGCGCTGAACTAAAATGCAGCATTTATAAAGCGTATGCTGCATTGCGGGGTCACTCGGGATATCTGCTAGGTAATTTTATACTTACTATTAAGTCTGGATTTAAGTGGAGTATAAATATACAAAGGACGAAACGTAAATAGATTTAACGGTGTTTAATACTTTTTAATTATATTTGGAGATGTCGATGGCTGTATTAATGAGACTTTCAGCTAAATAAAAAGAGTTATTTTTTTTATGGATGAAAAAGAAAGTCGCGGTTTGAATTCAGAATATCTGGATTAATTAAACAAATATATCGTCAATCTACGTTCAATTTGATCATATAATAAAAAAAAACTTTGTTAGTAAGCATTGATCCCTACTAATATTATAAATGCGAAAGTAACTCTGTCTGTCTGTCTGTTACGCTTTCACGCTTAAACCACTGAACTGATTTTAATGAAATTTGATACAGATATAGAGTTGACCTTGAGAAAGAACATAGGATAGTTTTTATCCCAGACTTTTGAAAGGTTCTCTTGGAAATGCGATATAACCGAACTCCACGCGGGCGGAGCTGCGGGCGGAAAGCTAGTATAATATATTACTATTGTTTAAGTCTATATATGATTCAAAGTTTAATTTCTATCGTATACAGTTAACATATACATTCGTCACTTAATTCGTACTCAGTGAACTCCTTCATCGCTTCGTGTTTATTTTTTCGTGTTCGGTACAGTCCAATTTAGAAAGGCGCCGGCGTTTGAAGTTTCAATTGAATACTGCATCAGTTAAGTTTGTATCCTAACATTGTATAAACTACACTATGTACAATAGTTAATACAAATGCGAAGAAAAAAACATTATTTTGTATACCTAATGTCGTTTATTTAAATAATAATAAAAATACAAACCTGTTAAGATGCAGATTTAAAATCATATTTTCCTTCGGGCTGCTGTATCCTGGAACAAAAATATAATATTATTTCATTGTATTACTAACTTAACTTACCAATTTAGTATCTACAGTGGGTGGACGTGGGCGTTGTAAGAAGTTTAAAATTACATTCAATTACTATATGCTTTAAAATTAAATGTTCTTAGTATTTTTTTAATAAAAAAAACTACAAATGTCAACAGAAAATTACAGAAAACTCTGATTATATTATGACAGTGTGAAATAAAAAAAATGTACATGACATTGACAAGTGTCTTCATTGAATACCTTATAAGCATCGACTTATACTAATTAACATGCCTTGAGATGAGAATTGTGGCACTCCGAAAGAAAGAGAGGAAACGAAGTTTCGGTCTATCTTTATCTCTCTCAAAACAGTACCGTAGCTATGAGGAAAGAGATGGTGCTAGACCGAAAGCATACGCCATCTCTCTCACTCTTTTCAAACCAAGTATAAATCGATGCTTATAAGTTGTTTAATGAAGCCACATACTAATAAAGTAGTATTTACAAACACATATTATATTCTAAACAATTATAACTATGAGCTATTTCAATATACAAAGTATAAAACCTTAGTCTACATTCACTCGCCCTGTAAGGACATATCGTAACAGAACTTTCGCCGTGACCGGAATATGAATTATTCCTTTGTCTGTTACTATTCAAGTTAATTAACGGCCGATATATATTTTTTCTGTATTGCCTTTGAAATGAAATCCTCATGATATGTATTAAATTACACACGTGGTTAAGCTCCCTTGTTTAAACTTCATATCGGGATATTAAATGATGTATGGAATAAATACTACCCTTAGTGCTAGCTTCAACTAACACACACACACACATACATATTTAAAATATACACTACCTACCACTCACACTAACACATTTTCAGTTATAAAATACTAGTTTTACCCGCGACCTTGTTTAAAAGGAATAGTATTTTTTTATTAAAGTAGCCTTAGTAATTCCTTATCACGAGTATGAGCAATCTGCAGGTGAAAATTCGGTGCAGTCGTTTCAGAGATTAGTCATAACAAAGAGAAGCATACATAATATATTAATTAAAAATGATTATTTTATATTACATACAGACAATTTAATGTTCTTAATTTTAAATATTATCATTAGTTGCAACAGTTTTAATCAAGTGCCACTAACTAAATGAAGTTTTTAATTGACAAGGTGTGTCTCGAGTCTCGACGCCCGAACCGTACTGCGAGTTTGTTTTCTGTTTAAACTATGTACATTCAACAGCTAACTTTAAAGTTCAACCATTACTTTTATGTTATAAGTTTGATATATATATCGTTTAGTTCAAAATTGCATTTATATAAACATGTGCTAACTATACTCTATAGTAACAGTATCTTAATAATAACTTAAGTGTTCTTACTCAAAGTTCGTATCGACACTACATACGGAGTTTTAAAAGTAATTCATTCATAATTTTTCTAATAGTTAAACAGGTTGTTGAATGAAAAACGCGATACCATTCGTATGTAGTGTGATGTGAACTTGTACTAAGAATATAGAGTGAACTAGAAAGACAATACTAGGAAAATAGGTGCGACATACTAATTAAGGACATTTAAGTTAAGTTTCATTTAAAATGAAAAGTTTTTATAGTAATAAAATTATATAGGGAAATAAAATCTTAAAGTATTCAAAGCTGTTTTTCATTAAAATTAAATTTAAAAGTATATTTTGATTTTAATTATAACTTTGATATAATATTAAACACATGTAACGAAAAATCAGTAGATACAAGACGTTAAAAATATTTATTAGGTACTTTTGAGACAATTCTTTATACGAATAAAAGTATACTTAAAACGTGAAATAAAACGAAATTTTCTATTTCGTTGTTTAAATAATTAATTATTACCTCTAACAAATAAAAACGTTGACATTAGCAATGCATTCCACGACTCCAGTGCGAATCAAACCATAGCATTAAAAAAAATCCATTGATAAATTTTTACCACACGTACGCAATACCCTTACCACGAGTGAATTGTAAGACTAAAAACAAATAGTTTATTTCATTCATATATACGGTTATTCATAAATAAAATACGGTATACCATCTGTATTTAATTTGTCATTCAGTAATACTACAGTGGTGGCCTAGTGGTTAAAGGCCCGCCTCTCATGCACGAGGACGCGAGCCGATCCTGGTAAGTACCAATGTGATTTTTCCGAGTCATATGTACATTCTAAGAGTATTTAGACATCACTGATTAATGTATCCCCAAAGAGGGTTGATGTCAGGCAGGCGGCCGGTCGTAAAAACAATTAGTCAAAACTATTCACAACATGTAAGGCAGACCCTGGCTAAAACTGGGAAATTGCCAGGTAGAAGACTACGCGTACTAAACACATTGAGAGTACACTATATAAAGTGGCGTGTATATTTAAGTATTTCGTAAGTCTTTTGTCATGGCCCGCTCTCTATGTAAGGTAAGTCGGAACGAATTAGCATCGTGTCGGCGTATTTCACGTTACGTGACCACGTAAACGATGATGTTTTGACTGTAACGAATTTTATTATCTGTGCATCTTGGTTATACACAAATTTTTATATAGCTTACATTCGATGCATATTTTAAAACTCATTCATATGTTATTGAAAACATAATAAATTTGATTGTTTTTTAGCTCTAATAATATATATGAAAGTCAGTTACAAAAATTTGGATAATTAAACGAATTTTTAGACAAACAAATACCGTTTTTTATGTAAATTTTATCCCTTTTTTATGCTCTCTAATAAAAGCATAATCAAATAACAATATTTTATAAAACCATACACGTACGAACAATTTAAGTTAAAGATGTATCAGCTTTATTAAAAAGAAATTATTGTATGACGCAATCACTACAAGTTAGTCACCTGATAAGTGGATGAAGGTCAATGTACTTGTTATTTTAAATCTTGAAGCGCTACAAGGTTCAAAATATAATATTTATAGTTATTCGCCGCATTTGTCCAAGTATTTGTACATAATCCAAATAGCTCAAACACGACATCCACACTTGGAATGCTAAGAACACGTCTTTACGCGTTTTCACTTATTTGTGTATGTGTCTTATTTGTGCAAATATGTCAAATGAAGACGAATAAATCCGCCACACATGGTCTTATTTGGACGAACACAACAAATAAATGCTTAAAGTGAAACCTTTAGAAAACCAATGCTAGTACAAAACAGTTGGTTCTTTTAACAATGGCGTTTAAACTTCATATAATACGACCGTAAATTATTTGCGGTCAAACATCCCTTTCCGCAATACACAATGATTTCAATAAATACTAGTCTTTGAGTAAAACAACGAAACCTAATTATTTACACAATACATATTGTTAAGAAGTTAAATAATTATCTTGTCATTAATGCATATTTGAAATAAATCGTATGCGGTTATAAAAAATAATTTTCTCTTATTTACATATCTTAATGGTTTCATTAATAATAAAAAATTATATAGAATTGTTCTAAAATATATAAATAAATACAATAATAGTTGCAAACAAGTTCACGATAAGTGTAAAGAAAAGAATCACACCATACAGCCAATTTAAACGAAAGTCCCAAAAAGTTATTTATCTGGTGACCTGAACCTTCTCTTTACGAGGGTCTGAAGAGTGAAGGTCAGCTGGTCGTGAGAGCAAAGGTCGACAAATCAATTGTGAAAGTGAAAAAATCAATAATGTATTAACAGGAAATTGATCTTATATGTAATTATTATAATTTTAATCAGATAAACCAAATTCAAATAAGGAAAATTTGTTTTTAGAAGTTGTCTAGAAGTAAAATTCTTTAAAAAATATTGATTTTACTTGTATTTGTTGTAAATGTTACGTAAGTAATAGTAACTTATTTTAATTAAATCATATATACAAACTTCAAGTGAGGAAGATGCGTTATTAGAATGTCTCCAAGTCAAAATTCTTAAGATAATATTTATATCAAAGAAAACTATTGAATAAAACTTATTCTTATCAACTGTTTGCTTATAAACAATTTTTTTTAAGGAAACATCGCCCTTAATAAAGTACAACATAGAATCTTGTTTACTAGATCATACATCTCAGTATAAATGTTATATACTTTTAAAATGAATTAAATCAGTACATATGGGTTAAGTTACGTAGTAGTTGCTTAACCTACTTATACATTATATAAGTGATGTTCGCACTAATTAATACAATCCTACTAAAATCATGAATCGATCGATGAGTGACTGTAGCTTTTGGTGAGAAAATACCCATAGGTGACAATAATTACTTATAAAACAACAAAATACCTACCTATAAAACAGTAAAGAAAGTTTCAAATCAGTGAGGTAAACAAAACATTTATACGTTTTTAGCAAATATTTTAATTCTTCCATTTTGCGAAAATGCGGTAAGCAAATAAGTGTAGGTAACTTATGCATTTATATCGCGTTTATAAACTAAACATTTTACTCACGCTACATAGAATGTAAAGAACTATTTTATTAAAAATCTTACTAGATTTATCCAGTGATAATATTTTACTTTAATAGTGTAATACTTTACATACGTATAGTTTTGTAACGTTGAAAGTAAATAAAATCAGAGCACGTGTGTTAGCGGCAGTAACCTATAAAATTGTTTGCTTATTCCTCACTGTCGGTAAAGTTTAATGAACTTGATATCAGGCTCTAAATTTAAACAGATTTTTTATATATCAGCCATTTTGTTTATAAAACATAAGTCCTTTAATATTATTGGTGTTTTTTACATTCATTTAAATATGTAAATAGGTATATTTTATATACGAGTATAGTCCGTCAGACTTAAGCTGAGCTTTGCATTTTCTTAGTGAAAAAAAAGTAGAATTGGATAAAAGACTTTTGGAATTAAATTTTATTATATTTGAAATAGAATATTCATCACATAAGTGCTAGAGCTATTCTAGATTAAAAATAAAATAAGCAAAACTTGAAAAAGGCCAGATGGATATTATCAATATTATGGATTTTTTTATTAATGAATAAAAATTTTGAAAAAACTATACAAATTCTTCTTCACTTGACATTGCGTTTTCAACATTTGATATTGCTACTATACAAAGGGAGAAGTGTGGAAGGTGCGGGGCGAAGTAAAAGCAGAATAAACCGGTTCAAAACTAGAAAAGAACGTGGTATTCAAAAATTTGACATCACACTTACACTATCCGTGTGCACTCACACAAATGCAAAACTCAGCTTAAATCAAACGCACTATACGATGTATGTTTTGTCAATTCGACCACAATGTTGCCAACATTAAATAAATTCTATAATAAAAAAAATAGTACACTGCACATAACATTCAAGTTTCAACCAATACTATATAAATGCAACATTTGTAAAATCGATTTCAATGTTACCTTATCAAAAATATATATAAAAATAAATCCAAATACTTATTTATAATTAATTAATTATATGAACCTATATTCATTAGTTTCTATAACATCCTTATAATGTATATTTAATTAAATTGTGTATTACGATTCAGTGAAGTGAATGCGTTCAGTGTTCCCAAGGAAGGAAGATGTGGTATCGGATCATTGTGCTGTGGTGTCGAATGAAATGCAATATACGCTTACAGACTTTAGAACAGTCTAGATAATATATTTATTAAAACTACTGAAATATAACATTATACTAGGAGTTTATTAAAAATATTATACAAGGAGTTTGATTTAGTATCGAGACACAATAAAAGTATGTCTTATGTCTGTAACGTAAAGATGTGACATAATTTTGATGTATATATTGTTAGGTAATACTATAGATAATTATAATAAGTAGATAGAAAATAATGAAATAGTTAGAAATCTTTTTTTATATATAAAGAGACCTGAATAAATAGCATAACTTTAGCATTATTTTTCTTCAATCACAATAACGGTGATTCTGAGGACTTCTTGCTTAGTTATCACTTAAATATTTTTAGAGCAAACCCGACAAAAATAGAAGTAAACTTAAAAGCGTATATTACTTTCCAAATCATTTTTCCTTTCTCATACATTTCTGAACATAGAAGTTATTTTGGTATAAATATTTCTCAAAGATAAATTCGACAGACGATAGCTTATAACGTCAATAACAATACATCTTACAACTACTCCTCTATATACAAACTAATTCACTATTTTATTCAATAATCGATAGAAAAAAAAAACCAGTTGAAATTAATTCTTGTAGACAAAATTAAAGAATGCTCCTTGGAGATTGCTAACTCGATTCAGCCAATCTAAGTCTGGCCTAATTATCCTTTATTGAGCTGACTTGTTTATATTATTTGTTGCTACGTAACCAGAACAAGATATTTTCAATGCTACATAAACACCAAGATTTTGTTAGTGTTTTACTTGATAAATTGAAGTTTATTTTTTAATTATTTCGACGAGGACTGGATTATAAAGATAGAAGCAATAGTCTTTGTTGCATATTTTTAAAATATTACTACAAACTTAAATAGCATTTATCGTACGTAATATAAAATTGTATATAAAAATACTTGAAATCATTAACTAATAATAATTAACAGTAAATAAAAGCCATAGATAGTTCTATTTATTATTCCTTTGTACTTTCATTGTCATCTTATCATAATTTCGTTTGAGAAAAAGTCTTCGATAAAATTTTATTATTACGTGCTAATTATACCAATAATAATAGTTCACTGATAAGCAATTTTAGTTTTTACAATCGAACGAAATGAATGAATGATTAAATATGACAGAGAACAAAGATTCCATTCAATTGATGTCAAAACCATTCAAAATGTTTCTCAATAGATTTCTGTACTTCATCAGACTGATAAGTCATCAGATGATTGGAGATGCTGTGTGTGACTTGAAATTGATACTCTCACAAGAACTCATCATTTCCCCTTTGATAACATTCAGTCCTGTAGAGACAAGGATTTGAATATGTTGTCATTTCTCATGTCTGTTTTTGTCATGAAACTTCATGATTATGGAGCTTTACATTATAACAAATACTCTTAATAAAGAATCTTATATGCAATTTCAACGATTCATTGTTTTTAGGTACGTAATATAACAATGAGAGACCATATAGTAAATTAAATTTGTTTATACAAAGACGCAGTTCTTCCTATAAACTAGTAAAATATATTTATTATCAAATATTAACTACAATGAAAATAACACGAGAAATAAAATATCGTCTAAAATAACTTCTACAATATTATATTTTTTTCTAAAACAGAAACAGAAAACTATTAAAATAATTCCATTCAAACACGCTGTTTACATTTCTGTATCAAGTTTAGACGACAAAATTTAAATTCGTTATTATATATCACTAAGCAGTATTACAGTTACACATATAATACAATTTCAATATCAGATAAAATATTTATAATATAGTTTAAGAATAAAAACATAAATTACTTAAGTAATGATAATGGATATTTTATGTTTATATATGAAGGCATTCAGATGACGTACTTTATTAATTATTACATTAATTGACTGAGTCAACGAGGTGGCGACCTTGACTTGACCTTGACTGACAGAATATTAAATCTCTCACACCTTAGATTTGTGGTTAAAGATACTTTATTTTCTCAAAAAGAAATTACATTTCACTTATTTGAGAAACTTATGACTATAAACATATATTAAATTAAAACTTCGACAATTTAAAACATGCCCTCAAAGCAACAATAATTGTGTATAAACAGCTAGATCTTTAGTTACATATTTATTTCATACTTTATTCTTATTATATTTAACTTACTTAATAATTATTTTTTTTTAATTGGTTAATCATTGTACTTCAAAGTTTTTAATCATATATATAAGAGTTACACTATACTATTCGATGTATTTCAATGTTCAAAAATAAGTATATCAAATCCGAAAAAGATAATATATATTTTATGATTATAAATTTTCATATTGTGAGTATAAGTTGAAAATTAGTTCAATAAACAAACTTTCACATTGAAAAACATTTCCACGATTCCAACGAATGAAACCGTAGCATAATTTAAAAAAAAAGCGTACAAGCATTGACAAATAGCTATAGCATTTTGAATCGGTTTACGTGCGCTAAACCACGGCGTATATCAAATAGAAGACAAAAAATGTTTTCAATAAGAGGAGCTCTATTCCCATGGCGGTTTCACACGGACCGTCACACCCTGTGAGCAATCGTAATAGTTCTTAAATAGGGTTGACCGGCCTTTGACCTCTGGTTACAAGACAACCAATCGTTAGTACAGATGACGCTGGAAATATTTAAACTTTGTTGTTACTTCTTACTTTGTTTTCATTTTTAATCTGACTTATTCAAATCTAGAGCATGGTTATCGAAATTTGCATCAAGGTTTATTCATAAAACAAAACGACGTTCTAAACTACATAGTTTCATAATAAATGTATTTAATTTGATGATATTTGTGGATCACAATAAATTTATGTACTTTTTATTTATATGTGAATAAAATATGCATGCATTGCATATGTTTTAAGCTTTATGGTACATTCCATTTAAAGTTTTGGTGCTAAAAAGTAAAATGCGTCGTTAGCCTAAAGATCACACGGGCAGCTGCGCGTGCGCATCTTGGGACAACAGATGTTTCTGCACATGCCGTGCAAAACCCAAATTCATTTCTGCGCGGTTCCAAAACTAGTTTTAGCACTCAGCTTTGCCGTCTGAATCTACAAATAAATATGTTTAATTCGGTAATTTTGTAATGCAACGAAATAATTGTTATTTTTGTGTTAAATAACTACCATATTTTATTTAAATAATATTATATTTTTATTATTAAATTCAAGATGATTTCAATTAATTTTTATTCAGACGGAGTTAAAAATTAAAATTTTGTATAAAAACTTGAACTTTTAAAGCTAAGGTTACAATACACGAGACAATATTTTATTCGCAATCGATTATTTTATAATGTCATCTCAATTTTCGCAACACCAATTATCTTTTTGCAATCGTCGGGTTTTTGTTGTGCAATACATTTTTAGCAACGATTTATTTTCTACAGTCGAAGGTTTCAGTTTTCAAAACTATAACACAGGTTAAGTAAATGTACATGTACATATATTTTTATATGATTTTATAGTACATTCCTTTTAATATGCATTCGTAATTTTCTTTAAGCCAAAGTTATATGTAGGTAGTAATTTCTTTTTGCGACCCATTTTTCTAAGCCTACCAACTAACATTATAGAGATGAAACCTCTCATCATTCAATGGATTCACCGTGCGTGTGTCGGGTCCATCGTTGTAGTGAGAGGAGCTTCAACAGTGCCTGGGACTTGTGACCCAGGTATAGGTTTAAGGGACCCCTATCTAACGCGCGTTATACGCTCACCTCCACTGTCCAAGCTCCTCTCTAACCAAATTTGAAAAGAATTATTATAGACTAGTAAACCCGGCGAACTCCGTTTCGCCACCAGAAGGCTTTTATATAACATCTCATTGGGTGATTAAAAGATGAAGAATTTTTTTTGTTTTAAATTTGAAAAGGAAAATTTTTATTTCATTTTACAACAGTAATGAATTCATTTCGATTACAAAAATGAATTGTTATTTAGTTGAACTTCTCTAAGTAAATAAAAGTGAATCCAAAGTAGATACCGAATCGAAGCGTTATACGTGTCCGCAAATTATCCGTTTCATTGAAGTGGTCCTTTGTAAACCACATTTTTTGTTTTTTCGGTGGTTTGTTGTGGTGGGGGTTCGTTCGTTCTGAAGTTATAGCGTCAGGATGGAAAACCGGACTTATTTTTATATAGTAGATTTCTTACAAATATCAAATTTTCATCCACACGTCATTACATATCTGTCATTATATGTCAATTGCATAGCTGTCAATTGTGTTTCGTTATTCCACGTTTTATAGTGACTGACGTTTCATGTCAAGTCCCACGGAAATGCTGTCGAACGGGATAAAAAGTATCCTATTGCAATTTCTCGGCTCTAAATTACCTCTCTGTCAATTTTCAGCTAAATCGGTTCAGCCGTACTTAAGTTATAAGTGGAGTCACTAACACGACTTTCTTTTATATATATAGAAGATTTATCTGTAACGTGTTTATATATGTATAAACTGTTTAACTTGTTTATATGTAATATGTATAAACTATAAAATATATTTCTTTAATATATTAAATAATCTTTATCTAATTCTAGACTTAAGAAAAATCGAATAAATTGAGTCACTAGAAATAGTTTTTATAGAAAAGTAACAACAAATGACCTTGGATATTGTAAAACGTTGATTCGGCTTCATTTAGAATATTGTAAAAAAGTATAACCAAATATAGCATTTTTTATATTTTTATTGTACTCCAAAGACCAAATGAATCACAAAAAAATTATTGATACTTATGCAATTAAACCTAATTTTGGAAAAAATACGTACGTATTAGTACGTATCCTTTAAGAGAATCTTACTTGAAGTTTCCATACATTCATTCTTTCGTTCATTCATTCATTCACACAAAATATGATGAGTTTAAAACAAATTAGGCACATTTTTGAATGAAAAATGAATGATATGAATGAAAAAAAAATGAATTTGACAGGCTCCAAATGTAATTTGTGTGACTAGACAAACTGTGACTGTACAGATTAAGTTATAAAATGACAGTTGAATTTATCACGTTAAAACCACAAGATTGCTTGAGGTAATGTGCAAAAAGACATGGCTATGACGAATGTGGACACACGATTGCTATTACACCGTACTTATAGTTCCTTTATAATATACTCATATCATAATAACATAGTGAAAATATATACAGCTATATATTTGGTAAGGAGATTTTATTTATTGTAGACAAGAATCAGTCGATATTTGATACAATAACTCTTGATTTTTGAATATTTTGAGGATTTTATTTCGAGTGAAAATTTTGATGTAGGTATTTAACTTTATGAAAAATTATAAATATAGAAACCAAATCACAATATATCTTTTGTATTATTGTTTTATTTTTCTTTCAAATACTCGATGGAAATAAAGGAAAATTTATTATTTTAAACTAATCATTACAAGCCATAAATCAGTTTACTTTATAGCTAAGATCGAAATTATTATTATTATTTAACAGTATTTATTGCCTAAACAAAAGGAATAACTACTGTAATATTACCTAAGTGGAATTATCTAACAGTTAGGTAAACAGTTAGTATTAGTCGGTTGCTAACTTGTCTAAGAGAAATAATTGTTTGCCAGTCGTTATGCAAGTTGCAAATATTCTTGGCTCTAACGTCCACGCAAAGTAATAACAATACTTCTATAAACGAGGTAATTATAATTATCCGTTCTCTTTGGATTCTTCCTTACATCAAGCAAGCATCAAGTTTACTGAATCAAAAATAAGGGTTGATCTACGCTTAGTGACAAAAAACTTGCAATGTACAACCCTGTTAAAGTCAATATCAATAAAATCTAGAAATTCTCATAAAAATTATAAAAACAATTACCAATATTTACGAGTAGAGTAGAAACAAATAAGACACAATCAGTTGTAGACGTGAGTTAATTGCAATTTTTATGACCATGACATCACTTGCATACATACGTTAATTTAATGATTAATGACATTGAAATTTGAGTCTTTCAATTAATGAATATTAAAGAAATTAATCATAAAATAAACCGGTTCAGAGATTGATGTTGAATTACGTACAGAGACTTTGTATTGAGGCCGATATAAAGTATTCATATTTGATCCCCAGCTCGAAAGGGTTGATATGTTGGTTTAATACGAGGATCAGGTTACGGAAGGTAGATTACAATGAGAAATTTAAATAAAGGAATAACTTTAAAAGGTTCACTCTACGTCGTAAACATAGATTTGCACATTCTTCTATAGGTATTTATATAGGAAGTCTAGAACGAGGCTTTCAGACGTATTTCCTAAATAACTGGCTATACTATAAGACTGTTAATATTTCTGATCAAGAAATATTAGCGTGTATTTGATTAGAAACAGTTTTTTTGTTGTACCTAGAAAATAGACGGGTAACGAAGAAAAAGAACTGGATGGATTATAGTACTTTGGTTAAAGAGAAGAGTCTTCATAAATATTGTTATTTTATTTCTGTACCTAGATATATGTTTTTCTTATGTATCACATTATTTATTGTTTTGATTATACGTTTTTGCGCATTTTATTAAAAAAAAAAATCTCTTAAACATCACTTGATGTGAAACACAACATTCTATAAGTGCTGTTCATAAATATTAAAAGAATTAGCGACTGCTCATCGTATCTTAATAAACATGGCGAGGTTAGTACGTACATAATAATTGAGGGAATAATAAGTATAATTACGTAATGTACAAAGAATATATACATATATTGAAATAATCTAAATTAAATCAGAATAAATAAACAACAGAATATAAATAATATTTTCTACGAGTTTATTCTTATTATTTTAAACTAGAATGGGCCTTGTTATTTTGTCATCTACCTCTAACATATACTTACATACATACATATACATGTATATATTTAAGATTTTTTAAACAAATAATTCCGATACATCAATCAAAATGAGATCACAATAGGTACGTTCAAGCATCTGGTTCAGACAACCCCTTGTTTGTTTACAATAGCCTTGACACCATTAACAGCGCAGATTACATTACTAAATGGCTTATATCATCAAAATAATAATAAAAGTAGGATTTAAGTTAGAAATATATCACAAATTTTAAATTATTTATAAGTACACGTAGGTTAACATTCGTGTATTATATTTTATTATTTAAATTAAAGAATTGTGATTTGAAATTAGATCAAACATCTATTTTAATTCCTTAATAATTTGTTCCTTGACTCGGGACACAATATGTATCGAATGAAAAATAATTACGTGAATCTGTAAAAATATTAAAGATTTCAAGTATTGTAGGAAAAATTGTTAAAGAGATTTAGTTTTCTCGAATCTTCTCTCTTTCTTTGTTATGTTTGCAAACTTCGAGAAAAACAAGGATATACCTACTACGTCAAATGTAAAAGTGTGAATCAATATAAAAAAGTGTAAAATACATATTTAAAATCAATATTAATTCTCCGTTTTTAAGGTGGCAAATATATATTACCAATTATATCTAAATAATATATCAATATGTAAAATTTGACTTGGATACGTCTAATAGTACGACGAAAAAATTTCTTTTTAACACTATAATTAGTTGAAACACATTATATTTTCAAATGCTATTATTTAAAAAATTCTTCCACTAGACGTAACATTGTTTATTATTATTACCCAGTTCAACTTGTTTACTCAAATACTTAATATTCATAGTGCAATTTGCAACTTTATATAATTTTATACACATAAATATTAAACTAAAACATATACAAGTGTTTGACCGCGGCTACAATCGCGGGATTTTTTTTACTGGCTAGAAAGAATTGTATATAGGGTGTTAAAACAATATACATGGTACCTAATCAAAAAGCAAAGACATTTATAATGTGTCTGGTAAGTATACTACTACACCCGTTAAGTCGTGATATCTTGGGAACTAACGAAATCCTGGTATAAATTACAGCCTTTATCCCGGTGTCTAAGCTAAATTATTGTAAAGTTTCATCCAAATACGTTCAGTCTTTTTTGTTTACAGAAGTTACAAAACATTAACAATGTAGGAATGTGATTCATGGGGCTGATGTATGATCTATGAAAGTCCCCAAACAATATAAGAACCTTTCGTATTTATAATGTATGTACTTATGATATAAATACATTAATGATTTATAATTTCCTGTACTTAATATATAAAATCTAATTCGTTATTATCAACAGAGGCCAAATATTATCTTACATTATCTATGTTTTCTAGGAACATAGCCGTTATTATTTAAATTCTAAGAACATCACAATATACAAGGACTAGCAGGGTTCGACGTACTTTTTGTGTCCTTAAAAACAGAACGAGTCAAATGGGACAACAATTTTATATATGTATTAAACTTTTTATTAAGAATGAAACAGTTAAATAAGTATTAAATAATTCAAAGTTGTTCGATATAACTGAAAGAAACATAAAACATTTATGACCAATTGTGTCTTACAATCACTCAATAAAACAATTACTTTCCACAATGGCAGGGTCAACTTCCGAACGCACCCGCATGTGCTCACAATACTGAATGATTTTGCGTTGATAGCTATAATTAAATTTAAACTTAATCCCATTATGATAAAGTCGGTTTATCTTTGTATGGACATTAATCTCAATAACAACTCTCCCCTTCTTTTTGACAATCGACATGCAATTTTCCAATCAAATGCTTATTTGGGTTTTTTATCTTATGCAATTACTGTGGTCATTTTAGATATTCGGCTTCTTTGATTGATTCGTTTTAATATCTTGTATAAACCACTCTAATAATAAACAAATGACATACAATTTGACGTCAGGATAGTTTGAAAGTTGATACAAATTTAGTCTAATGAAAGTGAGACCGTTTTTTAGAAGTTACTCACTTGTATACTACTTATATATTTTAAAAAAATCATACCATTGATATGTCTCGGCTTATCATTCATAAGCTCCTTCGCTAGTTTCGGGCATTCGTTGTAAAGTATAGCGCATAGATCACGCAACTTAACACCGCTTTGTTTACTAACAACTTCTATAAAGAAATTACACTTATCACTATCCAAAGCACTGGTAACTGCTTCTAGGTCATTTAAACTGAATATACCCTTCTTAACGAGTACATCTAAAACATTTGTATCACATAGTTCTCGTAATAAAGTGGCTTTGTGCTGCGCCAGGCCGGCACAAACGTCTGCCACGGCCGCCATCGTTCAACTGACGTTATAACGTCCCGGAAGAAAAATGGTCGCCACTCGTGTTTGAATACGTCCATTCAGAAACAGATGCAAGCCATCGCTTAGGTTACTTAAGTAGTAATATGATTTTATAATTAGTTTTAAACCTTATTAATGTGGAATAGAGTTGAATATCATACAAATAAATATTTTTTTTCATCAAAACTTTTGACATAAGACTTCCTAAGTAATTTCAAATTTATTATGTTACACACTCAAAGCTTATTATTATATACACTAGACAAATGGTTAATTCACTATTATGTTCTATTGACTTTATTATAAATCCTTTATAAAACTCAAGTTGAATGAAATACAAGAGCACATATTTTTAAACCAAAAGAACTGTTCTAGGAAACCCTCGCATGCTTTTTAATGTTTGTTTTAATATGTCTTACTATATAGTTACAGAGGAACAGAAGAATCGTTGGAGGATAATAAAGTTAAATAGTAAAATTAAAAACCAGTTTCCACGTAATTTAAGTAACATTGACAATGAAATAAATATTAACACAATAAACAAAATACATATAATTCAGTACGCGAGACGTATCATCTCTTTTGATTGAGGCTTAAATTGTTAATGGAGAAGACCGTCTTGCTAAGAAGTAAAAACTTATCGTTAACTAGCAAAATAAATAGATGCCATAATTCAAACAAAATAATATATTTTTTATTCTTTTTGTGTCTTTTGGCTAGGTTCACTTGAATAACAACTAAAACTTATTTTTATTATGTTTTCTGTTCTATTTTCAAAATGGTAATAGATAATTTTTTTTAACTACTTAAAAAAATAAATAAAAGCATTATTATTAAGGACCCTTAAGAATTTTGGTAAACATTAGGCGGATATGAAGTTATTTTTTAATATTAAAAAAAATGTTTGAAGAACTTCGAAAAATGATCATAAGTCAACATCGTCAACTAAATATGTAGTAGGAACAAATTTTCAAACAAACTGTATTTTTTAAAAGTTGTTAATTATAAACCACTGTTTAATTTTTTTTCAAGAATACATATGAGAGTTGTTAATTATTTTATTTTGTTTAAATAAATACATATGTGACATTGTATGCTGTAAATTTCAAAACGATTGTAAATAACTATACATTAATGATTAAACAGTAATAAATCAAACGATAATCAGTCCACACTCATGATACTAATAGTTATAATTATTGTTTTCATCGAAACTAAAAATTAATTGTAAAGTATAATTTTTGTCAAATAGTTGTATTAAAGGTGCTTTTTAAAGCTTTATTTTACTACTTTCTAAATAGTATTAAAATTTTGAATAAAAATTAAATGGCAATACAGCCATCAGTCAAACGAGTTGGACGTTGACATATGTCAGCGTTAAACTATAACATAGGCATTAGGAAGTAAAACAAGAAAATGAGGTATTATGATTGCATATCGAAGTTTTAAATAAGTGTTTTCTTTTTGATCTAAGTGTAGTATTTTTATTTCAAATTCCTAATTATAATTAATAATTGGATAGTTGTTGGTATTGTGCATTAAAATGGCTCCAAAAGGAAGAAGAGGCTCAGTGGGTAAGTTAACCGCGTCTCATCAAAGTTATTTAAAATATATGTTATTTATATTAATTTCGAGTGCAAATAGTAACCCAGAAATAATATGCTATTTCGTATGTCGTTGACTTGTCGATTTTATATTTCCAGATGTTTGTTTTTATTTGGAGAATTAAGTTTACCTAATGATTTGTTTGTAATGTATTTTTCATGTATTGATAGTCATACGATGATTTAAAACACAATAAATTTATTATAATCAATAGATAAACATGTAAAGCAATAGCTGCATTCCACTTCTGTTGAGCTTAAAGCTCACATTGTAAGTGCTTTCCAAAAGTCACTTTTTTATAGAGACCAAATTAGATATAAATTAACGAATAGATGACATTTTGCAATTAAAAAAAATCAGAAGTTACTAATCTGTGATCTTAAATTACCAGGGGTTTAGTTCAATGATATTTTTCTAAAGATTTTATACACAAATACTCAGGTGACCTTCTTAATACATGATTATTGTTAATATAACTGAGGTACGTAAATATGTAACTTGAAACTGAATTTCATCTCACATCCATACATAGATATGCTGACAAGTCAACATTGTTAGAAAATCTATTAACACACATAAAAATTACTAATATTATAACTAATAAACATCAAATTAGATGAGTTTGGCAAAAGAAAAAGCAATAAAACATTGTTTTTCATTTCAGACACTGACTCTGGTTCTGATTCTGACAGTGGCTCCAGTGCAAGTCGCAGCAAGAGTGCTAGTCCGGCGCCATCTGGTAAAGAAGGCAGTCAGTCTCGGTAAATATGTATCATATTAAGATTTATATACACTGCAACCTCAAGAGACGAAACCTCTTAGAATTCTATGGATTCACCGTGTGGGTGTCAAGTCCTTCCTTGCAGGGAGAGAAGCTTCAACAGTGCCTGGGATTTGCGACCCAGGTGTAGGTTTATGTGTAATGTGCGTTAAATGCTCACCTTTACTGTCCAAGCTCCACTCTCTCTGTAACCAAATTTGATACGAACATAAGGGTTGACTTCGAAGTATGTTCCAAGAATAAATTGATATTAGTTCTGGACAGGCCCAAATCTTTTGGTATGTTGTAGAGAGATTTTGCTGTTATAACTTTCACTCTCACTTATACCGGAGGGGAACAAGAAAATATTTGTTATATCAAGTTATTAGTTCAACCAAGGTTTGTTATATTGAAGTAAGGTTGGTCTAGATTTGTTATTAAGAGGTAAAAATATAGTTTTATTTTTTTAACTTCAATCTCTATAAATAGTGACGAGCAGAAGTGTTTACATTACCATCAAACAACAATGATTGTTTAATGAATCACATACTATTAGATTAAGAGTTACATATTGGTGGGAACTTTATATAAAGGTTTTGGCTTGACAAAATTTGTTAATTAGAGGTATGTTTACTTCTGTTGAAATTGAAAATTCGCTATAAAGAGGTTTTCGCAAATAATATTCGCAATGTAAAGGTTTATTTTGCATTGACTTATGGGCAATTCAAGGGGATTGTGAAGAATTTGTTAAATAGTAAGTCTTTATATTGAGGTTTGTATATTAAGGTTGCACTGTATTCGAATTTCTCTAATGTATTTATATAATAAGCAGTAAGATACAATGCAACATGAATATTTTCAGATCGGTATCCCGCAGTCCCGCAAAATCTGGCAGTGAATCTCCGAAGTCCAATCGCTCTGCTAGATCACGGAAATCCTCGAACGCATCTAACGCGTCGCGTTCAAAGTCAAACTCCCCAGCAGGTTCAAATAGATCAGGCTCTGCACAGAGCAATAAATCTGCTTCGTCAAGTCCAAAATCCAGAGCATCTAGAAGTCCCAGGGCATCAAAATCTAGATCAAGATCTCGTAGTGGGTCAGGCAGTGCTAGATCTAGGTCTGGTAGCGCTCGTTCTAGGTCAGGTAGCCCAAAATCTGGTCAGAGCCCAAAGTCAAGATCGCAGAGCCCAAAGTCACGATCACAAAGCCCTAAATCTCAGGGCGCTAAAAGTGGATCACGTTCGCGTAGTGGAAGTCCTAAAAGCAGGAAGTCCAGGTCTAGGTCAGGAAGTGCGTCATCAAGATCGAAGAGCCCAGAAGCTAGACCGGATGTAGCTGACAGCAGATCAAATTCACCAAATCTCATGATTGACGACCAAGCCAAGGACAAATCAGGGAGTCGATCTAGGTAACAACATTATAAACTACTTATTTAATATATTTAATTGCTTATTACTTATTGTTATTTATTATTTCTCAGGTCACATTCAAAATCCAGATCCAGAAGTAAATCTAAGTCAAGATCTAGAAGTAAGTCGAAATCGAAGTCAAAAAGTCGTTCGCGATCACATTCAAAGAGTTCAAACGCTTCAGATGTTGGCGGTAAGTCAATTTTATTACTTATAGCTTTCAAAATTGCGCCAAAACTGTTGAAAATATTAAAACTAGCTGACCCGGCAAACGTTGTTTTGACATATTAAAAAAATAGGGATTGGTGATTAAAATTAAAAAAATTTGGGTTGTATGTATTTTTTAATACTACATTATAAAAAAATAAAAATTTGGGTTGTATGTATTTTTTAATACTACATTATAAAAAAATAAAAACAATAGTTTCATCCGAAAATAAAAATAAAATTTTGGATGAACAACCCTTATGACTAGGGCCCGGATTAATATGTAAACACATATTTTTAATTTACGCGATTTTCGGTCTAGAATGTGTTTTTTACATGGACTGTCATATTTAGACTGTGAAAAACCAACTTTTATTTTCCATATTTTTCCATATTTTACCATATTTCAAAGTTGAGTCCATATTTTACTAGAAAATGTCACAATCATCCATATATTCACTAAAATACATAAAATTTACGTTCCCGCCACTAATGCTTTGGATATAAATAAAGGATTAAATACGCTAAAAAAATTAACAAAATTCTGTGCGAAAGTTTCGAGGGCTGTAGAGATGGCTTACAAAATTACTGAATTAAGCATGTTTAAGTATGCACCCATCATTCAGCCCTGGCTGAAGTACCTAGGGCTGGTCCTCGACAGTCGTTGGACGTTCGGCGAGCATTTCCGGCGACTGGAGCCCAAGTTGGTCGCGGCGGCTGGCGCGTTGGGGCGCCTGCTTCCGAACGTCGGTGGTCCCAGTGTGGCATGTCGTAGACTCTACACTGGGGTCGTTAGATCGATGGCACTGTACGGTGCGCCTGTATGGGCCCGGTCTCTCGGCCCGCGAACGACAGCCTACCTCCGCCGTCCGCAGCGTATCTTGGCGTGACGGGTGGCGCGGGCGTACCGTACAGTGTCTTTTGAGGGGGCCTGCCTGCTGGCCAGCACGCCACCGTGGTACCTGGAGGCCGATGCGTTGTCGGCTGTCTATCACCGGCGCGCGGAGGCTCGCAGCCGTGACGGAGGAGTTGCGTCCGGGTCGGTCGCCGAATGGAGAAGGGATGCGGCGGCCAACGTTCTACGTAGATGGGGTGAGCGACTGGCTTCTCCGACGGCCAGCTATGAACTGGCCACCGCTGTCAGGCCTGTTCTTTGCGAGTGGGTGGGTCGCACGTTTGGCCCACTCACCTACCGCCTGTCACACTTGCTGTCGGGACACGGATGTTTCGGCAGGTATCTGTGGCGGGTGGTGGGCAGGGAAGAAAGCCCCGCCTGCCATCACTGCGGGGGTGGCGTGGAGGACTCGGCACAGCACACGCGCGAGTCATGCCCAGCGTGGGGCAGCCTTCGTGCTGCTTTGACCACGGTCATAGGGAGGGACCTCTCGTTGCCGGCTATAATCTCGGCTATGGTCGGCAGCGAGGAGGCATGGGAGGCGGTGGCCGCTTTCGCCGAAGCGGTCATCAGCGCGAAGGAGGCAGCGGAGCGGGCCAGGGAGAGCGACCCGGAGGCCCCTGCCCTCCGTCGTCGGCGAATTGGTCGCCGGCGCCGAGCCTATCTGGCCTCTTTACAGCCATAGGTTAAGCGCCGGACGACGTGATCCTGGGTGGCAGACGGGGACTTCTGTCGCCCGTTGATAGGATCAGTGCGGTGCTAGCCCCTCTTGTTCCGGGGGCGGCTCGCGGTGGTGGTCTGCGGGGGGATTTGTCCCCCCTAGTTCGAGGTCCCGAGTGGACAAGCGCCGGCAGGGTCGCGAGGCAAGCTCGTGATATACCGTGGCCCTGCCTAGGTGGCGTGGTTGAGGAACACCCAGGGGTTTTAGTGGGTCGAAACCCCACATAACCCGGTCAAGTCCCCGCTTGGCCGGATATCTGTGAACAGATTTCCCCTGGGAAAACAAAAAAAGAAAAAAAAAAATGCACCCCTCACGTCATGTGACTTGTAATGAGACCAATCAGCAGATATAAGGCTATATTTCGACCAAATCGTCAGTTTTAATTTTGATAATTTAAAGAAGCACGTCATTGTGTATTGCATTGTAACCAACTTGATAAGGCTAGTAATGGAAGTTGAATAAAACTGTTATTTTTTGTTGAAATAAATATTTCGCTACTTTTTTTCATCGGTTTTTAAATGTAACTTAACGATGTACGTCACGAGTGACTCTTTTCTTATAGTAAAACAATGTTTAATTATGAAAGTATTTAATTTATACTCCATATTTATTCCATATTTTTGGTTTTTTCGTCCATATTTTATGTACATATTTTAGATTTTTTAATACATATTTATCCGGGCCCTACTTATGACTAAGGGGTATGAAAAATAGATGTTGGCCGATTCTCAGACCTAATCAATATGCTCACAGTTTCATCAAAATTGGTCCAGCCATTTCGGAGGAGTTCTCTGTCTAACATCGCAACACGTGAATTTTATATATAAGATACAGTTAATAAATACTATTAATAACAAGTTAAAATTTACTGATGGATCATTTTGTAAATAATACCAAGTAACTAACTGTTCTCAATAGATATTTTAAAAATAGTTGCTCACTGAATTATTCGACTTTTCCTGATATACCAATGATCATTAACTTGTAACAAATCAAAAATTTGGATACCAAAGTCAAATATATATAATTACTTACCAACTACAATTTGTATATTAATTATACTTGGTCGGTATTGTTAAATAATATGATGCCAAGTATAATGTAGGCACATGACTTTATTATACTAGGTTCTATGACAATTTTGCTCATCAAATACATATATAATTATTTTAATATAGTTTTATTGAATATTTTATTGTATAAAATGTTTTAGGTAAGAAGAAAAGTTCTGTGTTATCCGATTCAGAGAGTGACGGTGGGAAAGGTCCCAAACGTAAGAAAGGTTCAGACAGTGGCTCGGACACAAGCAAACCTAAGAAGAAGACAAAGAAACTTGATTCTGATGATGAAAATCAGGAAGCAACTGGTGAGGAAAAATATTAATATATAATAGACAATTTTACTAGAGATGAAACTTATCGTTCAATGGATTCACAGTGCGAGTGCCGGGTCCATCGTTGTAGTGAGAGAAGCTTCAACAGTGACTGGGACTTGCGACCCAGGTGTAGGTTTAAGGGGCCCTATCTAACGCGTTAAACGATCACCTCCACTGTCCAAGCTCCTCTCTCTACCTAACCAATGCTAAACTATATCTATATGTATACTTTAGGCATATATTTTTATTACATAAATTTATATCAGATACAATTGTAATACTAACAAATTTCAATTGCATGTTAGGTTTAACGATAATTTAGCATTCAAATATCAGATTTGAAATTTCTTAGACCCATAGGCCATTTCGGTCAAAATAAAGCTAACGACACGTTTCTTTGTATTCCAGTGACGGCTGATGCGTTGTTCGGTGACGCGTCCGACATCAGCACGGACAATGAGGGTGAGAAGGAAAGGTCGAGGTCAAGGTCACGGTCGATGTCAAGGTCACGCAGCAGGTCAGGGGACGAGAGGCGCTCGGACGACGCCAAGGGCAGTGGAGATGAGGTAATAGCCGTTAAATGTTGATATAAACTACATATATATATGTTTTACTAGCTGCGCCCCGCGGTGTCACTCGCGGATTTCCGGGATGTAAAGTAGCCTATGTGCTATTCCTGGACGTCAGCTTCGTGTGTACAAAATTTTATCAAAATCGCATCAGCCGTTTGAGCGTGAAGAAGTAACAAACATACACACTCACAAACTTTCGCAATTATAATGTTACTAGGATTGGTCCAATGTAATCTATGAAAAAAATATTGTATGCTAACAGCTAGTATGTCTTTCTTTGTTTTAGTATTTGTAATTTATGTCCTTAACAAAGTTAAGAATACATTAACGAAAAATATTTCTATAAACATAGCTTGAGTGTATGTAACTCGATAAGGAACTATATAGTTTTTGACGAAATTCTTGAGATATATTGAGCGTCACAATTACACAAGAAAACAAAATTATCCTTTTCCCTATCTCAAATCAAACTCTGATCTTTAAAAAAAATCCATAATATTGTTGGTGCTATTTCTTTGATATATCATAATAAATTATGTAAAAATACAGGAAAATAGAGAGAAACCTGAGGAAGAAGAGGAAATTGAGATTCCAGAAACTCGCATAGATGTAGACATGCCTAAAATATGGACGGAACTTGGCAAGGAGTTGCATTTCGTGAAGCTACCCAATTTTTTGTCAGTGGAAACTAGGCCTTACGATCCGAATACATACGAAGATGAGATTGACGAAGAAGAAACGCTTGATGAAGAAGGACGTGCGAGGTAATCAAAATAATATGGAAATAATTAACTGATACGATTTATATAAAAACAAAGTTTGGCCTACCCTACACCTATATTTTGGTACCAAAAACTTAATATGTAATGCTCTAGCACTATATATTTTTCAAATGAAACTAATATTTTCGAATTTACTAAGCGTTTTTATTTTTGACTATAAACTACATACTCCCGACGTTTCGGTTAATTACAGCAACAGTGATCACGGGCAGTCGAGATGTAGTTTATAGTCAAAAATAAAAATCGCGTAGTAAATCCGAAAATATTAGTTTCATTTAAATGAGTACTCGCGAAAATCTTTGATTTCATTATATATATTTTTAAATTAAAATTGCTCTACGTACTTTATAATGTATCGGAACTTTGTATAGGTTAATGAACCTAATAGCGTACAAGCAATACCTAACTCCACTTCATCCAATAACACTTTAAATTCCATTCCACTAAATATATTTCTTACCAAAAATTTCCATAACAGGTTGAAGCTTAAAGTTGAGAACACAATACGTTGGCGGACCGTGTTTGACAAGGAAGGTAATGCTGTTAAAGAATCCAACGCTCGTATGGTGAAGTGGTCCGACGGAAGTATGTCCTTACACCTCGGCTCAGAAATCTTTGATGTGTACAAGCAACCTTTACACGTGAGTGTGTTCATGGCCTTATAATCATATAATTCTTTATACAGGGTGTATGAAAAACTGTGTCAACCCTTGAAGGTATACATATAAGTATAAGCTTATTATAAAAAATACATAGTATAACTTAAAAAATATCAAGCAGAGGTCAGTTACAGTGCATAGGCTAAATAAGTTTTAAATCGACATTATTCGAAAAAATGTACCAAACATCTGACTCATACAAGGTCAAGACACCGTATAGTCGCAACGGCGCATGCGTGACCATTGACCGCAGGCGACGGGCCGCCGGCGTTATTATTACTATTCTGTTAGTTGTTCGAATAGAGATTTGAAAGTGTAAAAATTTGTTATATCGATAAATTATCTATCGACATTTTCAATATTGCTATTTTAAATAGTTATGCTTTTCACATTAAAATAATTTCATTTAAAATAACTTTTATTAATAATAAATATTATAATTTGAAACTTGTTCAGGTAAATTAACTACATATGTTGTATTATTAGGATAAATCGTTAATCTATTTCTGTTAAAAATGATGTTTTACAATCAAACATAATATAAATGTTTGATATATCAAAATAAGTATCGAAATAATATGAATATTAAATATTTATTTATTGTTATGATTTTTTAAATATCGATATTTTCAATAATGTGAAAGTAACTTCAAGGTCGTCACTAGTAGCGCAGCAGCTGTGATGACGTCATTGCGTGTCATCGTGTTATACCAGGGTTTACAAACATTTTGCTACTCTACATATAATAATCATTTAATATTTAATTTTATTATTTTTATTGAAGGGTTTGTAAATGTAAGTTGTTTTATTGTGTTACATTTTCGATACTGATAACGTAGTTAAGAGGGTTGACACAGTTTTTCATACACCCTGTATATATGCAAATATATGATGGTGTACATGTCTTGATGTCGCGGTTTTTATATAGAATTCTTATTTCAACGGTTGCGATAGTTTAGTTGGAAAAGTTATTGCAAAGTAAGAAACTTGTGGTCGCAGGTTTGCCACGCATTCCTGCAAACTATTTTCATTCTATAATAATCGAATTTTTATTTAAAATATACATATATGTAAGTTGTTGTTCAATATAGAGAATTTTTTTTAAATATTATTCTACACGTATTTATAAAGGTCTATATAAAAAAATAAATATTCATTCGTAAATCTTACCTCATGCATCAGCCATAGTAATTTGTTTTGTATTATACCAAGTATTATTTTCTCTCTCTTTATCTAGTATGTTTGTATACATCCTCATCATCCATTATAATTTCCCTTAGATTATTCTAATTATTATTATTTCTCCAGGGCGACCACAACCATCTATTCGTCCGTCAAGGTACGGGTCTTCAAGGCCAGGCTGTGTTCCGTACTAAGCTCTCATTCAGACCTCACTCCACTGATTCGTTCACACATCGCAAGATGACGCTCTCTGTAGCAGATAGATCTACTAAGACGTCCGCTATAAAGATATTGTCACAAGTGGGTAGTGACCCTGACGCTGATAGGAAGTATCAACTGAAGGTATGTATATTGTAAAGTAAGGCTTGGGTAAAGGTTTTTTTGCCCTTTGCCTTAGCCTACCATTTCTTCTTCTTCTATAATCAAGGTCCGCAAGGCATCCGCAAACCCTTATGCTGTAGATGTATATAGATGGGAGTGACTGACTACCTTCTGTAGGCCGGCTGCTCGTTTGAAATTTTTGATATAAAAAAAAATATGATGCCAAGATTTTCTTAGCCTCTCCGTACATGTTCAATAGTTAGAAGCAAAAGTTAAAAATTATACAGTGATAAAACTGAAAACTATGGAACTTATATAGATAATATTATATTTATAGAAAGAGGAGATGGAGCTGCGTGCTGCTATGAGGTCCCGTGTGTCCAGTAGACCCAAGAGGAGGGCGGGTGGCGGAGGGGGCGCGCGGGCTCACAGGCACGACGACTCAGAGGACGAGGGGGGGGTGTCGCTGGCTGCCATCAAGAACAAGTACAAGGCTGGACAGAAAGGTGACGGAGGGGGGGGGGGAAGTGAGAGAGAAAGAGACAGAAAGACTGTGTGGGTGTGTGTGTGAGAGATAGGCAGAGGCTGTGTGGGTATGTGTGAGAGAGAGACAGAAAGACTGTGTGGGTGTGTGTGAGAGAGATAGAAAGAGGCTGTGTGGGCATGTGTGTGAGAGAGAGATAGAAAGAGGCTGTGTGGGTATGTGTCTAGTAGCAGAGTCCGTTAGTCACAAGTTGTTACTAATACATATAATTTCTAAATCATCATATTTTTAATGTACTTAACCACTTCGTCAATAATTCCCATTTTCGATACAGCGAGTGCGGGCGCCGCGATATATTCGTCGGAGTCTGACGGGTCGGACGTGGAGACTCGTCGTGCGAGGAGGCTGGACAGGGCGAAGGCTCTGAAGGACTCAGACGACGAGGCGAGCCCCGGGAACAACACCCCACAGAACAGTCAGAGCGGCTCGGGCTCCGGCAGCGGCAGCGACTGATACACTGTTCATGTATACTAACATATACTATAAAATATATACATGCTGTTTTATTTACTACTGAATGATATACATGGTGTGTATAATAATTTAAGACTCTATTAACATGGTATTTTCTTATGAATGTAGGCGGTGTATACAGGATGATTTTCAAAGACAAAGAAAATATGTACTGGTTTTTATTGATGTGAATACAATACAGTGATGTATGTTATAAGAATGTACGTTATCATTGTACTAATTATAAATGTTACAGTTTGAATTTAATAACTATACAAGCTAGTAAGAATGACCTCAACAACGATGATGAATAGGATAATGCAGTTAGGGAAGCTTTGAACAGATTGCATTTTATGAAACTGTATTTTATGGTTTTATTCTTAAAATTATATTATATTCTTTAACTTTTGCAAAGTTTACGTCTGTTAAATTATAAGACGCTAGTCGGCCAATTGTTAGGTGGTTTTGAAATAATTCGTAACCCAGATTTTTTTCTTAACTCTATTCTGTACATTAAAACTATGAATTTTGGTAAGATATAAGACCTTTAGTCGAAGCTGTTTCATTTTCTTTCATTCGTAAATTAATCCCATTTTGCTACATTCTGCACGAAACTAGCAGAACATGCAGGTATAAAAGATATATTTAAAACAACCAATTAACACGTAAGACTCCCATAGAACGGTCTTTATGAGAACTTAAAAATAAGAAAACATCACAGTGTTTATGAAAGTATAAAATATATGTAAAAATAATTCTCTGACGACCGTATTTCACTCAAAAGTTCTGTACTGTCGAAAATCAATAAAATGTTTTAAACTTCCATTTTCCATCAGGATTCAGGAGATCCTAATGACAAAACTGACATTTGAAATATAGAAGTACCATATCGGAATTATTGAGCAAGCTTATAATGGTAATTTTAATATATTATTACAACCCCACAAATATCTTTACACCAGAGATGCATTTAGCTTATTAGACAACAATATATTTTTTAATTTAGTATATTTCAATTTTCAAGCATTTAGTAATGTTTCAAAATAATTTTATATATAATTTAAACGGCTTAAAACTCAATAAATAAAACTTAATTTCTTAATTTTACATGTTTTGTTAATGTTCATAAATAATACCACTGCGTTACGTCACATTTCTTTTAATATTTAAATATACATTTGCCTCGTAAACAATTTTTCCGACGCCTATTATTTTCCACATCCCTTCGTCAGCGTAAGTAACATTTGGTATGTGAAATCCGCAGGCGTTTTGATAAATATTGTTACGATTAAAGAATCTATCAAAAGTCGATTTTGGTGCCACAATTTGACAACTCTCAAGGTCATGTAGTGTGTTTGCAAAACGAACATAAAAGTCTTCTCCTAGATGTAAACTTGGTTTCTCTGGTACAGCCAATATCGTGTCTGAAATTGTAAGTTTTTATTTTACAAATGTACTAACTAAATAAAAGGTTTATCGTAATCCGGATATAGACTATATAAAAGCAATTAAATGGAGTCTAAGTCATTAAAATAAAACATTAAACTCAGTTCATTGGTTGCGGTGTATTTAAACTATTTCGTCAAATGCCTTAAGTAAATTTAGTAAACAATCCGAAAGTAAAATAAAAAAAATAATCGATTACCTATATCTAAATTGAAATGAATTTCTTATCTTTATATGAATTCCAAGTCAACATTTTTAAATAGTTTAATTTAGTGTTTTAAATACAAGTTTAAAAACTGAATATCTATCTTTAAAATCATTCAAATACAGAGTGTGATGATATAGTAATAGTTATAGCACAGATTATTCATTTCTATTTTTTCTGAATTATATTTAAAAATGTTATATTGCATATATACAATAAACTTACCAATAATTTCAATGGTTATAATTTGAAACAATTCTATCCAATCGCCATTTTCTTTATAAAACACACTCAACACCCAATTTCCGTGATCATTTTCATCCAACGGTCCAATTACGAAATCATTTGACATCAACTTATATTTAAAAACTTCGTCGTTATGACAGCTCTTTTCGTAATTAAAACTATTATATATTAAATTTGATATTATTCCTTTTAGTTCCCCATAATATTTTAAATTATTGTCATGTTTTTTCCCGCCTTTAATTTCTTGGATGCTATGACTTATGTTTAAATTCAATTTTACTTCGTCTCCATTTGGTTTGCTTAAATAATATAACGCAGAACTGTCAATGATCGGTGCAGATAATATTATAAGATTATTTAATTTGGCGGAAATAAAAAGCGGTGTAAGCTCCATTTTGGATTTACCTTTAAAACAAACATGTTTTTTATTTATTTATTTATTTGTTTGGTAATCCAACAGTTTTTATACATAAATTTTTATATTAAATATTACATAACATAAAATTAAAACCAAGATAGGATTACACAGGTATCTTAAACATATTAATAACTAGAAGACAAGTAAAATCAGCATAAAAGTAAAATTTATAGTATTAAAGTAATATAAAGGTACGGGTGGGAATCCAATAGGTGCGTGTATGTGTGTGTGTCTGTATGTGTGTGTGTGTGGGGGTGTGTGTATGTTTGTCATTATGAATTTTTATCTTATTTAATTATAGCTTTTTTAAAAGCTAGTTTTGACATGCTGAACAGATCAATTTCTGAGTAGTGTGAATTATATGTGTGGACCATGCGATTAAGGACAGAGTTGTGTGCATAGTTAGTTTTTAGCTCAGGCGTGTGGAATAGTGCTGTATGACGTGTGCGGCGATTAGGAACTCTTAAATATAAAGCGCTCAATAAATCGGTGCAATCTATATCTCCCGTAATTATTGCGTGTAACATATACATATCATAATGTCGTCGTCTCGTTTCCAATGTTTCGATATTATATTGTTTACATATATCAATATAATCGTTAAATTCTTTAAATTCTTTAAAGCAAAGAAATTTTACGAATTTTTTTTGTATTTTTTCCAGTTTTTCTTAATTTATTACTTGTATTAATAAGCATTGTTTGTAATCATTTCACGAAAACATTGATTGGACTGAAAGATTACAAGAAAATTGAAATTTTAAGCGTAGATAACAATGTAGCGTAAAATAAACATAAATTGAAAAAAATATTTCAACATGTCTGAATGAATTAAAAATAAATTATCAAATTAATATACTAATTTATTTAGTTTTTATGTAAAAAAATATTAACAATTTCAAATGTTTGAAAATATGTACCTACTTATTATCGGCGTATCTATTTTCATCACTGTCACACACGGGTATATAAACGTATGAAAGACAAGGACAGAGACCACAAACACACGCGCATCCATCGCGATGCCTGTAGAAAAATGATACTCACTATCACACCGAATATGTAAGTTATATAGTAAGTATTTTTCTATCAATGGTGAAAAATATTTTGAATGTCTGCTATAATTTTATTTAAGTCATATATTAAAACTATTTTATACTTCTCCATTATTATTAATAAGTAATTTTTATTTTAATAACGACCTGTGTTAATTTTTTTTGTTATATAATTATGTGTCTTACTATTTATTCTAACTATTGGAAAACGAGTGATGTTCGAAATTCAAAATTAGAATGTTCAAATATTTGAACAAAAGGAGACAATTTTTGAATATCACTTGCAATAAAAATAAAAAATGATTGCCACAATAATAAAACATTCGTTGAGGGTCAAAAATTCTTTAAAAGGGAGATAAATATTCAAAGGAGTTTCTTATGACTAATCAGTTTATCGAATATTGGCCGATAAACTATTGAGTAAATACTTTTTGACAACGAATTCACTGTTATCAGATATATTATCTACACTTTGTATATTTTTAAAGAGTTACTTGTTGTTTGATGTTAAAAAATATACCTATCTTATTATTTAAATTAATCGTTATATTTTGAAGACTTGTTTTATGGAATTTCATAAGTTTTGTACCAGAAGATTAAATCTCATACAACATTATGTATGTACATTGTTCTTTTCTAGCCAAAAAATAATATATAATAGTATGAGTATAGTTACCGTAGATTATGTGTATTGGATTAAACGGCTAAACTTTTGCGACAACTGAACTGAGTTGGCCAGTTAGGAAATTTTTTAATTGTAGAAAATATGAAACAAATAAAGAAAAGGTATAATCTTAACTTTTCGAAGGCTTCTTAATATTTTTCTGGCGTGTTTCGAATATCGTATTAGCCAGACGAGAAGTATTAATAATTATTAATTAAATTATAATTTGAAAGACTTGGTTCATTGCAACTGGCAGTATGTATATTCTGACTTGTAATGTTAATAAAAAAAAATAAACTGTCACCTGCATGTTTGACGTTTTGTATTTATTATATTTTTAAGACTTATTAAATAAACAATTATAATTGTACACGAGTCACGACTAATGTTCTACCTTTATAAATATTTTAAATAATGTATTAAAATTGTTAAAGGTAATTAAAAAAAATTGTGTAACAACTATCAATTTCAACGTATGTAATTCGAATAACATTTCACATGTACTTACAGCTTACTGTACTTTCATGAAACAATAAAATACTCCATTTTCTACACATTCGTTTATAGATATCATACAGAAGATTTGTCGTAAATAACTAATAGTAAGTAATAATTAATAACATTTCTTCAAAATTATTCATTTTATATTTTAGTTGTTAGCGATAATCAATCGAAGATAGTAAACTTGTAAAAAAATCATATTTTAAGTAGGTGAAGTCTCTTTTTAAAAATTATAGTATCTTTACTTATAAAATTTTAAATATAAAATCAATTGAAATATATGTTTGCATCTTCTGTATAGATAATATTAAATTTATTGACAAAAGTTAGTTCGTTATTGTTCGAGATACTGTTTCAGTTTTGTTTTACAATGTTCAGCGTTACTTCGAGTCATGTCTTACAACTTGGCTTAATCCAGTATTTATAGTTTACGAGTCCATGTTCATAGTTAAATGTCACCATTACAAAATAACAACAGCTCAATATTATTATTAGTTATTATAATCGGTAATAAAAATATTTCTAAAGATTATAGTTTATTAAAATTAGTGCTCAATAGATGGCGCTACTTGTAATAGAATAGCATAGCTAGTAAAGTGCAGTCTTTTTACTTTTCATTCTGAAAGTTGCAAGTGTTAATCCTGATGTTATTAAATAAGGGAAAGAAAGGATTTTAATTACAAAATAGAAGGTTTAATAGTTACAAGGCGTAAGCATTAATGAATTAAAATACATATATCTAATTATAACTAAGCTTATTGAAGATTTATTGTTGATGATTCAGTATCAAAAATTCAAGAAGTTATTAACTTAGAAGTAATTATAATTTACGGAGGAAACTTTGATACTCTCACTTAAATATAGGTAATTGAAGTTTTTTTAAGTATTCCTGTTTAAATAAATTTAAAGTTAATAGGACAACTTCTCGCAACTATGTAAATGAGTACCTACTCATTACTTATATGACATAATAATTTAAAACGGTTTTTTATGTGTAATGTATTGTATATGGCATAAAATTGAACCTTCAGTTAAAATTGTTGGTAATTTCATACAGGTGTAACAAAACTTCATCAGCATTGAGATATATAAATAATTTTATATATTTATCTTGATAATATTTACTGATGAAAAAGAAATTTGGCATATGAGTGAATTATGAAGAAAAAAATCTACATTAATATTGAGCTGAAAATCGTTTTTTGAAGTGAAATAAGAGATTCAAAAAATACATTAAAAATTTTCACCTTATAAAGTTTGAAAACAATAAAACAAAACACATATTCAATTCTTTTATCTATATAAATGTATCAAACAATAAATTATAACAAAAATGGAATTTCAGTAACAAAAATATTTTTAACTATATTTGACATATTTGCACAAATAAGACACATACACAAATAAGCGAAAACGCGTAAAGACGTTGTTAGCATGCCAAGTGTGGATGTCGTGTTTGAGCTATTTGGACTACGTACAAATATACAGATATATCAAATGGTCTATAAAAATACATAAATATTTCATTATAAAATAAAGTCTTTGATTTTATATATATACAAAATTATCATACAAATATATCACATATTAAGTACGTTCGCGAATCAACATCGACTTTGAATGTAGTTACATTATTATGGTTGGGAGAGAATTAGGCTGCTGTTATACATGCTTAAAAAAGGCATGCTTATTTAAGCATGTGTAACCGTAGCCTTATGTTGATTTAAGGCAGCATATTTTCGGTTATGCTGCACAAGCTGTGTTCACGTTGCTGTCAGCTTGTAATGGTTTCTTCCTGAAGCTGTTTCTCAAGCTGTTTCTGAACGCGCTAGTCCTTTGAGCCGCCCACTCCCGGTTCCTCTTGGGACCGACGATAGCGCCGAGTATGATCAATATAATGCCGATCGACATTATTATTAAGAGAGGGAAATTTAAAGCTGGAAATAAATTATTATAATAAGATGACTATTTCGAGTGTTCATTGGAATAGAACTATAATTTTTAGGATTTTTGATTATGGTTGATTATAGCGTAGTAAATCCAAAAACTTTTTGGTTATATCAATTATAATTGTAATTTTGTGATAGAAATAGGATATTTGGCCTCTGTTGATAATTTAATACAGGAAGCTATGTCATAAATGTATTATATCATAATAACGTCTTCTAATAGATCTGGGTAGTAAGGATGTACTGGGTTTATAGCTAACAAATATTTGGTACATATATGTAAATAATGAGAATAATCATACATACATCGTCTTCTAATAGGTCTTGGTATATCCAATGTGGGTGTACTGGTTCCGACCAGTTCGTCTCCTCCTTCCACCCTCGCGACCACTGTCCACGGGTGACGCTCCATAATACTGGCTCCGGATATAATGAGGCCACAACGACCGACGGATAGGTCTGACGTGTCCGTGTAACGAGGTAAGGATACGCTCGTGAAGCCTGGGTGGAGAAGAATTGAGAATGAGTGAAGAAGAATGGAGAAGGAATGGAATAAATGTTTATGATTGTTAGTCTTTGATTTAGAGAGTATTTCTGATGAAATAATATATATGTCGAGTATTTTTGGATGTATGATTTTCTTTTTGGATGTTTAATTCTTCATTTTTATATAGGACTAAAGATCGAGATAATTTTAACATATTTTGCTGATAAATGACTTTAGTTTGCGATTTTTTTTCTAGCCTTAAATTTATGTTTTTTGTTTTGTGTATTATTAAACGCGATAGATTAAGTGTTCTATATTTACCGAGGCCATCAATGCGGACGAATCTGCAGTATTCAAGTTGTTGTGATCCGTGGACCTGAGCCGTCAGCATCAATCTGTCTTTTTCCATCCACTGATTCACTACCATCGGTTCTGGAACCACACACACACATATATATATACGCACACACACAACATATGAACACACACATCACTATGTATATAGAAAATGATTTATATATAATAATATGTATCTTCTGTCATAAAACGTTTTGTCTGACTGTTTTGTCCGCTAAAACTTGAAAAGATTGACGTTCGATTTGAATTCTTTTGTTTTTGATATTTTCAGTGTCTTAGTGTCGTGTGAATATTGAGGATTATTTTGTGTTATTTGGATAATTTAATAGCAATACTTTTAGTTGTAATATGGAATACTAAAGACTAATAAGATGCAAGTATTGACTAAAGAGATGTAAAGATATAAGTTCAGTCTACTTAGTGTATAGAGAGAATCTGTGATTTAATGTAATATTAAGATTTTTCTATCAATAGATATTTTGTATTCATTAATTTGGCTGTAACATAAATCAATTTATTTCATAATCATAATATATTAGTATTTAGAGTATATGATATTTTTTCATCAATAAACTATTATTTCTTTCCACTCCAGATGACACAAATCACATGATTACTACAGATTATATAAAACATATTATGTATATACTAACCGTGTATGGCAACATTGAATGAAGACCTCAGTTCAATTAAGGATCCATCTTCTTCAATACCAACATGGCAACTCCAAGGTCCCGAATCGTTCACTACCAGGGACTCGAACCTTATACCACACTCTCCGGACGGGAAGCCGTTACCCTCGTAGTTCGATGAAGCTATGGAGTATGGAGTATTAGCTTCTATGATTCACGTAAAGAAAATATTGCCCAAATAATGTGTTATATGTTGTGACATTATCGATTTTGGTCGTTAATATTTTATGGAACATATGTGTATTTATTTATTTATGCACCAAAAAGAAAAATAGTTACAATTAGAGTATTAGGTAGGTATAAAAGAAATTTGATGTACAAAGGATAACTTATCTCTTAAAAGAGATCTCTACCAGAAACCCTTTATATGTGTTTTGATATATATAATTATTTGAAGTAATGCAACATAGTTTAGAAGTAGAATTAACATAAAATCTTGGGTATATAATAATTTATGATAAATGAAGTTGTACTATCAGGATTCTAGTAGCAATTGAGTTGATCACAAAAAATATCGAAAGACATATGTATATATTATATGTGTGTGTGTTTTTAATTCTAAATACTTACTCTGATCGACGTTGTAAACGGTTCCGTTCCTAGCTCTGAAGTAACAGTAGCGGAGTGCGGCGGGTGAGGAACAATGGAAACGAACACTCGTACCGGAGAGAGACGTCACGTCGCCTGACGGAGTGACGGACGGCGCTAGAACATATACATAACATAATGAGACCTAGTATTCATTTAAAGGAAACTGTTCGGATTAGTTCATTCAACTAGGCCTTATTTTATTAATCTCGTCTGCCCGTGATTACGGTTTCTGCAAAGTAATCGAAACTTTGGGACTATGTTATGAAAATAAGTAAAAATTCGTAGAAATCAGAAAATTTCAGTTTAATTTAAATATATATCACGATTAAAAGAAAAATTTATTAAAAATGATCGGAATTTCAAAGAGCCAATTCGTTGCTTCCATGTTTTAGGGCCTATACAACGATTTTAGAACTACAAGATTCATTGCACATAACACTCTGTGATTCAATTCTTTAAACATGTGTGTGGTATCATAGAATTTTATCCCTACTAATATTATAAATGCGAAAGTAACTCTGTCTGTCTGTTACGCTTTCACGCCTAAACTACTGAACTGATTATGATTAAATTTGGTACAGATATAGAATTGCCTTTGAGAAAGAATATAGGATGGTTTTTATCCCAGACTTTTAAACGGTTCTCTTGGAAACGCGATATAACTGCGGGCGGAAAGCTAGTATTGAATATATATATATACAATTTAATTATCTCGTAAATTCTACATCATGAAGTTTAGTACCTAAAAATCAGAGTAATGATTCAAGTATTATCAATACTCACTTCTCACGATACCCGCTACAACCTCAGGGTCCCTCATGCTCCATGGAGGTAGTACCTTCAGGAACCCGTAGTGGTTCCCGTCAGCTGTCTCCAGAACACACCTCCAGAACCCGAGCTCACGTACTTGAGGCTCGGATAGTTGGAACCCACACTCGTGTGTGTACAAGCCCTCGTTGAAGCTAGGATAATAATGCTCACATAACTATGATTATTTGAAGAAATAAATAGTTTTTTTTTTTATGGTATTTCCATTAAATTATTATATTTGCTATCAGATATCATTGAATCTTAGATGGATTTATTTAGTGTCTTAGAAGTCAGTAGAAACAAAATGGCATCGAAATTTTCTTAACATTTCAGTGAATAGTCAAAACAAATAGAAGGTCAAAAATTTAATAAAATTATTTTTCGGTGTACACATAAATGTGCATTATTTAAAAAGCTATATTAATGTGATAAAAATATACTATACTATAAATCTTTTGATTCCAAATAGACAACTTATATTCGGTGTATATATCTGTCCATCATTTAAAAAGCCGTATTAGTGTGGCAAACAGACACTCTAAAGCTATTTTTTTTAAATTCCAAATAGACTTATTGTAACCAATGATCATAGGTCATTAAATACCTGGTTCCATTTCCATGGAAGCTATATCTTCCCTGACCAACTCCTTCCGAAGCCAAGAGTATCTCTCCCACCGGGTTCCGGAACTTACAAGAGTTGAATGGAACCCGACTCGTGGCTTTACACGTCATAATAACAACCGGCTTATTGTATGACACGCTAGTGATTGCAGGCGTGTCGTGAGCTGGAAGAAGTATATTGGAATAAAAAATACAGAAGAATAAAGAAGAATCAGTAGCTGAAAGAAGATATCTTTTTGGCAAAGAAGTCTAGTTAATTTCAATTGAAAATCAGAGAAATCAAGAAGTCTTAGTAGATCAAAAAAGATTTCTTTTTTGGCAAAGAACTCTTGCTAGTTTCAATTCATGTAACCAAGCAATAGATCACAATTCTAAAGTTAAAACTATTTTGACTCAACTTGACTTGCCAGCATGTTATCAATGAAATAGATTATAAATCATAAATGCAATATAAAAACTATTTTGACTTAAGTTGTTTGGTCAAAGAAAATGAATAGAATTTATGTATCCTATTAATATTATAATTGCGAAATTTTGTGTGTGTATGTTTGTTACTTCTTCACGCCCAAACGGCTGTACCGATTTTGATGAAATTTTGTATACAGGAAGCTGACGTCCAGGAATAACAGATAGGCTACTTTACAACCCGGAAATCCGCGGGTAGTAATATATAGAAATGAAATAACTCACATCTTTCTACAACTTTGACTGTAACTTCATATTTCTGTGTGAACACTCCTCCCGGCGCTCCAACAGTCATTTTCCATAGTCCATCATGTTCCATGGTAACTCTATCAATAACAGCTCTGCATCTTCCAAAACCATCGTAAACTATTCTTCCGCTAGGACTCTCTAACTTGCAGTAAATCGCTGTTTCAGGACCGAGTGTAGTATTCAAATGATTGTCTCTAGACCATGTCAGCGGGTCTAATTTATTTGCTGAATTACCTGCAAGAAGAAAATATTTATAGAAAACAGTAGAGAAATTATACATAGACTTTATTTTTATAGCATTAATTTATAACCTTTAACATGTAGAATAACTCGAGCACGGTATAATATTTTATCACCATACTGAATCTCCCACGTGCCAGCATCGGCGGGTATAACTTCTCTAACCAAAAAACCACATACATCCGAATAACGCTGGTCTATCTCAAAATTCCGTGAGCCATTAGGTCCAACGAGTCTGCAAGTACCAGAATCGGGAATAGAATTCTTCAATCTAATGTAGAAATCGTTCCCTTCAGCTAATGTTACTTCGTCCATAGAAGCGTCAACATTTTCTGCAAGGTCAAACGGAGAACATTCAAATCATAAAGTATGACGTCACACCAAAATAACATTAATTATATAGGTATCAGTGTATTTCATACAGATTGTATTATCTATACGTGACCAGATAGGAGAGCTATTATCAATAATTTCGGATTAATAAAATACTAACCTTCAACGCGTACTGCAAATGGCAACCTTCTTTCTATTTGTTTGGAAAATCTTGTCCCTTCGGAGATTAACAACCAGTCGCCGATAGCGTCTTCATTGTTTACGGAAATCTTTACAGCGCAAGCGGCGTCCGAGTCAGTAATGGCTTGGATTACACTTGAATCCTTCAGTTCTTGTAAACCAATTCTTTCACCAGATGGCGTCACTATAATACATCTTTCGCTGGTCACGAATGAGAAGTCAGGTATCGTGATGATATGGCTAGTCCCAAGTGTGGTATTAATATTCTGTGCTGGCAGATTTTCTATTTCAACTTGGTCTTTTTCCGTTGTAGTCGGTGGCTCAGTTGTTTCTGGAATGAAATAGAAGCTATGTTAAATACTTGTTGGGATACTAACTAAAAGCATAAGAATATGTATAAATGTCCAAATATATAAGTAATAGATTTTGCATGTTTAATTTAATTAATTTTCCGTTAATACCTAGAGTTAGAACGGTAACGTTGTATGATTGTGTATCTTCATTTCCAGACTTCGTAGTCATATGAAGGGTCCATATTCCGTTATCATTCTGGGTCAATTGTTTTATCAGCACCCTGCATCTGATGACGTCATCTTCAGGTAGTAATTCATACTTGTCGCTAGATCCATCTATAGGTTTCAATACTACCAATTCATCTGCGGGTGTTTTCAAGAAGCACTTTTCAGATTCCTGGTCAAAATTTATTATACCCGCTGTAAAACTGCCTCCTTCTGGTTGTGTCACAATAGATGGCAATGTGCAATACACGGAACCTAAAACAGACATTTTAATTCAAATATTACTAAAACTATGAAACTGTATAGAAAAACTCCCAACTCTGCGTATGTAATTAAATAATTTTTAGTTTGACAGAAAAATTAAGGTAAGATTATGTACATACTTTAAACAATTTAAAATTAAACGTACATTCGTTTATAATTTATATAACAAATGGAATACAACCCAATCAGTAAGATAACTAGCCTACACTACAGATTATTATCCCTACTAATATTATAAATGCAAAAGCAACTCTGTCTGTCTTTTTGTCTGTTACGCTTTCACGCCTAAGGGAGCGTTCAAGTATCACGTAACGCAATTTTCGGAGATTTTTGACCCCCCCTTCCCCTCTCGTAACGCACAGTAACGTTTTCTGTAGCCCCCCCCCCTTCTCAAAACGTTACGTAACACTCAAGTGATCAATTTCATCCAAAGTCGTAAAACAATATGTAATATGTAGTTTGGTATAGTTTAATCTATTAAATGAAAAAAGATCATTGACACAAATCTCCCTTTTCTGAAGAAATTACAGTATGAACACTATGAACTCACGGATAAACACTAACGAATACTGAACACGGATTACGGAAGCAATATTAAAAGACAATGTTATCTAGGTATTCCCCGTAAAATATCAATTTAGAGGTTTGCAAACTTGGAATAACAAATAAAAATATCGACCAGACTAATACAATCTGGTCAACATAATGTAACGTATATGAAAAAATTTGCCAGTTTGGGGGTTTTTATTAATATTTTTTTTAGAAACAATGCTACGTAACGTTTTGTAAGAGACACCCCCTCCCGCCCCTGTAACGCATCGTAACGTTTTACGGGACCCCCCCTCCCCAAAATTGCGTTACGTAATACTTGAACGCTCCCTAAGCCACCGAACTAATTTTTATTAAATTTGGTACAGAAATAGAGTTGACCTTGAGAAAGAACATACGATAGTTTTTATCCCAGACTTTTGAAAGGTTCTCTTGGAAACGCGATATAACCGAACTCCACGCGGGTGAAGCTGCGGGCGGAGAGCTAGTGCTTACTAAATTTGCATCGTCACATAACGTTAAAAGTTCTTAACTCCAACCTTTACTCAATATCGTATATTCGAACAAACGGGAAAAGTTTGACATAATTAAAGGAAAATTTCCTATCTACAAAAGTAGTAGTGAAGTAATTTTTTAAGGGAATGTTTTTAGTCATTCAAAATTTGTGATCAAAGATTTTTTATATAAAATAATTTTACTTTTTAAAAGTAGTATCATTTATTGTATGAAAACTCTTAATTTTAACGAAATTGTACTTCAAATTTAAAATGCTTGTCAATCGTCATGTTATATGATATACGTATTGCTGAAACTATTCCAAGTCTTCAACAGAATTATCCGTCATTTTGTACATAATTTTAAAATCATAAAATGGTTTGCTCAAAGTAATAAAGACGTACTATATTTTATTGCTTTATATAAGTACATATATTATTTTACATATTGTTACAGAGCTGTCAGCTGTGTAATTTTGAATGAAATTGTACGAGTTAAGCCAAATAAATAATGACATTCAAATATTTATAGTACTAATCATTATAATATCATTAGAATTTCGTAACAGATAATTTTTATCTAGTCTACCTTTGTATAACACAATCAGATATACATATAATTACATTTAAAACGAAAAATATAAATAATCTGACGTTTTTCAAGTTAGAATAGAATTTATTAGTAGCTAAAGACTAATATGATAAAATTTAACAATTTGTATAATCTGTGAATGTTACTTGTCAATTGTCATATGTCATTAAACTGACAATTTTTTTTATTGAACCAACGTCGTCAAACGTTTTACAAATACAGCCCTAAGTAATCCACAATACGTCAGTAATAAGATATATTATAATACAATAAGACGGATAAACCGAAGAGAAACGCTTACTAAGTTTCGCATCGTCACACTATTTACGGAGTCAGTGGTGGCCTAGTGGTTAAAAGGCCCGCCTCTCTTGCACGAGAGCGCGGGTTAGATCCTGTAGTACCAATGTGATTTTTCCGAGTCATATGTACTTTCTAAGAGTATTTAGACATCACTGATTAATGCATTCCCAAAGAGGGTTGATGTCAGGCAGGCGGCCGGTCGTAAAAACAATTAGCCAAAACTATTCACAACATGTAAGGCAGACCCTGGCTACAGCTGGGAAATTGCCAGGTAGAAGAAGACACTATTGACGGAGCGTAAATAGTTTATCATTCATAAATCTTAACACACTTTAGTTAACGTAACTTATTGAGTTTAAACGTGAAACGAATCGTGTGTAGTCACGATCGAAACTTGGATTAAGGATACTGGTATTTTAGTCCTATAAAAAAATATTTATGATGATTCTTTTTTTTTAATTATTTTATTTATTCCATTATATTTTTTTTTACAATTAGAAGTTTTTTTTCATAAATAATTTTTCTTTAATAAATTAATTCTGTTATTGTAAAATAGTCATTGAAGATAGGGCATGCCTGATCATTATAATTTTTCTTTATACAGAATGTTTTTAATTTATTAATATTATAAAAGAAATAAAACGCTGAATACATCTCATACAATGAAATCTGCTATATATACATACCTATATATTAATAATATTCTTAATTCATGTATACTAATATATATGAGTCATAATTAATTCCTTTTGTATACTTTGCATAATTTATTTTATTGTTATTTAAAACACGATAAGTTTTATATTCATGTGTAACATATATAACTGAAGTAAAAATTCCTTATTACGTATTCAGTTTTAGAGATCGCAAAACAAACACAATCTTATTTTTCGTGACAATCGAAACATCCTATATCTCAAGAGCTAAATATTAAATAGCATTGAAAAAAACATTGCCACATCTTATCAGGATTGCGACGTAAAGAATTGTATAAATTATGTAAAAAATATATTTACTTAGTAGAAGAAATACGTAACTATTTACGATAGTACATAGTACATACCTATTAACAATTTACACATACAAATATAACCGTTTCTTAACTAACCACAAAGTATTTGAACATAGAAAATAATATAAATGTAGTATATTTATCCTAAGTTCAAAATTAACAAGTGGCACTAATTAACATACATTTATTAGTAGAGGAAAATTCCAAATATGTGAGAGTATTCCTATTTAGCGCTGCCTTATAAAATATTTTTTAATCCCTACTAATATTATAAATGCGAAAGTAACTCTGTCTGTCTGTCTGTCTGTCTGTCTGTCTGTCTGTCTGTTACGCTTTCACGCCTAAACCACTGAACAGATTTTAATGGAATTTGGTACAGACATAGAGTTGACCTTGAGAAAGAACATAGGATAGTTTTTATCCCAGACTTTTGAGAGGTTCTCTTGGAAACGCGATATAACCGAACTCCACGCGGGCGGAGCTGCGGGCGGAAAGCTAGTGTTATATAAAAGGATTTAAATTGAAAGAACATGCTTTGTTATGGCGTTAAGAACAAACAGACAAAAATTCCGAGTCACTTCTGTAAACATATTATGACTTCGTCTCCGAGTCACGTTATCAATTCAAAACACGTTATGGTAAATGTTATGGTATTGACGTGCTCAAGGGCAAAACATACACGCTAACCGCTTACAAATATTACTAACATATCCACGCTCCTCTTTAAAAACATATAAAAATATATCTCAAGTCCGAACTAAGACAAATCCGACCTTGCAAAAAAGAATAATTTATGCGTAATAATTAAAAATAATAGCAAAAACACACTAAAACATAACAACCAATCACGTTAGTCCAACACTTTGTCTAATAGTTAAAACGGTGACGGACAAAAATATAAAAGTATTGTGCAAAAGAAAACAAACCTGTGAACAAGATGGCGGCCACGACAGTGCTAAGCGACCTCATGTTGACGGCTCTGTGCCCGAACTGCGCTCACGCTTATGCTATACTCTATAGCTGTTTCTAAATGATATCAACCCTTATAACTTTGTAATTAATATAATCTTTATTCCGTTCTGAATTCTTTATCTAATCAATACGTGATATTTCGTTCAACACCTCTTCAGGATACGTCTTTAAGGTTAATGACTTCTACGACAAAAACAAACATTACTGGTTTTTACTTAATAGAGCACAATTATAATTAACAGATAATTACACCAATAGAATATAAATATTCGATTTGTGCAAAAAATCGATTTTATTACCTTTATTACTTGTTTCTTTAAACAAAAATACTTAATTGTCTTTGTAAGTCACTTAACACAATTCTTTTTAAATAAAACCAGCACTTCAAACCGCACCGTTATAAAGTCTATCTTATTCTAATGAAAATGTGAATATTTCCAGTATTTATCTTATTTCCATTGAATCTTGAGATATACTCGTCACGTGCTTCACAAACTTTCATGAATAATCATTTCTATATTTAGAAACAAAAAATATTTATATCAGATTAGGTGCTACGCTATTTCAGCTATATTTATCCTTATAAAATATTTTTCCTGACAATGTTGCCAAGTATTGAACTACTAAAATAAATTATGTTCTCATGTTCGACAAAACCCGATTAAATTACTTTATACATTTATTTAACATAATATTTTTAATATTGTGTATGCCTTTCAATTTAATTTGAAATTTTATATTAAAAATACCGTTTTTTTCTCTTTTACCGGAAAGTAATAAATTAACCGATTCAATGATAAATAACGATAATTTTCTAAACCGTGGTCCAAACGTTATCAATCACTTTTATTCTGATGTACGTATCTTCAAAATCATTTTATTCGATTCAGTATCTATAAATAAATGGCGTCTTACTTTTCATGTTTACTTTCAAATTACGTAACAGATTATAAAGAAAACAATGTATTCTAAAAGTAGCTCTTAAATTTGAAAACTCTGAAAATATTAAGCAATATACTGAGACATAAGTTCAGTAAGTGTTGGTTTTTTAGGTCTTGCTTAAAAACCCTGCATTAATTGGCGCGACTAAATTAGGTGGACCTCACAGGAAAACGATAGGATGACAATAATTTCAACAAGGACATTTATATTTAAACCTACATATTATTACTATACAACATAGATATAATAATATTTTTATTAAGTAAAGAAAATAAATATGTATTATCAATAAATTGACTTCTTATGACTAAGCATGACTATGTAATGTATTATCTTATTCCTAAAACATAGTATTAGGATTATATACAGTATGTTCAAACCTCAATATCCATTTTTATAAACAGGACATGTTCAATTTGTTCCTGTATAAAAACACACTGTTTATGTTTTAAATATATATAAATTACTTACTATTAAGAGAAGAGTCGTTATGAAAGTTTGATTACATTTATTGTCGTTTCTCGTTGGCCTTGCTATAGTTTTAATGTCCTGTCTAAACTGCTTTCTCAACACAATAACAATATCGTGTCTATATGTCCAAGGTTGTGTATTATAGGTTATACCTGTTTAAATATTTAATTATAAACATTATCGTAGCCTTGAAAAACTACACTGATGTCTGTTAATACACTTAGAAATTATATATAAAGAAAATAATATAATTAAATAAGTGTATACATCTTAAAAAGAAACCTCTTAGCTGTTGTTATACTTTTAAATATTTTTAACTTTATGTTAGAATAGAATTTAAAAACGTTTTTAATACTATCTAGATTCTAGATATTACTTATATCTTATTTCAAAGATGTTAAGTAAAACTGAAGCCATAAGTAGTGTGTGCACTATCTAAGTAAATCCCATTAACTTAGATCAACGACATTTCAATTGTAAACTGTTCCAATTCCTCTCAGTGCATATGCAAAGGATATGTTATATTATTAATTAAATTATTATTATTAATATAAATATTCCCAAAGAGGGTTGATGTCAGGCAGGCGGCCAGTCATAAAAACAATTAGCCAAAACTATTCACAACATGTAAGGCAGACCCTGGCTAAAGCTGGGAAATTACCAGAAAGAAGAAGAAGCTATTATATTATTAAAGTTTTTTTCCTTGCAACTTATGGCCACCCCATTTTATTCCAGACGAGTTATCGTTACACGCAGCATCCAACCGAGTAGAAAACTATTTGCTCTCGGGTCCACGTGTGTACACGCTTCATCATCACTTTGGATAATTAGGACAAGATTATACCGAAAACTTTGGTCCTTCCAACCTTTTTTTTTCTTATTCATACATATTAAGTAAATTGTGATATTTCGCATCCACGGAATATCATTTATTATTTGTTATATCATAAAGAAGCAGCTGTTTAAACGAATATTTAATATATTTAAAATTCATATCGTAAATGGTTTTAATACTTTAAAAATAGAGCGGTAAACTTACTCCTAGTCACGTACTTATGTAAAAAAATGGGTCAAAATCTTCCGCGGAAATTACTTTCTTCACTTCACCTAGCCATTAGTTTTATGAAGTAATATACAAACATCGTGCATATTAAAAATGTTGTCTATAATTTTTATTGCTATCTATGTTACAGTAATATTAATTTACAGTTTCAAAACGCAAAACTAGCAAACAATTTATGTCTATGAAACTTTTTAAATTATTATAGCAATGGTTTTTAGACGTTTATCTTTATAACTTAACGGATACTCTCAATTTCTTTCAAGGACATTTCATAATAAATCGAGATTTTTCCATCAATGTATCGTTAATGAATTATTAGTTTGTACATAAAACAATGCATTTTTATAACAAAAATCAAATCAACATTGAAGTATTAAGTCGCGATGTCCTTTCGCCTTTTCTCTCTACTTAAAAGAAATGTGTAAATGGCCGTGGCATACACAATTTGTATGTAGAGCGAAACTTCAATGGCAGATGCAAGCGATTATCGCCTGTATTAACAAGTAATAAGAATGTTAAATCTGAGCAGGATGTGACTTCTTTACGATCTTTCTACAACTCAAAGGGCAAGCCGACCGGCAAAGCGACTCCATGCTTGATTCACGTCATCAGTCAGAAACAAGAACGCGTACGGGACAGTCGCATTGACAAAACAAGGATAAAGTTTAATTTATTTTTAATTCATTTTAAATTACTGTGATATTTGTGACATCAACAACATATATTTGTGTGCTATATAGAAAGGATATCTTTTACAAGTGAGTATATTTTTCTTGTGACGCTAAAGTTTTTTGGTAGCCAAATATTGTTGTATTTAATTAGTTTATTGAATGAAAGCAACTGATATTCCGTTAGATGTATCACGCGAACTCGTTTGGCTACACCTTAGTTTATTACATTCAATCCAGGAATTATAATTTATGAATATTGTATCTTATTAATAATAATTTTAATTGTATCGTGACTAACCTGCGGTTTGTGTGTGGTAAATATTTATTGCTTGTATGTATTCAGTTATCACTTCCAAGTTCCAATAGCGTCCACAATGAGACTAAGATAAGTCAAAGCTAACGACTGTTTGGACTTTATTTATCGCGTTAAGAATTTTAAACAAAAGTTTTTCTTATAATATTCTCAATTTCTAAAGTTTGTTTATAGTTGTCGAACATTATCATTATATTTAATTTGAATACGAGAATTAGAAAGCTGTGGCTAGATTTTATTATAAATAGTGTGTATATTATGATAATATCTAAACGGGTTTAGTTTATAACGCTGACATATATTTCGTATCACACTTATTATATATTCATGTTTGTAATTAACTTGTGAATGAGCAATATAGTGTTACAGGTGATCTCTCGTCTGCTAATAGACGACTCATGTGACGGGCGTCAAATAGAACCGAATCATAACAAAGCAAATTGAGCATAGAAAATATACTTTTTTTATAAATCTGGTCTAAGATCAAGTTGCGGCAGTTTTAAAACTCTGTTTTTAATCTGCGATCATTTTAATAATTCCGCTTTTACTAACATTTTAATACGTTCTTAATTATAGTTCTCCATTTGTCTTTTTGAAGTGACATTTATGTACGTCTAGTAATTTTTCGCTTTCAAATCGAAAATATTAGAACGCGGCTGTATTTATTCGTCTTAGAATATAAAAAATGTTATATATTATTGCGTGACAATACAGTATTATTATATCTTTTCGTCATGAGCGCCCCCAGTGCGTTGACCGTTGTTATACTTGAATCTATTTCCATGTGTGAATCACTTGCTTACTTAGCAATGTGCTAGAGCCATATTGATGTCTACAATTATTATGATAATTTGCATGTATACAAAACAGTTTTGTAATGTTAATAACAATAAACTATATAATTTAGTTTCGCATAAGTAAAATAATATGTTTTTATATACAATATTTTTATCATATACTAGTATAAAATTGGATAATAAAATACACTTTCGTGCAAACTCCGCTTGTATTCCAAATTCAAAAATAATATTTTTTAAATCTGTGCTATTCTTACGTAAGATTCAATACTTTCAAATTATCAACAATAACAAAAAACCTTTGTGTTCACGCGTTATTGATTAAACAAATTTTACATTCAAAATCAATGAAACCAACCAAGGAATAAACAGCATTTAATTCCATATAAGTATAGTATCGGAAACGTTGATTCATTTTATATGGTCAGATGCGGCGGAACGTTTTCTCAGCAGATGTATGGCCTTAAGAATAAGGCCGTAATATAACGACATTTCTCTATTCTTACAATGGCCACTGTCTTAACAATGGCTTTTGAACCGTATTTATTGTATAGGTGGCACTTCACTTGGCATTTATTTGTTGTGTTCGGCCAAATACCATGTGTGGTGTATTTATTCGTCTTCATTTGACATATTTGCACAAATAAGACACATACACAAACAAGCGAAAGCTCGTAAATACGTGTTATTGGCATGCCAAGTGTGGATGTCCTGTTTGCGCTGTTTGGACTACGTACAAATATTTCGACTATGCTAAAGCAAATTGCACCTTAAAATTATATTTGCTTTCTAAGCGATTAGAGAATTAACTGTCAATAACGTAATATGATATGTTGTTAAAATATTCAATCGATTGTACAAAATACGTAAATATGTTTCAAGATATTTTTTTAAGTAATATAATTGAATATAATAGTTATTCTTTTAATCTTATTTGTATAGTGTTTCCAGTATATAAATAGAAATAACTTGCCGTTTATGTTTGGTAGGTATAGAGCAAAAAGTTTCGTGTTTTAGAAGTCCGTCTTGTAACCAGTTTACTTTAGATGGTATGTACTTGTTTAAAACATTCTTTGAATTATTTTTTACAGTAACGTGATTAATCATTTGATGATTTAAATAGTTTAATTTATTAATTTCCATATAAATGTTGACGGTTTGTTGTAATATAATTTCGATGAAAAAAATTACTGAAAATGAAGATTTTATATAGGAATGAATATCAAAGTACTATTTACGTAATAATTAACTTATTTATTTACTAGGTTATTTAATAATAATTACTTAAAGTTCTTATAGACGAATGAATCTGATAGATAAAAAGTTTCGTTGCCAATAAATGTTATAGATGTAAGATCCTGTTAGGGTGTTTTGCGACCCCAAAGGGGGATGACGTCACTATGGGGTACTCACTACTATTTGAGGGTGAAATAGAATGAAATTTGCAATAATGCGTTTGAGTTTTATGACGTCATAATGCAAAGCCGACTTGTAAGAAGCCATATATAATTCTGAAGACTTACTAGGGAATTCTTTGATATTTTAAACTAAGTTTAACTTTTAATTACTCGTTAAGAACAAGATATAATTCTAGGATAATCGGTTAGATATAAATGTACTAACAAGTAACATTCTTCTACCAAAGACTAATAGTCGCTTTCAGTCGAAAACCCGTTCTTAGTTAGGTATAAGGAGCAAAATCATCATTTTATAGCATTTCTTGTGTCTTTTTTGTTCTGTGTACAATAATTACTATTACTTATCTTATTTTGTCTACTTATAGTATAGTTTTAAGATAAAATTTAGGTATACTTATCATGATACTAGTAGTATCTAGATGAATTATAGTAATTATAAAGTTAGCTTTACATAATTATCGAATTATAGACGATTATATTTAATGAGGAAATGACGAAAAAACGAGAAGCATAAATTGAATCAATTGACCTATGATGGGAACGAAATGTTACTTTAAACAAAGGATTTTATTGTATTATTATTTTATTTGTGATAAGGCTTCATTCGCACTGGAATCATTTAATATTTTGCTTAGGCTTCATTCGAACTGGGGTCGCGGAATATTTTGCCAATGTCAGTTTTTATGTTGGACGAATTATAATATTGAGTACTGTGTGGAGGAATTTGTTGAACGAAATAAGGCGTTTTCTATATATTAAATCTATTGTTATGCAATTATGTCAAGTAATTATAATGTTCTACATAAAAAGATTAGTATGACGTATTCAAAGACTTATAAATATACGTCCATTTTTCCTTATCAATACTTTTTCTTATACATTTTTAATATAAAAGTTAGTTTTGTATTAGCTCGCATACTTTCCGCCATAGTCGTTCTCGTCTCGGTTGCCATGACAACGTATAAGTTATTTCGGTAAGCAGTTCTTTGATCTCTAAAGGAATTCCATGTTGGCCATTTCATACTTACCGGACATTATTGAGAAGTACAAAGTATTTAAGACATTATTTAATATGTATTTAAAGTCTTTATTTGAATTACTTCTGTACGCTTACTACTTGTTTTAACTGGTATACTGTAAGTGGAGAGTTTTTTTGTTCACACGTTTTTTATTTACGTATTTTTTAATGAAAAAACGAGAAACTATGTAGTATGATGTCACTTGAGTTAATTTTCAGAAGTAAAATTATTCAAGCCTCTGAATACATTGAAATGTGAAAATTTTAATTGTTTATAATATACGTTTTATGCCAATTAGAAATATAATAGTTGTTTGAATAAGGACACGACGGCTGAATCAGTAAAACGTTCTGTCTCGATATCCGGATACAACGGAAACAGCAGGTTCGAATCCCGTTCATGCATGAACATATTTAATATTTATGTGATATTGAAATCATAAAAATTAATATCAACACTTAAAACTAATATATATTTAAATATATAAATTGTTTTGTTTATAAAGGAAAAATATATACATAATCTTTTTATTACTACATAATATACTTTTTCATATAATAATTAATCCGATTTATAGATTAACCTTAGAAATATAACAGAGCTGTGAATAGATTAAAATTAAAAATCATTTCAAGCATAATTTTCCAGTAGTAAAATGCATTTGTTTTAATATATGTACAGTATTTATAAATATAATCGTAAGTGATAATCATCACACAAAAATAGTAGATTTATTTTTAACCGGTAAGTCACATCCCTAGACTTAACATTGGAATAGTGACGTGCGTTATCACTCTGACGCTAATGAGTGAGTCAGTTTGAGGTTACGAGTGAGCGACTGTCTAGAAATATGTCCGGATGAAGGATAAATATAGGGACGGCATTATTAACAGTGAAATGAGTTTGTTGGCTCATATAAAATATATAAATTATAATATCGCATTTATTACAAGGAAATTTTGTTAATATTAATGTTTTTTTAAATATATTATGTTATATGTTAATATATGTATTTTACGTAATGAATGAAAACAAACTCATTATTTATTTATTCATTTGATATGTAACATTATTTTTTTATAATCTATATTAATTAAATATCGAAAAAATCGAAAGTTATCATCTGTATTTCTTTCCAATTTAGTTCTATGAAGGCTTTGGAAAAGTAGGCAGAGTTGTTAGTAATATATTACTTTGTAGCATAGAGAAGAAACCGCTATAAATGCTTAGTTATCTTGGTAGAATGTTTCATATACATAATTACTTATTAATCATTATAATCCCACACGAAACTGAACAATGAGGCTATTCTATGAAACACAATTCGTTAGACAATTCACAAGACAAGGTTCACTTTCGTGAGCCTGGGAGACGAGGGTAGCGACAATGGCAACATTGTTCAGTATATGCTTCTGGCGTAAAAAATATAGCTGTCAAAGTGTATTTGACGTAAATAAAAAAGAAAATATTACTGGCACAAAATAAAGTCAAATTGACGTAAAAAAAAAAGAAAATATTACTGGCACAAAATAAAGTCAAATTGACGTAAAAAAAAATATTACTGGCACAAAATAAAGTCAAATTGACGTAAAAAAAAGAAAATGATTGCTGACGTAAATAAATACTGTCACAATGACATTTTGTGTCACATGTCATAAAGAGGTTTCATTGTTGACAAACTCCTTGGTGTTTTCTCCACTCAGCTATCAAGATTCAACGACTCCAGTGTAAATGAAACCTTAAATTAACGAAAGAAGTTTCATTTTTATTAATATAATTTTTTTTAAGTTGTTTCATTCCCGGCTTCAAAAACTTAGCTATATTAAATTTCATAGTAGGAAAAAAATCATATTGAAACAAAAACATTACATATTTGCGTTTTACTGTTACATCATAATTGCTAATAAATTGGTTATTATATAAAATCCACGTATATAATTGATATTGCATATAAATATATCGAAGTATTAAAAATATTATTGAATAATTAAAATTTCACATTAAAACTTTAATTTATTCAGACACGAGTTGTATGAATTTAAATAAATTCGGAATATATATGATGGTTTAATTAAAAACTGGCGTTACATCCGTTGGCTTGTAGAGGGGAATTAGTAGAAAGAGAATGTGTTTTCGGAATAAAGGCGGCTAATATTGAGGATAAAATGGTAAGCTATATGTTAAAGTAGTGAAATAATAATACATTTTCATAAAGTAATACATTTGTGTATATATAAATCCCAAAGAGGGTTGATGTCAGGCAGGAGGCCGCTCATAAAACAATTAGCTAAAACTATTCACAACATGTAAGGCAGGCCCTGGCTAAAGCTGGGAAATTGCCAGGTAGAAGAAGATATATAGGTACTATATGGTTTGATCGTAACCTTTAATGCTAATTTCTTAAAGTGCGTGTGAATGATCTATAACAATGTCGTATTTATTGATTCGTTTCCATTCTTATCACAAAAATTACTGTTAATTATGAATATTAATACATAATTCGACCCATCCAATAAATAATAGAAAAATCTTTATATTACATAATCTGTATCAAAATTATATAATATATATTATCTGTGAAACTAAGTCTGGTAGAATTCGCTAGTCTGGCCAATTTTGCTTATTCTCTTTTTGTTCTGTAGCATACAATAAAGTCAAATGTTGTATATATTGTATATAACGTTGTCTGAACGTCCTGCCAGTAGTTTTAATTGGATGGCTTCCAAGACGTCTCTTCAAGGATACAGCCTCCTTGAAGAGTGTTCTGTCTATGAAAAACTTTTCTTTTAACATCACAACATATAATTGGATATAATTACTAAACATATATTTATATATACTTCATTATAATAAATAAATGAATAAAAAATATTTATATAAATATAGCAAATTTTATGTTTTATAAAAATATATTAATCCTTTATCTTTGAAAAATTCAATATTATAACTGGTTATAAAAAAAAATGACACTGAAAATATTTTTTTCCCTATAATTCAATGTCAATTTAAACATGGCAACGGTAAATTCCTAGAACAGATATGTAAGGGTCATTGTTTAGGATGAGTATCGCAACGTGTTATTTCAAACTAAATACATACATACAAATGATACTTTTACATATACATATATGTGTAGTATAATCTTCTATATATATAAAAATGGATTGCTGTTCCTTAGTCTCGCTAAAACTCTAGAACGGCTGAACCGATTTGGCTATTTTTAGTTTTGAAATACTTTTGGAAGTCCAGGGAAGGTTTAAAAGGTGAGAAAAATGGGAATAATTGCCGTAAAATCCTAAAAACAGCCCTTTTCTATTTCCCATACCAACGTTTTTTTTTGACATTAGATTTGACAACTAACTAATATGTCAATCATTCTGTTTGATTGAAACAGGAAACACCTGATTATTTATGGCCTCTTAGACGGAATAGAGTTCGCCTGGTCAGCTATACCTACATATATTACTCTTGACCAAACTAACGCGGACGAAGTCGCGGGCAAAAACTAGTCTATCAATATTTATTAATGAATACAGAAATACTAAAAAAAATTTAATGGCTAATATTTTCGGATATATACATTTAAAATTAAAATATATTTTAGGTAACTACGTGATTTTATTTTATAATATTATTATATCGGAATGTCGTAAAAATATAATAATAATACTGTCAGGTATAGTTTAATTTTAACTATTTCTTATTATTAAGCGAACGAATATTATTAATTATATTGATTTTGAAGCTAAAACAATAAATACTCTTTAAAGCAAATGTAATCCGAAGTAAATGATGTTACATACATACAATTTCTATGAGAATTAATTGCATGTGGCTTTTTAATAGCTACTTCGATGTACGCCAATAAAGAAGTCCCTACTTTAGTTAAGTTTAGTTTCTAAAATGAATACTTTGTTGCAAAATTACTAGTACAGTAGTACTAGGTCTAGTAGTTAAGTTACAAGTCCTGATAAAAATATAACTAAGTAGTATTCTATAAAAAAAATATAAAAATTAAATGAACGTCTTTATTCCATTCAACAAAACTAATAATATTATAATTCGTTCAACAAATAAAAACGTTAAAATAATGACATAATATTCCATTATTTTAGTGCGAATGAAGCCGTAGCATTAAAAAAATGGGTTTAAATACCTATAAATATAACATATTTTGTAAAATTTTCTTCATTCAAGAAGAAATACGAAAGTTATTAAAACAAAAAATATTTATAAGAGATTTCTTATTATTATAAAAACCATTAAAATTCTAAGAGAAATGTTATAATAATAACAAATGATATAGGTCCTACATATCCTACTTTTCTCTTATACATAATTAATTTTATACTCAAGCCTAAAAACACACATAACTTTATAATATGACTAGCTTTCCGCCCGCAGCTTCTCCCGCGTGTAGTTCGGTTATATCGCGTTTAAAGAAACTTCCATACAAATGTGTTTTCGATAGTTATCACTAACAAAAATAAAAGCAGAGACAAATCTTTAATTTTTATTTTGTATAATCTATAATCTATATAACGGATATAATCTGAATTAATATTAAACTATCAAGAAATACATTTATTTTACTTTTCAATAATAATAATATTTTTTAAAAGTTCTCAATACTAAATCATTATTTTTTTATTGGACTTCTTAAAAACAATGTTTGAAATAAAGGAGTTTAGTTAATAAATAGGTTTTATACACTGAACTTTATTATCAATTATTTGAAATATGATTTTTCTGTGTTGAAGTAATAATCGTATGAAAGAACTAGTGCTATTTGGATGCTCATTTCATTAAATTGTTTCCATATTCTATAGAAGTTGTTGAATCTTTAGTGATGCGGGTAACTTTGACAACTATCCTTGTACATAATTTCACGGCCTCCAATAATAAAAAATAAGCTTATTCAGTAATAATTACTCATTACAAACAAAGATTTTATTAATTTATTTTAACTTAATAATTAAATATCATTCTATATATCCTCGTGTGTTACGCGATGTTATTTAATTTCTTTCGGTTTCTTAATTGAAGTTATATAATTTAAACTAGTTTGCCGCCCGCAGCTTTGCCCGCGTGGAGTTCGGTTATATCGCGTTTTCAAGAAAAGTTTTCAAAAGTCTAGGTTAAAAACTATCCTATGTTCTTTCTCAAGGTCAACTCTATCTCTGTACCAAATTTCATTAAAATCAGTTCAGCGGTTTAGGTGTGAAAGCGTAACAGACAGACAGACAGAGTTACTTTCGCATTTATAATATTAGTGGGCATATTAACAGATTAATTTTAATATATTCTTAACAGCATTTTAATTAATATCTATCAATTAATTCAAATTCATGATAAATAAAATGTATATTCGTATATTCCTTTCGAGTGAACAAAATGGCGTGCGTGTGACGTCACACGTCGTATCTATAGGGTGAAACACCTGAGCGTTGAGTCACTCGGGTGTCGTCGGCTGTGCTCGGGTGTGTTCGGCTCGCCTTGATTGACGTCCCCTACGTGTATTTTGAATTCTGATTATCTTGAGTGAATTTTCTCTGATTCATATTCCTTTGTACGAAGTTTTAAGACTTTCATTTGTTTTATCAAGTTTTTACTAAAAATAACTAGTTGCTAAGTGTATTTTTAAGTATTTCGCACTTTTTCTATAGGTCTAATAATAGTTTGATTAAAGGCTTAGCAGTAAAAGATCTTTTTGTTGCTACTTTATATTTAACGAAAAATACGTAAATGTAAATTGTTGTCTATGAGATTGTAATAAAATGTTTTAAAATTAAACAGATTTCTATTAATATCCGTGTTAAAAATACCTAGAATGCAAAACAGTACTGGTATCCTCAATTCTCATACGTTAGTTATTTCTTTGTGACGTATGTCTGAATGAAGTCGGGATTTATAAAAATATATTAAAAAGTACAAACACAACAGAGACTTGTCCGAGCGTGTTTGATACGGAAGATTTATAAATAGGATAATAGGTTGTTATTATTTTGGTCAAATTTAATCTATATGATATATGTATATAAATATCAAAATGTATTACTTGGAAGAAATAAAATAATTAATGTATAATAATTTCTAGATTCTTCTCGAAGATTATCGTAAACGTGGAATACACTATTTGAACCCTTTCAAAAAAATAAAAATATTTAGTGTCATATTTTTATACAATTGAAATATTTATAAGCATATCTATCGGTAATATGTTTTTTATAATCAGTATAATTTAATGATCCCAATGATTTTAATTGAAGAAATAATCTTCAAGTATATTATCACGGCATTATGCCAGGGCTTGTAGGTTGCGTCCTATTTAATCCGCCATTTTGTATCTGTTTTTAAAACACATTGTGTAACAGATACGTTCCCGTTCCATAAATTCTAATCAGCCGATGTATGTACAAACAGTTTATAAATTGCAAGCAACTATATATAGATAAAAAAAGATTAAACAATTTATTTAGTCTACTAGCTTTTGATTGGTTGGAATTTAATATGTTTATTGTAATATAGTTTAACATTTTATTTTTCTTTAATTAATTTTTTTTATATTGGCATTCAACATTAAACATTAGATATAAAAAAAGTTGACATGACGTTTTCATTTTGACAGATGTCAAATAGGCCATAGATAATTTTTTTTTTATTATAAAAAAGTGTGTTGTTTAAGTCTTTTTTAAAACGTATCCGTCTTACAATGTAGAAATCAGAGCGAAAGCATTAAACTCAGAATCAACGCGGGAGATAATTTTATAAATAAACTGCAGTCCCTTGTACCCACTGGAGCTGCAATAATACAGAACGACGTATTTACTTTGAACAAAACATATATTCTACCAACTTATATGATAATATATTTAGCATTCTAACAAAATCATTAAAAATAACAAATAAAACCTTAATTAGAACAAACTAATTATTATCTTAACAAAATATTCCTTAAATAAGTTAAATTCGATTTACAAAAATACAAGTTAAATCGTGTTTACAAAATACTTTCCGCAAAAGAGAACAAACCAAGCGTCATCGTTTTAATATCACTTCGGATGCGATCGGGAATATAAAGGTTTGGTTCAAATTAAAAATGTCTTTCTTAAGTATATGTATATATAATTTAAATAAATGCTTCATCTACTTCACAACAAAAATTTATTTACATCAAAAAACAGACATCGCGAAATAGAAATCAGTTTAGGCGAATGTTTCGTAAGTATTGAAATTACCAAATTATAATTCAACGTAACGTTTGAAGCACGTGAATGAGATTATACGAATAAATAACTAAAAAATTCAACAATGAAAATGGATTAACGTAAAAATTTATAACATCGTGTGTTTTGCAAAACATCGCCATTAAAATTGCTGATCGGGTAAACAATATGTCGACTTAATTTTTCATTGTTGCAACATACATGCTTGTGTATGAAAAAAAAATACTATAAACATATATATATTAAACCTTTTATAATTAATAATGTTGTATATATATTTATTGTAAACAAAACGATATATGAGAAAAAATTAAAAACTTTTACGACCGCCATCTTGATGATGACAACTTAAATATATTAACTATTGGACAGTATTTAACACTTATTTTTATTAAAATCTTTTTAATATATAATGTTATTTACTGTTCTAACAATGAAAATTGCTTTAAAATTTGATATATTTTTAAGTTTTTTTTGATTCATTTACGTAACTAATATTAGATAGAAACTTAAAAAGAATATATATGTACATTAATTAATTTAAATATATTATCTACTATCTGATTGATTACTTTTTTTAATCAAATTGTAAAGCATTTAAGACTTAATTTACGTAAATGCATTGTTTTGTAAATTGCAACGTCCTTGCTAATTTCCAATCAGTACATTATCTAAATAAAATGATAATTTCTTTCGTAACTTTCTATACAGGGTTATCGAAAGTGCTATAAACATTAAATAACAAAAATTATTGGATCGTAGAGAATATGAAGGGCTGTTACACAACTAGATCGAGTCACTTAAATTATAGAAGAATTTAACACGAATCTATAAGAATTTAAAATAAAAATTATTATTCAAAATATCGTAATTATGTAACACGGAGATTCAAATTTGATCGCTGTTAGAATTTTAAGTATTAAAAAAACTTTCTCTTCAACGAATATATCATGATAAAAAAATCGAAACAAAATTTGTTTTATTATCTGTGGTATAAAAAAACTATAAATACTGGCAACATTGGTTAGCCGTCTTATTAGATTCGCGTGATGCTATCAATTAGAGGTCGGCCATAATTATTGTTATTTACTGTCACGGCCCTCGTTTAAAACCAGATGCTTTGTAATTAAAAAAGCATTATTAAACCGCTTCATACTTCAATATGATCAGTTACAAAAGAGTATTTAATATAGCTAGGCTGTATGTTTTGGACCTTGTGTTTTTAAAAATAATCTATATATATATATATATATATATATAGATTAGATAGATTAAATCTTCATTTACATCATTCATTTCTGACATATCTCCGTCTTCAGCCAGACATTATTTTCATGATAAGGATCAAGACACAGATTATTTTTCTTTATTTTATCTGTGATTTTTTTATATCACGGCTGCATATATTATGGTCGATGATATATTTCTTTCTAATGTTCTGAACTATTTGAAAATATACTCCAAGTTTATATGTACATAAGTTTTTAATATATTTATTACAAATTAATAAGCTTTTATTAAAAATACCATAATTGAGTCATAGCACTTAATAGGAGCGCTAGTTCTAATAAAGAAAATAATTTTAAACTTCATTCGTTTTATTTTTTTTTATTATACAATAAATTAAAAATAGAACATTAATACTGGTCATCTTAAAATATAAACATTAAAAAATAATGCTGGCCGTCTACAAAAAATTCTTCTTTGTCACCAAAAAAAAAAACAAAACAATAGATCTCTCAAATCTAACACATCTCAACTTATCAACAAATTCTACTTTAATTATAAGACCATATGACATTACTATACCTCTGTACACATATTTTCTTTGAGTGCCCGCGTCCAATTTATGTTTGACATTACTTTAGCCCGTGACTTTCCCTGGCAATTTCACTTTCATGACTGATGATTGTTTTACAAACGTGTTTCATATAGGCCTAAGTTGACAAAATATATTGACGATTATAATAATTTTATTTAGGAACTAACTTCGTCATTGTATCCTTATGATTTTCTTTGTTTAGTCTACATATATATTTTTTTTACTACTAAACTATACGTTTAAAACTTGTACTAGTAACATATGGTACTCATGTAGTGTCGTGTGCAGAATGTACAACAAAATTAAGGTAATTTCAGCGTTAAAAATCTCCATTTAATTCTGTATTTAGACTTTAGGTAACATAAACTAAGTGCTTGGCGTCTTTCCAACATTTTATAAGATCTCTGTCTCATGACGAGCAAAGCAAGACGAGTATTTTGTCTTTTTAAAACTTTGAATAAAGTAATATGCATTATACCTTTACAACAAGATGTAATAGGCGCTGAATACTATAATTTCGATGTTTATATGCTTTCAAAATGATGAAAGTGTAAGTATTTAAGTAGATAAATAACTACACGTGTAACACGTATTAAGGATACTTACAGTACATAAGTAATCTGATTGCTACTGTAATTATTGGTATGTATAAAACTGTAAATAAATAATGAAAAACATATAAATATTCTTAAAAATCTAAATATATTTTTCATCAAAATTCGGAAACATTTCAATGAAGGCTATCTTGTCTTTTATGGCCTTTCAACGTGAAAAGGCTCTATGATAATGTTGACACAGTAAGTAGTACGCCGGCCTAGAAAATATCAAAGCGGAATTTCTGGTCTAAAAATAATATACTTGTATGTATGACTTATTCCATATTCTCAGAATATATATTTTTATAATTCTTTGATTTCTCGTGAATCCCTACTAATATTATAAATGCGAAAGTAACTCTGTCTGTCTGTTACGCTTTCACGCCTAAACCACTGAAATGATTTCAAAGAAATTTGGTACAGACAGAGTTGACCTTGAGAAAGAACATAGGATAGTTTTTATCCCAGACTTTTGAAAGGTTCTCTTTTAAACGCGATATAATTGAACTCCACGCGACGCTGCGGGCGAAAAGCTAGTTATATAAAATCATTTGTATATTTGTTTATTGTAAATTAGACTTTATATAGATATATTTAGGTGTTATAGTACGTGTGATGCTGCATGTAGCATCTAGTTTCTTAACATCCGGTGATCATCTCGATTGTATTATCAATGTGACGGGTCGATAAGATTGTTGTTCAAGGCGCGATGTTGATTGTGACTTATAAGGTTCTTAAGTAATGTCTATTGAATGACGAAATATATAAAACGCTACTAACTAGAAAAAGAATATCTATTACACTGCCCAACACATATTTTTTTTCCTTTATTTTTTTCACTGTTATTAGTTATTTCTATGTCCCTGAATATGAAAAAAATACTAAAAAAATTCTAACAGCTTTAGTTTTTGAAATATATATTTTTTATTATTTTGACCAAAAATTCAGAAAATTAATACAAAATGTTTTATAAAATACAATGAAATGATCTTTTATAGGAATTTCTTGACTGAACGACTTCAGATAGATTTCGTTGCTAACTCCAGCAGTAGTTTGCCATCATATGTGAGTCCCACCGCCCCTGATAACGCTCTTCCAATGTCCTGGACCCTGGAGGAATCTTTCACCCTGCTCTTTACAGTAATCATCCAGATTTTTTGGAAATCGGTCTAAATGCGAGCGCAGGAAGTGGATTTTATGCTAATGTTGCACCCTAGTTGTTTTAAATTCGATAGCATGGCCTCAACAAGCTCCACGTAGTCGTCAGATTCATTTTTGCCTAAGAAATTACTAATAACCAAAAAAAATGAATTCTAAGGTTTCGATTCCACTTTAGTCATTGATTTGACAAAATCAGAATCTTTCACGAGTTGCGTGATCTGTTCTTGAGGTTCTTGGCTAGATTTGTAGACTGAATAAGAATCTTCACTTGATGAATTTCGTTCGGGTTCACAGGGATTCGGGTCATCAGAAGATTTATATTTACCAAGTTGTACCTCTCATGATTTTAATTGGGGTCGTTGGGTAGAAGACAAGTTAGGATGTGGCCACTTATTTCGATTGCCAGGATTAATTTCTTTTACTTTCATAACGCAAAAGTATCAGTCGTCATGATCGTGTTAAGGTTCTCGCACCTGACCACCTGTGTTTCGAATATTACTGCATCTCTGTTTCTATTGGACCACAATAGTAGCCATACAACACATTTTTCACATACAACATGAGGAAGCCACGGCTTGTTCTGATTAAACAATTTTATTTTAAAGTATTGTTGATACACATTTTTCACAAGTTCGACATAGGTTTTCGATACTTTGCAAATACATATTCACTAGAAATATAACAAAAAGAGTCGGGATTAAGCACACAACATCTTCTTGACGAAACCATGTCGAAAACAGCAACAAAATATGTTGCAGTGTCGAATATAAAATGCATATGTAGATAAGTAGTAAATGAGGGTAGTTAGCTGTAACTCAAAAACAAAAGCTGTTAGAGGAAAACTGTTTCGAAATTTAAAAAATATACGTCAATTTAAGATAGAAACAAGAAAAACATTAAAGGAAACAAACAACTTTTATTTTTTTGTTGACCAGTGTTATCCATGTTTTGTCCTACAGATGTATTTTAAGTGAAATTTAGGCCTTTTCTTGTCATCCTGTTAAAATAATTTTAAGTACTTGTAATTATATCAATGGAAACTAGTCGAAACTAACTTACTGATTAGGATTGCTGTAAAGTAACCGAATTGTAAGTAATAAAGTTATTTTCATTTGATTCTTTAATAATAAAAAAATTCAATCTAAATTAAAGTATTCCACTAAGAATTCTCATTAATTCGTATAATTTTAAACTCGAAAAGAATGAGGCTAACTTACCATACTCGTTTTGCAGTTTGTAAACTAATTATTTCCTATATTAAAGTATGGAGACAACAGTTTTCTATTGTAATATTTAAATTTGTCACGAAACAACAGGATTTGATACATAAATTAAGTATACAATAATATATTATAAGTTACTAGATTTAAAATCAACCGTTTTATAAATTTATCTGTACGGAAACATGAAATTATTATTCCATTTTCGCCTTTTATACTTACTTTCTTTAACTGAGAATTAAGTGAATAAATTTTTTGTAAGAACTTTTTTTAAAATAAAATACTTAGTAATATTTTAAATACGAAAATATTTGAATGTGGACGTTCATCAAATTTACAATTTTTATTTGTTATATATATTATAATGAATAAATTTGGACTAGGAAGAAATATTGTAGAAACAATATCTTAATGAAAACTTGAAATATAATGTTATTTAATATTTATATTACTTAGATAATTAATATTTATTGACTCACTATAATATTAAAATTATTTATACAACTACACACTAAACTGTATTTATTATCGTTTGTATTATAAACATTCAATTATCATTAGCTAAATTATATTTGTTCAAGATTCCATATCTATTCCAGGAATATGGTATGATTATTTATTTTCCATTTTTCCAGTATTTATCTCCGAGCCATGCGACCATCACTGTCACTTCATGCGAGAACATCATCGTGAAAACATCACTAGAGTTATCTAATATATAGATATAAACATAAGTGGAATAAATAGTATAGTATAGAAGTTGTGTTATAGTGTTAGTGTGTGGTGGACTGTATAGACTATGGCGACGACCGGCAGTGAAATGTGGCTACAGTGGTTCGCTTGTTGCTACCAGCCGGCTGCGCAGGCGCAGCGCACGCGACGACGAATAGACAGGTCCATGATCGGAGAACCGACGAACTTTCAACATACAGGACATATAGGTAAATAAAATTATATATTATAATACATTCTTATAGTATTTTATAAATATAAGTCTTGTTCTGATGCGATTTGTTTCATAATACATCCATCAACTGAGATGACAATGGTATAAAATGTATACAAAATAATGTGACCATGTTTTGGCTGCATAATGAAACGCTCGGGAATTGATCTTCGGGAGAAAATTAATTAAATATTTATATGATATTATAAAACCGTTACAAAATATAGTAACAATAAAAACAATACTATTAATTTATAAATTTCAAATAATATAATCTTCTTATAAAAATACTTATGTAACATTTTTTTAGATCTAAAAATACTAAAAACGTTTGGATTTTGTAAACATTACAGACTACATAAAAATATTATATTCGTATTTCGTTCATACAAATATACCAATAATTGAAGTCGATTATCAACATAGTAAACATTGAAGTATAGTATCGTACTTACTGAAGCTGTAATGTAATTTTTTTTATCATCAAGTGCCACTTCAAACGTTCAACGTCTTCTTTAAGTGATGGCTCGATAAGCCTGTCAAATCTTCTAGAAACATAATCCGTATATTGACAACAGACGCCATTATTTGAAACGAAACAGAAAGTGAATTAAACTTGATAAAGAACGTTCTAGAATAAACTGAACTTGTAACTTATGGATGGACATAAATTAATATATTGACGTTTATATATACAGGGTGACTGGTGAATTACTATCAATATTTAAGGAGAATACTCGGTACATGATTCTCATTCGAATTATGTAAAAAAAATAGGCACTTAATTTTTGTCAAAATTTCCGTATAAATAAATAAAGTGTTGACACGTTCCAAGTGTTTCAAGTGTGGACGCGTGCGGCGGCGTGCTGATACAACACTACGCCGCCACATGTGTGTGTGTGCGTGGGTATACCTAATCTGTAGGGTGTTCACACGATGCGTAATTAATTACATAACTTTTGGTTAACTTTACTTAGAAGTTTATTAATATTTATGTTATATTAATTTTTATTTTGTCATATATGATCGTCAAATATCACGTCCTCAAATATCTATAGTAATTCACCAGTCACCCTGTATAATAGGTCCCAAAGAGGGTTGATGTCAGGCAGGCGGCCGGTAGTAAAATTGGCCAAAACTATTCACAACATGTAACGCAGACCCTGGCTAAAGCTGAGAAATTGCCAGGAAGAAGAAGAGTTTATATATAATTTAAGTTCGATAATATTTTCGGAGTATATATTTGGTTTTCAAGTTTGAAGCGTCTGTCCCTAATCTTAAACACGAGTAAGAAATTTTATACGTATCAATCCCCTTCAACTGTTTTATTTATATATATTTTCGGAAATATGTTATTTTTAAAAATACACATATTATTGGACACCGTTTTTATATTAAAATAATCAAAGATCTTTATCCCAAAATAATAAAGAGATAAAATCGGTATTTTTTATAATTGAATATTATACTGATGTTGCATTGATTCTGAAATAAACTTATTCCGAACTAAGAGTAATAATTATTAAATATTCAGCCAAAGTTTACAAAGCATTCACAACATTTCTTGTGTGGCGGTTGTATGAGCGACGATGAAAACTCGTTTGTCACCTTTCTCATAAAAAAATATTACTATTGAAAATAATTACTATAATCATAATAATGACATAATTCCATGGACATAATTGTGTTTAGTTCGTATTATAATATGTTAGGATGTTATGAACATATGTTATTAAGGAATCGATGTCTGTAATCTAGTCTCTTTCATTCTCTTTTTACCAACTGAGACTAAGAAGTAGTAAGTTTTTAATGCTCTTTATATATATATGGAATGCTGAATGTTAGGATGACCGTCTGTCTCTTAATGATTCATTTATACGAGTACATATAGTTCTAGTTGATACTTGCATCTGTTAAAGAAATATTTTGTGTGTAACTTCAGAAATAATTTATATGTAAAAAAATATACTTTTAGTGGAGTTAAAATATTGTTACGAAATGAATTACATACGATCAAAAGTAATATTTTTTCATGGTTTTATTTTATACAAAATAAACTTAATAATAACTCTACAGTTTAAAGGAATAATTATATATATACAATTTCTGTTATGCTTAGAAAAAATATTCGCCCAAACTAAAATTCAACGTAACATTTTTAAATTCCCAGTCATTGCATTGCATTAGCATACAAATGTATGATGTTATATAAATATATATATGTTTAGTATGCAACACGCAGCTACCACCAAACTAGGTCTGAGGGTAGTCAGACCTGCCTTATAAGTGAATGTGACGGTAGAAACATATTAACGATCACCAACTATCAATTGAAGAACATTTACATGAGCAGCGAGACGCTTAGAAAGAATGTATAGACAATTAATATATTATATAATATTAAAACAAGAACTGGGTTGTTATGTAATTAAAATTTATTATTAGGTTATATAATGAAATATATTTAAATTTGTTTTTATAAAATATCAACGGTCTACGAATCGTTTCGAGTGGACAAAAATTTTTATCTGTATTACATTTTTCTTTATTAATGAATGAAATGTATGAATTGAAATCAAATTATATAGAAAATTTAATTAAAAATATAATGCGTTTTACTACTGGGAATCAATATTTTAATTATAGCTATTAAATTCCTATAATTGCCTATTAATTTTCATATTGTATTATATAATATTTAAAAATAATTTCTAATAATATTATATTTATTTAATATCAAATGGTTTATGTAGCAATACATTTTTATAAAGCGATGTTCTGACTTGTAATGTAAGTCGTTTTAGCAAATTATTATGAGTCATGTGTTTAGTTGGCGGTCTTTGTCAAGCTTCAATGAATTAATGTTATCGATTAATGAAAATCGATCGTCAGTCGGTACACTTCAAACGAGCCCCAGTCTTATCACAAAAAAGTATTAACAAGGTACAAACAATCGATTTGAAATATGTTGAATCGATTTTTTTAATTCGATTACTCAGAGCAACCATGATCACAGGCAGATTGTGTGAAAAATAATACAATTACGTAATTAATGGGATTTAAATCTTTCGTTAGTATTGATTTAAATGAAACTAATAGTTTTTGAATATACTACTCGTTAGTATTGTAAAAACTACATACTACCGACGTTTCAGTGTGACATCTCGTCTGCTCGTGATCACGGTTGCTGAAAAGTAACCGAAACATCAGGACTATGTAGTTTTTACAAAAATAAGTACACATAGTATATCTGAAAAATATTAGTTACATTTAAATGATAAAAAATTATCTGGAAAACTTTATTTCATTTCAATTTTAAGACTTAATACATATTTTTATAAACATTTCCAAAATGACTTCCCTCAGTCACTTCGGAGTGAATAACCCAGCTTAAACATACAAATATTATGTTACTTGGTACGTTTTACGACTGTTCACCCTAACTTAGTGCGATCAATACTTTTGTATTCGATCAAGAATACGACTGAGTCTTTCAATATATATTTAGATCGCTGATGTACGCTTTCAATGAATTAAAATAACTGACAAGACGCCCTCCGTGGATAATAACTCGCAAGTATATGACTCATAATGATTCTTTCAAATGTATTTCATTTTACAACTCTAGTTTGTTAATTTTTTGGCGCGTAATATTACTATAAAAGAGGTTCTTGTACACAAATAATTCCGATGTATGTAAAATTTATTACACGTTTAGGTGTATTAAATTAAAATATAGGTAAGAATAATAATTGTAAGGTTAATTACTTATTAATTCAGCTAGGGAGCCTAATGTTTCAATAATTTTAGTATTCTTATATCTTCGTATATTACATATCCTTATTATTCTAACAAACTGAAGATAGAAAAATTGTTGATTTTACTGTTTATATTTATTGTGACCGTCGCGTGCGAAGATTTAAATATAAAATTTATGTATCTAGAAAAATAATTATAGTAATATAAAAAATATTTAATTAATTAATTACTAAAGATAGTTTAAATTGTTCATCGTAATATAATCGTATTATATTATAATGGTTATTAATTATTATGATTATATAAAGATGCGCCTGCGCCAGTTGCGAAACAATGACTACGGTTTTAAATTACAAATTAATATACAATTTGTAGAACACTTACAATGAACACAAAACAACGCCCTGTCAGCGATATTCGTTTTGCAATATAAATATAATTGTGATTGAGGTTAATTAAAAAATATTTTTTTTAGTATAAAAGTATTAATCATGACAAACTATAATAAAAATTTATACTGATACAAATTAAATGAAATTAAGTTCAAAGACTAAAAGAAATAAAGAAAAAACTATATTTTGATAAAATATCTATAATCCTAACATAGTGTATATGTAATATATCAAATTATTATTTCTTTTTGAATCAGAGTAAAGTGTTGTTCATTTGTGACAACCAATTGTAATCTTCTATAAGTTTTTGTCACTAAATTGTTAGTTTCCGTCGTCATATCCTTGAGAACTATATGATAACTTTAATTTATATTTATGTTGTGGTATGTCGCTATGTTTATACAGGCTATTTATATTAATTTTAATAATTTATATTCACTAACACATTCAAAAGGTTAAAGAAATATTAAACAAACGAAAATAGATATAGCATATTTATTTTGTTTAGGGGCTATTCAAGTATTACGTAAGCACTATGGAGGGGCGGGGGGGTCTGTGCTTTGCTTATTTTGGATGACATGGGGGTAGGGGAGTCTAGGTATCGATTACGTCATCGGTAGTTATTAATTTTTAATCCTCACATCGAGTAGATCCATAAAAAAATACAATTATATTTTTTTTCTGGACTTGTATTGAAAAAAATAGTAATTGGAAATGTTTACGTAAGCATGGGGGGAGGGCGTAAGAGCTTTGCTTACTTTTGCTGACAATGGGGATGGGGGGTAAATATTTGTAATGAATCTGCTTACGTAATACTTGAACGGCCCCTTAAATACACAAAGATTTTTAAGTTGAATCAAATTTATACGGAAAAAAGCGTGACAGACACATGACCTTCGACATGAGGCCGTCGTAATAAAGATAAATGTTCTCGCCGTGAACTTTTTACTTTATTATATACATGGCTATTGTGTGCTTAAAAAATACATTCATTTCTCATGCTAATTGTACTATTTGCTTACCCATGCGACTTTATATGAAAATTTATAACACTTGCTGTATGTGTAATAAACTGTTTAAATTAAATTTGTAGGCTCTGAAAAGGTTTTATATAACGTGGCTGTAAAGTATTGAATCTAAGTAAAGTCCACAAAAAAGAAAACTTTTCTCTTGTATCGTTAATTTCTAATATTAAGTGTATGCAAAACTGTTTCGTCTTCAAACAACACCTCTTAACATAGAAAAAAATATTATAAATTTGCGTAACCCAAAATATACATATAATTTTATATAGGTATACAGGGTGACTGGTGAATTACTATCAATATTTAAGGAGCATACTCGGTACATGATTCTCATTCGAATTATGTAAAAAAAATAGGCACTTAATTTTGACAAAATTTCCGTATAAATAAATAAAGTGTTGACACGTTCCAAGTGTTCCAAGTGTGGACGCGTGCGGCGGCGTGCTGATATAACACCACGCCGCCGCACGCCTATGTGTGAGTGTGTGTGTATACCTAATCTGTAGGGTGTTCACACGATGCGTAATTAATTACATAACTTTTGGTTAACTTTACTTAGAAGTTTATTAATATTTATGTTATATTAATTTTTATTTTGTCATATATGATCGTCAAATATCACATCCTCAAGTATCGATAGTAATTCACCAGTCACCCTGTATAATTAAATATAGTTATATACAATGTAATTATTTTTTGCTCTGTATGACAGTATTTAAACGACAACGTGTAACATAAACCCCAAGATCTGTACATTAGACAACTGACACATTATTAAACGAAGGTCAATTCTTTTTCAATAAAAGCTTTAATTATTTAATATATTTAGAAGAAAAGATAGATATTACTCGAAATACGATTGCTTTGAAATTTTTCATAAATATTTAGAAACAATTAGCAATACTAATTGTATGGTACTTATCATTAATTTTGGAAAACCTCGCATTCCTTATAATAATATTTTTTGTAGTTATTCTTATTATTAAGTAAATTCATATTATATGGTGATTTATTTTTAAATACTGAAAGATCTTAATTTAAGAATTGTCTATCGTCTTTAAAGAGACACTTATTCATAAAATACTTTTAGTATCTCTCTGAAAATTCATTCTATATCCAAGTATACGTAATTTCTGAAAAATATCTTACACAAATATGTTCTAATAATTGAATAAATCTTTTTAAGTAAGTCAAAATAGTTATCGGATCTAAATACATAAATTTATGTCTAATATAAAATAATTAATAATCTAATGACGACTAACAAACAAGCATCTATTACGACTGGAAGTATCCCAACACTCTATCCACAAAATAAAAACTAGTTTTTGCCCGCGACTTCGTCCGCGTTAGTTTCAGAATTCGAAATGTATAGCTGACTCGCCGAATTATAGTTCTCCTTAAAGACAGTAGATAAGAAGATTTTGGATTTAATAATTTTTTTTTTCCTTTTTAGTGGCATCAAAAGTATCCTATATCCTTTTCCTAGTTTTAAGCTACATCTCCACCAATTTTCAGTCAAACCCATGCAGTCGTTCTTGAGTTATAAGTAGTGTAACTAACACTACTTTCATTTATATAATATATGTAAAACATTACATTTATTTCACTGTCTCGTTTCAACACTCGCGACCTCCAATAAATAACACGAAAACATTCACTGTCTATTCTTATATATCTATATCATTGTATTTATTACATTAATACTTATTTTTAAAGATACTTTATTTTCTCAAAAAGAAATTACATTTCACTTACTGGAGAAAACTATGACTATAAACATATTTTAAATTAAATTTCGACAATCATAATAAATGTATTAATAGTTTAACATATTCTTACAATAAATTTTATTATTATAACAATATATTTATTTTATGATGTTAATACTCCAGGGTCGTCGGAGGTGGAGATGCCTTCGTCACTTCTTCACTCCATACAGAATCAGATGCAAAGCAAGGGCGGATATGAAATGGCTTACGGAGTTAAGGTAACATACAATATTAATATAACATAGAAAAATTATTTTAAGACTTATTTTAGTCGGTACTATTATATTTTTTCTAAATTACTTTTTAAATAAAATCAATTAATTCTTACTACTGAACTTTGATAGTACCGTTGTTGTTATTTTGATAACTGTAGCAGAAATTATTAATCAAAATCTTTATATATATTACTCAATTTTGAACCATAAATTCGTAATTTTGTTGGTATCGATTTCTATATTTTTCAAATTTGAATCGATTTTTTTAAATATTAAGAACATAAACTTAACATAAATTAGCAATTTTAAAAGAAAGTTTCTAATAATTCTGTTTCGTAAATATAATTCATTGTATTACGTAAAAAAGTCTAATAAATATTTTCGTTTTTCCAGGTGTATTAAGCCGCGTATGGAAGCTTCTGGAACGTATAATTTTTAAAGTCTATTGATCTTAATCTGTATTTATTAAAGATTAGTATAAGTCTAGTGTATTAGTCCTCCAGTAAGACATCACTCACAGAGTCGGTCGAACGTACAAGTTACCTTGTTGGCGAGTGTTGCACTACTTTGTACCAAATAATTTTTTGTTTGTAAGTCGTCTAAATTAATATGGTGCTTATAGCTATGTCAATATTATAGCAGATCTGTGAAGAATTAAGGATTTAAAAAGAAAAGATGACGCACCACTACCATCGACTTGACGAGTAATGACGCCATTTTTTTCGTATATTGTAAATATTTTGTTCACAATCATTGTCAGTCAAAATTAATATATAATTTAAAGAAATCTTGTTCTATATACTGAGGGAGTTTAAAATATAACTTTATTTATCTTAAAAAGTTAACGCACATGTTGAATATGTGAATTAACTAAAGTTCGGCCGCTCAGAGAATGCGTTTCTGACATGTCTATTCGTCTTGACTGTATTTTTACAATTAATAAAAGTACTACATATTGCAAAATTTTTAATAGGAATTACAGTTCAAACACAGTGTAAATAAAATCTTTCTTTTATTATTATTGAATTAAGATTTCTAATAGTAAGTTCTAAGTTACATCTAGTTTCAAAGACGTCTGTCAGAAACGCAAACTGAGCGGCCGGACTCAATTTGAATATCCAATTGATTATACATAATTGCTTCCAAAAGACCGACAGATATTAAAAGTTTTTGTAATTGACTTCTTAGTAATTCGCTAAAATCTTTCAGTTTTTATTTAGTCATAATTAAAATCATTGTATTTTTCTTATTTATATAATTACTTGGTGCGACTCAGTCTACAAGTTTCGTATCAACATGTCCATATTTAGTCTGTTATGTGTGTGTTTGTCTGTAGTCAAATATTGTCATGTATAGTGTAAGTTTGTACCGTTTCTTCCACTTATTATTAAATATATTATTATCGGTCTTCATGCCCAATCTCTTTGGGCATACGAATGACTAAGAGATTACAAATACTGTTTTAGTGAAATTGAGCAGCGGTTTTAAACTATCTGACGTTAGTTTTCATGATTCTTGACAATTTTTATTTTCAATGTTCCTCAGTATAGTAAAATATTTATTAAAAGTTTTTATCGCGTTCTACATTTCTAAATGTGAGACAACCCTATCGTTTTCTCTGTTATAGTTTTCAAAGATATCGTCTTTTAATATAAAACCGCTGCTTCTCTTAGAGTTTTTTTACCTATTTACACTCCACTAACATGCCAATTAAATATTTAGTGAAAATGTTAATAATTTTGTCATTTTATTGTTAAAAAGACAAAGTTGTGTTCAACTACATACATAAATAGTTATTTATACATTGTAAAGCAATAATCTGTTTGAAAACACGAAATGTGGAAAGATTTTATTTTGTTTTATTTCCTTTCTCCAGAGTTATTTCTTTTATCTTATTTGTAACGTTATCAACCTTCGTAACCAGATATATGCCGGTAATAGATTATGAGAACCTTGTACTTAAAGCCCAAAGATATGATCATTGTATCACGTAATAAAATAAAGAAATGTTTACATAATGTACCGGCGGTACCGCTATTTTGTATTATTCTAGAAGAAATGAAAGTTTGACAAAAATATAACTACAAATAAAACATTTAAAACACTTTTCAGATGAACGAATATAGACTTCAGAAAACTTTGGAAACATGATACAAATTTTATTGTGAATGTAAAATTTTTATATCCATCCATCCATCCATGTTGACATCCGGAATCCATCTTGAGTCAAGCACCTGTCTTTTTAGCCTTTTTGTCCATTTTTCGCTCCCTTCCGGTGCAAGTGCTGCAAACTGTAACTGTAAACTAAAACTGTAAGTTTTACAAACTATTTTCGTAAATTCATTGTGGCCGAATGCATTTGCTTGGGACCTCTCAGTCGCAATTTTCAGTCGTAAAAATATTAAACTTTAAAAATCGACAACCCTAATTTAGGACCGATTTTTCGCAGGCAACCCTATTTCACTGTGTTCATAATTAAATAATCTTTATTTTCATTTAAATTTGATTAAATTATCAGACCGGTGCAAAATGCTACTATCGATGTACCTGTTTATCCCTGGCAACCCGAGAATTGTGACTGGAAAAGAATAGGCAACCTAACGTTTTCATATTCTATGGGCTCCGTACTTTCGATTGGTGTGGAGTTTATCAAATAATCAAAACGGTGAAATATTTGAAAAAAAATCTATTTTTAATTGTTAATTAATCATATCCTGGACTACAATTAATGAGGCAACCCATATGTAATATAGTTATTGACATATTAAATTGAATATAAAATATGTTTCATCAAATAAGAATATCGGTGAAGGTCGCCTTATATCGGGATATTAGACTATATATACATCTCGTGTGCGTCGAATTATACAACAGTCTGTAGCGTCTTTCCCAACCTTAGTAGCCCACATACTGTAGTTGATCAGCCTCAGAATGAAGTCTGCGTCTTTTTACCAAACAGAATCTATCATTTGAGTTCCTTAGTAGCCTCGTTTAAAATCATCACTAAATTATATATAAGTAAGTTTCAAAATTTTTGGTAATTAGATCTAACGATCCTGCTAAGCGTGGTGATTAATGCTCAAACCTTCTCCATGTGAGAAAGAGGCCTTTGCTCAGCAGTGGGCGTTGATAGGCTGATGACGACGACGATCCTGCTAAGCCCAAATCAACCTATAATCTTACATCGGTAAACTTGGTTAAGAAATAAAATAATATTGGTATTAAAATAATTTATTACAAATATAAACTGCTATCCAAAAATATAACCTTCCGTGAACATCAACGTGGCAATTTCAATTTAATTGAACAGTAACACTATGTAAATTTAAAGTATATTTTTGTTCGTCAAATGAATGTTATTTATCTCTTCCTGTGTCTATGTTCCGACCTGGCTCCGCTCGGCTTCGACGATTTCTCCTTGTATCTGGGCTCCTCTGAAAAAATAAATTAACATATATAATAAAGTCTAAGATAAAATTGATTTTAAGTATTATGAAAATCCGTCTTAAAAGACATATATTTGTTACTTTTTAATTATAGAGCTTATCAAGCGGCATTCACAAAATTCTATGTTCATGTTAAACGTCTTCATATCTGATTATAAACTGACATTCGAGATTGAAACACAAAAATCATTATTCAATATTTTGGTAATTGAAACTTAGGAATATTTAAAAGATGTCAAAATTATCTGAGACAGTTAAATTGATTGTATATGACGTATGTGATGTACACAAAGACGTAGTATTAGTAGTAGTGATGGCATCAATCATCTCAATTTATTTAAAATGTTAAATTCAATAAAATAATATTTCAAATAGGTACATTGGGATATTCGTTTCATGTAATACACATACATATTATATGCGGATTGGAGAGAAAATATGAATTATATTCAGATAAGAAATGAAGTATTTATATATACCTCTATCTTTATGGCGATGTCTTCGTTCTCTGTCTGGTGAGTGTGAGAGGTCCCGCGGCAGGTGACCCTCGGCCCACCACCAGGCGGGGGGGGCGGAGGCGCGCGGCCGGAGGGGGGAGCCGCCGTACGGGGGGAGGGGGGGCATCTGGAGATTATATAGAGCAATATAAACTATATAAAACTTACAATTAGTTACATTCAGTTTTGAATACAAGTTGTAACTTGTTTTTAAACTACAAAATTAAAATCCAATCTCGTTCAATACTTAAAATATCCTCTATAATAATAAAAAATTGTATCTCCAAATATTGTTTAATTCCTCATATTCGTGATGAATTCATCGTTTTTGATGGCACACAACACATGTTTTAACCCGTGGTATCAATGTTTATCTACTGACCGGCGGGTAGTCGTGCGGCAGGCGGTAGTGTGCGTGTGAGTGTGGGGGAGCGTGCGGCCCGGGGGGCGAGGCGGCGGGCCCCGGAGGAGGGGGAGGGGGGTCGCCGTCCGCTGACATGTGCTGGGGGATCTCGGAGGCGAGCTGAAATACATAGCATTAGATTAATGGAAATGTTTTATTGATATGGAATTTATCATAGCATCTTCATCGGTTATATTATTATATCGCATACGTATCCCCACTAATATTATAAATGCGAAAGTAACTCTGTCTGTCTGTCTGTTACGCTTTCACGCCTAAACCACTGAACTGATTTTAATGAAATTTGGTATAGAGATAGAGTTGATGTTGAGAAAGAACATAGGATAGTTTTTATCCCAGACTTATTAAAGTTCTCTTGAAAGCTAGTATGAATATAAAGTTTCAGTGTACCTTCTGTTTGAGGTTGTTGAAGTCGTTGCTCATGTCTCTGTACCGCTGCAGACACTCCTGCCACATGGTCGCCATCTCCGACATTTCTGAACGCTGTTTGTTTATCTCCTCCTGTAATATTGTACAAACTAGGTCAATATATTTGTCATACAAATGAGACTAACACAACAATACATCTTTATATATATAAAAATTTCGTGTCACGTGTTCGTCCGCGATGAACTCCTAAACTACTAAACCGATTTTAAATTTGATTTGCATTCCGTGTGCATTTTGATCCAACTTGAAAGATAGGATAGCTTACATCTCAATTTATAGTCACAATATTATTTTATTTCAAATTATTTGCCTATTAAAGAAAATTATTTGTCATTATTACAATTATCTGTTGACTGAGTTAAGTATTCAATATGTTAAAAATAAAAACGTCATATAAGAGCGACTATATAGCATAACCACCACGTGTTTCTGAGGCAGGTATATGTAACCTAAATTTATTTATTAAAAAAAAACGTAACAGATATTACTTCATTATAGGGCGATAAGAAGTTCGCCGGGTCATCTAGTTTTTTGTAATATAAGTTTCATTAGTTGGAGTCATCGTACCATAAGCCTGGCGTCTGTATCTCCCACGTCCCTGGCGACCGTCTCGTATCTCCTCATACACTCTCTCCAAAGACGTAATTGCGCCGCCGCAGACTCCTATAATATTAATAGTAATTCATAAACAATAATATTTGAGTAATAATCTTATTAATATGGCTCAAAATGTCACTCACGTTAACATCCTTGTCCCTGCCCTGTGTCTGTGATATACTTTTAAAGCATCTCATCAGTTCCTTCCACAGCTTCATCATCTTGTCCATAGCCTCTCTCTGTTCTGTTATTTCCTGCTGAAATAAACATATAATTTCCTTAACTCGCTCATCGCGTCAAACAAGTACCTGTAAGTTCCAGTATCAACACTTACTTTAACAACTCTCAAGTAGTTGCTCTTCCCACTGATAGTGCTGTTCTCTCCGTCGGCCACACTCAGTCCTGAGTCTCTCTCTCTCTCCGAGTATCGCTCCCTGTAGTCCTCGTCCTTGGACACCACTGAGCATCTCTCATACCGCTCCGAGTTCCTCCTCACCCGTTCCTTCCCCTGTGTGTTGTAGTTCCTCTCCCTCACTCTGTCGTCGTAGTACTTCTCCCTATAATTCCTCTCCTCATGTTTCCTGTCTCTATACTCCCGGATGTCATACATCTTATCTTTAACTCCGTCACTCCTGGCCGTCCTCCTACAACACCGTTCGTCGTCGTTATGACTCTCTCTATGAACATCGAAGCTCCTGCTCGTTTTCGCCTCACAAGCTCTCCTCCTGTCCTCACACTTCTTATAATCTCTGTCATCTCTCCTATCTCTCCCGTCAGCGTGAGGTCTATAGTAAGTATCGAGATAGCTCCTGGTAGGAGTACTTTCCAATGGATAAGCTCTATATCTGTCTTCGTCCCGGTTTTTGTCTGTAACGATCACTTTGCTGGTATATCTCGGGTGTAGCTTGTTGTATGGAGGACAACAGACGCAATTCTCTTTCCTGTCGTCCAAAGGCGGAGAAACATTATCATGACTCCGAACTCTATTGCGGAAATATTCACTGCTCCGCGCCCTCGTTGGTGATTGTTCCCTGGATGGCTCGCGACTGTGAAGTCTGACGGGTTTGTGGTCCACGTCGTAGGAATCCTTTCGGAGTACCTCGCATTGCAGGGATTTGTGACTTTGGGAACGTCCCTAAAAAATAATCAAATCAACAGACAGTTTCAAAATTGTAAAATTTCAGTAGATAAGGATCTGTAACTTACAACCGGGCTGGCGTTCGCGTAGTGTCCCGTTTTGTCAGTCATCTGAGCGCACAATTTGGCAAATGTTTCAAACAAGGCTAAATGATCGGCCGGCGGAGTTTCCTCTTTGGCAGGTCTACAAACAGACAGGTCAAGTCAGTAACTAGTAGTAGTAGTAGTCATAGTTCCAGCCGTTGTATACTTGTCTCTGTGTCTACACTCGTCTCTGTGTTTCTTGTGGTGGTGTCTCCTCTCCTTGGTGTCGGACGGGTCTCGCTCGCGACTCCGCCTACGCTCGTGATGATGATCATGACGATGTCTAGTATTCAATATCACCACATTAATTTCCACCAATTTTATTTCATTCATGCAATGAATGTTACGACCATTTTTTTGTATTCCAAGAACTTACTTCTTCTTGTCCCTTTTTATGGCTTCTTCCAAGAACGCGTAAACAAAAGAGTCTTGATCCTGAGGTATAGCTTCGCTCGCGTCTTCGCCATCCTACAGACATTTCAATTAAATATTTTTGTATCCATAAAATGTATATCTGATACTGCTATTACATTTGAGAAGTTACCATTCGAGGTGACGTGGACCTTGGTGTAGAAACCATTCCCGCCTTCAACGCAAGCGATACTCCTTCCCGACTAAAGCGTATCAAATATTAGTTTATAAAACTGGTATACGTATATCATATCTTATAAAACATACGCGGTTCGTCGATGCCGGCGAGGTGATCTGGAGGGTCGATGACCTTCGCCCGGCGATCTCGACTCTGGGCTGCTGTCTCTATCTCTGAACATATTCATCATATAACAAATTTACTTTCCTGGACAAGATATTAATATAAGAGTAATCAACCTCTTAGACATATCCGCATCTTGTTCGCCGTCAGTGTTCTGTGACTGCATAACGTCTTGTTGGCTTTGTTTGACGGATGCGGCGCGGCGACCTTGACCGACCTATAAATGACTCTTTAAACCATATTCTATATCATTCTTCTATCATCTCATCAATACTTACGCCGGTAGACTCGTCGGTAGCCAATGAGTTGTTATCATCTTGTTTCCTCCGAGTTCGTTTACGTTTGGACGCGTCGAAAACTTTAAATAATTTTTTACTATCGCTCTGTTGACACTCCATCTTACAGGTTCAAACGGATCACTATACATCTGTTCTAACTATACTATATGCATTATTCGTCACTCTTAAATATTTAAAATCTCAGGAAAGTTATACAAATAATCGGAATTTTAACTAGAATTCAACCAAAAAAAAAAAATGCACTGATAGAAGTGACTGACACTTCTTGTAATTTAATTGAAATAAGAATTATGGATTGTCACTTTGAGTTCATAGATATTGTGTGCCAGATATATTATTTCATTTCATCTGATTTTTATTTTTGTGATACGGAAATGTACAACCTTTACGTATAGATTAGTGATAGAAGACTGATAGAATTATTATGGTAATATTTAATGTAATGCATATAGTTTAGCATAAAATTGTATTGAATTTTTAAAATTTAATAATCTCATGAAAGAAGAAATGTACTCATATCAGTTCTATTTTATTAGATTCTATTTCAAGCATCAAAAGTTTTTTTTGTCATTGTAACTGTTATTGGGTAAAACGTTAAATGAACTCATTCTTTGGATTAACCAAAAAGTTAGGTTATGATAAAAAAATATTTTAAAAAGTCAAAAGTCGAATATTATGCTTTTTTATTCCACTATATTTGAGTACGTTAAATTACTTTTTTTAAATATTTTTTATTAATGTCGATCGTGTGAATCTCGAATGAGATTTTGTGTAAATATTTTTTCGGTAATTTGGAATATAGGTGTATGGATATTAAAAAATGCCAATTAGAAAAAAAAAAATAATGAAATCAGATTCAATTTCAATATATTATAGATTATTGTAATAATTCACATTAAACTTAATTAAAACTTATAGCCCACATAAGCTCCTCACTCATCACTACTATCTCTTATAGACAAGGTGCTAAGGTACTCGGTATAAAATCTCCATCATAAAACCAATAAACAGATTCAAGTCCCATTTTATTATAAAAATCAAAATTACGAGTTATAATACATCTGTTTCTCAATCGAACAATAGATATCGATCATAGCACATCGACACTCCCGTAAATAAATCATCGTGGACATAAATAACAAAAATCAGATTGTACAAGCTAGGAGGCGGGCGGGGCGGGCGGGGCTGAGGCGCGCCGTATGCTATATGTACACGTACCCAGCGGGAGTCAGTCGGGCCTCGCCCGCGGGCCGCCGCCTCAGTCCGCGGGGGGCGCCGCCTGGCTGCAGTGAAACAGCACGTCGGCCAGCTCGTGCGCCACCTTCTGGTCCAGGATCTGGCTCATGACCAGCGACAGCAGGCGCCGCTCGTGGCGCCGGATCAGCGGCCGGTTCTCGGGGTGCTCCGCCAGCCGCAGCAGCGTGGCCGCCGCACGCCGCAGCATGTCCAGCGACGTGCCCATCGCGTCCGGGTTGTCCCGCAGCGCCGCCACCCCGTGCTGGTTGGCCACGCCCAGCGCCGTCTGCTCCGCGCGCTCGATGAAGGCCACCAGCTGCGCCACGGCCGGCGCGTGCATGGCCACCTCGCGCGCCGCCGCACCGCCCGCGCCCGCCAGGTAGTGCAGCAGGTTGACGGCGAATTCGCGCACCACGGGCCGCTCCGGTCGACAGAGGTCCCGCGCCAGGCCCGCGCACAGAGCCGCCATTCGACCGCGCGGCGGTGTCGCCAGCACCAAATCCACGTTGGCGTCCGTCACGCACAGCTTGCACAGCGCCTCCAGAGCGAGGCGACGCGGCGACAGCGGCGAGCCGGGCGCGGCGGCCGGCGGTGCGTCTCCCGCCACGGCCGCCGGGCACACGCTCCAGTGCAGCAGGCCGTCCAGCAGCGGCCGCGCCACGGCCTCGGGTTGTCCGCCGAGTTCCACGCTTCCTGCGATGTTGGCGCAGCACACGAGCGCGTCCTCCCGCAGCTGGGCCAGCGTGTCCCACCACCACTCCCCCTCGCCCCTCAGACTGGAGCAGCACGAGTCCGCGTCCACCTCGTCCCTGGCCGCTCGCTCGTAGGCCCTCGCCCTCGCGGCTCTAGGCGCGTGTTCGTGATGAAGCAACAACAGTTTCCCGGCGAGCGCGAGGAACGCCCCGGACCTGGAGAATTCCGCCTCGTTCCCCGGCACGAACGTGAGTCCACGTAATATATTCGATAAGGCGATACATCGTCTCGCGAGAGCGTCGCGGGATTCGTTCACTAAGTTGAGGCTGGGCTCATCGCGCGTGTAACACTCGTCCTCGTAGTCCTCTAGCCGGCGTCGTTTCATCACACCGGCGGGGTCTCTCACTTGTAGCGTCGGCCGCCTCTCGGGCTCCAGCTCCATGGGCTCCGCTTCCAGGTTGTCAGCGTCGGCGGGAGGCGGCGTGGTCGCGGGCGAACACTCCGGCGAGGAGGCTGTAGCGGGCGGACACCGCGGGGATGAGGGCGGCGGCGCGGGCGCGGGGGCGGGCGGCGAGGGCGGCCGCTCGCCGGGCAGCACGCGCACGAACGGCAGGTGTACGAACTCCCCCCGGAAGCAGGGCATGACGTGCGCGCCGGCCGACTCCCCGCCGAGCTGCCAGGGCTCCGTGACGTCGTCCACGTCTCGGTCGGGCTCGGGGTCGTCGGGCGCGAACAGCTCCTCGTCGGCGCGGTCGACCCGGGACACCATGGTGACGGGCGTGCGGCGCCGTGATTGCAACGTGTAGTTCTCGCAGGAGAGCACCCGCAGCCGGTCGGCGGGGTCGGGCGGGTCGGCCCTCCGCCTCGCTCTCGTCACGGGCTCAGGGCTGGCGGGCGGCGCGTACCACGGCTCGCTCTCGGCGGCGGGGGCGTCGAACACGTCTCCGAGACTCTTCTGGAAGTGCTCGAGCAGCAGGTCGAGTAGGCCGGGCATGTGCTGGAGCCCAAAGTATCCTATACAGTTGTCGTCGAAGAGTAGAATGTTGAGTATGTCGAGGGCCCAGCAGGTCTCGGCCAGCAGCCCGGACTTGAGCGCCATCATGATCCTCCAGGCGTCGACGGGCGCCACGTCGGCCTTGGTCAGTCGGCGACGCTTCTCCGCGGCGGGGACGGTCGCCTCTATACACTCGGCGGGGAACGTTAATTCCCTCTTTAATTGACCTACGCCCGCTGCACCCTGTAACACAGACGACATCCGTGAGTTACTTGTGAATCTAGATCATTGACATACATTCAAGCACTTGACATTATACAACTAAACTTCCCAATGTAAACAAACATTCAAACACAGAGAGCATGCAAAGCTTGTAAGTGAAGCTGAAGATGATGGTTGAAGTTGTTACTGGTTGACTTGGTCAAGTTAATAATATTAGTTTTGGTTGTTTCGTGATCTGAACATGGATTATTAATGTTTGGTATCTGTGACATGTTATGATAGCTTGAATGTGATGAGGGACGACAGTGCATGTATTATGGACCGTGAAAGCTATGATCGAAATCCTAATAGATTAAATTTATTTTGCCTCCAAACTTTTTATAATTATCTTGGTGTTTGAATAAGATATTACTTGTCTTTGAGTTAGAAAATCAAGAATTGTATATGAATGTTAAGGGGCCGTTCAAGTATTACGTAAGCAGATTTATTACAAATATTTACCCCCCATCCCCCTTGTCAAGAAAAGTAAGCCAAGCTCTTACGCCCTCCCCCCATGCTTACGTAAACATTTCCAATTACTATTTTTTTTAATACAAGTCCAGAAAAAGAATATAATTGTATTTTTTTATGGATCTACTCGATGTGACGATTAAAATTAATAACTACCGATGACGTAATCGATACCTAGACTCCCCTACCCCCCATGTCATCCAAAATAAGCAAAGCAAAGACCCCCGCCCCTCCATAGAGCTTACGTAATACTTGAACGGCCCCTTAACAGTGAATTTATTTATTAACTGTGGATTAATTTATTAACTGTGGTTTAATTTATTAACTGTGGATTGATTCATTAACAGTTGATTAATGTATTAACAGTGGATTTATTTATTAACAGTTGATTAATTTATTAACTGTGGTTTAATTTATTAACTGTGGATTATTTTATTGATAGTTGATTAATTTATTAACTGTGGATTTACTAACAGTTGTTTAATTTATTAACAGTGGATTTACCAACAGCTGATTAGTTTATTAACAGTGGATTAACTTATTAACAGTTGTTTAATTTATTAACAGTGGATTAACTTATTAACAGTTGTTTAATTTATTAACAGTGGATTTACTAACAGTTGATTAATTTATTAACAGTGGATTAACTAATTAACAGTTGTTTAATTTATTAACAGTGGATTAATTTATTAACTGTGGATTAATTCATAAACAGTTGATTAATTTACTAACATGGATTAATGTATTAACAGTGGATTTATTTATTAACAGTTGATTAAATTATAACTGTGGATTAATTTATTAACAGTTGATTAATTCATTAACTGTGGATTAATTTATTAACAATGGATTAATTTATTAACTGTGGATTAATTCATTAACTGTGGATTAATTTATTATCTGTGGATTAATTTATTATCTGTGGATTAATTTATTAACAGTTGATTAATTTATTAACTGTGGTTTATTAAGTTCCGTTCAAGTATTACGTTAGCAGATTTATTACAAATATTTACCCCCCCCCCCCATCCCCCTTGTCGACAAAAGTAAGCAAAGCTCTTACCCCCTCCTCCCATGCTTACGTAAACTTTTTCAATTACTGTATTTTTTTTAATATAAGTCCAGAAAAAAAATATAATTGTATTTTTTTATGGATCTACTCGATGTGACGATTAAAAATTAATAACTACCGATGACGTAATCGATACCTAGACTCCCCTACCCCCCATGTCATCCAAAATAAGCAAAGCAAAGACCCCCCGCCCCTCCATAGTGCTTACGTAATACTTGAACGGCCCTTAACGAGGTGTCTATAAACATTGAATTTATTCTTGTAATAATCTTTCTTACAAACGCTTAACTACCGCCTCTCAAATCTGTAAAGGTAGTGTGACTTAATGTTCTAAAAGGGCTACGAAATACGAAATAAGAGCACGTCATGACACGAGTGAAATGATCCAAGTGTGTGTGGGTGAGTGGGACATGTGTGTATGTGTGTGTGACTCACGGGTGAAGACGCGGCGGGCGGTAGTTCCTGCGGCGGCCGCGGGGCGCCCCACGCCACGCCGCCCGGCGTCTACAACACCCACACGTTAACTACCCCGCGACACATCTCAATGTTCTCAACCGGTTACTTTAATTATTATAATGTTTCATGCATTCGACTAGCGTGTACGGTCTCTGCTTCACGGAATATGGATTTTTGATTGTGAATCGACGTGATAACAGTTAATTGCTATGGAATGGTTGCGATGGTTACTGTTACAAGAATGAAACGAACGGCGCGACTGACATGTAACATCTCGGAAATAATTTGATTCTTTATTCTGTATGTAAAACTAAGTTTTGCATCTCAATCCACCGTTCATTTCGTGCAGGGTTAAAATACATAGTATGTAACGTGAGTGTATCCACGTGTGTGTGTGTGTGGGGGGGTTGTAGCTACTCACCGGCGGGTGGTAAGGTTGATGCGGCTGGTGCGGCTGGTGGTGGGGCCAGGCCGGCTGGTGCGGGTGGTGCGGCGCGTGCGGGAGGGGCGCGGGGGGCCGCCAGGCGGGGGCGGGCCCGCCGCGGGGGAAGCCGCCCGCCCAGCCGCCGCCTGCGAACCGCGCCGCCCCTGCCGGGCCGCCCGGGCCTCCCGGGCCCGCGTACCCCTCTTGCTTGGCGAAGTCTGGATGCCGCCGGGGCGCTCCGGCCGGGCCGCCCGCGCTGGCTCCGCCGCCCTGTTGAATGTACAAGTCTTGTTTTATACTTTGCAGCTTCACGTTGATCCATGTGATGAGCAAAGGTTCTGTAGTACGATTCATTATTTAAGAGGTGACTAGTTTTAATAATATCATAGAATGTCGTATTTTTAGAGTAAAGTAAAACATAGTTTTTCACTAACAGAACCTTAGCGATCACATCAGTTAGAATTATTGGATGTAATGACAAAGAAAGCAAAAGATATAATTTAAGTCGGTTCATCTGTGTAGTAGATCTGTATCCGACTTGTCACGTGGTATCCTTTGCTTCCTCGTTAGTAAGTACAGTAGCCGTGACCCAGGATGTTCCTCTATATTAATATGATGATTATATCGATGGCCGGTGGACCGGACCTCAACTCGTCACGGTTGAGGTCCGGTCTGCTCCTCTATGTACAAAGCCAGGTCGTCGCTGCCCCTCGCAGCTAAGCTCATGACGTCTGTGAATGCATGCAGATGAGATCGTGACGTTACAACTATCACTGGAAGCCACCACCACACACTCTAAACCTTAACTTCCATGTTCTGTTTTATACAATTTGTTAAATTTTGATATACGACTCGCCTCCGAATTATACGAACCGATATTTCGGAAAGCCAATTAATCACACCGCAAGCCAAAAATTTAGTACAAAACTGAAGAGAATTAACTGTGACAGCTTGAAATATCGTTAAGCCAGTAGAATTACTTGAAAAAAAAAATCATAATTAAATGAAGCCAAAACCACGGATGAAGTCGACCCTCGCACCCTTTCAATTTTAATATTCGTAATGTGTAAGTATTTAATATTACAATGAACAACATACGAGACATAATTGGGTGTACCGTGTATATACTTACTACATATATTTATATCAATATTCGATATGTTACATTGTTACATGTCTTTGAGGTATTTTTATGACACAAACAATTGAAAAAAGTTTCATGATCGTTAACTATACTGATGTTCAAAATAATTAAAGTTACCGAGCTCAATAATAAAAGAAACTAAAATTTCTTATAAAGTGTTACAAGTGAGATATAAAAGTGATAATTAAATATCTAAGTGCATCTAGAGGGGAATGGGGGGGGTGTCGTTCGGTGCGCCCAATCATGACCCGTGTATGTGTGTGTGTGTGTGTGTGTGGAGGGTCGGTGCAATGGACCGGTCGCCAATATGGGAAGCGGTGTTGAGTGCGTGGTACAAACGTCCGTACGTAGGCGCTCCGCGGGGACGGCAGCGGCGCCACGAGCTGACGAGCGAGCTGCGAGCTGAGCAGACCCGCGCCCCCGGACAGCTGCGGGACACGCACGGTACGACACGACACACGACACACGGCCCCGCCGGGTGACGTGCGTGTCTTACAGTATATACTATACACACTATACTAGCTTTTCACTTCAATTATACTCATAAGCCAATCGATTAAATATGACAGTGTTATCCACAGATACTATTGCTTATTATATTCATAAATTTCAAATGTACCTTTGATTTGTGTATAGTAATAGAACGAAAATCGGCATTAAATCAAGTAAAGTTGTTCAATTACAACAGCACGAGGCTCTGAGCGTGGTCCGCTCCCATGCTCTTCATGCACGACTAATAGACATCACGACCATACAGCGGACACTTACACTAATGAGAGATAATAATCATTATAACGAGCAACACTAGGGTAGTACTCACGTCGTGCTGCTGCTGCGGCGAGTGCGGCGGGTGTGGAGGGTGCGGGGGGTGCGGCGGGTGCGGCGGGTGAGGGTGCGCGTGAGGGTGCGGCGCGCGGTAGTAGTCCGGGTAGGGCTGCGCCGGCTGGGCCGGTGCGGGCTGCGCGGGCGCGGGCTGCGAGGGCGGAGCGCCGGCCGCAGGCGCCCCCGCACGGTAACCGCCGTACCCGTAGCGGTACTCTCCGCTACCGCCGTAACCCCTGCAATAATATCAACGTTAGGAACATTGAGACAAACGCCGAGTCAAACATTAAAGTACTGATTAATTATATAAAAATCAAAATGTACCGGGGCAGGAACATTAGAAACTAACCAAACTAGCTTTGAAGCTAAGATAAAAATTAACGTGTTATAACATTTCTTTTACCCAATCATATTTCGCTATAAACTCGTAAATTGAGTCCGTATATAGTATAACATCATTTACCTGTCTCCTTCCGGACCGTATGGCGGGTACACCGGCCTGTTGGTGGGGTAGGGCGAGCCGTACTCGTACCCGTAACCTTGTTGGTAACCTGAAGAGCACGGAACATATGATCAGAACATTAAACGGTAACTCCTATTGTTAATGAGACATGCATGTACACTACATACTCTTAATATAATAAAAACATACAATAGCCAGCATCACATGTGAAGTTATCAAACTGAGTAAACAACATACACTATGTCTACTGTAGTGTTATATAAATAACTAATACACATTTATAATAGTACTTGGGAAATTTAATGTGAGGTTTGATAAGCGAAATTGCGGGCTAACCAAAATATAGAAGCTGGATTAGTAAATACAATATGCACGTTAATAAGAAGCAGCCTATGGTGACGTGGTAGAAGATACGAAATTTACTTAGATGTGACTTATTTTATATATATTTTACATTTAGATAGGTACATACATATACCGCCAGTGTTATGTTAGTAATGACAATATACAAGATATACCACGGGTAGGTAAATTTCGCATATCAAATAAAAGCTTCACCGCTGGGTTATTCAAATTTACGCTACAATCTAAAGAGAAGCTTTTATTTCTGAGGATTTATCAATATATAAATGTTAATTAGGAATTTCCAGGGTATAGGAATGAATACACTTAGTTGGGTATTATTGAAAATCGTATGGGGAGGTTTAAGGAGAGGGGATTATTGGAATTGGAAGAATTTGGTGAGGTGTAGGTTCTCAACGGAATTGGAAAATGCCCCCAGAGCGTCACGGTAGAATGCGCAAGCGACCCCGTGGCGCTCCGCTGGGTGTACGAGGATCATGGTTGGGGTCTGTGGAGTGCAATCGTATCGCGGTACCTGGGGGTCGCCTGGGCCCCGGCGGCTCGTCGAACGGGTTGGAGGCGGCGAGGTTGTCGCCGCCCGGCCCGCCGCCTACAACCACACAACCCGTTACGTGCATATAAACAACTCTACTGACTCACACGCGGACCGACATGGAAGGATACGAGCACGCGGGGCGGTGATAGTCAATACAATTGTTTATTTATTATATAATACCTAGGAACATTTGCCACAAAAAGTTTATACAAGTCAAAATAAATACACGGTTGTTATCGCAGTCGTTTAAAGTGAACGAACATTTTTCTACTTTTCATGGCGATGTTTTATCTCGGGATCGACCTAAAGTGCTATTAAAGGAGTTAGTGACAAGCCAAGTGAAGCCAAAAGATTTGTTAGCTATCGTCATCAAAACAAAAGGCCCTCGCTGTATCGGTTGACATAGTTTTAGGGACGCGATCATCAGACGGAGACTTTGGTTTTGACTTCGATATCGGTTAGCCGACGAGTTCGTATCTTTATGAATCGTATCGGACTGCACAAATAAGAAAAAAAAAGCACAGCCGATGTCACGTTGGTCACACGGAAGCCATCTAAGTCTATATCTATTCAGCTCATGTACAGCTTCGATCGTGTTCGTCGGTGATACTAGGGTCTAGTGCTAGGTCAGTCTCTATGTCCATTCATTATGTACAGCACGCGCGGGGAGGCGGGGGGTGTAAGAGTGTGTAAGGAGTGTGTGTGTGTGTGTACCCTGCGGCTGGCTCGGCTGCGGCGGGTAGGGTGCGTAGTGTGCGGGGTGCGCGCCGTGTGACGGGTAGCCGTCCGCCGCGCCGCCCGGGAACTGCTCCTGGGAGTTCGATGACCCTGAGGACGAACACACTCATATTATCAATATACACGAGTCATGTTTCCCTTGACCTACATACTCATAGTCTCGTTCATTCCATGTAAGTGTAGTGTACCTGCGCTGGAGGTGCTGTTTGCCTTCCCGCTCTTCTTCTTGGTGGACGCCTCGACCTGGCTGATGATGGGCTGGGGGTCAATGCCCCCGCGGTCGAATTGACACTCGTACGCCAGCAGGTTCTTCGTGTAATGCTTCCTCAGAGTGTAAGCGGCCGATGACGACGCGCCGATGCCGAGTAACCCGGCTATGTCTTTCCACGTTTTATTTTTTGTCACCTGTTAGAGAAATCTTGATTAGTACAAAATGAGTCATAAATAAGGGTTCGTCGGGATCCATTTATATTTTTTTACATATAAATCAGTATCAAAGAGAGGTTCAGTTCACTTCATCTCTTTAGATAACACCTATATCCTAATCTCTATTAAAACGATCGTAAGGATACAAACTATAAAGATATATCATGTAGGCAGATAAGGCTACGAGTAATTTCCGATGAAACCTCACCATGCCGTATTATTACAACACTCTAAGCTTGCAGTATGTAGTCGGTAACTCGAACATCAAGTGTGAAGTGTTGTAAAGCGGTTCGTGTATTCAAACAGTACACGGACTACGCTCTGATGATAAAAATTTATTAACAATCGTTAAAGCGGCGGCGTGTTTACGACACTCACATAAAGCCGACTCGCGCTAACAATTATCGAATGCTAGTTTATCGAGGCTATATACAATAATACATTAAATACACTTGAGTGTGGCTTTGTCTGTACTTGTTTTTGTCTGCTAGGTATGAATTTGGGACTGGATAAATTAAAGGAAATTTATACAAAAATTAAAAAGTGAAGTTAACATAGAATGATGATTAAAGTAAATATTATATACACCGTTCATATGCAAGGTGAAATATATGGAAAACAAAAGTTACTCCGTCACGCTCTATATGTTCAATGTATGTATAGCGGGTGTGTATATACAGGGTGTTGTTTTCACGTACCTCCACGAAGCCCCCGCGGTCCCGCACCAGCAGGTACAGCCTGTACAGGTCCAGCGGCTGCTTGCTGATGGTGGGGCAGGCGGCGATGGGCGTACGCCTCTCGTCCATGAAGGCCAGCAGCCTCTCCACCCAGCCCCTCCTCTCCGGCGCGTCGTCCATCTCGTACAGCTTGCCCAGCGAGTCCGACTTCTGGCGCATACACACACATCATACACCATCATACGTCACGGGCCGCCGGGGATACACGACTACGACCCCGGTATATACGAACAACTTCTAACATAAAACTATATAGCTTAGAGGAGACCGTAGGTTTTGATTTCCGGTCGTTCCCGTCTAGAATTGAATTATCTATGAGAAATTAAATCATTCACAGCAATGACACTGGTTAAACAAAAGAGAATTGTGTCATTTTAATATCAAGAACCATAACGTCTTGTAAATATGTTCATTTTAAGTACTACTACATTCAAAGATATCAAAAAGCATACACGCATCGGTATACTTGGAATTATTAAAAACTTGACACTTTTTTGCAAATTACTGATAAAACTTTTTTTATTCAGTAGTTGTAATCTTGCTTAAATATTAATATAAGTATTTGATATAAAGACAGCTTTACTTTTAATATAGCGGCAGGCACCATCGCAGCAAAGAATTTAGCGAATATACGAACCGAGGGTTCACTGATTGATAATCATAGACCATAGTCATCATGCTCTACATATTGAAGCGATTATAAAATAGGAAAAATAATAATATAACAAGATTCGACTGTACAGTAGAGATCTCGCGGCGAAAACACTTGCAACCAAAAATATATTAAAGGACCAACACCAAAAATCTGTAACAAGCGCAAGTTCGGGAAGCTCTTAATTAAGCGAAGTATAATTTAGTTATATTTTAGCGCAACATTCCAATTAATATGACTACAGTGTGCATGTGTGTTGAACATGCATCGAGCCACTACTTCACATGCTTAATGAGCTTTAACTTGGATATAAACCTTTGATCTGTAGGACTCCGGCGCTATGTGACTGTTAAACACCTGAAAAATCATGACATAATGCAATGCTTCCCCTTCCTACATAGATTGTTATGTGTGGGACCGAACACTTGTAACTGATGCTTTATATTATATTCTTTCATGGGATATACATTAGTGCAGGGACGTGATCCGCTCGGACACTACTGTAAATAACGGATTCAACACACGGTCACTGAGTGGATATTACATTGGCTCCCGGGATATGCAGTGATGGGAAAAGTATAGAAAAGCTTTTTATAAGTCACATAAGTAACAGTGTTTTGTAACGTGATAGAAATATATAACATTTGTATTTACACAGAAATCACACTTATTAATAATATTAAAAATCCCAAACTTTACAAAAAAATACATCTAACTACATTTGTTAAGTGATGCAGTCGACACTCATATATAGACACACATTGTATAGATCAACCTTCACGAGCCCCACCAGTCACCACTGGTTCACACTAATATTGTAATACAACATTCAATGTTTGTACATGTATGTCAATATCAGTAACAGTCTGCTACTAGTGTATATGTAGTTGTTTGTTAGACTTGTAGACAAATTCTTTTACCGAGCACTTTCATTAAATGTTCCTCATGGTGGGTGTAATTAAATCTCGAAATGTTTTTATCATCAAATTATTAATATGACTGTTGTCTGCTGGGAGTGTGTGGGTGCGTGTGTGTGTGGGTGCGTGTGTGTGTACGTGTGTGTGTGTGTGTGTGTGTGTCGACTCACGGGACTAGAGGGCGGTCTCGGCCAGGGCGAGGCGGAGGCGTCGTAGTCGTCGTGTACGGACGAGTGCGAGGCTCCGCCGGGCGAGGGCGAGGGCGCCGCGCTGCCCGCGCCGTACTCCTTCCGACTCTTGGGTGTACCGCACGTCTCCTCGCCGGACGCTGGAATAGTACAGATATACCTAATCACTAAATGGAAACCGACATGTATTAGGGTGTCCCATAAGTTTCTTCCGCGCTACGCTATGAATGACTCTGACTGGCTATGCTTATATAAACATGCAGGCATATCTCTTAGCCGTTTATGGCATCGGTTTCAGTCGTCCCAGAGCTCTTTCAAAGTACGTTTCGTTGGTGACAAAGCCTCTTTCAAAAAAAAATCTGCCCCGTTCAATATGGAGAACCAAAAGAAGCATTTATGGCATGTTATGTAAAATTTTTAAAAAAAGGCAATAGTGCAAAGAACACTGCAGTCGAGATTTGCACCGTTTACGGGAGTGGTACTCGTACTACGACCATTAGGACCGTCCGCAATTGTTTTAAGAAATTTAGAGCCGGCAAATTTGATTTACAAGATGAAGACCGCAGCGGCCGCCCAGTAACGACGGATGCGGACCTTATCAAAACTGTGCTCTCTGAAAATCCGCGAGATAGCGGATGACACTAACATTCCCAAGACAACGGTACATAAGCATTTGATCAAGATGGGATATGCAAATCGGTATGAAGTTTGGGTTCCACACCTATTGACGGAGACCGGCCTTATAAACCTCGTCTCTCCGTGCGATTTGCTTCTTCGTCGTGTCGTCGTAATGGTCGTGAGACAAAAATTATTACAGTTCGATTGGAACGTTCTACCTCATCCTCCGTACTCCTCAGACCTTGCTCCTTCCGATTATTACTTGTTCCTCTTCTTAAAAAAATATCTCCGTGGTAAATCTTTCAAATCCATAAGCGAAATAAAAACCCACACAGACGAATATTTTGCAAGTAAGCCTCAAAAATTTTGGAAAGAGGGCATAATGAGGCTTCCTGAGAGATGAAAGAAGGTTATAGAACAGAACGGTTCATATATAACACAATAAATCAACCTCAAACAATAAATATCGTGTATTCGTTTCGCATCAAAAAAAGGGAAGAAACTTATGGGACAACCTATATATATTATGTTTATACGCTTGTATGGCATTAATTAATCCGACGATATGATACAGTAATATCTAGAAAGTGATAAAATGAAATGTTTTAATACTAACTACATATATATTTAATATCTTTTTAAACCCAAATTACTACGACTACATCTATCGTAGTGTTCCTCATATATCACGTACCAGCGGACGCGTTGCTGAGTGTGCTCTGTTGGCTGCCCTCGTCCAGCGGCGCTCCGTCGGGGCCGGTGGTGACGAGCGCAGTGGCGGGCGCCGCTGGTCCGTTGTCGTGGGGCTCCCCGGGCGCGGTCGGCGGCGGCATAGCCTCGCCAGCACCCGCCGGCGGACCCATGTGACGACCCGCCTGCTGGAAACGATCACATACAATTCATCAAAGTGTGTACATATAGAAATAAAAAAATATGCCTTTTTATTATAGTTATGTAATGTATTTGATTAAAAAAAAACGAAATGCTAATCAGATTATAGGGAAACTAGAAGACCCGGCGAACTTTGTATCGCCCTATAATCAAGAAATATCTGTTACGTTTTTTTATTTATATTTTTGGAGTTTACCTATTAAAGCCATAAATCTCTGTGTTTTGAAGTGCGACAGAATGATTAACATATTAGTTAGTTGTCAAATCTAAGGTAAAAAAAAAACGATTGTATCAACAACTACTAATAAATTAAAAAAACATTGTCCAGTGGACAAAATTGTGAATCTAAACCATTCCCAGATCCCCTTGAACACACACAAAAAATTTCATAAAAATCGATCCAGTCGTTTGAGAGAAGTTCAGTCACATACACACTCACAGAAGAATTATATGTATATACAGGGTGACTGGTGAATTACTATCGATATTTGAGGACGTGATATTTGACGATCATATATGACAAAATAAAAATTAATATAACATAAATATTAATAAACTTCTTAGTAAAGTTAACCAAAAGTTATGTAATTAATTACGCATCGTATGAACACCCTACAGATTAGGTATACACTGACACTCACACATACGCATGTCGTGACGTGGTGTTGTATCAACACGTCGCCGCACGCGTCCACACTTGAACACTTGGAACGTGTCAACACTTTACTTATTTATACGGAAATTTTGTCAAAAATTAAGTGCCTATTTTTTTTACATAATTCGAATGAGAATCATGTACCGAGTATACTCCTTAAATATTGATAGTAATTCACCAGTCACCCTGTATAAAGATGGATATGTGTAAAAGTTACTTTTTAATATATTAGTTACGGAGATCTGTCTGTTTATATAAGGTCTCAACTAAACAGCCAATATAGGACATAACAGAAAAATATTCAAATAAATCGGTACGATCATAATTTCCTCTCAGTAACAGTCAGTGTTGTTAGTGGTTACCTTGAGTGGCGGGTAATGCTGTGAGGGATGTGGCGGAGGTGTCGGCCTGTATCCTCCGTAAGGGTAGGGGTGGTGGTTGCGCGGGGGGTAGCCGTAGGGCTGCGGCGGGTAGGGCGCCGTCTTGTACGGCCCGTGGTGCGGGTAGGGCTGCGGCAGCATGGCTCCGGGGGGCGGAGCGCCCGAGGGCGGAGGGCCAGCAGCGGGGGCGCCGGTGCCTGCTCGCACGGTCGGCCCGCTGCCGTCCGATAGAGACGACGACGGCCGCGGTGGCATCGGTAGATTCTGGGTACCTGTTAACATAAATAAATATATTTTAACTACATCTTCGAATCTTTTATTTTGTTTACCTCACATCCAATGACAACTACAAATACATGAAATATCAATAACTTGAAATGTCAGATGGTAATGACATGTTCTCATTATAACAAAATAGATGGAATCGAGTAGTTACAGATATAAAAGCAATAAAATACTTCATTAATAACACCCTAACGTGTTCAAAGTTAAGGCCATTAACAAATTAGTGACCGTTTGAGAACACGGCAATAATGATAAGATCCAATGTTACGATAATCGTCTCACATTAAACAGAATAGCGTTCAAGATAACAAACAATTGTTGGATACTTTTATTGGCTCGTAAAATCCATTCTATGGCAAACAAAAGAAAAAGAAAAGAAATACAATTCGTTCAACCGCAGCTCATACTGAAGAAATGATAGTGCATGAATCAAATGTTCATAGCATAATGTCGGAGCGTATTCAGCTCGTTGTAATCGATCCCAAACCGCTGTCCTCGTGTATTGCGAACGTAATTTGAATAACACATTTAACGAGGTCTAGTCTAAGCCGAGGCGAGGCGAGCCCACATCAATCGATGGTGCCGGGAGCACCAGATCACTTTCGTTTTCTGGCGCACGTGAGCCGCATACACGGCCAGAATGCGAATTCAGGCTGCACTTTATTCAATACGTACACAGTACACTTTATACACAGAGAACGCACGCAACACATTGACCGAGGCCGAGATATGAACGTCGCGGTGATTTCCAGCGACGAAAGTGGTATTGCAGCATTTATGTGGGTCGGTCCGGAGCCGTCGCGTTTTATATCGACTGTCAATAACAGCTGTCGGGCGGTAGGCCGATACTGTTATCGCTCGTAAACAAAGCGTTATCACGTGCGAAGGACTTTAATAACGCCGGTGAGCAATTATCCGGCCATTATGTTGGTTACGATGAGACGGCCGGCAGACGGTGAGGCGCCGGTGAATCACAACCGGCAGATGCCCCTCCCTCATATACGTGATAACTGATTGTCCAACAATAATTGCCACAAACAGACATTTCCATGGATCCCTTTAAGCTACACATATATATACGAAAAACGTCACGATTTGATTTATTTCTGCTGATAAATGATTCAGAGGTTCACAATAACGAATATCGAGCTAACAAAAACCTACTACCATTTGTTCATATCGATGTATAATCAATCAACAGGCAGTCACACGTATACCCTGTATATCAAGTCCGTGTGTGTGTATTTCTGTGTGTGTGTGTGTCCGAGTCACAACCAGCTCTGTCAAGGGCAGCAGCAGTCGCTACATCGAGGTTACCTTACTTTCCCGCCTCCACAGCCGGCCGCGGCGTGATCGTGATCACGAACTTACATACAACTACACAACTACAGACTAATAATGTACTGGTCTCTATAAAGACCTCAAACAACAGGAATTATAATCAAAATAACCAAACTATATACCAAAAAACAGCTCATTACTCATCAATACCACGATCATATATATAATTGTCTTATAATTTTCGAAAGGAATCATTAAATTGAAATATTTAAAAAGGTATGGATCTCGTTAAAATCAATTTGAATAAGAATTAAATACAAAGATAAAAACAACGCTATAAGAGAAATAAAACGATTAATTAATTATTTATGTATATATCTTTACTGAATTAAGGAATAAATATAAAGGCAATAAATTTTCATCAAATCTCCGAGTTAAGAAGTTAATTAAAATAATTAAATTTTCTTTTAATGAGTAACACATTTTAATCAACTCACTGCCATAGAGTTTTGTATTGTTAGACAGAGACATGGACAACATGTTATTTTGAAAGATGCAATAAACTCAATATATTTCCATGTTATACTAAATATTCTATATATATATCTATATATTTGGTTGTATCGTGTTGTTGAACAAATAATGTTTCGTGTGGCGGGCAGTGAGTGCTGTCAGACATTCCATACAAGTGATCGTATGAATGCGCCGCTGGTTATGACGCACCCAACTATTTATTAATTGTGGATATAAGTCGATAATTTTTATGAATAAATCTATATTTATTGTAATAAATCTATATCTATATTTATTATTTATCTATATCTATGTATAACTGTACCGTAGTAAAATTTTTATTTATTTAATGTGAGATCTCTAAAACTTTTCGATGTCTGCGTTCACGGGAAGGCGAGATGAAGGTGTCTGTCGATTCACCTCGTTATTTGTCACCTACTACTGACATTTTTATTATAATTACCTAGAATTGATACAAAACCATCTTTAATACTTTTAAAATAAAGTTAGACTTAATTTATATTTTATTATTAATTACTCTGTCTATACAGAAGTGTTATGTCAAAATATTAAGTATATACTTAGAAATTGGCACTATAGAACATCAAAATATATATTTATAAGTCCAATAAGGAATATATATCACATCTGTATAATATAAAACATATTTTCTATAATAGAGTATTGAATAGGTGATCACAGAAAACGCACGATCACGTGTACAAAGATCACGATGTCACTCCTATGTATCCATTTCAAGAACCTCATTATATACGATACATACGCGAAATATATATAAAGTTAAGTTGGTCATAATTATAATGAATAAAACAACCTTTAAAATAAACCAGATTTTAATCAAACGTACGTTTAGTAATAAACTTGAAACAGATTTTTCAAACTGGTTTCCTTCAATTATATCAACATTGACCTATAAATAAATTTATTGACTTGACGATAAATCGATCGAAAGTATAACCATTATTATAAATACCGCACAATACGAAAAGTTATAGAGAACAGAAAATCTTTTTGATGTCTTTATAAGGAATTTATTAATTTTAGTTTTCCTGTTAGGACAGGACAAGTTTCTCGTTGCAAATAGCAGCTCCATAATATTTTTTCTCCGTTGAATCACCGGACGTATGTTGAGAGAGCCGATCTGATGACTTTTATCAAAGAAAATTATTTAATTCCGTTACGTAGCAACAAGAGATTTGCTATTCAATTGAAATTAAGTAGGAACAAAAACATACCTGCATAATAATTGAGTAGGAATGTTGATCATATAAATACATTTTCGTGATTTTGTTATTATTAATTTTTAACTTTAATTTCGACCAGTTTACAGCAACCGTGATCACGAATATACGAGATGAATAGCAATAAAGAACCATATTAAGTCAGAAAAAGGGTTTCATTTAGTTGCGTAATTGAAATTATAAATTATATCATATCATACAATTACTTCATACTGTACGTTCCAAGCGAGTGATAAACGTCGGTACCCATCATAATGTTTACGTTCCATAGACAATGCGTGTGTACATACTTGATACTTGGGTGTGCTAACAAGAACGTCCCAGTTACAACTCTGAACACGTCTACAAGTCCACACTAGAATCGACTCGGCTAGCCACTCATATGAATTGATATCTGATATTTTCAATGTCATTTATGATATAACAGAAGTCATACGTATAAAATATAATTTAAAAAAGATCTTTCATGTGAAAGTTTCTCAAGCTATTGACCCAATTTCCCGAGTACAAAACGTTCACGACAATCCTCTGTGTTTTGTCTCCGTATAAATCGTAACATCTATTCAGGGGTCGTGGGGGCGGTACGTAGTACAATCATTCAATGTTTTCACCCGTCGACTAAACCGAGACAAGTTAAAAGAATATCTCGCACCATTAATAGGGGGTGGGGGGGTGGCGGGGAGGAACGGGGTGAATGGAATGTCGAACCCTCCGGTGACCTTGACTTCATTTATCACTCTCGGAAGCACATAACTGAATACGATTAGGCGACCGGCCAGAGTCGCAACAGGCCCATTAAATGAGAGAACGGATCGAACGTATTGCATACAAACAACACAGTACTTAACAGTTAATATGTTACAAGAACATTCTGCTTGTAACGTGTTAAAATCATGACTCACGGACTTATAATAACCATCAATCTCGACACAGGCGAAAAAAAAACAAGGAACGTTTACTTGAGAAGCATCAAAACAAACGTAATGCCGGGATATCACAGCAAAAAGCGTTTTGTTTCCCTTTTTTTTATTATTATTCTGTCATTTAAAGCAGTTCGTCGGCCTCGACCAAGGACGCGGAGCACGTGGCGATAGGCATTTGTATGGCGACAAACATACACAGGTGCCCCGTTTTAGATAAAGGGATTGAACACAATATTATTATTACGACAAGGTCATTGTATACAATATGTCATTGTATACAATGTGATATATCACATGGGATTATAAAGATATGCCAGTATTAAAACAAAGTGGAAAGATTATTGACGACTAATTAAATGTGTATTTTATTAGTCACAGTCGTTGTATATAATATATGGCATGTATAAACAAATCTAAAAATATAACATTAATTACATAAACTTGTCTCTCTGATTATATAATATATCAATGTATCTCTGCTAAATGACTCATTCATATTGTATTATTATTTATTAATTAACATACAAATTACCAGAAGAATAAATAAATTCATTCGACTGGAGACATTAAAATCAACTTATTATTTGGGCAATAATTTAATATCTTCCGTGCGTTCGATTAAAAATAACATTTTAAAAAATCACGTCTACCACCGTAAGTTACAAATATAGATTATAAACCGCTATTAAGTTGAGAATTTCGACTGTATAAGATTAGTAAGATTAATGTTTCAAAGGGAGACATACATTTTGCTCTGAAGAAACGAATGCCTTTCGATTTTGGCTGATTGTAGCCGGACTTATCTTTGTTGATGACATTCCACTGCTCGACCAGAGATACGCGAAGTGGACTCACTGCGAAATGCTTTTAGCACCCATATAAAATACGAAAGAGAAATACCACACCAAAATATACTCTATTCGGTATACTTTAATGTTGAAAATCGTACTAACGATACATGATACTGAATTCGTGTAAAAGAAACCTTATTCATCAAAAATTTAAACTTGTTTTCGAAAGTCACGTTGCATGCGGGCTACGAACAATACGCAATTCACCTTCGAACGCGTCGGGTTGCGGTATTGCGGCTTCATTGTGTTAAAATAACGATGGTACTGGGATTGGAAACTGGTACAATGGAACTGATAAACAAAACATATTTTTTTTGTATATGAAAAAACCTGAATGTGTATAATATTTTAATCGTATAAAGATGAGGTCTTTTCATAACATAAATTGCTAAACCGAGCTTCTTTATAATTTTCTAATAAGAGACTTCATATATTCAAAGTGTTTATCGAGAGTCGAGTAGCCCGAGGAGTCGAAACGGTTGACGTCATGTAGACATGTATAAACCTCTACCACCACGACGTTCAAAGAAACTAACAAAGAACTTCTATAATATTACATTGCTCGTTTCCTTTACCAAATTCATAGCTATGATAGTTATGAAGCAGCAATGTATATAATACACTGCTCGTTTGGTGCGGTCGCCAGCGAGTTATAGTACGAAGGTGTATCGCGGTCATATAACCGGTATTCGTTGGAGCAGTCGCCACTCGGCCAGTCCGCAGTGTTCGAGTCGATGTTTTGAGAAAGCAATGTTCTGCAAGCGTTCACGTTATTATAACAAGATCGCTTTTTGAAACTCTCAGCATTCATCAGCAAATTAATGTATTTTTATTCGAGTGTTGAAATTATAATGAGTTCATTTAACATGAGGTTGTGTAAAAGGATGTAATAAGAACATATTCTACCTTTTATAATGATAATACATTTTTTCCTTTACATCGGTAATGTTACCAATGCCAAGTCTGTATTTCTCTGCCAATATCAAGAACTGGGAGATCCTTATTTAGCAAATTACAGCTTCCACATACAAGTTTTTGTCTTAGAAAATCGAAATTGGTCACGATCACCAGTCTCTCTCTGTTTTCCTAATTCACTCTTACGTACTTATACCGAGTACCGACCAACATAGTACTTTGTGGTTTTACTTTCATTTACTAATGAAAAGACTTGAAGGAAAGGAAACGTTGATTATAACGTTGTAGTATCTAAACGATATTTTCATAGCCTATTGGTAAATTACTTTTTATACAATGTTCTTTGATTACGCAACTATCACATAAATAATTGTATAAGACTCAATTTATTTCATAAGAACACGACAAAATCATAAAACATGTTGATCTCGTTACAGTTTTATGAATGAACGACTGATAATATCTTTAATCTAGCTTCTTTATGTTAACAGCTGTCTTAGCGTCAAACACACGTAAAGTGCACTATTAAAGGCCACCCCAGTCAATGACCCCATCGGAGACATTACAACTTTACCCACTGCCCTGTATACATAACACTCGCTATCAATACTTGAGTAATCTTTCTTTATTTACTTGGCGGCGAGTTTACTCTTGCTAAGAACTTGTTCATATTTTTCGTTATATACCATATGGGTTACATTTTACGATATCAGCGAAAATCAAATTGTTAATATATTAAGGTGTTCCAAGGAAATAGCAATATTCAACCAACATGTGTAGTTATTTAAATTTAATTATAACAACATTTTGTCGTGTGTATAATAAGTTATCTATATAAGTTGGTATCATATGATCGCCGTAACGCTCGTGTGTCGTTCGTCGTCGTCATCCTATGTGAGGTTCGGTCCTCTGCCGCGTGCCCGTCTACTGTGGGGGTAAGTTTTTCACGAGACCCTATATACCGCGACCACCCCTCATTCGTACATAAGGTAGTCGGGGGTGAGGGGGTGGTTCGCGCCCGCAAAAGGGGCAAAATACGGTGTACTCTGGGCGCCCGCTTTATGTGGGTCAATGTCGGGAAAGCCCGCGTCTGCTAGTGACGAAGTATGCACAATGAATCTGATCAACAAGCCCTCCACAAAACTATGGATACATATGTATGCATCTACAGACAAAACACAAGCAATGTTCAAATTAACATTTCTGTTTTAATCATCTCACATTGTTTGTTAGAGCTAAGTTATTCACTTCACGGATAATTTCTTACAAATGATTGTATCTAATCTACCACGCATTGTGAACCTAAATACTGTTCAGTACATACGGTAACGTTTTTTTTAAATTCCATGAATATTACCAGTCTTCAATATGGCCATATACTAGTCACGTATAGTGTAAGTTGTAATGTGTTTTGTATCCATGTATCCACAGTACTCACCGACAGCCGGTGACATGGATCGCGATCCACTGGAGCCGGTGGGGCTCGGTGTGGGCCTCAAGTGCGGCGTGGAAGCGCGCCCCGCGCCACCGCTGCCGCCGGAATCATTGCTGTTCTGACCGGTCAGATCCTGAAACAACAGTACGATTGGTATATTAAGATAACAGCGTGATACAATCATATGTTATATTTACATGTTGAAAGAGCCTTTGAAAGTACTCGGCTAATAAACCATAACATAAAACTATAACAATATTTAGAAAAAGTTGCTTGTCTTATATGAGATAGTCGATGCGTAGGATTCAATGTTAAAATATACCCAATAGGCACATTAATCAGCAAGGTAACGATGCCAGCATGTTTGTTTTGACATGTTGATAACGTTATCAAATTTGAAGTCCTGCAAGCGATGTGACACACGCAATAAGGAATTGACTAAGTCACTTCAAATATAGTTTTAGAAAGAAAAATTATTAAAAATAAAGAGCAAGTTGAAAAATTGACTCAAACTGCAATTTAATCATTATAATTAACTAATTGATCAATAAGGAATGGAGACTGTATTATCGTGCATATACTAACATTAATAATAAATAATAATATATATCAATACTAGAAAGACGAGACGAAAGACCGGCGAACTTCGTATCGCCCTATAATCAAGAAATATCTGTTACGTTTTTTTATTTATATTTTTGGAGTTTACCTGTAAGCCATAAATCTCCGTATTTTGAAGTGAGACAGAATGATTGACATATTAGTTAGTGGTCAAATCTAATGTCAAAAAAAAGCTTGTATCAACAACTACTAATAAATTAAAAATTAATTAAAAAAACAATGTCCAGCGGACAAAATTGTGAATCTAAACCATTCCCAGATCCCTTTGAACACACACAAAAAAAATCATCAAAATCGGTCCAGTCGTTTGAGAGAAGTTCAGTGACATACACACTCACAGAAGAATTATATATATAAAGATATAAACAAACTTTACTTTTAATATTAATAACCTTTAGTGAGCTCAAGTTCTCTCAATCTATTTAATAATATCCTACAGCAGTAACGCCTAAGAGTCCTTGTCTTTAGGTCAATGGTGAATATTATATTTGAATGTAAATAATGTATGTATGATATGTATGAACCTTGACACTGCAACCTCCGAGAGAATAACGCAATTATAACTCGGTTACATCAAAACACAGACGTGTATAATAACATCATCGCAAAATACTAAGAAATCCTCCGAACCACCGTCGAAAGAAACAAATAATTTTCAGTAACGATCTCAATACATTCACATTCCCTTTCATCCCTTTTATAGAATCAAAAGATCACAAACAACTTTTGAAAGTTAACAACTTAACGGAATAGATAAACACAATATCTGACACTACTATGAGCAAAGCTGAACTCACCGTTTCAAAGCAAGCAATGGGCCAACAGATCGTAAATCAATCTAGGGTCGCTTTCAATTGCAACGCTATCGACAACGGTACAAGCCACTGGAATATAAAGTTTGCCGTCCAAAGTAAACAGCAGCGGGGCAACTTTAAGAGCTTTATAGAATAGAGACCGAGCGGTAATAATATAAAGCGAAGAGAACGGCACGGCGAAGTAGCGCGTACACACTAGTAGAGAGAGCAGGGCGAAGGAGCCCGACGACTCTCGACGGTCGACCCCCCGCCGGCGAGCTTGGCTCGACCGAGAGAGGCTCCGGCGTCGATCACACGAGGCGCGGTGAGGGGCGGCGGGGGTCGCGGTATGAGGGTCGAGGGGTGAGGGGCGCGGGGCGCGGGCGTGGAGCGCGATAACCGCGGCGATGTTTTTGCCGTTCTCCAGCTCGCTCGTTCGGCGCAGCAAAGCGTTCTTCATTTAGTACAGAGTCCATTATCTGTATCTCCCCGTCTCTCTCCCACCACAGCCCGGGCGTCGTCGCGCTTCGCCGCACCGGCCGCTGTTTTATTGCCAGCCGACGATTTTAACGTGCGCTCGCAACGTCCGGAGCACAAAAGTTTTTATGGAAATTTCATTCCGAGTGCGGCTCACTCGCTCGCTCGCTGGCTGGGTCCGCTCGGGGACGTCGATATAAAAGCACGATAACGAACGGACGAGTCAATTAATTATTATTGTTGGAAGCTGTCGGAACGTGCTGGGCGGCTCTTTCTGGATATGTACCGAGCGCAGAGCTGAATGTGTTGTGCTAACTGATGCGGACGCATTTTATGTACATTGTATTACAGAATTCATTTGGACTGTGTGTAATCAGGCAATACATTCGCTCGCGAATACTATAATGTACATTCGTCGAATACTTTATCCGATAATAATTAAAACATAATATGAATGAATTACAATACTTTTAGGTATGAAACAATTTTTTTAAGTAGATGATTAATTTATAACCTTTTGAACATTGTTATCTCTGAAAGTACGAGCACATCTTCATCAAATAAAATTTCCTAATTACTCAGCTATTTCCGTAACGACTTGTCTGTTTATAAAAAACATGAAATATGATTAGATGATTCTTAACAAGGTATATTAAGTCCTTAACAAGAACATTGTGGGGTTTGTTATTTTTCCCACAATAATAGCTAAAGTTGAACACATAGATAGCATATATGTATTATATAACGTATTACGTGTGTAACTAGTTTTATATGGTAACGTTATAGAGTACAGATATCTCTTATCTCGTACCCGTCGATGGTTAATCTAATGGGGCTAGGTCAGTTGTACGGTTTAGAGGGTACGGGAGGTATTTATAAATAGGAAGCGTGGCTCCAGTAATCTACATAACTAGATGATCGCCTTTACAGCGCCGTGCTTCTGCATCGTCTGATACAACGCTCCATTTTGCATACATTTATGTATGTTTATAGAACCATCTGTGTTATGTTTGATCAGGTGATTGATTATATTCAAACTCGTAAGATTGATAATTTTATTTAAAAACACTATATTACATACACTAATAGTACGTGAACTTCTACATATATGTATAGATTGTCTTCATAATGAAAAGCCATGAAACTAACAGACAAAGGATCATCATCATTTTTGGATGCAGTAGTTTTATGCATTTTGTATGTTATATTATAAATTATTAATTTGTGTTGTTTTTATTAATTAGTGTTTTTTTTTTGTAGATGTAATTTAATTTAATTAAGATTAAGGTGTCGTTGTTAAAAACTTTTTAGACAATGCTGTGAACACCTGTAATAGGTGTACATATGAAGACCTTTACTTTTGGCTATATTTTTTGTGTAAATGTGGCATATGTGTACTGTTGGTGTTCCTAAGTAAATAAATAAAAATAAAAAAATATTATGATATTTCCTAACAAGATTGCTCAACTACCACAACTGCATAACTTTCAAATAAAACGCTCGTCTAACGAAACGTTAAAACAAGACTGTGTCACGTTAACATCCTTATGTATGTATGTAGTATGTCACTAGAACACGTATGAACAGATTAATCGTCGTTAAATCGCTCCAAGATCATTCGTGAGTTCGTCGACCTGCGTGTGAAAATGTTGCCTCGTAAATAAATAATTCACAAGGCTGGCTGATGTGGTGTAGTGTAGTATAGTACAGTGTAGTGTTGTGTTGTGTTCTCGGTGTATGTGAGCACGTGGCACGAGGCACTCGGCTGGCGTCGGTGCGATCATCTCACGTGTTGTACGTCCATACGTAAACATTAACATTACATAACCGGCCCGTCATCAACGACCCGAGAGCCGACAGTGAAATGCCTCCTCTCCTCTCAGCCGTGCGCCCTAAACGCAGGCCTCCGCCAATTATTGAGAGCGAACTACAAACGTGCCCATTTTGCACTTGTCTACGCGGCTGTACTAGTTTCTGCGAACACTGTTGCACTTTGACGATAGACGATTGTTTTCACTTTCTATTTTGAATCGAGTTAAAAACGAAACCGAACCTTTGTCTACGTTTTATCTGACGCACCGTACGGATCGATATTATCACGAAAACTGAAGCAATAAGAAAACTATTACGCTCGTAACTGACAATATAACGCTTGATTAAAAATTGTAATACTTACAACTTATTTAATAACACGAATGAGTCACGGACCTGAACGATTTACACTTTAAAATTATTATTTACATTCCTTGTTTTTTACACAATAAGTTGAAAATAAGTTAACAAAATATTGTATAGATTTAATTAAATAAGTTAAAATTATATACATTTTCTTAGAAATGAAGTCGAGTACGCAGACTTAAGAAATTCTCAATAACCGAATAATTGCTTAATGAATCTGATGACATAATTATCTAAATACACTTCTAAAAACATTATCTTAATTGATATCATACAAAATAATCTATAATAGCTGTTGTTTGAAGTTCATATATCTTTGTGTGTGTGTTAAATTAGTTTGTCAACACGAGTCAAGTGTTATTTTTATTGAATCTCTTTATAGGCCACCTGTTAGTAGGGTCGAGGGAGACAGCTGATCGACCCGTACTGAATTATTATAATTGCCGAATGCCGTCTCTGCTTGTACGTTTGAGGGGAAAGCAGCGGAGGGTAACAACAACTTTGATTTCTTTAATTAATCGTCTAAAACTACTACAGGCCATACAACATTACGTCAATATTGATCAAACTATTTGAGCTCGTGATCCTGTTACGTTTTTTGTTTATTTGATATTACGAAACCGAAATCAAAAGCTATCGATAGGCTTTTTTAACGTTTTTATATTCCAATCCTTTGTTAATAAAAACAGTAGTTGAATAACTGCAATGATACATTCAGAGTCAAATTTGCCATGAAATCACAACTCACTGTCAGAACAAGTCATAAATCCATCAAAATATATGTCGATTATAAAGTTTAATAGAATCAAATTTTATACATACATATTATATAAACTGAACTTAGATTAAAATACGCAATTAATACAAGAAAAAATACTAAATAAGCCGTGTGAATGATGAATATAAAATCAAAATAATCATTCAGCGTTGAGGTACGGACGGTCGGGCAGCGTGTTGTCATTTGACGGTTAAAACAAAAAGAAAATGACACCATCGTGATGATGAGAGCACGAGAGTCATCAGGTCCGTCCAAATGAGCTTGTGTCAGAGAGGTCCGGGGACTGTAATCACTGGGACCGGCTTTTTCTAATGAGTCGCTCGCATAGCCGGATATCGTAATCATCGGCTCCACTGTCCGCTACGTGATTCGTTTTTATGGTGTTACTTTAATGTTGTGAGTTGTTTTGATTTAAAAAACATTATACATATTAGATATGTTAAACAGATTTAAGGACTTAAACAGAACGTGTCAAGCAGTGAATTCAAAATTAACGTTACATGCATCAAAATGTTAAAAGAAAGATTTATATTTATTATAATATGTTATACAACTGTAGCGGGATCATTATCATTTAATTATAAATATAAAGAACAGAAGGTTTGAAATGTTTAATAAAACAGCCGGTAAATAAAAACTCAACATACAATACCCACTTATCTATACCAAATATTATACCTTAAACGATAACAATAAAAACAAAATAAAACAGAGCAGAACACGCACGACTCATAAATAACGGAAACCGAGTCCTCTTCGAAAACTCAAAGCGAATATAAATATAATGTGAATAAAAACAAAAAATAAAATATAAAAAACTAAATAAACACGACCAACAATGGCAGTGTCCAATTAAACAAAAGCCAGCCAACAAGCACACGATATCAAAGGTGTTCCCCGAAGAACGTAACACACACATACACACACACGCACAATCAGCTGACTGTTCCGATTTTAACCCACACATACAAACATGTCTCTGTTACAGAACATAAATAATGACGGTCAAACTAACATCGTATAATTTGCATGAACGTCACACCGACGGCTGTTATGTTTAGGAACGTCGGTTTACATTCACACGATTACAAAAGTCCGGGGTTCGATTCCGTCGCTCGTCTGTTAGGACATTTTGTGTTGGTGCTAGTTCATACGAGCGTGTGATCGCATTAAATAATCACTCTCATAAATATAATAAGCACGCAGCCCGTTATTGTACTGTTAACGTCGTAAAGAAAGCTAGCCTTTGAAACACTTTTTGTTTGTCATGATACTAAAATTATGTTCGGCATTCATGAAACAATAGAGAATAAATAAACCAGCACTGTCGGGAACTACGATCTTTAATGTTTTATAAATAAAACTGTCCGTTAATATTTTTATTAACTGATGTTTATTATGACATAAGTATGGAATGAATTATGATAAATTTACACGGACTTTGATTAACTAATGTTTAACATTTTCTTAGTGTTTTATATCAAAGTTTAGAACTTTAAAAATTTTCAAAACAGAGTGTTTTAACGATAATAAGTTAAAAGACTGTATAAAAAATCGATTTAGAACATAAATATAACTTCGTAGAAATCAAGATTATGCCCGTAATGTATCCGACGGTAAACGACGTTAGTCATTAAAGGTATAATGATATATAAAACTTAAAAAGATATGTAAATAAAGAATGGACATGTTGAGGACGAATTGTAAAGAGTTAACGTAGCGTTAATATTAATTAATATTTATATACAGTATCAAATTTAAAAGGAATCCACATCAACTGTAAAGTAAACAATGTTAGTATATATTTAAGTCAAACTTTCCAACAGTCACTCGGTCATATGATAATAAAAACAAACATCTAGTCTCACCACGATCACAAAATAGAATTCACGAGTATCGAGCTAACACGAACGCACACAGGCACACACACATACAAGGGGACACGGTCGGATGTCACGCACACAGCTGTACGGCCGTGTCCCGACACACTCACACCAACAAGAATCGCCAGTAGATAAGAATCGTCCCATTTAACTAAGTAGTGTTGTGGCCGATACTTACTGTATTCGCAGGCAGCCTTATGATGACGGCCGTCTTGAATCCTTCTCGGAATGACACGGATACACAGATTAGAGTTAGCGCACATGCACTCACACAGGCACACACGACACTCGCACACACACACACACAGGCACACTGAATGATGGGTATGGGTCGGTGGTATGTAGCGTTGGATGGTCCGTGCGGAGGACGGAGGTGTGCTGCGACTCCTGGTGCGGTTATAACACTAGCAGGCCGTAGTCCGTGTTCAGCTAGCGGTGCGCGCGTTTCAGTTGGCGCACAGCGACTGGCGCGGGCGAGGCTCGCGGTGCGGCGCGGCGGGCGGGCGGGCGTGCGGACGATTTCACCGGGCTGATATTGCGACGGCCGCGGCGGCACGTCGGTACACTGCGACCCATATGTATAGCTAGCTAGGGCGCGCGCTCCACACGCCAGCGACTCGAGCGAGGGGAGCGGAGCGGCCCGCGGGGAGGGATACGGGAGGGGGGGGGGGGGCAGAGGATTGTTACACGTACACGAACGAACGAACAGACACACACAGGCGCACACACCGACAGCCGCCACTCGCTACTGTCACTTATTTGTTCGCGAACACGACATCATTCACATTAACCTTTAAGTACCGACGTGGGGCCTGAGAGGCCGCGGCGGGTTAACAAGTTGTAAGTTTTACCGCTTCCCCGCACACGTGAGCCCCGTGCTCGTCAGTAGCTGCGAGTTTATTTGCGCCGACGCCGTTGAGTGTGGTAGCAGTGCCGGCGAACACAATTTCGGTAAGTTATGTTGTTTTGAAATTACGACGCGGCCTCTCAGGCCCGACGTCGGTACTAACGTTAGTTTTTTGTTTGGGTCATGAATGAAATTAAATGCTTGTTTTTAGAAATCTATCGGATAATTTGAAGAATGGATGTACCAGGGACATCAGGGGGTAAACGTAGTTTGTCTACGGATGAATTACGTTTTTCCAAAAGACCACGGCGTCCTATAAATCTTTTGGATGAAAATAACGCGGCATTGATTGAGACCTTGCTTGCAGAAGACTCCAGCGGATCGGAGGTAGATGATATCGGAGAAGATTAATAAAATAATAAAATTCTATAATTCCACAAAAGGCGGAGTAGATGAAATCGACAGAAAGTGTTCGGTATACCTGCTTGCAGCCGTCGATCAAGACGTTGGCCTCTGACACCTTTATATAGGATCTTAGATATAAGTTCAGTCAATTTACATATACTGTATGATGTGCATCTAAATAAAGGCACTGATCGCGGTGTGTTTATAAAACAGTTAGCTCGATAACTTGTATTAGACCACATGAAGAGAATGGTGTTACGCTTGCCTCGTGAACTTCGTATGAGTTTAGAGAGAATACTCGGTCCTGATATGCCAAACACAGAACAAGGTCAAGCAAAAGACGAAAAAACAAGAAAAATATGTGCCTCTTGTCCTCCTAAATTAAATAGAAAATGTACATACGAATATTACTCATGTAAAAAACATGTTTGTTTACAGTGCGCTAAACAAATCTGCCCTAATTGTGACTAACTTTGTTGTTGGACATTTTTTTTATTTTCTGAAAACAATTTAAGTTTAATTTTTTTTTTTAATAGATATAACCTTTAAGTTTCAGAAAAAAGTCTATTTCATGGTTCCTAGGAAGTATTATTTCTTTAATTATTTTTATTTCAGGAAGTGCCATTTTTAAGTTGAGAGTCGGAGCCAAAGATTAAAGATCTTATAATTTCAAAGTTTAATAAAGTTGATTATAATAAGTGTCTTTGTTTTCATTTATAGATCCCAAATTAACGATAAAACTTAAAAAATAGATGTCTATTGTACATATTTTTCATACCACTCAGTGTTTAATATGCGGCCTCTCAGGCCCCACGTCGGTACTAGTGATACAAAAAAACCACGTCGGTAGTTAAAGGTTAAAGTACATGCTAAATCAGCTTAGTTCTGCTATGGCTTTGCTCTACAATAAGTATTTTGAATCATCTATAATATGTAAAAACATGATATTGCAGTATTTCATATTTATCATATGTATTATAAATTAATATCATTACAGTACTGCGGTATTACAATATGATATAAACACATAAATTCTTTGATTTATAGCGAATATACATTGGACTTTTCGTGGACCTGTTTTCGCCCGATACAGTGCGAGTTCCTCGGGATTATTTATTTTTCTGTAATAAGTGTTGCTTATCTCACTTCACCCAAGCTACCCCAGCATTTAATATAAAAAAACAACATCCTGATCCGCAAACATTTACAAGAAAGTAAAACAAGGCACAATAATAAGTGAAACACGAGCTATACACCAAACATGATAACAATCAAATGAGAGACGGCATTAAGCTCCACCAGCGCCTGGCAACAAATTAATTAGGCAATATCGATCGTAATGCGTGCGATTGTCATAACATATAATAGGTACATACAATGATATAACGTAATGCATCTCATTACGGCACACACAATAACGGTCCGCCTATTGGGAATACGGGTCACTTGCATATGCGCAATGATAACCACAATGTTATATCGGTACAAAAATAACAACATCACATTCGAATTAATCATCCGTTTAAGTAATTTAAATAACGAGAGCATGAGAATTTTAAGTGAAATAACAACTTGTGAGTGCACGGACGGAACGTGGAGGCTGAAGATAAAAAATGTAAATAATTCGTTGTTAGTTGGTACCCGGCGCCTCTAAGATATATAGGAGACGCCCAACGGTCTGCGCGAGAGCATCACGATAATGATATAATAATACTATATTTTAAACATAAACAACCTGTATATAATATATTAAACTACACTAGAACAAAACAATATATAGCGTGTATTGGGTCACACTCTACCTACATTTTATATGGCATCATAATAATAATGTTCAACGCAGTTATGTTATAATCATTTTATATTATTTTTAATCATCCTTATTGTCATTGGATGGAATTTCAACAAAATATGCGCAGGGAGCCGACGTTACCGGGCGATTTATCGTAATTTTCGATATAGGAACCTGTTCTCAAAGAGAAGGCTAGCTTCAAGTTAGTGGTGTGTTTCGGAGGCGGACTGTCTTCATGATAAAAATATTAAATTTTTGTTAGAAGAACGTATTGTCATACACTTAAGATGGCAGCCTTCGGATCAGTTAATTTGTGGTCTTTCTTTGCTTTAGTCTGTACCTCTTTAAATAGTATGTTATTTGTATTATAGTTATATATTATGTATTTTATACATAGTGTGTATAACATTCTGCTGGTACGGCTGATGCGCCATCTGTCGTCCGTGGGAGGCAGTTCGGACCGGATGTTCGACCAGTTTCTAGTGACACGCTACACCTGCGGACGAGAGCCGACTCGCCACTCGGCACCCAACGATGCCTGAACTTTAATCAAAACTAATAACAACCTGTTTCAACTCCTTTTATACTTATTAATTCGAAACATTTGACCTTAAAAACCTTTAAAAACTCACATCCTTTTATAGCTGCTGGGAACGAACTATGCCAAAAAGTTAATATCACTCTGCATACTTTTCTAAAGTAGAATTCTGTCAGACATTCAGCTGAATAACAAATACAAATTTACAGCATTCACAAACTACATACATAAAAACGAATCGGAGCATTAAATCAATACACAATATTTACACGGAACAAACGAAAACCGACGTCGAGTGCTAAAAATAATATCAACAGCGAGCACGTCAATTTATAAATTCCGTCGACATATATTCCATGTACGTAATGCCGTCACGTAATTTGGTATTCAGCGTTGCAATAAGACAATAAATCAGATTACGTAACGTAAGATCAAGAAGCGTCAATGGCATCTCGACCCTGGCTCCGTTCTCGCCACTGACCCACATAACTCGCATGCAGACAATCACTGTTCCGGCATTCATGTTTATAACATCATTTTCATTCTGACATCGATTTAACACGATAAAGTTCAAAGTAAATAATAATCATTTCTTTATCTACCACCAAAAGTGCTAAACTATATACAATGATAAGACTAGTTTTCGATGAAGAAAATTGTTTACAATATTTTCATCAAACTTCCATAGGCTTCAAAGTTTTAGACCGGGAACACTTAAACATATTAAAATTTGATATTCAAAAAGCGTCACTCCACTTTGTGCGCTGCGGTAAAAGGAAAACATTTTTATGAATGTCATTTGAAATTGAATATGATATTATCTTCAATGATTCTTTTGGATGATTTCGTTTTTAAACTCGCTCTATTGTTGTTAAGTTTATATAAACAGAGAACATTTCAATCTTTATAGACAGATGTTCCTATGTCTCTGAAGCAATATTCGCCGACATGTCTTGGATAATATCTAACATAATACATATATTCATATTAAAGTTTAAAGTTTATGAGACAAGTTAATTTACGTTATAAATATGAAATGGTTAAAATGTTGGCAAACTTTCTGAATTATTAGCATAAAAACATAAACATCTTGTACACATGTCAAAGCTACGCCTGTGTGTGTCTGTATGTATGTATGTATGTATGTATGTATGTGTGTGTATTGTATATATTGTCATAGAGCATGTAGACAAATGTTGAATGAACTTTTCTTTCAGCGTTGGGCGTGTGTGCGTGTGCCGGTGCCGTGTCAATGTAGGCCACTGTCAAGGTCGAATGTTTAATATAAAGCCCGGCGTCGGCACATTAAAATGGTCGTTCCCTCCCCGAGACCCCCTTATCGCTCGGCTCGGGCGGCGGTCGCAATCGTTGCACTCCTTATTTATTATCTGTAACCAGCCCCCGAGCTCTCCTTCGAGATGCTCTCTCGGTCGTCAGGCTGCGAGTAATAAAAACGACAATATAGCACAACGGCCATTCATAATAATGACGTCAGAACATAAAATAGACACATCCCTGACCTATACCATCCGTGACGAAAACAACACCGGATGATTAGAGGCAACCGTTCATATAAAGATAAATATAAATCTATTACGACAGCGTGTTATCACAACAACTTCAGCGAGCCGGCTCCGAGCGACGCTATCACTGAATTGTAAATCGTGTTACGTAATAAACGTATTCTATGTACTATGTAACATGTTAAGGAGGTAAATGTATGCGCCGAGGCGGTCGACGTCAGAGCTTGCTCCAGAGAAACTTGAAACTTTCACTCTCAAACAAGAAAGGCTTGGCTTGGTGGGTGTGCAGCGACAACTCCAATACATAAGTACAACTAATACAAAACATCTATGTCTACAACGTGACATTAACCCTGTTGCCTTATTTCCTCTTTCAATGTTCCTATTTATGCTACGCGGTACTACAAACTTATGACAAAAATATATCATATATACTTATATAATGAACTGATTCAATTTATATCCAATATATACATAGTAAAAAATAATCTATCAAACTTCGAAGAAATCAATGTAACGAGAGAATATAAAAAGATCAAAATATCAGTTCATCCATAATAGACATTATTATAATAAAACAACAACACGAAAACATTCACATAACACACGTAATTATCGGTTCGTCTGGTGAATGTTAGGGGGGTTTCCCAGTTGGATATCTGCCAAGAGGAAGTAGGTATCTTAAAATAAATTTGATTATCAAATATTTCACCGACTGTATTCTTGGCAGATGTTTTTTTTAATGAAATTGTTTTGTATACAATGTAGTAATACGTAACACTCACATTAATTTACAACGAAAGCAACACGACACATTACAAAATACCTAGTTGAGATTATTTCTTAAGACTCTCATAATGTGTAACACATTTGTGATGGAATCGTCTTCGTATTTTTTACTCATACATCCCATCAACGTCAAGAGTTAGTGTCATAGTGACATTTTCTCGTCGGTCACAAAAACGAATACTTTTCTTAATCGGGAATGTCCCATGTTTGTTCAGCGTGAGCTATGAATCAGACAAGCTATTCAATGACATTGTCTGTGTGATATTCAATTTCCGCTATTTTTCTTTATATAAAATACAAAGCACTCCCAACAAGCATCTATAACTTTTGAGAGTTCTGTACAGACTATCGTATATGCTGACAAAGTAGTTTATTACAGGAACTGTATTTCAATAGTCCGGGCTGCGTGGTTGTGACGTATATTAAACAGTGTCACGGGGCTAGCTCTGTTGTTAGACGGCGGTTGCTAAACGTCAGAGGCTAGCACTTGATTGATGGTTGCGGTGACACTCGTTGCGTCAGGCCGGAGGTCGCGGGGTCAATGCCGTCATCATCACAGTATCCAACAAAGGCTATTATCGTATCTAAACAACAATCCATTCCAACCTATCGTACACGTAACATTTATAAACGACAGAAAATACATTATACTAATTATAATAGAAACATAAAGTTGATATCAAGTATCAGACACACGAACACTAACGTGGAATTGATTGTGAAGTGACCATCAATATTCAATAAAGACCTAAACAGTTTATTATTACAGCGCGTTGTAAACGTCGATTCTACATTGGAAATTAATAAAGCAAACCAGGAATAATGTCATAGTATACGAATTAGGTACAAATTAGATATTTACATATTATATATAAAAAATTGATTCCAATAGGTAACGACCAACATAAAGACCGTATAGTCCTACTCTATATGTGCAGTTAGCTTAGGACATCCGACACTCCACGTACACATTGGAAATAGCGTTCTAAAACATACACGTATGATAGGAGAGTTCGCGATAAAACCTCTCCGACGTCATAAGCGACCCTCGGCGACACGGCTCGCCCCAACCAAAATATATTTAGCTACACCTGCCAGCGGTACGTTATTAACAACATAAAAGTTATACCACAACCTGTATCTAATGAGAATCTATATCGCTGCTTTTATGCCCAACTATAATTTTCTATTGGCCAGTTTATTGCTAGGGATTAAAATACACTTAGCTGATGAAATTCAGACATTTAATATTATATGGGAATCTTAAATCATATTATATAATAACTCAAGTAGGTAACGCCGAATGGATTTATTAGTTCATTTACCTAGATATGCTAAACCTTTTTGCATTAACTTAATATAACAGATGCTATTCAGCTATGTAAATTGGTTCTCATCAATATAATCTTTTAGGTATATAAGGTGTAATAGCGCAAATTTTTAAGTTGTGAGGTTCAGTATAAGTGTCGTTGAGACAAAAAAAAACAAAATATTATCAAATACAATCGATTATATAACCAAAGTTCATATTTAATGAATACGCTGAATAAACCTTCGCATATACTTCTAGCACGGATTTAAGTCTCGAGCTTAGAATAATCCACAAGTCGCTTTACGTTGATGTATAATAGCTTTGAATATGAGCGAAATATGTTAATTCAGACATTATGACTAGCGTACAGTTACTCGGTTAACAAAGTAACCACAGCTAACTAGAGTCGAGTACTCCGGCCGTCCTTGCAACGCGGACACGTACGTAATACAGTGGTACACGAATGCTACTATTAAAACTCAGCTACATAAAAACTGTATTAAAGTGACTGACTCATTATGTAATTCAAAAATAAATCACATCTCATTTACTCTGTGGTCTAGTCATTATTAATATATAATTTGTAAACTCGATCGAGTCCAGCAATGCGGTACTGTTTTAAATATAAAGCCTTGATTATTTTGTGAAAGGTCTACCGGCAAAACCGAATTCCAATTAAAAATTTCATTTTAAACTCAGAAAGTTGTCCAGCTGTAAAAAGATCACTATTGACGTATATTTTTTTAATACTGGTTCTCGTATAATTTACCATGTTACATTAAGTTGTTTATTTCGTGAATGTGTATAGCTGTTAAGAAGCGATTCCTTTGGTTGCGGGACGGGTCTTTTTACAGCCTCGTTACCCGAGATCCAAGGTTTTTATAACCCGATTACAACCCGCCCAGCCCGCTCGACCTACGCACCCCCGTAATTGGGGTAAATCTTTCTATTAAGGACTCTAAACATTTATACAACTGTCTCCTATTCGGTATATTGATTCATGATCGTAACTTCTTTAAAACGGACAAGTAATGATATATTCAATTTGTTTTTCACGAACAAAGGGAACGATTTTTTTATATATCAAAAACAGTATCAATTATTAAAATGCAAGTACAGCGATTGCCGGAGCCGAGGCTCGCGACCGCATTTTGTCATCGTACGGCCTCGCGACGAATTATCGAAATCATACCGCAATAATTACATTCGATCTGAATGTGGACTAGCGTACACTGACATCACTACGTATATGAGAATTTTAAATAACATTAATATACACCTCTCCCTTAAATTAATCAATTAATATAAAACCTAAATCATTTACATTTATAGCGTTATTATTTTAAAGACTAATTGCTGTACGTATCATTAAAGTAATAAGCGTGTGAAATAATAAACAAATATTGTACGTAAAACGCCAGTCCGAAGCCGGAGGCAATTTATACAGGATTATAATATGCAGATACTGCATAGTGAATTACGTACTTTACCTACTTTATAAATATTCATAGCGATAAAACAAAATTGATTCCACTGTGAAAAATTATATTAAATTGAAACATAGAATTCCACAATATGAATAAAATCACTAGGTAAAATCTATAATAAAATAAAAAATTCATCTAAGCCAAAATAACACCATATATAATAATATGTAATATAAAGCAATTTATAAATTTGTCATTTTTACTCTAATAATTTCACGACAAGCATGATAAATGAAAAGAAATATTTATATAATACTAAAGATAGATGTATCTCTTTCATCAAACGATGTATGTACAATACGGAATCGTTCGTAAATTTCCCTCAACATTTTTTTCCGGGCCGTGTACTTATTTAGTTTGTTTTGGAGTGTGTCGCCTGTCGTCTGATTAGACACTATACAGCGGTGCGTCATTCGTTTAGCACGGACCCCATTCCATCTCGTTTATTATGAATACTCGAGCCCCCGAAACTAGCGTTTTCTATTCGTACATTTTGCTACACGGAATATGCTTTGTGTGTCAACGTTATAAAACTTGTTCCTACTCGAGATTTGTCTTAAAACGAATTACTTAAAACATATATTGACATGGTCTACAAGCTATTTCCATTAGCGTGGCATGTCGTTTTTGAATGTATAAACTAACGTTAAATTATTGCTATCAATAACAATGTTACATTCAGACTTCTACTTAGTAGTCTAAGCTACTTTATGAGATCCTTTACTTTTTGTTATCAATAAAACGTGGGGAGCGTTCTCGATATTTACGAATAGAATTGTAACGACGACATTCTTATAAACTGCCCCCCCCCCTCCCCCCTAGCCCCTGCTCACCTCTTCGTTTCTAGGATGCATAATATTTCTTTTGTGTTGTCATTCACCGCTCCAAGTGGAGTTGCATAAATAAATAATTCGAAACGGACCCTTCTCAACCTCAACTCTTTACTAACACTCAATGACTTGCTCACGGTTGCAAAAGAAAAAATCTCTCAGCGGGTACGAAACTGTGATTGACATCATATGAATTATAATAAATTATGAAATAGATTAATTTTTGAAGATAATAATTTCATTTCGGGACTGGTTCGGGAAAATTTATTTATCCGTTTCCCTTTCAAATTCAGTGGGAACGTTTAATTTTTACTATACGCACAGGATACATAAATCCCGAAAGTATATTATAAAGGCAAAAAGTTAATGAAATACACAGTTGATAATTTGCACAAAACAGAAACGCGGAGGGGTCGTCGACTCGGCGGTAGGCTGGTTGGATACATCCGTGGGTACGGAGCCAGGAGGAGCGTCCCCTTGTTTTCGGATATCAGAACGTTGGTGTACATTCATTACAAAAACCGACACATCGCGAGGGTTTGGAGGGCGGAGGGAGCCGCTTCAATAATTCCACTCATTTGCCTTCCCTAGCATTCGCGAGACAACAACAGCCCGTCTTACTGTATCAATAAACATCAAACGAGCCCCGATATATCTTTCTGTAATATTCTATAGGGTTGGGTAAAGTACGTCGGGTGACAGATACCTACAAAGTTAATAAAAGTATTTAAGCAATTTATAAATGGATTTTCTAGAGGCGGATAGGGGAGAGATCCTAAAACAACAAGGATAGAATCTATGTCATTCAACCGACCCGCATCCAACCAACTGCGTCGGACGGAAAAATAATTCCATACAAAGAATCTACGAGGGAACAATAACTATGAATAAAATACATTTTTATGCTCGAGAAATCATGTAAGAGACTCGCAGCCCTAAACAGCAGGGTTGACACCGCCATTTCTTTTTATCGAACAGTTTGTAATGTAGCGCCGCCGGCTATGTATCTCCCGAATAAAAAGGCGCGCCGTGCTTTGATCTACGCTTAATGAAATAGCAGGACTACAACGCCAGCAAAGCAAATATAAATCCATATTACAGTCCCCTTTCGGAACGAGTGTGAGATTCAATTGCCGAATATGTTCAACTATAAATAATAACACGACAACGCGTTTCCATTTCCTCCGTGAATTGCATAGGAAATTGCTTTCATTTTTAAGGCGAAAACAATGTTCAAGCCATAAATAAAATGGATAACGCCCACGCAAATTGGAGTAGATTTAGTTGCAGGCTCGCTGTGGCGACACAATTTAGCAAACGGGCTTATTGTCAAGTGTCGCGACAGTGGCGGAACTCTCGCTAACTACCAGAGTATAGTGTCAAGTGACATACAGATGGTTCACTCGTGTGTCGCCAACTGATGTGACGACATTCATCCTTATAATTAATGTAGTTTTTATTCGGACTCATTCAAGTCGCATGTAGGTTGCGAGCTGCCCCTCGAATACTTTACCTTATTTGGCACTACAATTAAATTTTAACGTATATAGTAAGTATATTAACTGTACAAGGTGTAAGACTTACCGCGTCCTGATCGTGTGCATTGGGTGTTGATGGCTGAGCTGGTCTCGGCGGTGGAGGGTAGCCCTGAAGATATTTATTAATTAAAATAAAGAATAATTTCATGGAATTAAATTCATCATTATAAACTCTTAAGCCGTTATTATTTGTTTTTGTAATCTTCTATATATATAAAAATGAATTGCTGTTCCTTAGTCTCACTTAAACTCGAGAACGGCTGAACGCATTTATCTTATCTTAGTCTTAAAATGTTTGTGGAGGTTCAGGGAAGGTATAAAAGTTGAAAAAAATTGATTCACTTCTGGGAAAACCCTATAAACAGCCCTTTCCTATTTCCCATACAAACGTTTTTTTGACATTAGATTTGACAACTATCTAATACGTCAATCATTCTGTGCGATTGAAACCGGAAAAATTTAATAAATACCAATACCTGGTTATTTAAGATGCAATAGAGTTCGCCCGGTTAGCTATACATATGTATATTACTAATGACGAAATTAACGCGGACGAAGTCGCGGGCAAAAACTAGTGTACATTAAAATATACATATATTATATTAGTTCTAAGCGGAACACATCCTACATGTGTATCTTGAACGTAGCCGTGACTTCTGAGTAACTTATTACACAGAACCTAAGCTGGTATAATGTGTACCTATTATTCTAATTTATCGCCTCCTCTAGTATTGAAACCGCAATAGTTAAAGAACACATAACAAAATACCGTCCATTAAGATGTCTATCAAGTAGCTATGAAACAACTTGGGTTTTTCATTTTATGTATGTTCGTTTGCATGTTCGTGATTTTCCCTAACACTAAGTTATTCTATTTCGATGCGGTAATAAATTTTAAAAAGCGTGTGATAGAACAAGTTATGTACTTTTGTGTGTGTTTATAACACTCAATTAACAATGTCCAGTTTCAAGACGCTTATAAAGTTTCTTTTGAAATGGTATAGAGAAAGCAAAGTTTAATTGAATTTAGAATATAATAATAGAGTAATGTGCCAAATATATATTGACTAAGTTATTTAAATGTATGAAACTATACTTCGTCAAAAAAGATTAACATACAGCCAATATACAAAATTATAAATATTCATGTTAAAATATAACTAAATTCAAATGCATCTCATACACGTACATACATATGTATGTACAACATTTGTTGATTTTCAGATACGAAACTATTTAAAATTAAAGACAATCAGATACCACTTCTATCACGGCAAGTTTTTTAATAATACCTAAGTGTAAATTTTATATCTTATTATTGATCTAATCACTGAGGTAAAATATCAAATTACTGAAATCAAACTTATTTATTTATATTGTTGATGAATCTATATATAAGTGAAAATCGAGACCTATATTCTGCTATTATTTTTAGTTAGTACAAGCGCTAATAGCTGTCAGCTGATTGATCGTTTATTTATTAGTTATTAATTAAAGATAATGTTCCCTGTGATGTGACTACGATGACGACCATTAAAAACAATCTGAATCATTTGAAGTGCCGACAAAAAAAAAGTGCCAATAAAGCGATGCAAATTTCTGCTTCACTTCAAAACTGAGTCTTAGTTATACAGTAATAAGGTTTATTGTGAATCGTGCTTGCAAGTCACGCATTTGGCACGTGATTAATGGCGCACTGCGAAGGGTCGACAATAATACTTTTATTATTTACGGGAGACTTGATATCGTTAGTATATAGAGAAAATTATTTCAACTTCTTACATTATATATAATAGAATATTTTATAGTAAATAATTGTAATACTAATGTGATAGTGGCTTTAGCCGCTAACTAGTTATGATATTAATAAGTCGTGATGGTATCTCAAGTACACGCCACCGTAGCTTGACCTAGCTATTAATTTGATTTGATGCCGGCTACTGCTGTTAGCCGCAACCTAATGTATACGTGTGCCGTGTAATTTAGACTCGGGCTGTACCATGAATTTTTATGTAATGTAAGTAGGCTAATTCTAGGGAATTTCATCGGTGACCGTAGGTACCTTGATATCTATCGGTTTAAAACTAAAAAAATATTCATAAAATTTGTTACTGCTATAGAATCAAACGATAAAATATTCCAAATAAAAAAACATGTTCTTTAATGTAATCAACTATGATATATGTATGGCGGAACACGCTCGCAATTACAGAGCTGAATGCGCAAAATACACTAATTTCACTTTGTCGGACTACCGTCGGTCGGATGGATCTATGTGCTTAGTGAATGAAAAATGCAATTCAAAATTGTATGATTGGTCCCTTTGTCCGTTGAATGCGAAACATAGCTAACAAACAAACCAGTTTGTTTCGGCTCGTGTACATCGATAATTATTCGCATACATGTATTCAGTTATTGATTTCTATGCAAACTGTCTATTTGTCGACTGCGGGGCCAATTATTATTAAACAAAGCGATTCATCGGGTCCAGTTATAATCATATAAAAAATATGTATGAAAATAACATAAAATCTAATAATACGTAAAACAATCTAGATAAACGTGTATCGAAATTGTAATAATGATAATAACATCGCCACATTCACGACTTAAACCAATTACATGACAAAAAAATTAAATAAAGAGATCAAAGCGAATGAAAAACTGACGTCGAAAGCTTATATAAAACAGTAGCAGTGTCCAATTAATGTTTGAAAGAGGGCAGAGACACGTCAGTCGCAAGCGGGGAGTTTATACTTCAAGAGTATTATTTGCGGGTAGCGGCAAAGGGAACGTCGCTGTCATAATTCATCCAACACGGCAATTCCCGACAGCCTCGCCGCTGCCTTCTTTGTCGCTAAATTGTAAGTACAGTCAGCGTGTCATAGGTTTCCACTGGCGAAGTGCGGTAAACTTTCGAGGAATCTAGAGCATTTTGCACTTTGTTATTAGAGCACTCCTAGCTCGAATACAACTTTGCTCTTTATGTCTTAAGAAAAACGGACGGTACATCTTAAAGTTACGTCTCTAAGAAAACTCGTTTACGGAAACTGAATAAATGTGATGATTACGTAATAATAAATACGTCTGAATGAAACTATTTTGCTCTTAACATTTTATAATAAACTAACTTCAAAGATATCGTAAGCTGAAAAAGTGTATATCAAGTCTCTGATGGTATCGAAGTACTATTAGGTCTGTTTCAAACAGCCGCGCCGTCTTACTGTGGGGGAATATTAAACGAAGCTCGAAATACTCGACATATCTCGTCAACGTCTCCGTCCGACATGCCATCTTGTGCCCTATCTAACTATACAGATCGTATTCTGCTATCAACTATAAATTTATCCGAAACTCTGTCAGTTCTATAAGCTGGTCGTACGTAATAAATGATAATGAGGTTCTATATAACCATAACCGAATTATAAATTTCGCTTGTACCGAATATTCCGCCATAAAAATATCAATGTAATTAATAACGTTTCAGTAGTGGAGTCCAGTAAAATATAATTACTGATTCCTCATTACCGCTCGGCATGGCCCCTCTGGACGTTCGTGCGTCTGCTGGCTTATGGTTATTAATAACGCTCGCTCGTTCGCCCCCCCCCTGACCTCTACCCCCCCGCTACCCACAGCCCCCCCCCCCTTCCTCTCCCCCACAGCCCCCTGGCCCTCACTCGCCCGCGATCAGCGCCACACGCCTGACATTTTAATTCCGAGCTCGGGTCTATACGTCCACCACGTGCCTCTCTACTATCGACAAACAATTTTATTCACTTCGCTCTACTTTAATTTAACTTAATCCGAGAGCCGATAAGTAACTTATTTTCAATTTTGTAACGGACTTAGTTTACATAACGCCGGCTCGAATCGAATGCAGCTTTTAAACAAACAACGAGTAGGATTTTTATGTCTTTTAGCGAGAAACATGTAACGTAATGAGGCGCTACGGCGGTAGAGTCTAGTGGGGGGCCGCTATGGAACATTGTTAAAATAGCATAATCGAGCGATATACCGTTGAACATCACTAGCTAGTAGCTACAAACGCTACAATGGCGGTCGGCCGGGCGCAGGTCGAGCGCAACATGGCTGCCTGGTAGGCGGTTCGGGAGACAGAGACAAAGGAACCGGCGGTTGTCTCCCTCCCGCTCGCACTCGCACGCGATGCCAGCATCGATCTCAACTCGCCGTGCTCGCCCCCAGCACCAGAAAGGCGGAACTAACAAAATTACAAAGCGCTTTCGAGCCGCTAATCATAAAATAAGATACGACGTTTCATTTCGACCGTACGACTCTCGAGCGATCACGACGCCGGAATGGCCCTTGACTCTCCAAATTCACTAGCGAGCGACGACGACGACTATCCGGCTCACGTCCGACTTCTTCGGAGCCGTACATGGTTTTTAGATTGCGAGCCGCTCTCATGCTAGATAGCAGATACTAGATTAACGTCCTAGATACCGTACTGAATATTTAGTTTGAAATATCTCGCCTTCAGCACGAAACTCGCCTGAACTAAACTCGACAACAAATTGCTTCCGTACATAATAATTACATCAGCGAATAAAACACAACACGACGCCGTACATTTTAAACTGCGAGAGGAATTTTTAATTACGTTTGTTTCTTTGATTGGTGGAGGGAATTGCTTCGGAGTCGGAAACTTGTACGGGACAAAAAGACCTTATCAATGTTGCAACAAAGCGTCTCTAAAAATAGCAAACGTTTCTGATGGTATACAATTAGAGATCCGTGTGTATCGGAGGAAAACCTTTCGCTACAGTGTTCCGCTCAGGCGGCCTCCTGATAGTTGAGTGACGTTTAATTTTAGCGCCGAACAAGGGCTGCTGTTTCGTTCAAAAGATTACGTATTTATAATAATGTGCATTACATAAAGATTGATTCATCCCATGTTATGTTAGTTTTAAATAATCTTACATACATTTAATTTTTTTCACAATTCTGTTTTTATACTCTCGTTATACTATTTATCTAATAATTGTAATGTTTAATTTGTCTTGTCTTTTCAATAAAAGTTATATTATTCAACAGAATGTCGTTATTAGTACATGAAAAAAATCACGCTAGACAAATCATTTTAAATATTTCATTTATATATATGTAGCAAGCACATTATAAACTCAGATAGTGTCAAGATCAAGTCGTGTGTGAGACACTGTCACCTACAGCGTCATAGCCTACATACATTAACCAAGTCACAAGACGTAGGTAATGCCAAAAACAGTGTTTCACATTTTATATACAAAATATCTTTATAATTGTAAGAATAACAAGATAGCAGTTTTTATTTCATAAACAACATTCTGATACTTTCAAACGTTTTCGACTCTGGTAATCTACCTATAAATATATTTTTATTTAAAATTTTTGAACCTTTACGAATGTCAAGACATCGTAAATTTAATCAAAATAATTACAATATATATTCCAAAATCGTTACTTTAATAATAATTAACATAATAAAACAATAATATAAATTTATATTTGAACGTCTGCTGTAATTAACTTGAACATAAATACGTTTAGCCTTCACGGTATTAAAAAAATCGTATAGTAATTAATGCATTAACATCGATTGATTCATTAAGCACGTGTTAAATACAGCTTAGATTTATCAGGTAAATAAATATATTTATAGAATTGAAGTATTATAAATATAGTTGTATTTATGTGTATAAGACTGAAAACTGTTTTATATGTGTGGAACTAAGACAATGTGTACTCATAGAATGAATCTTAAAAAACTAAAGATTGTTTCGATTTGTATGATGAATTTGATTTTTAATATATGCAATAAAACTACTGGTAATACAAAATATTTTAAAAAAGGAAAAAAAACGGAAAAATATACAAGCGACGAATCGAAATAGATACTAATTTTTCTATTTCATCATTGAGTAGCTCAGTTATTGTTCTAATATTATTTATTTTAAAATTAATAGCCAAAAAATTTTATTTAGATCATAGGATAAAAATTTGAGTCAAATTTAGATCAAAATTGATTCTAAAACATCATTAACTGGTATACGGATTATCAAGGTTAAAGGTTTAATGACTAAAGTTATGCAACGATAACTACATATACACAAACACATACATACATATACACACACACACACATACATGCAGTATAGTAAGTAATCCGCTGTTGAACTTGTTAAAAACATTTAGCCCGCCTAACTTACTTTGCTTGCGTAACTTGTTAATTCTCTTGAATTTATCCCTTTTAGTTTCAGCTCGCGTCAGTTAAAAGGGACATGAAACTTTAAGTTACATTTATTGATATTAAAGTTTATATTAGAGCTCTCGTACAGCTTAAAATTGTTATTATAAATATACACTTTATATTTAATATTTATAAGTTCGTTATATCTTGGTCGTGTCATATGTTTACAAAACAAAACAATATGTCAAAACTAATGTTACACAATATCGATGTTCATTACAATGAAACTGAAACACAAAAATAAAAATATAAAAACAACCAAAACCCCAAAAAACATCAAGAAAATGTAACAAAACGAACAAAAGAGAAATAAAATGAGAAAGCAAGTAGCAAAGTTGAGAAAAGTAAAAGTTATCCATTAGTAGGGGCGCGACCATAGACGGTTTATTGAAATAGTTATTGTCTGGGTGGTAATTTTTAAAAATTGCCTACATTTGCCAGCAGTTTAATGGCGGCCATAACAGTACGGGTTCATAGCCGGCTAGCTGCACGGCCATACTACTGTATATACAACGAGGATAATGGAACAGATTTACATATAAAATAACATCAAACAGACAACTTTCAACGTATTAATAAACCGAGATGAGTTTTAGATAAAATCTTTTACTATATATATTATATTGTTTAAGACATTTGTTCCTTACGATATCTTTAAAATTAATTTCTACATATGTATATATAAATACACTGAATAGAATCTTGTAACTTTATTCTATCTATTTTCATGATATTAGAGTTATGTTATTTCTGAATAATTGTTACAAACACAAATAAAACTAATGGAATAAGTTAAAATAAACGTTATCTCTTTGTTATTATACGTTATTCAATAATAAAAAATAACTGTAGGTACATAAAGATTATATTTTTCCTTCCATTTTCTCCTAATCATTATTTTCACGGCTAACATTTCCTTAGCATGTTACATTTCTCGTAAATCACTAATTACGCCTAGTTGTTAACTTTATCAAGGCCGTAACCTAATGAGATCGGATCCGTCCAAATTTATGTCGGCGCACTTGAATTTCGAAACCTCCTTAGGTCAAAGTGATTTTTTTCTTTATTTCTTTATATATAAAGGAAATGGAGAAGTTTTTCGCTCGGAACATGAGTTATCTTTTAATCAGAGACCGTCTTGAAATTGGTTTATGAGTGCAAATGTATGTAGTTATTGAATATTATTTTTCAATAAGTATAAAGCATAAACATTTAGTAGTACCTACTTAATATTTATTTATCATTAAACTGTGACTACACTGTGGACAGTTGAGTCATAAAACAGTTTTAGTCAAAGTAAATTTTAAAAAATATACGATACTTAAAACATTTCATACATTATAAATCCCTTTAGTACAGATCAGACAATCGCATCTGGTCCCATTCTTAAAGGTTTTATTTCATAGGTAAGTATGAATAGACCGAATGCTGCTTTAACCTTAATGAGTTCGTAATGAGCTCTACATCTATTAGTATGTATTAGTGTATGTATGTGTGTGTTTTTTGAGCTACATTTTCCTACCTGATGCGGAGGCTGCGCCCCGGGCGGCAAGTGGGGCGGGTGCTGCGAGTCCTGTGTCGGGGACAATCCTCCTGGAGGGTTCTGTGCTGTGCCGGGACTCGGGGCGCCCGGTGGATGGGTGGGCGGCTGCGGGGACCCACCACGCTCGTACACCTATTGTAACGATAACAATATTTTGAATGTTTTATTATATTGTGGCGTACTTTATATAATATATCATTATTATTATCTTTTGTTCCATCATCTTTATACTCATTCATACTTAATTGTCAGTTCATTATAATAAAGTTAAAGCTAATATTGAATAATATAACAGAAAGATATTTTTATTGGTAACAAATTATAAGAAAGATTACATGTGTTTAATATTTGGTTAAATCAGGATGTTTATTTTAAAAAACCCGCTCATTGATTTAGGGATGTAATAAATGAATTTCATTCAGTGTCAATTCAACAAATAACTATTTGTAACAACAGAGAATTATAATATTAGGACTTCATAAAAATAGATTTCAAACGGAACACAATGTCTTATCAGTGCTTTATACCTTAATGGTGTCACACAAAGGGAGTTATTGTAAACGATTATTATATAGTAGGAACTATACAATATTTTAATATGTTAGTCAAATTTGAAAGACTTGCTTCTTTGATAGAATCAAATTATAACCATTCTTTATACGTGTTATTTAAGTTCTAAGAGCTATATAATTCCATATAGGAATGTTTTAGTTTCGTTATAAATATAATACAACTATCAATGTAACATTCAAACGTTGCCAAGGATGTAAACCTTGACCGTGCTTTTATCGCCAGCTGTTATTTACGAACGGCGTCATGAAGCATTTCTAAATACGTGACGTTCAGTAGGGAAATGCTAAAATAAACTCAATTAACGTGAGGCCAATCACATTTACCAAGTTAAATCATTACGACTGACACCTTCGTAAAACATGTATTTAAAGATTCATATTAATTTTTAAAATATCTAATAGACATTTCCATAATAGAATGACTTGAGAAAATTTGTATAATCGTTAAAGATAATTGGTTAGAATAAAGTTAAATTTGTCATTTAAGTTAATTACTAATGTTAAAATGATTTACGTTGTTTTCATTGGAATTAGTGTTAAATATATTTATTGAAATCATCAAGGAATTAAGATAAGATTCTATGAATGAATTAGTACAAATGAGTCATCTTTGTATTCAAAGTCATTATTGAGGTTAAAAATATATTTTTAATTAATCATCGTCACACGTAAAACGTGTTGTAGCAATTTCTCATACACAATTTCAAGTTTTATCAGATAACTATTAAAATCGGCGAGTTGTGAAAGCAAATGCATACAATTGGTTAACGTAATCTCAACTAAACAATAGATGTAGGGCAGAAATGCACGTGCGTGGATCCGAAGGAGAGCCTTGGCCGTGCATACATTAACTTCTTGTTGAAAAGAAGTTCATTGTATCTCAGCATCTTCATACAAGTTTGACCTAGTGACCGATATTTAATGTTAAACTACTGCACATAGGTTATACATATAGCATATAGTCTTTATATACATTATAGGTACATATAATATCAATGTTATAAAGGATCCGACTGGTATATAGAGGCACGTACTCTATACTCCACAGCACCTGTCGAGAGGCTGTATTTGACGTGCAGTTCAATCGAGCGTGTTATGATCGACCTGTTAGTGGAAGTGGGACATTCCGCTATAGTTATATTATGATGAATCCATCCCTACTAATATTATAAATGCGAAAGTAACTCTGTCTGTTACGCTTTCACGCCTAAACCACTGAACTGATTTTAATGAAATTTGGTACAGAGATAGAGTTGACGTTGAGAAAGAACATAGGATAGTTTTTATCCCAGACTTTTGAAAGGTCCTCTTGGAAACGCGATATAACCGAACTCCACACGGTCGAAGCTGCGGGCGAAAAGCTAGTATTCAATATTCGTGAAATGATACAAAATTTTCAATACAACTTCATTGGATAGTCTAATTTAAATGAACATGGTTCTTGTGCATGTGAAACGTTAATCGAACTGAAAGTAGTATAGTCGATTACAGACAACGGTGGCAAGACGTCCTCGACATAGTTCTGCGACAGTCTCGCTGCCTTAAACGCAAAATGCTTTCACCGTTGGACGATATCTGCGTCACTCAACAACACTGTAAACAGAACCCGCTTTGGCATTCAGCTTTTGAAATGCTACACCAGCTATAAATACAGCTATACAATTTATTGGTATCACTTTTATATATGATCAGTTATTTTATAATAAATCAAATCTAGAATATCGTTTTAATGTTTGTTTTATTCAAAAGATATTATGAACTTCTTATTACATTTTATATCATTACAGTATTTTTCTTATAAGATGCAACACGATAAAGGTCATGCTTCAACAAATATTATGCATAAACAAGTTATTTTTAAACAACCTGAACACAAAAAACAATGATATGTTGTTTTAAATTTAGAATATGATGAGTCATCGATTATTATCTAATTACTTCCAAGAAAGAGGTCAAAATTTAAGAAACACTCCTTTTACTTTTGCTTAACTTTACTACTACTTTATAAAACAATGAACAAAATCTTTTTTATCTTAATACAAATTATAGTTGGAACATACCAATCCATATTAAAATCTGTCGAGGTATTACAGTAAGTCCATTTAACAACTATCTCTATGACATTGTTTTCAAACGATTATTTTTTTCAATGCAATCAATTTTGGGAATCATCTTTTGTATTTCTTGTTTCCATATTGTTTCGGTTCTACTTAATAGATAAAGAAGATTTAGTTAGACATTAGTTTTTGATTATCTTTCCAAAAATATACACATTTCATATTTTCCCTATATTCTATTTCACACTTAGTTCTTTGAGTTTACGAAATAATAATTTAATGAATATTTTGAACTTATAATATCTATATAAGTGGAATTAAGTTCTTTTCTATAATCATCATAAATGACTATAGGTATCATCAGTAAATTTCATTGACAGCGAGATATTGAAAATTATACCAGATGCTAATGTTTTAATCAGCTTAAAGAGGATTGAGTGTTACACTCCGGGAGGGGACAGTCCGAGGGTCTACACTTTGTAATTGGATATATTAAGTCTAGCTCGTCAATAGACGGATCACCTGACCGATAGGTACAGACAGTAGGTATACGTACAGTTACTCAACATTTTAACTTTAAAAACTTAAGTAACCTCTACTAAATGTTATTGAATTAAAAAATATATTTGATGATTAAGGATCGTTTATATTTACAGAAGCAATTTCATCAAGATTATATTTAAACTGTATAAATAAATGAGACGAATGAAAACGTTTAGAAATGTTTTGACGATCATGTCATCGGAATAATTTGAATGGGGATGGAGGTCGGGTAGGTGGCGGTGAGGCGGCCGAGGCGAAAACAAAACATAAAAAATTCCAAGAACTTTCGCTGAATAATTCGGGTTTTAAAAGTTTTTCTCTTCGAAACAGGAAATGGGGACTGAAGTCGGTCGTGTAGCTTGGCTGTATTCGCGCCGGTCGCCAACCAATCCATCAAAGGTGGGTGACTGGATCGGGTGTGGGGGGTGTGGGGTGCCCCCCTGGTACCCACATAAATATTGCGGGTAGGTTGAGTACAAACCCTTTGACCGAGTTCTGTTTACTTTCATTTTCACTCAGCTGACGGGGCCTCCGCCGCCCTGCCTATTCACCCTCACTATTATAATGCTAATTAGACGCTTCTCATCTCTATTTTCTCAGAACTATTACAATTGAAATACTAAATAAGTGGTACGCCGGTGCTCTCCACGTGTTTGACGTCGGAGATATAACGTCAAATTATTACAGCAGCTGTTCAGAGATAATCCCCCGAGCTGGTTAACCGGTGAGATGACACCCTCGTCACCGCTGTCAGAGAACATTGTTCTTTTAAAGTGGGTAATTTTGTATAGCAAAAGGCACGTTCACGGGGGCTCGTTGCGGAGAGCACTCAAGGTTGCATCGGGTTCGGACGCGGCAGACGGGGCGCAGACGTGCATTATTAGGTGGGTGACGGTACACCCGCGGGTGTGGAGGGTGGAGGGTGTGGCGGTGGGGTGCGCGTATCGTACGTCATCACCTGAGGCGCGCCCTTGAAACCGTCGTCGCATTCATTGCACTCGGATGCGGCCCGTATCACCAAGCCCATTGTATACAAGCATACACTCGAGATACCCCCTGACAATTTTACAGAGCCATGCCTCTGAATAACGTCATAATGCTGGGATATTGGAAAATTTGAACTAGCACACACGATTCCGATTATCATCGAAATTATAGTTTAGTAAAAAAACTGGCACAGTGCATATAATAAAAAGATTCCTAAACTATTGACGCGAGGTATAGGAACAAAGACAGAACAATAACATCATGGCTCTGCCCGTGAGTTCGTATTTAGTCACATGACAGCGGCAGTACTAATAACGTGAAGTGGTCTACACTCTACACTACACTGCACTGTACAATGAAACCATATAAATCACCAATGCGACCAGCTACAACACATAAACGTAAATTACACTTATTTCATTATATTTTTTATCCATTCATGTAACTTTATTTAAAATATAGACGTACAATAGTGAAATATTAGCACACAACAAACATGTGATATATGTATGTATATAATTATTTCATAAAAAACTGAACCCTAAGTAGTTAATTAATTTAAATTTTCCATGATACGTTGATGGTTACTACAATAAAAGAACAAAATACTCCGATTATAAATGTATGAAATAATAAAGTCTAAGGATATAAATACCACTGACATTCAAACAATAACTTTAAAATGTTGCAAGCACGATATGGAAAGAATCAATTTAATAATACATAATAAAATAAAAACCTATCACTTTTGTTATAACTGAAAATGTATATAAAAGAGTATTATTTAAAATTGTACATTAAAATAGATAAAATTTTATGACACAGTGTTTAATTGGAGAAAATGTTTATAGATTCAGTTGCCTTAATAATAATAGACAATGCTTTTTTATGGTGATCGTGTAGATTGTAGAACGAACATCTTGAATCCAGATTGTTAACACGTATTATTATTGTTTAAAAGGTTTTTACCACTGAAGTTGATGGACTTATAAATTAAAAAATTCCACGAGAATATATGACTATATGAAAATGAAATAAAATTTGTCATCGTGGAACAAGAATAGAAGATATTTTGGTGGTTTTTATCTAAGGCGCCGTCGTAAAGTTTCGACTAACAAAAATTTCGTATCAAAAAAACCCACTTCTGCAATTTGTTAGTATTATCAAATACATAGACATTTACATTTCCTGTTTATCAAACGTCTACCAAAAAACATACTATACAGAAATGTTCTATAAATAACAACTAATCAATGTGTAGGTATATTATGAATAACACAAAGTAACCGACTCAGTGACTTAATGAAAAGGAATGCAAAAAGACATATGTACATATATAAAAATAATTAATTAAATTTAAACATTTCGATTGTAAAATAATTATAAGATATACATATTTTAAAAGCTTGTTCAATATTACCGGTATTAACTGTAATTTTTATAAACTATGATTTCATTCGCACTGGAATAGTGTAATTATTAACTGTACTATATTTTGCGTTTAGTTTGACAGATACTTTGACTTTGTAGCAGATTATATGAAGGCGGATTTAAATATTTTCAAAGTTCAAAGTGATTCATAATTCACTTTAAAGTTTCCAAGTCCTATTTCATCCCTCATAATTCCTACAGATATTATCCGGCTTCCTCATGAACATCATATCTTTAATTTCTACATTTTTAGATTTACACATGTATAAAACGAAAAAATCTGTATACCTTCAATATTCATCATAGAAAGCGGCTAAAAACGCTTAAATTTTACCAATACACACGTAATGCACACATAATTGTCCTAATATAAAGTAACAATTCTTTTTTGAGCAATCTACATACCTATAATTTTCTCGGCATATATTATATTTATATAGGTAGGTACGAAATAAATGTATTAGTGATTCAAAAATTAGAAAAAAACTTTCTTTCCCTCCTCATTACATCAGTTTTGCTGTTTGATCGAAGAACGCTATAGTTCCAATATTTTTCTTCATAATACTCTTGTACCTCTTTCGTATTAAAGGTTTATATGAAAAAAAAACCATAATGACTCTAATTATCCGGTTTTGTTATTTTATGTTACTTCTAATGTATATTAATAAATAAAGGTTTTTTATAAAAATATGTTTTATAACTCTATCTTGAACAAATAAGTTTACCAGGTAACATACTATTTTTAATAATATGTATTATGTATTTTTAAACAATTTTGTATATACGTATATGGCTTTATAAAGATATAAACATGTACAATTTCCTGTGAACAAGTCACTTGCTCATTATTTTTTTCTAAAGGTATTCCTTCAATAAAAATATTTCCGTAATTATAGTAAACTTATTTATTTCTATATTTTTCGTATAATAGTGATTACGTCATATGCGCGTTAATTGGTGCATATCTAATGTAATATATGTAAGTTTAAACTACTACAAGTAAACTAAGCTAGATTTCAAAGTCAATACCTACAGTCTGTATATTTGGTACAGCTGAAGATTACTTATTCATGAGGTATGATCTAAAGCCGACCTTGTTCATATTTAAGATACACATTTTTTTGCCAACAGCGACTTCTAGACGAGTTCGCTTCAACGGCCCTGCTTCAAAACCGTACCTCCTCCGGCTTCGTTGCACAACGAGCTTACGTCAGCTAGCGAGAAGCGGCTTACGTCACCCAGGCATCATCAGATCAAACGAAAATAGAACTTAGGTTATACAGAATAGAGACTCAGTTGGCGTAACGAGTTTCTAAAGTATGATAGAGCGTTTATGTTCACGTGAGTGGATGAGGCTCCGACGCGCCGCCGGCTCAACGATTCTGAGAAATGTTCGAGGCTCTCTAGTTTCGGACTTGAATATCGTGTAATACGACTATATTCAACGTTTTTAAACGGCTCTGCTTTTGTTCAAGCTTTGAGATATTTTATATATAAACGATGTTAATTATTGAAAAGATACTTATAGTATTACGAGATCATACCTAGTAAAAATATTGTTATTGTAAATATAATGATTTTCTATTCGTGTAGCGTCTATAAAAGTAGAACGTTTATAAAGTTTCAACCTCAGCGCACGTATCTAGGTGTGCGGTGGGGAGACGTCGGATTTTTAATAAAGCAATACCGGGGCAACTTAACTTGGCTTTAGATAATGTCTTGCTGCAGGCACATTAAAATGCTAAGTTTCTTCACTCGGGCAGCTTAAGGAAATATGTTTTATAATATTAATATACAAAATTATGTTAAAGTAATTATTTATTCTATTGCTTATTATATTTCACTTTTATTTGTATGTATAACAAACAATACGCCTTCATTAACCAATCTGTGCAATGCGGTTACAATTTATGAAATAAAATTATAAGACAACAAAGAATAATTTGATTTATTTCATATAAACGGTAATCATATTTCGCTAAAAAAATCGATGTTTTGTACCTTCCCGGTACATTTATTATTTTTCCATTAGAAACTTCTCTGGAAATTAAAGAATACTTGGAAAAAATGTACCGCTTTGAAAAAACCGATCAAGTTTTACATTTGCCAACGTATTTAGTTAGTTTATAAAAAAATACAGCTAAATGCATACCTGAGATAGATAGATAGTTATGCTATTTGAAGTTTCAAATTTCCACAAAATAAATCAGAATAAAACGTGTTTTAAATGTATTTTTTATATGGTCGGATATAATTTGATATATCACAATGTCAATAGTATGGGTTCATATAATATTTAAATTTCTTATAAAACAAATACGTCGAAAAATATAAATATTACATTGGAGCAACAAAGTCCAATTTATAATTTGTTCAACAGAATTCCGAGCCACAAAATACTATTCAAAATTAAACTTATCAAAGCATACCAGTTAGGCCGGCATAGTTTTTTTTTACCGTTTGTAATTAGCGAGGTAATAAGCAAATACATTTAATTATTATGGTTTCGCTGTGTACCATAAACTGAAAATGGGGGCAATAAAATTATTCTTAAGTAATTCATAATTAAATTCTCATGAGCGGGTTTAAGAATTCAAAACTAATATATTTGACAATAAGTATACATATAAGTTAATAGTTGAAAAGAGTTTTTGGTCAAAAAGTTATTTATCACACCTTTAGAATGTAATCAAAGATATATTTTTATAACAGTTACAAAAGCAGAAGTGTAATTGTAGGTATACGTAGGGCTAACTAAATCTTATATAATTGATAAAGAAAAATCTAAATTAATTCTTTTATCGACAACAATAAATCCCGGCAGTGGGTATAAAGCAAAAAAAAATGGAGTAATTGGATACGTCGAGGTAAAAATCTCTTAAAATTCCTGTACATACCTGATGTGTGAAAGGCGGTCTCGAGTTGGGAGCCCCTGGCGGATACCTCGGCTGGTAGGAGCCCGGCGGACCGTACGCTCCGGGGGGCTGACCCCCGGGCGCTCCGGAGCCGTACGGAGGCCCATACCCGCGAGGTGGCTGTAATAGATAACGAAATACATCGATATCAAACAAATTATAAATACATCATGAAAACAATGGCAATATTGCATAATTTATTCACATATAAACCCACACTTGTTTATGACTCGTTAATTAGAACTGTGGCTATTCTTTATATTTAATTAAAACTGTTCATTATGAATGCATTAAATTCATAGCCGAAGTTAATTTTCGTTTAACTTCTAAAAAACCTAGTATGCTTCGTTATTAAATTTCGTCATATTTGACTACCATTTAATTCAAATTACAAGTACTAGATTTTTTTTGTACGAACATATATTTTCTTCCTTTAACATTTTTCTTTTCCAAAAGCTCTTATCAATAAACATATAAATGTATTTTATTCTATAATAAAGTTCCCACCGTAAAGGGCAATTATAGTGCCACTTATTAGTACTCAAACCCTCAGAAGCCAATGCAATCTCCCATCCCCTAAAATTATCAACTCAGCGAAACAGATGCTTAAAAATAAACAATTCGCGATGAAACCCTTTTAAAGTAACAAATATCTCCCTAAATAAATACAAATGCTCTATTGTAATATAAATTTTCCAACAGATATCGCATCTAAATAATTGACGTCCAAAGTAATTCTTTGTGCCTACAATGACGCCGCCCGTTTCAGTTTTCAGTTCTCATTTTGTTCTATGATGAAAATTTAATTATTCCGTACGAGCCGTGCTCCGATGCAAAACGAGCTCCGGGAATCGTTCGCTACCCTTTGATCGAATGTTTTACATCTAGAGAGGACGTTCGATACAAGACTCGACGTTCAGGAGCTACTGGGACCAGCCGATATGATCCGTTTGTTCACCAATTAGACTTACATTTTTACGAACATCGGGTGTTTTATAACGGATTCAATGATTTATAAGGGCGGTGTGTTGGGGGGGTGAGGGTTGCGATATGCGCGGGCGGGGGCGAGGGGGGTGTGCGGCGAGGGGTGTCGAGGGGGTGCGAGGGGTGCGCGGCGGGGCGGTCGTCGCGCTATTGGCGGACACTGCATCGATCGCACCGCGTACCTACTGCTAGCGGCCCGCCCGCGCCAGCCAGCCTCCTCCACCTACGTTAATAAGTAATCATCCGACCCAGCGATACCTTGGAGCTGGAACCACTGAGACGGGCCTCGCATCTCCAGTCTTTTGGAACAAAGAGGCACCACACAGGGCGACATCCGTATTGATTTATGCAGTAATTGACCTGCGGGTAGGTTGCGCAGCTCGCGCATACCTCAACACGCCACGCACCTATATTACCGCTACACGCATCGCTTTCATATGAAAGACAACACAATGCATTTCAATCAATGTAACGTTACACGAATTTAACGACCCATTTGCTACTCCGCTATAATGATGATCGATAAAACAAAGAAACATCATATTATTTCATCCTTATATTTTAACTAGGTATGATAGATCAAGCAGGAATTTTATTATAATAAATCCATTGCAAAATTGACCTATTGACTCACGTTGGATACCTCTTCAAGAACTTTGTAAAAGTTCATTTAATGTGAGGGGTTGTTGTGAGGTTTGAAATCATTTATGCGTGGAAAACGAGAGCAATAAAAAAGCATTTACCTCGTCGCTTACGATACACTTACGAAGAACATGTCTTATGACTTAATATTTTTTTCGATTTCCAAGTATTGTTATACAAGTCGATGAGGGAGGCCTATGTCCAGCAGTGGACCTTACATGGCTGAAGATAGATAGATAGATAATAAAGAAGTATCGATTAAAGCGAAGTAGCATAAATTGTATAATAAAAGGGTAACAATAATTTTTGTTTTACTCTTAAACATCGAATTGTAAAACAACACGGCCGTCAGGTATATAATTGCCGGGGGGATAATAAAATAATTGTAGTCCCATACGGCTTATATTGTACCTATCTCCACTTATTAAACTATGCATTAATTTTTCAGTGATTAAACAGGACTGACTATAAGTTTCATATATATATTAATAGGTAGTTAAAATGAGAGTCCAGAAGAAAACTGGGTAATATTAAAAAAAATATAAGTTAATGCAGGACCACACTTTGTCGTTAATTTGCAAGTATGTTAGACCAATCAAATTTAATTTCTTAATTTAAACTGCTTTCAAATTTCTAGAGCAATACATATGTCTAAGAACCTCAAATAAATCTTAGATATTATTAACAGTTTGTTAGGAGATCACTTAAAAGACTTGAAGTGTGATACAAATATCAAACATATAATTTTCATTAACATCAGGAGTTAAGTAAGGCTAAATCGTATCGAATACGTTAAATGATTATATAATAACATTTGATTTCTCGCCTCAATATAAACACGATCAAGGCTTCTATTTACAAAAGCAGGTTAAAGCGATAACCTGAATAAAAGCAGGTAGCCGTTCATGAATGAAGCCGGCGGGCATATTTAATTAGATATAATATTGTGGGTCGTTGCGACTGCATTGCATCAAATGAGACAGTGCAAGTGCAAACCGTTAGGTATGCGACCGGATTCCTGGCAGGTCGGCCCGCCCGTGTTAACACTTGCATCACACTTACTTCATTAATACTTAAACATTGAATACATTGCATTGATTCATTATATTACAGAATTAAAACTGACTATATTCTTTTGTAAACAACAAATGAATTGCAATGTTAAGTTAAGCTAATTGATTATTATTTTTACCACTGTTAAAGTGTCATTTTACCATTAAGATAGCAACTGAAATTACACAATTATCTTGTTTTAATAATAAAGTAACGACTAGAACCCCTCTCCTAAGACACAGTTTATTTAATAAAAACCTTGAGACAGGACAACATAATATGAACTAAATTCATACAAACAAAACAATCGGATTATCTATTTCTTGATAATCAAAAATAATAACAAGTGAAATACAGATAAATGTAGTCCCATCAATTTCAGATAAAATATATCAAGACACCTTAACAATAATAAACAAGTTTAATCATACCAAAAATATTACACAATGTCGGCGTTTGTATAACATATAAGAACGTTAATTAATACCAATGACAATTATGTAAACAATTTGAAATCAACTAAATTATTCTGATTGCCACACATCGTCAAGGACATTGAAGCAATATAAATGTGTAAAAGTAAACAGTTTACAACAGAAATGTTAATGACCTGTGAGTTATGACTAATGCAAGAGGTTGATAATATAATATATATGTATATATAATATAGACAGACATTCAGACAAACAGTTGCTGGCGGTGTACGCTTGCGGATATGAGCAAACATTACATAACTCTCTGATTGTGTTTGTAAAAAGTTGGGGATTCCCTTGACTACATGCGCATCCCGTATTGTACTTGTGTGAGTGTAACCTTGCCTTCTTTTTACATATTAAACGCCGTCGGGCTATCCCTTTTGCGTATCTACAAAAAGCCGGAGAATAAGTGTGTTGTGGATGAAAAAGATAAAAAAGAATGAGACGGGATTTACTGTTATTACTATTATTAGTTCATTTCAATGAGCTCCCGCGTCAAAGGATAAAAGGCACGCTGACCGGTTTACTTTTTATATATGTACCGGAATCAACAATAGGACGTTAAAGTTATTCATCACAATCATGCTTCCTGTGTCGACACGTGCTACAAACTACACGCATAAAGACCCGTGCAAGAATATATCAATCACTGACTGTAGTAATAATATATAGAAATAATACATTATATTTCATTAACATTGAACGTAATCTGTTATCGTAGTACAAGTGTTGTGATGTTATGTAACGGCCGTGTTAACGTCATACGATGACGGTGACGGACCCACCGGCGAACTATATATATACGAACGATGTAATTATAAACATCTATAAATAGTAACTAAAATGGAACCATATTATGCATGCTATTTCAGTACGTGGCGTCACTAGCCCCGGTGAATGTCAGGCTTGTGGTAACGGAAGGTGCATTGTCGGATAGATTAGGCAACAGGTAGTATGTACTGAAATCTCAGACTATGTAATTTTTTTTTACAAACTAAACTTGATCTTTTTAACTTCATAGAAATCGATGATGTATAAGCAGTTGCATCATAATTTAATTATTATTTTTTACATTCAGACAAATGTTCAGGTAGTTTTAAGAAATGTTTATGAATCCATATTAATAAATTCAGACACTAATGACATAATTCCTTTACAAACAAAATATCTTTGTGGAGTTCAATATCTCACACGCAACAAGTGTAAACAAACGGATTACAAGTGTTACTGACCTAATAAAGCGACCCCTTTTCCACCCAAGACGGTTCAATAAAGAACTCCCTCTAGGTACATACTATCTGACGTATATAAGAGTGGCGGTCGTGAACTTTGACGTAGATAACTAAATGTACAGAACGCCCGCCCGTTAGGTAACCACCGGCAAGTCGGAGATTAAAAATATTTACCCCTCCGTCAAGTCAGGATTTTCTATTATGGACGCTTACTTCGTTTAAAACATTCAGTGCATAGTACCTCTCAAGAGATTCGTCGAATCCCTCTCGTTTTTAGCATGATGATTGAATTGAAAAGTCGATGTTATGTCATAAAATAATCACAAAAAAGAGGAGAACTATTAATACAACGAGTAAAAACAAAAAACAGTAGATCTAAACAAAAGATACTAACACTTGTAACTGGCAAATATCAAATATTTCGCTAAAATCACTAGAGTAGACCGGAAAAATACTCAAGTATTTGTATGTATGAGTCATTTACCTTTCTGATTGCGTTCAGACAGAGATCCTTGGCAATAGCCCCTTTTGCATTCATATATATTTATGGATGTATGTTACGTCATACGTTTATATCATAAAAGCTAACATGATGTTTAACCTTCTAGGTTATGAGCATAAGCAATTCATTTCCTTTAAAACGTATAACAAGCGACATAACAGTATTAACGACCAATGCGTTTTATGACATGGTACGGGTACATTATTGATTGTAATGGACATCATTGCATCACGTAATTATATTCACATTAATTAGAATATTATAATTAAAGGAAGTTCCGTTTTTACACCTGAGGCCATTTATTCAAAGCCATGAGTAAATTACGTAACAATAACATCTATAAGCATCACAAAGGCCGCATGATTAATTAACGTTTTTGCGGACAGATATCCGTCTAGCGGTTTCGTACAAAAGTTAATGGGCTTGACCTATTTGTCGGTCCCTTGTTATTAATCCGACGTTTTGATTTCAACAGACGACGTGCAAAGGGGCCGGCAATTACATGACGTCATGGTGGTTTAATGACCCCATTACAATATGTATGAATGAATGCAGGTTGTGCGACGATTGGAGCTTGGTCCCCTAATACAAATTATTACGTAAGATTGTTTCAACTTGACCTTATGGATACGGGAATTACGCACAAGTAGTTCACATGTAATGGGGCTCACTGTAATGATCAAATTAATTACGTATTTCCAAAGCGTTTTCAATGTACGCAAATTATAATTACTAATAATATCAGTGATTGTATATAAAAATATGAACATCATGTTTTGTTTAACTAACACAAATCAATAGTACAATATAAATATCAATACGAGATGATCTATGACAACATCTTAAGTATTGTAGGTCATAATTTCACAATCATTAAATCATTCAGTTAGCCAACAACGGTGGCCCGGAGTTCCATTATATGGGCAGCTCTCACAATGACACGATAATCGAGCAGCCGGGTCCGAGACGGCTAACATTGATTTTACGAAATCCACATCACGGTCTCAGTCGGGCCATTCATCTCGTTTTCATGTACACAACGCTATTGCGATACGAAAGTGAGAGCGAAATTTACTCGGGCTTGCAGTACGCACCGCAACGTACCGCCCTAAATACGAACAGAATAGAATATCGATCACTAACATGTTAATTGATACAATTAAAGGCGCTTACTTGTAACCGTGTCAATGCCAACACGAACTAAATGTTGTACATATTAACTATCGTGTGTCGTATGTCGTTCGTGTGGTCACCTCTGTAATCTATCGAAACTTTCTGCACACGCGTATGAATGAAATCGTTCGTCAGGATATGGAAATGAGATCGGAAGCCAAAACAAGAGCACAACACACTGTATAACCACATCGAACAGCTAAATCTAAATATAGCGGGCGCCGATATCAGCGGCTCGCCCTTGAACCAGTCGCACGGAAACATTTTATTATTATTACCGAGCTGTCGGCGAGCACGAGTATGTCGGGTCGACGACCCCACGACCACGTGTCTCCTTATCGACAACTATCTAACACGATTGTGGGTAAACAACATGCCGAGATAAATGACTAATTTCAAAACACTTGTTTATTTGTGCCATTCATAAATTAATCAGCATATCGTCAAAACGATTTCAATGACAATGATCGTGTATCGAATTGTTAGAATAGCTATTAATAGCTTGATAACAGAGCGGCGATAATTGTGACTTAATAAGATAAAATTACATAATGTTGTGAGAACTCCTTATAATACCATGACTATGACAGCTTAGAAAGTAGTGAACAGATATTCATTATTCTTAATCTCAGTCTCAGTCAATAGCGGTTCTGATTCGTAACAAGGATAATCTCAATAAAAGCAACGAGCGAAAGCCAATTACGAATCTGCATATAAAAAAATGTATGAAATGTTCCAACCCCTTTGAACAATAAATGAGCAATTCAAAAAGCCTTGAGTGAAGAGCGGTTGCATCGTGGGAAGTAGGACAGTATTACGTAACCGGTATTTGTTCGCCGGCCAACCTACACAGGTACATCCTTACAAATGCGTACGACCTTGAATGTGAACTCTAAAGTGTAAACAGCACGTGCTCGATGCATTGTTTTATGGAGGCTAGTTGTTAAACGACATCAAACGAGCTAGGATTTAAAACCGAACAAAAAGAAAATTCTTACTGACTTCGAAATATCAATTCAATTGCGATAGAGATAGGATTCATGGTTAAAGTTGAATTTCTTGGATAATTGATGGGACATTTATAAGTCAGCTTTGAGAAGCATTCGATAGTGACACTAACAAAATTTTGACTGTAACACACAAATCTCTCGAATTCATCAAATTATTGCTAAAATAGTAGAACAAGCTAAAGCGAACAACATACGTTTTATTTTCAATCACCGTAAAGTAAAGTAAACCCCATTCGTATATAACGAGATACACGTGTCAAACGTCAAGTTCCATTCACTTTGATGCCCTCAAATACATTCCGGCGCCGCAGCCTCTACATAATGTATGTACGAGGAGTGGAAGCGGCGAAATGACGTCGAATCACCGCAACCCGACCGACTTTACCCCGTTCTGTAATTGAGAGACGAACGCACAAATCTCCGCTATGAAGCGAGTTATATTTGCCTACACATCAAACTTTCACTATCGTCGTACGCTTTCGTTTTTATATCCGCTAACAGCGACGGCCAGCTTTGTTATTCTTCCACGAGAATTTTTTCTTTTTTTTTTCCGTCCCACAACCGACACACACACATGGCCGTGGAAAAATTCGGTGTGCATTCATATTATTTTTTGGACGTAAAAGAGCTGTAGCAGAGGTAGCTTTCAATTGATACTCAAAACAACTTTCTTTGTGAGTTAGTCAAAGACCAAAAGGATATAGTGATCATATTGTTCTAATAAAGCTTTTGATTCTGATAATTACTCTAAATTGCATCAATCATGATGAAATATCTAAATAATTTGCACTCATGAGCTTTTATTTAGACATCTTCTTTTTAATAGGTTAAAAACAGTTAAATTGCATGTGAGCTATTGTCTCTATACATAACTAAGGATTAAGTGTAATGTTCTTAAGGATAAAGTGTAGTTTCTTACAAATTCATTAATCTCTAAGAACACCAATTGATTTATTTACTAGATGTTTAGTAATGTGTGCTAGTAGGTACCTATATGTCAAAATTCAATACACTTGCATGAGAAAAGAATGAAATGTATTTTGAACTTTTCATTTAACTTGTGAGAATAACACAGACCATGTATAGTGTTCGAGTGGAATCAACTTGTTAGTGAGCAAAGCTGCAAGAAGCAACTAGTTTTATAAAATATATTTCAATTTTGAAAATTGGGGTCATTAATATTTTTTATTAAAGTAATTTCATATTTAATCATACTTTAAAATAAATTTTCTAGTTTCATTTCAGTATTTTATTTTTTTTAATTTTAAGTAACAACCTACCGCTTTCCAGTTGTTATGTATGAGAAAAATAAATTATAATGTATTATGTTATTAAAAATATGTATAATGAAAAAATAACTATTTACCAACTCAAATTTATTACTTTATAACATCATTGTGTAATATCTTTTGATTGAATCAGTCCCCAAAACTTTCAAAATACATCTCAAATTCATTGACTAACTAAAACATGACTATAAAATTAAAACAAAATATATATTAACACAACTTTAAGTTATACCTGTGATACTTTAGTTATTATTGATTTTATGTATGAACCTATTTGATATATTAACCAATAAAATTAATTTAACCCTTCAGTCGAACTAGAAAATCTAGGTATTTTATTTTTCTGGACTTCATAATTAAGAAGGAAATTGCAATAATTACATCAATGAAAGTACACACACCTTGTCATTATTAACAATCTATAATATAAGATGACATTACATTTGATAATGATATAAGAAGTAAAAAGTTCATTGTGAGTCAGACTGATGATGATCATTTTTCTTTAGATTGAACGAATCCATTATATTGGCCCCCATTAATTAAAATTAAATTTTAATCCAGTTTATATAAAGAAATAGTTCATATTCTATAAAACACTATACAAAATGAAACTACATGAAGTGGTGTATATATACAAATAGAATAACTACAAATAGAGTTAAAAAAACAGCAGCCTGTGTAAAAATTCTGAAATACCAGTAAAACAATTTGCTGACATAGTTTTAGTGAAAAAGAGTTATTTGTTGATTGGAGATGGCTTCACTCTATCTTAAATTGAATTTAGTGATAAAATAATGTAGATCATACTAAAAGGTCCGGTATTTTATTACAAAAGTTTTATTACTCATATGTTGACCAAATTTATAATCAAAGACAAAATTTCTATAAAAATGGGTCTATACATTAGACTAAAAATTTACTAAATAATGAATCCAGTCAAAGAAATCTTGAAAATAAAACCATATATGTTAAAATGGTATCAATTAAATTTTAAACAAGACTAGAAATCCATGAGATATATGACTTTAAAAAACAATTTGAAACAAAAATTTCATATTTGTTACTTTATAAATTCTATCAAAAATATAAATTATACATATACATATCTGCCATTGGTTTCAATCATCAAAAGAAATAATTATTTTGAATTTCATTTAAACATACAAAGAGTTCCCAAGCATTAGACTTTTGATAACATTATATACAATCCCAATATATAACATGTAATAATACTTTTCTCTATATAACCATATAAAACAAATACTAATGTCCAAAATCCTGTAAGTATAAGCAGTAATGCTAATAGTTCAGCGTAACAGTGTATAGCAAGATGTGTTTTCCCCGTAAATATAAAAATGGTCAAATATAATCTCCCAGCTTTACTTTTTTAGTTAGCACTTATGAATTTACATCTTATTAGAGTTCAACACTGACTCAAAATATAATACTCTACTTATTTGACTAAAATCAAGACCATTAATAATTATGTCTAATATTTAAGTAAATAATTTATATCAAGCAATACATATTTTGAAACTGAAGTTTAACACTCACCGTTGAATTTCTATATGGGCTTCCTTGAGGATTGTACGGCGGCATAGGCCTAGGCGGTGGCCACCCGGGAGCAGGTCCATAGCCACCCGGGGGCTGGTCGTAGCTGTTGGGGTACCGGTGAGGCGGCGCTCCACTAGATTGCAACAACGAATTCAAGGTAGGCGTAGGGCCTGGCGCCTGCGACACTGCTTGTCCTGGGAAGAATCGCTGCTGGGGCGGGGGCCTCGGTTTGCCGGGAAAACCTGGCCGTTGAGCATAATAAGGATCTGCGCCTTCTGGATAACGGTACGAGCTGTACTGGTCCGGTATCGGCCGCTCGCCGCCCCGGTCGTGGCCCGGCGCCTCTCCAGCGTCGCGTGGCGGACCCGGATCGGCCGACATCGGCGATTTACTCTTTGTGTTCACAACGCCATCGGGCGGTACGCGCCCGATGGACTTATCGGTGCCGTTTTGTAATAAAGCGTTCCGAGATTCACTGAGCTGTTCTGATGAATTCTGATCTACGTTCGCTTCGCCACGCTGAGACTCAGCCTGCGTCGCAGCCATGTTCGGCTGGTGGCGGCCGTCCCTGCTTACACTAGCTTTAGCGATCGACCGGCTCACTTACGTTACATCGAAAACGGGCGTCGGATTGCAAAACCGCGACGCGGACACTTCCATCACTAATAAGACGAATAACTTCGCACAAATTGTAACGCAAATCTGACGAAAAATCGTTCACCGTTGCACACACATCGATCACATATCTAATCCATTCGCGTAAACGAGGTTATGGAAAAGGTTACATATCTAGCGGGCGCTTTTGTCATGTTCAAATCACACATTTCATATCACTGGCACATTTATTACAACACTACCGATCCAATCACTTGTTACAAAACTCATTCCTATCTACAAAATTGATGAAATACTTAAAAACAGAACAATAGAATCACGAAACTTCCAAAATTATTAGCGTCCGCCATTAGCGGACTTGAAATTCTACAGCGCTTGACGACGCTTCTGCCTATCTTCACTTCGGTGAGATAAAATAAAAATATAGGTGCCGCAATTGCGATAGGCACTATTTAGTATTTTGAGAAATTTTTAATTCGAGTCGTATTTTAAATTCAACAGAATTTTAATGCTCTAATCACTAAATAGAGAAAATTGGAGAAAAATTATCTATGCATGTTTACATTTCCGCAATACTCGAACCACGTAGTAACTACAGTTCTACCAACAACAAGAATGCTATGACTATTTCCGCTGGCGCCAAGACATTCGTAGCTATGTTCATTCTTTAAAAAATAACCTTAAATCAATAATACATTATTATATTAATAAGCAGAATGCACAAATGAATTTTTTAATCCAATAATATTTTAAAAAATCAATAAATATAAAATATATTTATATAAAAAGGTGGTGTTAATGGTTAATAAGGTTATATTTTCTAAATGTATAAGCTGTATTGCCAACGTTAAGACATGACAAACATAAAAATAGATAAAATATTAACTTTAAAAGATTTTTATTCAAGTTAAAAATATATAGTTTTGTATATACAATCAATTGATTATTTAAACTAATATTTTTAAACTCATATTTAAAATAAATGTTTATTTTTGAATATTGGGCTCATTTCAGGAGAATTTTTTAAACTCCTTTTCTAGATGCAAGGTTCTTAATTTGTTTTTTCAATTTGAAGATACATGGTAAAATTCCATATTAATACTTTTTTTTATATATTTTATCAGCGGCTAATTAATAAAGTTTTAAAATACATAATTTCTTTTAAAATGTTTTAAAATAATTCTTATTTCAAAAGTCCCATTGTTCTATTGTACGAAATTCTGTTTAAATATCTTTAGTTTAAAAATCTCCCAGTAAATATCTTGTAAAATTGTTTCTAGGCATTATTCAGTTACGATATTTTTTTAAATAAATATAGATGTGCCTATGTAATTCGCATTAAAGGTTCCTAATAAGTTTGCCTTTATTGCTATTGAATAAAATTGTAAGATTTTTATTGACTTGTCCTAATTGAATTTGAAGACTTATGTTTCATTATGGAATCATGGAACTTCCATATCAAGATGATCAGAATAATTATTACAGTGCTGCCTTTGATTTCTTCCGTTTATAATGAAATATATAGGGAAATATAGAAAATCAATTTTGAATATAATTCCTTAAGTTATGCAAGTCTAAGTGAACAGGCCCAATAACCATGTTTCGTTTTAGTTCTGCAATTTTGCAATTTTCTTGGGTTGAGTAAAGTATTAATAATTTTTAAGGAATAAAACAAAAAGTGTTTTAAAATTGTTTATATTTTGTTGTACATAGAAAGTATTGTTAACACGGATGCAAAAATATTTTCTTTAATTTTTTTTTCAAGGCTTTAAATTTTAATAACATTAATATCACCAATTTACCATTATTTTATAACAAATTTTGTCACAAGCATTCGTCATAAGTTGTTAAAACTTGTTAATATGGCAGTTACAAACCATTCAAGGTGGAATAAAACAGTAATTGCCAAAATTCAGAACCAAATTAAATTGATGACTTACAAAAAAATTAATCGTTATGGATTTAATTTTTACAATTCGTTATTAAAATCTTAAATGAGCAAATAATTTTCTTCGAAACCATAATAAAATATAATTGAGCGAGTGATTGCAATTTATCAAGGGTATTAATTAATATTTTAGAATAACATAACATTTTGGATATTGGAAAAATTATAAAATATATCAAAATACATATAAATTAGTTATGGCATAAAATTATTCTAAACTATAAAAAAATCTCATAATAACCTAGTTTAAGTACAAAGATTAAGGTATTCACATCAATAAATTTACTGACAAACTGTGATGACAGATTTTGTGGACAGCTCGTTTTGCTCACTCATTAAACACTACACTCTTTAACAATTTCGAGTTTGTGCTTAACTGTACACATATATTACAGAATACTTATTCTGAAAGCTCACTTGAGATCTATTTACATTACTTCATCCAATGGGAATGTATCAATGCATTAGAAACCGTTTATGCTACACAAAATACTTTTCTAATACTGCTATAAAGTCTATTGAAAGAGTCCACGCGAAATTTATTATGTGTCTGACACAGAGTTTTGTTTCACTCTATAGTCTAAAATTTCTACATCAATCAGGAGGATCCGAATTCTGCCATCCAGGTCAGGTATTTCTGTATGTCACCTTTTGACACAGATTTATTGCATTTGGACAGTGCTTCTAAGAAATCCTGCCTCGTAACCGGCAGATCTAGTTCTTCCTTGGCAAGTTGTTTTATCTGCTCCGGTTTCAAACCAGCTATTTTTCGTCTCATCGACATCATTGAGGCATCTCTGAAACAGAAAATTTTCGTTTAAATGTAACAAGATAGTATTTAAAATTATTTTTAACAATATGTCATCTAGAACACTATTTTGTCTCCATTTTATTTCTGTATTTAGTTTTTTTGTGTACAAATAACAAGATTTTAATAAATTTCATGTATTTTAATGTCATTTTTAAAATCTTGGCCTACACTCTCAAGGCTTTATGTATCTTACCTGCAGACATTAGTAATATCAGCTCCGGAATATCCATCAAGTTTCTTTGCTATCAGTCTCAAGTCGACCTCGGGGTCAACTTTGACCTCTCTAAGGTTAATCTGCAGTAACGCCTCTCGACCTTCTTGTGTTGGCAGCGGTATGTATATTCGTTTTTCAAGCCTTCGCCGTAACGCTTCGTCAATGTCCCAAGGGAAGTTGGTCGCAGCTAACACCATTACCACCTAGAAAGATAATAATCTGATAATATATAACATACATACATAAGGATTAATGTATTTACTAAATATAAGAACATATATTTAGTATATTGACTAAAGTTTATTATATTGTCGTAAGTTTGGGTGTATATTGACGTAAGTTTGGGTGTTTACATTTAGTTGTTTTGTAATTTATTTAATTAAAAATGGGAGTAGCGTTTAAGAAATAATGAAGTAAATACTTATTTGTTCTGATGCTAACATACAATAAGGTCGAAAGTACAAAACGTGTTTTCAAAGCAATCACAAGGTTGTAAACAATAGAGTCATCACCATGTATTTTTATTTTTAATCCATATGATGCATCCTTGATTGAAGAAAAAACGCTTAAAATAGGTATATTAAGTATATAATAATATCAAGTCCCAAAGTATATTCGAAACGTATCTAAAAACCAACTAAGCATTGCTCGTAGTTTAAATTATATAAATTATAAAGGATTATTGTAAAGATTACTGCATATCTTAAGGTGGTAGAGCCTAGCTGTAGTCAATTTACTATAGCTCGAACATGGGCTGGCTCGACCGGGGAAGTACCACCCTCTCACAGAAAATCGGCGTAAAGTAGTCTTTAAAGGCTGCGTTTCGTGCGGTGAGTGAGAGAGCCGGTTGCCCTTTCCCTTTTCCCAACCTTTCCTTTCCCTCCCTTTCCCACCTTTTCCTCCTCCTTTTCCCCAATCAAGGGCGGCAACACATCCGCAAATCTACGTTGCGGATGTCCATGGGCGACGGTAACTACCTACCATCAAGTAGGCCGTCTGCTCAGTTGCCCCCTTTTCCCATAAAAAAAAAAAAAAAAAAATATCTGCCTGTTAGTGATTAATTATTTGGTTAACTATATACTATACTGTATACAATCTATTATAAAGTTAGTCAAGTGTGTATATTATGAACCTTAGCTGGTTCATCCGTAGCTGAGCCGAGTCCATCCATCTGCACCAATAATTCTGACTTGACTCGCCTTGAAGCCTCATGTTCACTGTCTGAACCACGTCGGGAACACAATGAATCGATCTCGTCTATGAAGATAGTACTGGGAGCGTAGAAACGAGCCTGGGAGTGACAAATATACATAAAGAAAAATATTTGACAACTTATATAGTAGAAGGAAGTTAAAATTGTATTCTTCTCTACCCATAATTGATTTAAACAATTTAATCAAATATTTTATGGCACATGTTTATCAGTAGTACTATAAAAATGTAAGAAAAATGAATAACATTAAAATTTAATGATAACGAGTTCAAACAAGAGATTATTTCATTTTATTGAAACTAATATTTTTTAGATTATCTCTGTTATTTACATAACAAGACCAACTGACAGATATTCACATCTCGTCTGTCAGTGATCACGATTGCTGAAAAATAACCGAAACGTCGGGAGTATGTAGTTTTTACAAAAATAACGCACACGTCGTATATCCAAAAAATATTAGTTTCATTGAAATGAATACTCGCGTTAGTATTACATCTCATTGTTATTTCATGGGGTATTTTGTTTGAAATCCTACTAATATTGTAATTGCGAAAGTTTGTGTATGTGTGTATGTTTGTTACTTCTTCACGCTCAAAAAATTGTATACAGGAACTTGACGCCCAGGAATAACACATAGGCTACTTTACATCCCGGAAAATGTTCGACATTTCCTCATATAAGCGAAAAACAATATTTACTTAATCGAGAACTCAACTCCTAGCCAAAACATTATCGCTATGTACCTTTTACCATTGGGCGATACTGCGGGCGGAAAGATAGTACAATATAAATGTATATAATTTTTGCATATATATTAACTAACCATTTCAAACAGTAGTCGCACCAATTTTTCAGACTCCCCTCTATATTTTGATGTGAGTGTTGAGCTCGACACATTAAAGAATGTTGTTCCACACTCGGTGGCCACTGCTTTAGCGAGCATCGTCTTCCCTGTGCCAGGAGGACCCACCATCAGCACACCCTTCCACGGACGACGTATACCCTGGAGTTATAAATAAATGAATAAATAAATAAATAGTTAAATTTGTAATGATACATAGTAGTATGTAGTTTTTTAGAATAATAATATAGGCGTACTAATTCGAAAATATTAGTTTCATTTAAAATGAATACTCGCCTAAGTCTTCGATCCCATTATATAATGTTTAAATAAAACGAATATTTTCACATGTACTATGTTATTTTACATACTAACGACGTTTTCATCTCATATGCTTGTGATAACGGTGGCTGCAAAGTAACCGTAATCGCTAGTAGGTTCAGTTCGGGTAAGATCGTCTGGAGGGTAAGATTGTCTAACACGAATAACTACTAATTCAGTAGAGCTACAAAAATGGGAAAAATTAGGGGCACAATAAATCCATTTAAGTTCATATTAATTTACAAAGATATTGCTATACGTAGTATGAACGAAAAAAAACGCGGTTGTTATTTCAGTACGCTAAAGCACTTGCATCGGGAGTGCACCACGTTGGTAAAAAAAAAGGTATTTGTGTTGAAATATCAGTTATTTGGAGGATCTATGCAAGTAATTTTATTCTTCTATGATATATCTTTGTGATAGTAAATTACATTAGTAAAATATACTTTTTTTACGAAGTTATAGTTGATCAAATTAAAAGCTAACTTCAAAATAGGCCGTGGCGAAGTCCGTCTAGGCCATGGAGGGTAATGAATGTCATATGACGGTCTTTGCCACATACAGATATTATCAACATTTTTTTTAAACCTTTTTAAAATCCACATTCCAAATCAGAATTCTCACGATTGATTGGGCAGATTTTGTCTGGAATAAATGCCCAAGTGTTGCGAAATGGTTTCAGAAAACCTGGTATTTACCCAGTAAACCGTGATGAAGTAAATAAAGGCAAATTTGATACGTTGAAACTTATACAATGTAATGAAATATTTCTGCAGCAGAGAAATAAGGAAAATATTTTGACAGAAGAGCAACAAGACACTGGGCGAATTCCAAAATCTTTAGTGTCAATTTTACTTGATTTTTTTAATATAAAGTTGTAGCCGGATAGTGCAGATGAATTCAATAGTCGCAACACACCGCCAGGAATAACTGTACAGAACCGTATTATTATTACCTTTGAAACCGAGATTGGTGGAAACGTGATTTCCGTAGAACCGAAAATTAACAATGAACCGTTATTAGACAATTCTGTACCGTTATTAGACAATTCTACTTATTAGTTATTATTAATTGTTTACAACCCCTGAATGACGGCCTTCGCCGACGAATGTAGAATCTAGCCAAATGAGTGAAATAAAATGTTATTTCTGCGAGTTAGGGTGCAAATATGAACTGGCATTCACACACATATTCATTTACTTAGACATTGACATCTATCACTTCGCTAGCTACCGCTAACTAGAGAATTTTGCCAATAGACGGTCTTAGCCCACATGGGTGCCGAATCCGTCTTATTTCACTATTTAAAACAAAAATTGTTTATTTTCTGATCCAATGCTTTAATTGTCATTTTGACACGTTTACAGTTTGGTCAAATAAACATGCTATCATTTAGTTCAACCATATTTAGAATTAAGGTTATAGAATCGCCAAACTAAGACCATTTGTATTTTTTTTAAATTTTATATGCCGGTCTTCCCCGAACTGACCCTATATACAGGGTGACTGGTGAATTACTATCAATATTTTAGGAGAATACTCGGTACATGATTCTCATTCGAATTATGTAAAAAAAATAGGCACTTAATATTTGACAAAATTTCCGTATAAATAAGTAAAGTGTTGACACGTTCCAAGTGTTCAAGTGTGGACGCGTGCGGCGGCGTGCTGATACAACAACACGTCGCGACACGCGTATGTGTGAGTGTGAGTGTATACCTAATCTGTAGGGTGTTCACACGATGCGTAATTAATTACATAACTTTTGGTTAACTTTACTTAGAAGTTTATTAATATTTATGTTATATTAATTTTTATTTTGTCATATATGATCGTCAAATATCACGTCCTCAAATATCGATAGTAATTCACCAGTCACCCTGTATAGTTTTAAAATCATAATAAAAAAATAGTATTACTTAGACGAATACTCGCAAAAATCTTTGATGTCATTATATTATAATATTGTAGTTAATATTTGTTATAAACCTTAAAGAAGTCAGGCATCCACATAGGTAGGACCACAGCTTCTTCTAACAACCTCTTGGCCTCGGCCAGGTCAGCGATGTCATCCCATCGGATGTTGGGATTCTTTTGTACTATATCACGTTCTGGAATTATAAAAAATATTATATTATTATCATATATCTTCTATATATATAAAAATGGATTGCTGTTCCTTAGTCTCGCTAAAACTCGAGAACAGCTGAACGGATTTATCTTATCTTAATCTTGAAATGTTCGTGGAGGTTCAGGGAAGGTTTAAAAGCTGAAAAAATTTTATTCATTACTGGGAAAACCATAAAAACAGCCCTTTTCTATTTCCCATACAAACGTTTTTTTTGACATTAGATTTGACAACTAACTAATATGTCAATAATTCTGTCGCACTTCAAAACACGGAGATTTATGGCTTACAGGTAAATTCCAAAAATGTAAATAAAAAAACGTAATAGATATTTCTTGATTATAGGACGATACGAAGTTCGCCAGGTCTTCTAGTATAATATAAAAATATTCTAGAACATTTATTAAAGCATTTATATAATTTTGGGATATAAAAGTCTAAGTCAATTTTCTGATATTTCATTAAATAATGTTGATTTATTATTATAATTAATTATTGAAAATTACCAGATTTTATATAAAAAAACCTCTAAATATTCTGAGATGCTGGTCTATTTGGAGTGTATATTAAATATGTACATAAAAATCTCACAACTACTTATAAGTGATATATCCTTTGTATATTATTTATTTAATTTTTATTGTATGTTCTGTTTCACACTCATGTATGTAAGTGTTATAACGGTACTCTTTCGTGAATACAAGTATCCGCCCACGCTTGTGTTTAACACAATTGAAATACTGTTACAAGTTAAAGACATTTGGGCTGTTTAAATATAATATGAATGTTATTTGAATAAGACATAAAAATTTAATGGAATAAAATTAGCATTTACTGAATTAAGATAGTACTAACTACTGATCGTGAATGACAACTATGGGGCTATTTAAACCACCAAGACCTTTGTTAGTTATTGCTTGTCCAATTACTTTTATTTGTACAGTATTATATTATTCTACCCCCATTCCCCCCTATGACTGTCACCCAGTATTTCTCTTTAATATTTAATAACAATTGTTTTTGATCACTATTTATTTGATTGTTCGGTATCTGCCCCTGTCTTTTCCCTATATCTCTTTTTGTGACGTTTTTAACCCATATTAGTCTCTTTACCGATATGTAATTACATAATGCTCCTTGTCACTATTTCCTCATTGTTCTGTATTAACCCCCTACCCTCATACCAGTCTCTCACCCATATGTCTCTAATCCATATTAGTCTCTACACCAATATTTATTTACATCATTATCTTGACTACTATTTCCCTCACTGTTTTTTATCTACCCCCCCCCCCCTCTTCTCCCTAGTGTTCCACATACGTGTCTCTACCCCCCGTTTCTCACCCAACATATCCACGAGGTCCCCGTCAGCAGCTGATGGTGGCTCGAACCTTCTCTCATCCTCCTTATGTTTCTCTTCATCCGTATCTCCGTTGTTATTGTCCCTATCCTGCTTGTCCTTTGTACTGTGATCCTTGTTCTGCTCTTTCGTTTTAGCTGGAATCGTTAGAAACATACATTATAACATATATTAAATTATCTTCATCATTATCGAATGTAACTAATCTCAATAATATTTTAAATCGTTATATCAGTCATAAAGCCGCACCTAGAATATAAATTATCTGCTTACTAGTCACATTTTATGAAGACTATTTTTTTTGGTCGTTAGATTCCCCTAATCTCTATATGTAAGGTCAGCAAAAAAATCTTTTCTAAGTATATCTTACCGCTGTGTGTTTTATTGCTGTTTATTTTGGGGTTCCTAACGTCCGAGGTCTTTCTATGTGATGTGGTCGCCACCCGTCCCGCCGGTGTCTTCTTATCATTCGTCCTCGCATTCCTCGGATTATTCCTCGCTGATTTCATGCTCGGTGGGCCTCTGAACAACAATAAATTGATTATTGATACGACTATTTTTTAATTCTCAATTGTTTATGTTATTAATAACAATTAATCTCTAGTGGCATTCCCGTTGGCTGGTCTCGTATATCATACTAATTGTTGTCTGTTTCAATGCAACAAAGTGTCATGGTTAATAAAGACCATTATAATAATTAAAGAACTTAAACAATCTTGCAAATAAATGAAGATATGATATTTTTTGTACAAACTTTTAATTTATTAACTACGATCTACCTGCAGTATATTTGTAGTAGCAGTGAGATATTTATCCAAAATTTAGCTCGATGGAATTAAAATATAAGGGTAATAATAAAAGTTATTTGAACTGACTTGTGTTCAACACTGGTGGGTGATGGCCAGGCGGGATCTCTATCGGGCGGGGGCGGCCAGATATCAGGATCTATCTCGTGAGGAGCTGGTGCCCACATCTGGTCGCGGGTGGGCAGGTCTTCTAACGCTGGACGGATGAGCATCTTTTACTTACGTCGTTATATCATTATAAATTATAAGCAGAGCTTTATTAGTAGTATTAATGTTCCGGAACATTAACACATGGCGATCTATTGTCTATAAACCCTTGGGATATAGGTGTGTGTAATAAGTATGCGCATGACGTTTTACCATTAAGTTTCCGAGCTGTGACGTATAAAACGATTTAAACTCTATAAAAAATATAATTATTATGATTGCTCTAGTCTAATTTTTAGCCATCAAAGCTCTGAGAAATTTCATTACAATGGTATTTCCCATAGCCGGACGATAATAACACTCCAGTAAGCTAGACTGTTCTTGGAACTATTTAATTTATTTCCAAGCATAAAACATCAGATGACTAAGCCGGCTCCAATGGACCTTCTGAAATGCTTTCAAAATGTAAAACATTTTTCCTTATCCTATCTTAAGTACAGACAGAGTAATTTATAGTTATATTTTTAGTTTCTTTTATTTTGTGATAAAAAAACGATCGTATTTTGAAAGCATGTGGAACTGTTATTATCTGAATTGTTATAACTGTAAGTCTGGAGTCTGTACTACAGATTGGAGTGGAAAATTACCGCATCGAATATCCGCAGAGAAATGTACGTACGTCTGCGAATGAAAATTGTTATATATATATTTTATCTTTTATATTTTTGAGACTTAAATATACAATGTAAGGTGAAGTAAATGAAATTATTGATATAAAATTCAAGATAATTATTTTATAATATACGATTGTCTATACATATAACACAAGTACCATACAATTTATACGTATCTATCTTAGACTTCATCTACAATAGGAGGTTGTGGACGCGTCGATGGCTTCACATCGCTATAGAGAGCAAACTTGTATGTCAAGTATGGTGTCTCGGCAGTTATTTAAAACGATCTTTATTATTATTGTAATAAGGTATAAATTACGATGACATATATAAAAGTTCTTAGCGAGACATGCAGATTGGAAAGTAGTTTTATCAGATCTCAACGGACGATTACCAACAAAGACCTTACGTTGGATCATTCTGAGAGTAAAGATGAAAATTATTATAGACTTTATCAAACTATTGTTATATATAAGTATATTCGACATTATAAATTTCAGATTAAAATTGTTGAATGAAATTAGACCTTATGCTTTAAAACTGTAAGTAGTTTTTAATTTATTTCATAATACAAAAACAAACTATAGAAAATTGATGAAAGCTTTTAGATGTTTTCATACTAGGTACTAGATATTTTCATTCCGCAATTAATTCATTACTTGCAATACATGTATTCTTTTGTATGCACGTTTTTATCTGCATTGCGTATTCTCTCCGCTAACGTAGGACTTATTATCCTTTATCGCGATATGTGATGTTTATATGAAAAACGATTAAATAATCATATCTCATTATATCTATAAACATTTTATTTTTACTGAATAAAATTTTATTCAAGTTAGTGTACTTCATGCTCGTTTTTGTCAACTTCTCGGCCGCGTTGCCTTTTATTCCACGTATCTCGCTACAAAGCCTACCTTTCTCCGAAGCCCTATCTACCGCCTTACCGAATTTCATCTAAACTGGTTTATAAATTCAACAAAGAATACTGACATACATTTTATACTTCAATAAAATTTGTTACATAATTATATATATATATATATAACTTTAAATATTCTTTTGTAATGACAATAATCATAATATTTTATTGTAATTTCCATGACGTCACTTATAACCCGACCCAAATCGCACTAATTGCGATACAGACGTCAACAAATCAATGAAATGAATCAATGGAACACAATCGCGTCTTAGAAGGCTTGTCTTTCGTAGAACAATAGTTCAAAGTGTTGCCAGTACAATACTTAATATGTACAGTATGTGTGATCGAAGTACTATATCACTTATAATCTTAACAGTAGTGAACTAAATATAATGAGATCTAAGATTTTCGCGAGTATTTCATTTGAATAAAGGTAATATTTTTTCGGATTTTTACACGTATTTTTTTCCATCTTTCGTTTCCGAAACCGAAAAATATTTGCTTTTAATCTTCCAAAGTAATTTATTATAATATAACTTGTATGTTTTTTAATAAATAAATATATTTTTAAATGTAATGTACATTATACATTACTCACTGCTGGTTAGTGGCGTGATAGCTTTTTCTCCCTCATGCTGGAACATCTGTAAGGTTGCTACCGTCGCCTTTAGTTGTTCGTATTCCCTGGCCATCTGCTTCTGGACCTGGAACAACAGACAGAAATCAGAAAAGAACTTTATAAAAGGAATCACGTACAGAAACAAGCACTGAGAATGGTGATTGTTGACGAAAGAGAAAATCCATTGTAATTATTATACACAAATTTAAAATACAGACGAAAAACACTTATATTTAGAAATTAAAATTATAGTTTCCAAATTATGTATTTTCTTTGTGCTAAATATTTCATAATGAATTAAACGTTGTTTAAGGTCACACTCCGTCTGACCTACATCAAAAGTACAACTTAGTAGCGAATAAATTAATTGTATTATTCAAAGGTCAAACGATAACTTTACATACGTACCGGATTATATTTTGACAACAACCGTAAAAATAAAACTTAAACCAGAGGTTAAGACGATTTCGAAATCAAAAAGTATGTTCTAGTCCAGTCATTTAAGCTTAAATTAGGTAAGAATCTCGGAATTCGAGATACCCAGCTGTAAGTCTGTAAATAGTTGTATATTGACACCCTAAAAGTTGTCTCAAAACCTACATATGGTAGGGTGTAAGCAACTATTAAATTTCAAGTTCAAAGGTTACAAAAATCGGTTTTTTGCGCTTTTTTTGGAAATATCTCATTTCCTATGGGTTTTTTGCTATTTGTATTTATTATCAATATTGTAGAATACTAAATTTTCAACAAATTTTGTTTCAAAAATTTTTTTATGCGGTGTACCGTTTTCGAGATAGAGGGCGGAGAGCGCGCGGTCACCGCATCACTTCAGGTCAACCGGTGCCTCCGGTCGAAAACGCGCCATATAAAGTTGATGAACTATCAATAAATCAATGATTTAAATATTTGTCAATTTTTATTAACTATTTTATTATATTTTATAATTTTTTTCCTAACTTATCCACTTTTTATTCAGTATTAATTTATTTAACAACACTTACCTGTCCATGTAATTGCAGAATTCTCTAATAATAAATAATAATTGCTGCTGCAGCTTCTACAATTCTTAGCCTTTCTGCTTCAGGATCTATTTTTTTACTTTCGTACCAAGCTTTTGATAGAATATTAGCTTGTGCATCACGGAAAGAAATGATCGTGAAAGCTCCAACTTCCTTCGTAATTACGATATCGGTTAAGTACTTCTGTTGTAGTGTTGTAATGATAGTTTTATCATCTGGCACATACCCTGTCAAGACATCTTTAAGCTCTTTTAGTGTGAATTGAGAATCATTATTATTTTCGATGTAATTGAAAATCTCTAACATAGCTTCTGTAACTTGATTATCTTGACGAGGTTTCTCAAGAGGCGATGATGATGATGATGATTTATTTGAAAAGTTTGTAAAACAAGCAGCATGGTACTTCGCTTTAGTAGCGATCAAATCAAACTGTAAAATTATACGACTTTTCACCAATTCTCCAAAATCATCCCCACGTTTTTCTGCTTTTTTGAAAATTGACAAATTGTATTTATAATCATTGATTTATTGATAGTTCATCAACTTTATATGGCGCGTTTTCGACCGGAGGCACCGGTTGACCTGAAGTGATGCGGTGGCCGCGCGCTCTCCGCCCTCTATCTCGAAAACGGTACACCGTATAAAAAAAATTTTGAAACAAAATTTGTAGAGAATTTAGTATTCTACAATATTGATAATAAATACAAATAGCAAAAAACCCATAGGAAATGAGATATTTCCAAAAAAAAGCGCAAAAAACCGATTTTTGTGACCTTTGAACTTGAAATTTAATAGTTGCTTACACCCTACCTTATGTAGGTTTTGAGACAACTTTTAGGGTGTCAATATACAACTATTTACAGACTTACAGCTGGGTATCTTGAATTCCGAGGTGAACTTACTATAATGACTGGACTATCAAAATACTTTGCGATTTGAATAAAGTGCGTCTTTTACAAAAGTTTTTCACACAAAATATAGTCGGCAAAAAGAAATCTTAAATTAATTTTAAGTATAAAAAGTACAATTATTGGTTAGTGTCCCTGTTCAAATACATGTCTTTTATAAAAGAAATGTATGAAAATCAAATAATATTATTTTTATATACCTACATATATTTATCCTTAAAACTATTATAATAATAAATTCTGTAAATACGTGATATAAACGATTATTATACAAGAAAACTAACTCACGAAACGTGTCAAGGTTAATTGAGAAATTGTTAACGGGGTAGCCTTAAGTTATAATTCAAAAAAATAACCACATATATGTATGTGTTATGATTTAAAAATAATGGAGAAGTAAATACCATGAAATCGATCGGCTGCCATACCTTCATGAGGTTTAATAGCTTCCTAGAGCAACGCACCCATAAAAACACAAGTCATATCAAAACGGTTCATTCATACAACAATTATTACGAGGCGGTTACGGGAATTCAATGAACATTTCTTAGAAAGCGCTACAAAGACAATGATCCGACCGTCCGCAGTAAAATACACAGAAGCGAAATTTGATATAACAAGAGAAATATTCCCACACAAAACTATTGATAAGAAAAAAGCACGACAAATTAATTCAAACGCCTTGACCGAGTTCTGCTAAGTAGTAGGCCGTTAAAACTACCCACATTGTTTTAGAAATAACACGTTCCGGTTGAAATATGCTGACTTTGACAGATCTTATTTAGAAACAACTAAGATGATAATTAAGAAAATCAATTCAAATCGTCTTATGTATAGATAGTAATATATTTATTATTAAAATGACGTTTATATTCTCAGTATTATATTATTTACATTCTATTACACAGCCATTTTAAGTAGCACTCACAGAAAATAAGCTTATAAAATGAAGTAAAAAGTGTTGAACAATTATGTTAGTGTGTGTGCGTGTGTGTATAATATATATGTATGACATACCCTCAAAACTGTCACGCATTGACATTAATTATGCAAGTTCAATGACCGCGGACAGTGCAATGATACCAATACTTAATCGTATGTGGGCGACAATAGAACGAATGTTTGGCGTCAATCCAGCCACCAAATTATACTAACTCACCTTTAACCCTTAACTGAGGATATAGGAAAGTGAACTATACTATATGATTAATCTTATTGTCCGTTAAAATCTTTAATTAGAAACTAACTAAATATATTTTAATAGAACATTTTTGGTATTCATATAAACATGATAATAATTACACAAGTTATGTTCCAAGCTATTATTAATTATTATTATTTTAATCATTCTTATAGGAGATAATTATTGAATTTAAAAATAGCTGAACTTTAGCCAGATCTTCATTTATAACAAAATTAATTTTATGATAAAAATGTACACAAAATAGTACTCTAAGCTATGACATATATTATACATATGTATATATTTTTTTAATTATCGTTATGCAAGAAAGGCTAGGACTATGAACCCTTTTCATTGTTTACTACTATTGATTTATTGAAAACTAATATTACTATCGAAGTACAAAAAATAACTATCGGGTTATTTTTTTGTACTTCAACTATTTAGATGAAATTGCTAAATTGTAAAAAAATAAAAGAGATTATTTCAATCTTTCAAATGTAATTTGAGTCATTGTAAATGGAGACTGATAATTATGGGTCATGTTCGTCAATCTATAAGCAAAGGAAATGCTTACTCAAAGTTTTCATGAAAAAACACCACGTACGAAGTGTTCCGCATTTCTTAATCATTGAAGACTGACGTATGTTAATACTATAAAATTAGAAGATTTATGAATGTTATTTTAATATATAACAGATACGAAAGAAACACATTAATTATGTTTATTATATTATGAGAAATATAATAATACATATATTAATCTCTGTAAGGGGAATATTGATTTTTCCTTCAATTTCTTTAGTATATAAGTAAATATGAATATTGACGAACTAATTTAATATCACAGCTTAAAAGAATTATTTTTGCTGCTTATAATCAAATTATTTAAGGTGTTCTAACTATGTATTGTATGCATCGATTGTTTTGTATAGAATAGTTTAAAATGTTATAGATTATAATTATGATGGATGTAAACATTCACATTTAACTAAAACAACACCATTGTAACGTGTCTTTGTCACGTCTGAGACAGATCTTTTCTCTACGTTAACTAAATAAGATTGGATAATTTAAAAACGAATAATTGACCAATACTAACAAGATTTTGCCAATGATTTTGTCCATTCATGCTGAGTTATTTCTTGAAAATAATTATGTTAAATTAAACAGTAACAGTTCTTTAAGCAATAGCATGTATAGTACAATATTTATAATAGTTAGTGGGATCGAAAATCGGTCAGTAAGTTTCGCGTGACTAACACTACATATCCTCAACTAATTAAAAAGGGTCGGGACGTAAGGAAAACACACCCAATACTTAAACACGTAATGATTTTCATTTAAATGTATAAATTAAATGTACCTATACTATGAATAAATGTCGAATGATACTTCGATAATGAACTTCAAAATGTTATTTGGAAATCGATCATTCATACCGTTAATGTCTAGAGGTTGTTGAACTTTAAGAAACGCATTGCGTATTTTTAGACAACTACGCATTAATCACTATAAAACATCATAACTTTATTTTTTGATTATCAACTCCATATATTGTTTACGTTTTGCGAGTGCTATATAAAAAGTATTTTATTAAGATCTTAAATATAAAAAATATATGGAAGAAAATAGGAAATTAGTATTTTCACTACAAGCTTAACCGTAGTTTGCATCTATACAATGCATACTTAGCTTTGAGAGTTTTTCATGCATAAATCTTCACACATTACTGTAATTATACAAGTTATTTAATGACAAACGTTAAACGGTTAGTATAAAGTTTGTAACAAACTTATGGTACACACAGACGTGGGATGAAAGTTTATTTATGTCGGATCTTTTGTAACTTTTCTTTATATTTATAAGATGTCATCAGTTTCCTCTCAGGAAATGGCATTTCAACACAGAAACAAATAGAAATACACATAATATTACAGTCACGTCTGTGTTTCCGCTGAATTCAACTTATAACAAAATAACAAATAACATATCGTATAACAAATAGCAAAATCCTGATATAACTTTGACTTCAATATAAATTATTAAACTTGAAATTACAAAGAAACAATTTGAGAACGAAATCATGAATAAAAAATACAGAGACAATTATACATACATATCTGTAAAGAAAACTACAAAGCATTCATCAGATAGAATTAGTTATTGCTTAATCAAGTAAGACGGTTGTAGAGATATTATGTAAATTATAAAAACATACGCGCACGGAACGGAAAGACTTAAGAAAGATATTTCAAACCGAGTGAACTAAAATGTATACTTTCTATGAATAACCAGGGGATTGTTTACTAAACACCTTCCCGCTCGTTATTTAGAAAGTCAATACTCTAGAGGCTAGGGGAACAAGGCAACTCGTTAAGAATATAAATAAAGTTATACGTTTAATTTAAATAACATTGTTCCCAGCCTATACTTCGCTCAGAAAGTAGACAATACTGTATGAAAGTCTCATAGCGCCATTTAAAATGAAAGCACTTAACTTTTTATTTAAACAATTAACTTATTATAGTTTCTCAGAAATAAGAGACGATAAAATGATTAACAATCTTAAAAGTTTCTCAATAATAAAAACTCAAACTATTACAGTCACGATCTTCAATCCAGTACAAGCCAACCATTTCTCATGAGCAAGTCAAACGACAATTCCTTTCCTGTAGATCAAAGTTATTTTTTAATTCTAGACCAGTTTACTCACTAGACTCGTCGCAACGACTTTTTTTTTTAATAATCATTGATGTAAAACAGCAATAATTATCATTCGACAGCCGCATAAAAAGGCTAAGAACCGAAAAGGTTTTAGTGTTTCGTTTCACGTTACAGTAAAGTCATTCATGTGTAAAATTGTATTGTGAGGTTTCTTTAAGAGAAAAAAATATATCGTGAGTCAACATTACTACAAGGACGGCGGCAGAACTGATTTACGTATAACTTCCTATTGTGCATACATTTTCATACAAACGCAGAAAATTAAACGATCAGACCTTCAGCCTTATTAACATCAAAGGGAATTATAATTAATTAAAAAACTGTAATAAATAGGCACAAAAATTATTAAATTCATACATTTATGAAAAGCGTTTTGTGAGAATGTTGTTCAAAATGTGGGTAGGCGGTGAACAGGTTAGTTGTAGTTAAGTAAAAGTTGAATTCAGCATTAATAAGTAAAGTTTAACAATTTATGTAGGCGACTGAGATTAGTTTGTAATCTTTGAACACAGGAAATAAAAATGGTAGAAAACTAAGAGTTAGAAAACGAGATATATTTACTACGACAGGGACTAACAGAGCTTCATAAATACAAGAAATTATAGTTTAGACTAAGAAGCGAAACAAACGGTACATAAAATAACCAATACTTTTTAAAATAAACGTTGCTATAAAGAAAAAACTACTGAGATTAATGTTTACATTGTTCGTTCGTTTTTTAAGACAATTATCTTAATTACAATCAAATCTTCTATAATTTAAAAATTATATATCTTCATGGTAAGAACACAGTTCGATAGATACATTCAATGATTTTACTATTTTTACTATGACAAAGCTCTTACAAACATCAATATATATAAATATATTATTAATTTATTACAAATTCCAATAAACAACAGATAGATTGTACATATGTATATGTAATGATCATATTATAAGTTACGTCAACTCTTTGAAGATGAGTAATGAGATAATACCGTAGATCAAGGACTTAGCTGTTTCACCTTCGATATAAAATTACACTATTACAACTGTATCGAATATTTAATTACCGTTTCATCTAAGCTCTATTGTATATAAATAAACAAATATTTTTTCTTGTAATTTCAATGCAATAATTGTGTATTCTCTTTCTTATAACAAATGTTTTAAGCCTGTCTGTACTTATGACATATCGTCTTAATTAGCAGAACAGTGTAGAACTGTAATGACGTCATAAGCCCTAAAGTCTGTTCAAACAGATATTAGCGTATCTAATCTCGACACAACTCAGAAGGTCGAACTAATAGTGACGTCATCACACATTAGAAAAGATTCAGAAATGACGATATTATGATCGATAACATACAAGATTTATTGTTTTATTTTGTTAGCTGTAGAATAATAGCTTGGCTTTTAAAGGAAACAACAAAGAAACTATATATTACATTACTAGTAAAACGACAGCACAGATAAAATAAATGTATTCTAATGACCAGAGTCTATATACGAAAATCAAAATATAAAACTTAATCTGATTGTATGTACATACCTAATGCGATTAGGGATGGCCCAGTAAAACGGATGGAAGCATTTGTTACTTTCAAGACCCAATTGACTTAAAATTAATCGCATTTTAACGGTTGACAGAAATCGATACTGTAGTGTAATTTAATCGTTATCGAATACGACAACGAATTAGAAAAATGTATAAGAGACGAAACCTCTTAGCATCCGATGGATTCACCGTGCGGGTGGCGGGTACATCGTTGTAGGGTGAGGAGATTCAGCCTTCAAAAGTGACTGGGACTTTTGACCCAGATGTAGGTTTAAGGGGTCCCTATCTAACGCAATAATAAATTAGGTAAAAATGTAATAACTCTCCGTACAGCTACGATAGTTAAGTCGTAAATCTATCAAAATTTAACATACTTTAATATTGAAACAGATTTAAAATCAAAGTAAAACAATGACGTCAATTGATAAACTGCTCGATCTCGCAAGATGCATTGCCATTGTTACCTTTGTTAAGTACAACCTTTTTTATCTAAACTATGTGTTAATATTGTTAAGTTATTTCAGATTAATTTCTAACATGAGGCGATATAAAAATATTGTGTATTGTTTAGAAATCAATTTAAAATCTATTATTATATACTATAGCTGATGTAAAGTATTTTAACTCGCTGTGATTATGTTAAAGATTTGCAACTATAGTAAGTTTTTGGTCGGCCTAAGCATATAACGATTATGAAATTGTGAAACAAACATTAATTTCGCAATCATTATCAATAAATAAAGGTGGCATTACTGTTATCATAATCTAATTTATTTTCTAGTAGGTATGTTTAATTTTATGTATTATTTAATATTGATTTTTAATTGACCATAAAGTACAGAATCATGGCATATAAATTAAATTTAATACATTCAGATTTTTTTATTAAAATATTAATAAATATATTAAAAATGTGCTTATATGTTTACTATTATTTAAAATTGTATATTATATGTTTATACAGCTATATTTAACAAAGGCAAATTCACGGAATTGACTAAGGATGCATTAATTCAGATAAATATGAACTTGATGACTAAGAAATGTGTCTCGGCTATCACTGTTTAAGATAAAAAGATTCAAAAAATGCATATTAAGTAGAACAAAATTTTATTTACTTTACAATTTTTGAGACATATTTTTTTATATGTGAAATAAATGTAAATTATAATTTAAGTCATTTGTGTTCAGATCTATATACATGAATATTTAAAAAGAAGTAACTTTTTATAAATTATTGACTCACTTCGAAGCAATGACCTTTACTACTCTCTAATAATTGGTTGTTCAAACTTCAGAAGCGACTTTTAGGTGGTATAATGTTAAGGTTAAAGGTTAAAATCATCAATAAATAATAATATTCTACTACAATAGTGTTAAATTTAAATTTTTAAGAAATATTTGTAATGTTATTCCAGTCGTTTTAGATAACAATTTTATAAAAAATGTAAATGATTTGCATTTTTAATATTCATAGATTATTTTTCATATTAATAAATACCAGAATACATGTTACATTTATTTTCATAGAATGATATATTATTGTTTACTTATTATAATTTGTATGTGAAATGCATATAAATACATGAATTCATAAACATGATTACCATTTAAAGAGAATATAATTTAGATAAACATTTAAAATATATGATGTTTCAGTTTGAAATAGGAAGTTATTTGTATAATGTTTTCAACAAACCATCTAAGTATACCGTGACAGAGCTCCGTGGGTGGCCTTACGTATTAATTAACTAAGTTATCTTATAAGGAAATAACTATGTGCAAGGTTAGCAACTTACAACAAAATAAAGGATAATGTTTGTGTGTAAATTCAACTTACCAACTGCCACTTAGACTTTCGTGTGGGGTCAGCTATAGTAATGAGGAGTCTGTGGATCATCTGAACGGTTCCTTCGTAGTATACAAGAGCAGATTCATAGTTCCCCATTAATGCCATTTCTCTAGCCAACTTAGTATTCTCGCAAATTTCGCCAACAGAAACTGCCATTATTGTCATTCCCGCTGCGTACATATAACGATTCTATGAAAAATTATATATTTTCAATTCACGACACCGAATCGCGTGCGACCAACAATCTGAGAGCATTATTCATTTTTCATACAAAAACCGCGCCGAATTCATTTTATTTGCATTATTTTTCACATAAAACTAGGTTATTTGTTATGTTTACGTTAAATATATTATCTCATGACGACTAGAAATTTTAAAAGTGATTTCATATTTGTGACACAAAACAAACTATTTCTTTGAAACAATTAAAGAGGAGTTCACATCACATTACACTTCTCAATCACCAACTCACTCGCCAGTCGCCACTCACCAGTCGCCACTCGCCTAACTTGTTAATTGCTATCTGAAAAAATATGGTGTTGCCATTTCATAAAACGAATTATTAACCGTAGAAAGGGGAAAAATCATATAAATTCAACGTCTTTGAACCTGTAGCCATATATAAGAAACAATCCAATAAGTCTTTTTCAAAATGAAAAATGTAAGTAATTTAAATATTAATCTGTAATTTGGAGATATCTCTAGATAAATAAAAATTTATTGAATTAAGGTGTAAAAAATAACAAATAAATTAATTTTACACCCCTTTACTGCAAATATAACTTTTGTAACAAACATTATTATTTGTTTTGACATTAATGTTTTTGTTATGGCCACACTAGTAAAACATTATTTCTGAATTGCATATTTTAGCACAATTAATTACATAATACATAACATTTGTATCAATTAATCCATTGCCTGTAATTTATTTCTAATTATCAGTTAATATCACTTTTATTAGAAGGATAAATAAAGTTTTCTATTAACTTGAAGTTTACGGAAATAGCTATTATTTTTTACGATTTTATTCTAAGTATTTTCGTTTTGAATTAAAACTTTAAATTATCCTAATAAAGACATGTTCGAGAGATGTTAAATTTTATATGACAAACTAGCTTTCGCCGCGATTTCGTCCGCGTGGAATAGTGACTTCCGGCAGATTTTTCGTTCTTCCCACATAGTTCCCGTTCTTGCGGGGTTTTCGGAGTGGTCGAGTTCCCGTAGAATTTTCAGGATAAAACCTATGTTTTTTTTACAATGAATTACTCTTAACCAACAACATATTTATTTGTTTATTTGAATAAAGATTAATATTATTATGTTAATACAACTTAAACATATTATTTCGACCAAATTAGGTACCATAAAAACGGTTTTTGTGAGTTAATCTTAAAAGATAGACATATACTGTCGCGGACTGTTTTTTAGATCATTAAAAGAGCTATTATTCTTTCATACATATTTTTTGTGTATCTTGAACCGTTTTCACGGCGCACGCAACGGAAGGCTTCAAAGATGAAATAATTTCTTCCGTTTTTTACACATTTACCACTATATCTTTGCTTCTATTGGTTGTAGTGTGATGTTATATAGCCCACAGCCTTCCTCGATAACTGGACTATCCAACACAAAAAGAATTATTCAATTCGAACCAGTAGTTTCGGATATTAGAGCTTTCAAACAAACAAACTCTTCAGCTTTATAATACAGGGTGGGCCATGAATTAGTTAACATTTGAAATAATCATTTAAAAGAAACTATTTGACATATTATAAAAATTGTTTTATTAAAAGAAAGCTAATTAGTTGGAAATTATTTTTTAAGAATCATATCATCTAAATGACCACCATTTCGTTTTTTACACTCTTCTAAGCGAGTAACGAAATTTTCGAATACTCGTCCGCACAGAGACCGTGAGATCGTCGATATCTCTTCGTTGATTTTTTCTTTTAGTTGACGTAGTGTATTTGGTTTATCAATGTAGACACGACTCTTTAAATAACCCCATAAAAAGTGGGCTGCAATTTCAGCAAAAGGAATAATTGGACCCTACTTTTTTTGAAGATTCTCACGGCCGTTCAGTTACTGTTAATTCTACTCGGTATGTGAAAATGTTACGGGAGTTTTTGGCACCGATGCTCCTGGAATTTTCTGGCTACAATCGTTACACATGGTTTCAACAAGATGGAGCCACTTGTCACACATCCAACGAGTCCCTGCCGGTGGTTAAAGAAATGTTTCTCAAAAGGCTGATTTCCAGACGAGGTGACATTCCATGGCCACCCAGAAGTCCAGATCTATCCCCAGCTGACTTCTTTTATGGGGTTATTTAAAGAGTCGTGTCTACATCTACATATAAACCAAATACACTACGTCAACTAAAATAAAAAATCAGCGAAGAGATATCGACGATCTCACGGTCTCTGTGCGGAGGAGTATTCGAAAATTTCGTTACTCGCTTAGAAGAGTGTAAAAATCGAAATGGTGGTCATTTAGATGATATGATTTTTAAAAAATAATTTCCAACTCATTAGCTTTCCTTTAATAAAACAATATTTAAAAATTGTCAAATAGTTTTTTTTAAATGATTATTTCAAATGTTAACGAATTCTTGGCCCACCCTGTATTAGTATAGATTAGTCATAGTCTAATCAGATGCATAAGTTCTTTAGCATTGTTATATGTACTAGAGATGAAACAGATATGCAGTATCTAGCCTTGTTTTCATTATTCGACCCGATCCCTAGTAGTAAAATAAAATCATTTTTGACGTGATAACGTCTTTAAAATTGTTTTAGTCGGGTGACATGTTCAGAAACTTGTGTCACACCAAAACCTCACGAGCGCGATCGCAGGTATAACGAGAGAGAGACGGACCGATCTCCCGTCACATCTCGAGCGCTGCCACTCATTCCGTGAAACTTGTCACGCGGAATCCTCACGAGCGGAGGCAGGCATAGCGTTCGAGTGAGTGGACCGATCTTCCGTCTCTCTCACTCTAGCGGCATACAAACGAATGGAGATTTTCTCGTCCGGTTAAGTTTTCGTTGAATGTTTAACAGAAGGTTTAACTTGTCATTTTACACCCGAAATTTATCATCAAAAGTGTGAATAAAACGATAGATGTAATTTAAAATTTGAAAAAATTGTTATCTTCATTACTTCCCAAAAACTTATATCACCAATAAGACGTTACCACGTAAACATCTCGATCGTAAACCTACTTTACAAACAACCAATTTTTTTTCAGATGGTTATAAACAACTTATTTAATTATTGAATACTCAAAATTTTCAAGTGGAAAATTGTAGTGAATGAATACCAGGTTTTCCGCATTATTTGTAGCAGGCGACTCCGCTTGTCTTATATACCAGACTCGCTTCTGAAAACAGCTTTTCGTTGTATACGCTATTGCCAGATGCTGAAAGATAAATTCTAACAAAACTTGACACCTACGGATTCCAATTTAAACTAACTGACCACCAATAGGTCATCATTGCGATTGAAGCGAGATGTGTTTAAGAAGAAAATAATCTCCTTAAGAAAATTTCACAAAAATCGAATATTTGGTTCGCTTGCTTCGTAGTTTGCCGAATATTGAGTATCCGGTGTCCAGCCAAACAAATATCACTTTCAACTTTAATATCTAGTATTTTGATTTTTGTTTATATTCTCACAAATGTTAATCAAAAGAAACGAATAGGAAAATACATCAAAAATTTTCAAGAAAGTGAGACCATAATATTTTGAAACTTGAAAATATTTTTTATGATTTACAAAAACAGTTATGAATAAATAGTTATATATCTGCCAAGTTAAATATTTAAAAATTACTAATTTCGTTTAATATATAACTTTTTCTATTCTTATTATTACGGAAGATCTGTTCAACTAAAATTGAACAATTAATTTTCTGTTTAAAATGCTTGTATAAATTCTTTAAATTTTGTTTTCCCTCTGAATTCATAGACAAATTATTAAAAGATTCTTCTACTTCTTCATTTTAATTTGGAAGTCTTTGAATTACTTTTCATGTTAAATTTTAAAAACGACTAATCTTATTGAGAGTTGAGTAAAATAATATAATTTTTTCTTAAATTTTTTACATTCAAAACCGCAAACTAATACTAGTTTACAATACTTACTTAAAAAGGCTTTAAAAATATATGAAAGTTGTATAAATAAATAAGACCATGTGTATAACAATAAACTTTATATAGATAGCCATAAGTAATATACATTATACATCCTTCAGTTATACAGTTGGGTAAATATTTACAATTACATATCAGCCAGACGTTCAGCATCTATTGAAATGATACATTAACATTATTATTAATATAAAAATAAAACTAAAAATTGCTTCAACAATTATCCATTCTAAATGAGTACATATGAATAAAAGTTCCATTTAACCTTTGGTTGAGAACACTGCATTTATGAGTTGCTAGTTAAAAAGAAATATACAACACAAAGTATGTCATGTAAGCTCTTGAGAATGATAAGTGTTAAACGAAAAAAACATATATATAAATAAATAATCATAAACTATACTAAAACGGAATAATTTTAAAATTATATTGAGTTTTTTAAATACTACAGTACATTTAATATCCCCATACACAAACATACAAATACGTACAGACAAACCAAATATAAACTATTTAAATAACAAGTAATATAAAAAGCTATATTAAATGGCCAGCGACTCGTTGATAATGACCCTTAACATTAAACACAGGGTATAGTTACTACAAGCAAAAACGATTACATCTTAATCTAACCAATAAGACATCAATTAAACGAACTTCGAATAAAAAACAATCAAAATTTTTAAGACATATTTCTATTAAAAAAAAAGAAATTTTGGCGTTAGCTGATATAGCACCAAAATTAAATAAGCTAAACATAGACACGAATAACCATAGACTAGTTATAATCTATAACAATATGGCGTATGGAGAGTACTGTCTGAATCAATCAAAGTATTTTCAATTTTGTACTCCTAGAATTACTAATAGTCGGAAACAAACGATTAATAAAAGGTTTTTATTAAAACATCTAAACAGATATATTGCTAACACGTAGATATACAACAGTCACTAGCGAACAAATCGCGCTTTACACTAGTTTAAATAATCATAAAGACGTTATTCTCATATATAATATACATTTGAGTTATATTATTATACTTACACTTCACCAATACTATATTATAGTACCACATTGAATATCAACACCAAAATAAGTATGAAATACATATATTTATAAATATTAATTTAAGATTTTTAATTTTTTTGAAAATACACGACAAATAATTTTATCACAACACGACCTTATTCTCAATTAGAATTAGATTATTCTCAAATGTTTTATGACTGATTACAACAAAAATAGATATAGAAATAGAACTTTACGTTTTTACAGGTGCTGTCTTTAGGAAAAATTACAAAAAAAAAATAGAAATAAAATGGACACATGAACTAAAACATATGCGATTTGTATTACAAAAAATAGAAGACAATTTTCATGTTCATCATTTATAGAACATGTCGATTTTCATTTTCATGTTTATCATTAAAGAACTGATAACTAATAATACAAGTTTGAAGTAAAATTATTAGAATACTTTATTATACTGTTTTGAAATATCAGAAACATTTACACCAATGACAATGTCTTCATTTAAAGACTCGGGTTGATTTTCTATTTAAATGGTTATGATAAAAGCCATTAGCATTTTAGATTGGTATATGACAATAGCAATACATCGCAAGCGGTATTATATTTCATAAATGTATTTTTTTATAGTATTTTTGAAAATATATGTTTTTAATAAAAATATGTATTAAGTTCAATTATATATTCTCTTACTGCTGTTGGTTATAATATTCAAAGCACAATAATTTTTCTCTGCATTATAAACAGAGTGAAAGTACACTATTTTCAGATCTCCATAGATTTATCACATAAATGGTCCATATTACACAGTAATCAATTAGTTTGAGTCAAATTTGGACAAAAAATTTGCTGTTACACCAGAGTTTAGAAACAGATTGAGAGTAATGATTTATTGATATAAAAAAGAAATATTAACATTTTTTTTATTTGTTATAATTTGTGATAATTAAAGCTAAGTAAATGGTCAAAATATTTCTACTTATATTTGACACTAGTAGCAACATAAAACTTATTAAAATGTTTCATCTTCAATTGTATGTTTCTAAATATATAAAACTCTGGTATGCAAATTTTTATATGTTAATCAGGATTTGTACAAATTACTATAAAAGTATCTGAAATTCGGTAAACAGTTTGAAGCCCACTTAGATCTCCGACCAACTTTTGTATATAGAGAATTTAAAAAATATCCTTTGTTTAATATTTTTATCTGCACCAATTAACAATTATTGAGATCAAGAAGCATTTAATTCACAACTTCCTTCCTCCATATAGATGAAAATAATTTCTCAATTAGTCATTCAATTATCTGCTTTGTGTTTTATTAAATAGCATCTATTATTGTGTAGAATTCAGTTCAGGTTAATATTTTTTTATACAGCTTCAATTTTTGAGGTGATTTATTAATTATTAACCTGTTTCCTTTAAATATTACTAATGAATATTATATTCACGTTTTCTGTAAGCCCTAAGTATTATTCCAGAGGCTGTAATACACCAAATGGTACGAAGAACTAAAGCTTGAAGTTATTTTAACCAGATGCTGATAGCATATACTATATATGGGTATCAAAGTATTCTTACTGATTGATTAATGTGATAGACTTCATTGGTATTATATACCACATTTGCTTATTTCCTCTTCATATATTGTCATGTTCTTTGGTGAGTGGTGGCAGAACGTGTAATTGTCTCGCCTTCCCAGCATGATACACCTGGCCAGGGCTGAACGGCTCCAACCTTGGATGGGATGATGGATCTGGAAATATTAGATTAAAAACATTATATTTACATAGATTAAAAATGTTCATACAGTTATCCCCAATATATAGATGTAATATTTACACAGATAAAATAAATACTTTAATTCTTTTTCATTTGGTGTCTAGTATTTATCTATGTACCTAATGATTTGGTATATTTATAATGTAATGTTTTAAAGAACAAATAATTTGTCTTCTACTGTTGTGTTAAATAAAAAATACACAATATTTTAGGTCATAAATCAACAATATTTTTTTTATTTTCTATATTATGTAATTATAAGTTACCCTCCAGGTCTTTACATAAATCCTCGAGTTTTATTCTAGGAGTTTAACCGACCCCATAACACCCGTGACGACCGCAAGGGGGCGTTATCATAAAATATTGGAAAGCTATAATACACCGACAAAGTATAAAGGCCATATAGAGAAGCTTGTAAGATATAAACCTCTTACCTCTAGTATTAGCCGCGATGTATTTGGATAATCTTACAGCGGGTAGTGGAAGGTATCCAGCAACTAACGGCATTACATCCAAATTCACACATTGACCTTCAGAACTGGACTCCATTGTTATAACACCTGGTGAACAGTTAGAATTAATTTTTAAAATATTTACATTGTATTCTTCTATTGTATGAAAGTTATTTCAGTAGTAGTGAGAAGCATCTATTAAGAGTTGTGTTAGATGACCAAAGACTAAAGGTTTTTTATATGGGTTAAATCTTGACCTATACCCATGGGAATCTTATTGGAGTTTATGTATGAATCCGAAGAAGATTCAGTTCGATTCAAATCTTTTTTGTACCAAAACATTTTTTGTATCACAAAATCTTTTTTGTATTAAATCTTAAATATCAATAAAGCAATACCCGCAGTTCGTCCCAGCACCGCCCACATGGTTTGATCCGCAAGCACTTCGTACATAAGAGAAGTGTGCTCTGTTTCATTTACCTGGAAATACATACATCAAAAGTTTTTTACATCACGATCGATAGATGGCGTAAATTTAGATTTGGTGAATTATTTTATTACTTTTGTTTATTAACTAGTCGTCTCTAAAAAGGGTAATAACTATTTATGTAAATATGTGAAAAAAATAATAAATGTTTGCCTCATAGCCCACAGATTTTATTAAATAGCAAAATGATTCCTGGATAAATCTATCATCATATAAAGACCACATAGTCTCACAATCCAGCAATTGGCTAAAAGATGACAGTTTTTTATTTAACTACTAATGTTCTGGTTGAAATACTGATTGTTTGTCTGTTAAATGTGTAGGAAAGCCAATTTTAATAACATTGTTATGGAGGCAAAAGTATATATTCGGTATGATATATTTGTCATACCTATAAGTAAGAAAACTTATTACTTATAACTCACCCTTTGAACAGTCAACTGTAAACAGCAGACTTGTGACGCTCTACAGAAGTCTGAACCCTTGGACGGCTCCAACTTAGTTCTCACAACAAATAGAGTAGTGTAGTCTTGTATATCGAAAGGGCAGGTAAATTGTCTGGATATATCTTCTTCTACTAATCTATAGTTGACCTTGAACACTGCCTTCATCGGCCCAGCCTTTACTAGAGGATCTTTAAGGAGCTCCCACATGAATGAACTAGTGGTGCCATCTGACGCCACTATCTATAATTTCATGTTCATTTTAATGATTGCTATTAAGCAACAGTATTAATATAAATTCTGAATTAATGAGCTATAATTATAATAATTATAAGGTATTTCAAATAAAATATCTTAAATGGGTTATACTTTATAAAATGTAAGTTCATCTTTAAATAGTTAAGAAATTATATTAAATAGTAGTAAATAAATCATTGAAATTGACTTGGCTATTAAACTTTTGTTATTGATTTTACAGATTTTTTCTTCCATATACAGTGTAAACTCTATATAACGACACTCGTTTTAACGACAAACTCTCTAAAGCGTCGAAATCATTTGACTTTGGTTGGTTTAGCTTGTCTACCATACAATGATACACTCTACATAGCGGAACACCCACTCTCAATAACGACAACAATTAAGTAATAAAAGTACCTTTTAAGTTGCTAAAATTAGTAAAAACTGTGCAGCTGTGTACGTTCTTTTGTCGCTTTGTTATCCTAGCCCGCAATAAACTCGACTGTCCCTATCATGCATACCGAACTTTCTAAGAAATTCGTTCTTTTGTTTACAATTACAAATTGATTATACGTGTCGACGGTTTTGGAAACCTACATGGAAGTAGATGACTGCCTCCTTACAACGGCTTCACTCACAGACAAATAAATTTTAGATTCAGTGAGAAAAACTGAGGATCAACAGTAAGGAGATGAAGGAGATGAGATAGATGAGCCTGAGCCTCCGCCGAGCATTAAAGAAGCTTTGGAAGAAGCTAAACTACTGGAAAATTATTTCTTTTATCACCAAGATGCCTCAATATCGCAAGATATTAATAAAATAACTAAAAAAATATAACAACAGTACTGGTGCAGCAAAAGACGTCAAACAAAATAACTGACTATACGCAATAGCGTTCGAATAACATTCTTTTTTATGTACATAAGTACTAACACTAGTCTGAAATAAACTTTGTCTTTTTCTAATTCTGATTTTTCTTCTTTCTATTTAACGGCAACTCTATATAACGCACTAAAATGCACGGTCCCTTCAGTGTCGTTATATAGAGTTTACACTGTATTTAGTAGTTATTGCTTAAGTAATGACATACTAACCATATCCCCAGCGTTCTTAGGATTCAAATCCGCCACAGTATTATCATTGTCACACTCTAGCATAGGGTCACTCAGTACAAACTGAGCGAGATGCACGATGGTTGATTTCAGAGTGATATGAATGAACTTCCTTGTGTTGGATGTCAGTAACCTCCAAGAGGCTATCATGGGAGGTGTGAAGTGTAGGGGCACCTCTGTCACGGTTTCCCACCATGGACAATGAAGCCAAACCTGGAATTACCATTAAAACTAGTTTTTGTCCGTGACTTTTGGTTTATGGCTTTGAGAAATGTGTATATTGGCCTTAATCCTTGCAAAGAAGGTGTATTTATTAAACTAACTGACAGTGACATATGTAATCTATGTGATTTTATACATAACAATTGCTATGAACTAATCCCGCGAGAATTCTGGGAACTAAAAAAAATTGCCTGTTCTGTTACTGTAAAAACAATGTTTTACATTCTTACAAAAATTTTGCACCTACAATATAAGTAGAATATATTTTTGGGTTGGTGAGTATAATAATTTTATGTATTTTATCTAGTTATATTTATTATATAAAAAGCTTATGACAACAATTTTAGAACACAAAATATTAAATGTCGGTAAAATAAAGTCGGTCATGACATGAAAAAAAATTAAGGTAATTTTTATCAAACAAATATCAAAAAACCAAACTATGTCTCTAAAAATGTATCATTTATATGGTGTTATTAATATTAAATATATTAAAAAATATATACTCACTGTATGTTCTATACTTTTTTCCCTTCTCGGTTGAAGATTAGCAAACAACTTGAGCCCTACTTTGGTAGTTTGGAATGGCTCTATTGATTCTATCGGTATAGACAACTCTCTTGTCAGAGTTGAATCAGCGAATCGGATTTGAAGACCGGTCGATGTTTTTAACTGAATTACTGAATTCTGTAATGTTTCATAGAATGTAAGGAATAAACCACTTTTAAAATCAATATAACTTGTTGCAATATAAATGAAACTAATATTTTAACTTATAATTTTTTGCAGTAACCGTGATCACGGTTGCTGTAAAGTGACTGAAACGTCGGGAGTGTTTAATTTAAAAATAATACGAAGTAATCCAAAAAGATATGTTTCATTTAAGAAAACACTCGCGAAAACTTAGATCTCATTATTTTAATATATTGAATACTATACCATACCTCTTCAATTCTAGAACTGCCACTGGTAACAACCAATTCAACATCTTCCTCTAAGCCGGCAACCAAATCCTTTTTTGGTTCAACTTTATTCAAGTACACACTGACACCTCTCGTCTCCACGTCATAACCGAGCTTGCACTGTATTAATGCATTCGATAGAAATTCAAGTCTACCCTCAATTAACAATGAAACTTGACCCAATTTGAATAAACCACATAACTTTGGTACATATTCAAGTAGTATTTCATTTAAACCGGGTTTCAATATAATATTGTCAGTTGTTAAACACGTTTCGTAGTTATTCCGTATAGTAGCAGAGGGTTTTCTATATTTACTGCTGTCTGATCTCCTTAGAGTTACTTTTGGGTTAGAACATTCTACGGTAGCCTTCTGTAGTGTCCTATCCTCTTTGTAATGCAATTTAGACGTTATGTTCATTTTGTTAAGGAATGAATTTTTTGTTTTTAAATCTTCTAGTCTTATACTGTAACAAAATTTGATATATATATAGTAAACTTACTTTCTTGGAGTGCTTTACTTTAAAAAGTTTAACTTATTTATGGATAATGTAAAAAATATATGTGTTAAATAATTGCAATAATTGTTATAACTCACCTAGTAACTAAACTATTGGAATCACTATCAACAACATCCATATTAGACTTCCTCGGTGAACTAGATTGTTTGCCTACAGTTAGATCAGTCTTATAAGTCTTCATCGGAGTCTTATCTTGCTTCACACTATCAACACATATAGCCGCTTTATTGCATAAAACATCTTTGGGCATAAAACTTTCAATCACCAAGCGACATTGAACCTTATTATCAGTGATGTAGACACCACGTTCGGACGGCAGTATATTAACTGATACTATTTTAAAGCAGTCATTGAGCTCGGTTAACACTGATTCCTGTTTATCAGTTTCCTTTATAGATTTCATCATTTCTTCAAAATAGAAATTCCTTACTAGAATTTCTAATTCCGCTGTACTGGCTATCCTAGCTGAGAGCTTTGTATATCTGTAAGTAAATAAAAAAACACATATTTTCTTGTACTTTTATACGATAAATATGTTTCGTTTTATAGTAATATATAAAGTTTTATGATGAATATCACAGATACTATTAATGACCTTCACTAACCTAACCTAAATCCTAGAGCTTCCTATTTTTCATACACAAGTCATCACTCAAAATAGAATCCATACAGCTTATGAATGAAAAATGGATGAAATACTTATGTATATAATGAAAGACTGTTTGTGTTTAGTTCAACAAGGCACACTCATGATAGTTATACTCTATACAAGTTGTAGTAAATACTGTACGTTAACTATCCAATACAATCAATTTAGATGTCTATTTTTCTGACATGCTATCTTATTTAACAGGTTTTATCTGTAAAAATGTCATATTTATTTTCATCAAAGTTATCCTACCTATCTCTATCCTTCATCTTATAAGCTGCAGCCACCAGCTCGAGTCTCGTCTGCGCGGCCAAATCTTTCCAGCCCTGTTCTTCATAAGAGCGAAGAGCTTCTGTCAGGAAAACCACGGCTTTACTACTCTCACCCAGTTCGGAGTAGAACGAGGCCAGGTCTCTACCTATCTGACGGGCAAATCTGCAAATCATACATATTATATGTGTGTCGGCGACGCAACTGATGTTTAGTTAATAATAGATTTAAGAGATAAGAAATGTAAGAAATAAGGAATTAGGCTAATATTTGTATTGTATAATTAATAAAAGGAAAGCGACTCTTGCAGGTGCGCAACACGTGTAAATAAAAATCCCTAATGAGCGTCTCTTGCAAGAGCGCAGTATACTCTTGTCGAACTTAAGATAAACCTATTGACCAATAAACGAACGGCGGTAGGGTCACTTGGCGGGGCATCCGCGCTGGCTCACAGCGGTACTAGGTGCGCGCGCGCAACGTATATAAAACACGGCCGCTGTGAGTCGAATAGTCAGTCGTCATCAGTCGTCGTCAGTCGTCATCAGTCGTCGTCAGTCGTCATCACCATCAGTCGTCAGTAGTCAGTCAGTCGTCATCAGTCGTCAGTTGTCATCATCAGTCGTCATCACCAGTTATCAGTAGTCATCATCAGTAGTCACCAGCCAGATCTCGTGAAGACATCTCATACGCTTTGAAGAACAGTGAAGAACCGCGCTTTCAAGATAGTGACTAGGGACCACGTGGTCATACAAACCAAGTGATACTGCCGCCATTACTTAACAAGTTGTGGTTTCATTCTAAAACGACGATACGACCCGCCACGAACACGGATCCCGAGGATCGGATCACCGGCCGCCTGCTATTGGAGGAATTATCATCCGATCCGATCCACCCCTCAAGCGGCGAACGATTCCGAACTCGATATTCGGACATCCCAACCGCAACAATGTGTATAGAAAATTTTATTGCTTTCATTTACGCAAAAATGCTGATGTTGTGGAATTTAAACTGACGAAAAAGTATTGCAAATTTAATACTCATCAAATAACTTAAGACGCTCAGGAAAGGTGAAAATAAATGTTATTTGAAAAAAAATCATCAATTTTATTGTGTTTAAAAGAAACTAATATTATTTAGATCAACAATTCGTCTACCCATCATCACTGTTGGTGAAAAGTAACCGAAACGTCGGTAGTATGTAGTTTTAAAATAATCGTAGATATCCGAATAATATTAGTTGCATTTAAATAAATGCTGGCGAAAATTTTAGATCTAAAATTTAGTATACACACACAAATATATATATATTACTAACCTAAGTCTTCCAATATGCTTATAAGTTCCCATAGCCAACTCAGCCAATTCTAGATAATAATTCTGGAAGCTGGTCTTGCTACATAAAGCTTCTTTCAATCTGTCCGTCGGTGTTTGTTGATTTGGTTCACTATCCCCCATACCAGCTGACAGCATCACCACTAAGTGTAGCTGTTCTGATGTAGGGTCTGGACATCCGGGGAGAAGTCCACATAGCTTGCCCAATTCATGTAACTAGAATTATTTACAAACTGCCAATTATTAATAGTTCTAAATAAAGAAAAAGTACTCATCTTTGGCTCAAAGTGAACAATAATCTGCTTATAAAGTTATAATCAGCAAAATTTGTATTAAAATTAACATCTATATTAGACAAGATATAAAATTTTATAAAATCAGTTGCTTTGCAAATTTAAATACAAAATGCCAGTTAGTAGTAATTCTAGACAAACAAAAAACACCTATCTTAATCGTCACATGAAGAAAGATCTATTTCTAAAAGTATCAACAGCAAAATTTGTATTAAAATTAACATCATATATAAATCAGTTACTTTGGATATTTAAAAGCAATTCTTGTTTATATTAAAACAATATAAAGGATTATAAAATAAAATTTGTTTCATTAACCATATTATACTATATCAAACCGACCTTATCTTTAGCATTATGCAATAAAGGAGCATGCATTGCCGTACACGCCTCTAGCGCACTATTAGTGGATGATAATCTTTCACACGCTCTCAATGTTTCAACACAGGCCAAGTGAGCCCAGCAAGCCGCTGCTCCATCCACAGCATGCGCTCCTAACAGAGACACCTCAACCAGTGTATTGTGAACTGTGGTTAGACATCGGGATGCTATCTGAAATACAAAAATGTCTAAACTGTATAAATAGTATTTTTTATTGGCTAATATTTGTCTTATGATCATTGTATCTATATAGAACTATTAAAATGTTGAGATAATTAGTAATTTATTTTAGCTATATATAACAATTTAACTTTTAATTCTGGTGAGAGCAAAAAGTTTGTAATACATCAATATAATATATTATACAATACCTATATAATACATATAACATAACAATAATATATCATTTTTATACATTTTTATTACATTATGTGTTGTTTTTACACATTACACATTCATCATTATTATAAATAATTCAACATTTATCATTATTTATCTAGTATAAATCAAAGTCATTGTAAATAAGTATAATTTTAATAATAACATCAAAGACAATTTATAATATAATTTTATTAAAATAATTACATTTTATTTTGATTTTAATGTTACCTATTAAATAATCATATCACTGTATGTTAAGGCCATTAAAAATTTCATATAGTATGATAAAAAATATCTTATCAGAAACATATCAGTTATATATTATTAAAATTAATAAGAACTAGAGTTACTAAACATATCAATAATTCTTTGAATTCTATTGTATGTTAGAACAACTGTAATTGTAGTAATTATCTCCGATTCATGTTATGGATGGCTGATCATATGAGAGTAATCATTAAATGAATTGGAATGTTACTATAGAAATGCTAAATGTTTTGGTAAGAAATTAAAAGTATTAGTATCATAATTAGTTATTTTAACTCACCTCCCATGGCTTAAAAGTAGGTAATAACATGGCACTTTGTCGTTGAAATAAATAACTTCTAAAATCTAATAGAGATGCTTTATTCTTAATTATTAATTCTCTTAAATTCTGTGGCACTAAAGCCGTTAATCTCACTGCCTGCCATGATGTGATCGGCTGTTTGAATGTTTCAAGCCATTTTGGACTCTCTGTTACATTTGAATTTAATACAAATTGAGAAAACAAAGCATCTAATTCATCATACTGGACTAGAGCTTCTTCATACAAACCGAGCATCTCAAGAACAAATGCTAATTGCTCCTGCAAAAATAATATTATTAATCTCTCAACCATAAAGGCTATACACAAAAATATATTAACTATTTAATTCATATTTATATTACATAAAGCAATTTATAATTAATAGATCAAAAAAGCTCACTTTTATATAAATTATGTAATAACTGACTGAATTGTTTTTATTAACACAGTATCATGTAATTACCTGCAATATAAAATATTTACAAAAATCCCATTCTGGATCATTCCTTCTTTCTCTCTGTTCTCTCATGTGTTCTTCAAATTTTATCAAAGCCTTATTGTATGCGACTAAAACCAAATGCCTCACTTTCGCCACTAAAGTTCTCCATGAATCCGCACTTCTGGCCTCCGATTTTATAGGATTAATAACTGAAATAAACCTGTCTTCTGTCTGTTTAACAGCAAAATCTCCTTTTATTTTATCTAAAACTGTAGTTCTTGGAAGAAGTTTATTTGTTTTTCTTATATCATAAGTCTCTACTAATACTATCATCCAGTCCGTAATATTGTGTTTTTCTAACTGTTTCAGCCATACTTCTATATCTTCTCTCAATGTGGTTTTGTAATATTCTATATCCTGTAAATTATTATCATTTAATGTAATATAAATATGACTGAACTTGGTAATTTAAATTCAAATATTCATCAAAACCTCTTTACCACACAATCAGTCCAATAAATGTGAAAAATAGGTCGGTTCAAAAGGTTGAGCTCTGTTTTCAATTTGTCCTTATTAAATTTTATAAAGGATGCTTCTAAAGACACTAATTTAGTTATACGGCCATAGGATCTTCGCCATTCACAAGAATCTTGTGGTATTGCAGCTACCAGCGGCTGTTCAAGTGTACAAAATAAATTCCAATCTCCTGCACCTGTAAAAAACGCTATTGACTGTGCATCGACGTATGAATACGAACATGGAATTCTTCGATAGAACTTACATGTTATAATGGGTTTGTGTGTCATGCCTTCGTGATCCGATATTGAGTTATCGACCCCCTTCATTTTTCATCATCAATAGCTTTAGTTACATCTGGATTAGAATAAAATAAGGACCAATTATGATTCCGAGTCCACCCACTTTCTTAATATCCTGAATATGGCAACTATATTACAGATATAATTTGCCCTATAGCTAAGCTTTGGAAATATTCTACAATATATTTAAATCCGACCTGTTTTGGTTTTTACAAGAAAAATATTGAATAAAGATTTTGACAAAATTTGTCTGTCAATGTCATCAATCAACTCCACGAATTATTATTTTTTGAAGCGTTTCTTTTCACTACTTTCTTTGTGATTTGTATTTATACTATCAAAGTAAATTGAATTAATTTATTTGATTTTCAATAATTTTTTTTTGAATAATTGTAATTACTAGCTCAGATATATTATATGCTTATGAAGTGTCTCGTTTCTCTGTTTAATTATTCTTGTTAATATGGGTTTATAACAAGTTGCAATCACATCTATTCCATTAGAAAATTTATTTGTTATGATCTTAAGTAAAAGTTTATGCTAACAGGTTTTGTACTAACTGATTTTCACAAAATCCAATTGTAATTTATTATACAAAATACACTAAATATTGTGAAAATAAATCCTCAGTTTCTGAAATCAAACAAACGATACGATTTTTTTTAACATAAATGCTGAAAAACGTATCCAAAAAAAATGTAATTTATCTAATAAAAATATTTTTTTGGAAAATTATTTTCTGTTAGTATTTCATTTGACAACAATAAACTCATGACTATCGATTCTATCGAGCTCAGTGTGAATAACCCACAACACTAGTCTTTCCATTGCGGATTGCTAAAATGTCGTGTTCTGTTTTGCTATCATCTCTCAATAAAAGAAATCAAATTTCATAATATTATCCATGATTTGAGAATTATACATAGAGTGCATTTTTTACGTAAACTAGATATATAAATACTAAAAGCAAAAGGTGAGTGTTCAATCATTATCAGCCTAATCATTCAGGTATTTAACGCAAATTATTATTTTATTTTATTTGCTGGTGGACTTTTAATTCTACGAAATAATTGATTGTGTGTAACGCCTATGTAAATATATCGAGACTAAGAATTTATGAAGTGTATTCTTTTATTTGTTTATCATATTGGTCCTTATAAATGGAGATCCAAGTAATCATTCAACTGTTATAAATAGCCTAGCGATTTGTGTATGTAAATTTGATCAGTAAGGTATAATTAATGCAAAATAACTATTTTGTTCCTCGCGGGCTCAATTTAAAATCAAAGAATATAATGTATATATTCTTATTATAAATTGGTTTTGCAGTCATGAATACGACGGCGCCAACCTCGGCAGATGCATGCCTAAGCATTGTCCATTCACTAATGTGCCATAGGCAGGGTGGTGAGAGTGAAGGCTTTTCAAAACGGGCTATTGAGTCACTAGTCAAGAAGTTGAAGGAAAAGAGAGATGAGCTTGATTCTTTGATCACAGCTATCACCACAAACGGTGCCCATCCCAGTAAATGTGTTACTATACAGAGAACTCTAGACGGTCGATTACAGGTACTAAAATATTTTGTAACTATTTTCAGTTATCATATAATTAAATAATAATATATATACATAAATTTATATAATAGTATTTTCCTCATTCATATATATAATGATTGAAGAGTACTGTTTACACAGTTGTAAACTTAAATTAATGTAGGTCAGTGTGAAAATTAAATATAATGATTCTGAATGTTAATTTAAAGATAGTAGATAATATCTTTTATGATATTTCAGGTTGCGGGAAGGAAAGGATTTCCCCATGTGATATATGCTCGTATATGGCGCTGGCCCGATCTACATAAGAATGAGTTGAAACATGTTAAATTCTGTCAGTTTGCTTTCGATCTGAAATGTGACTCGGTGTGTGTGAATCCATACCATTATGAAAGAGTTGTATCTCCAGGTATTGGTAAGTTCCTGTATATGGTAGGATAAGTAAAAAACTCTTATTATATTACATTTATTTACAGTATTAAGTGAAAGTAATTTTAATAGATATCTATCATGAGTTTGATTTATTTCTAGATCTTTCTGGACTGACTCTGCAGTCGGGTCCTAGTAGGTTAGTAAAAGATGAGTACACAGCTGGTCTAAGTGGGAACGGAATGGATATGGATACAGGAGAACTTGTAACAATCCAGCACCATGCCACAAGCCCCCGACATCATCACTCCACCATTCCCCACCACCACCAACAGTTCCAGACCTCTAACATCATAATAAATCAAGGACAAAGTAAGCTCATCCTTAGATAATTTAATTTTCGTTTATTATGTGTGTTTACTTTGCTGGCATGTTATTTTTTTTTTGCATATCTCATTGATAGCGCCAGATGGCGTTGCCAATATGTTTTCTGCTACTCATGGACCTCGACCGCAAATTCGAGCCGGAGCACCTATGGTTCCACAAATGGTACATTCGCCAGGGGCGCAAATGATGACTAATCATCAGGGACAAATGACAGGCGGACCTCAAATGGGCCCGGGAAACCCACAAATGGGTCCCGTTAACCCACAAATGGGGCCTGGGACGCCACAAATGGGTCCAGGCACTCCTCAAATGGGGCCGGGAACTCCACAAATGGGTACAAACGTTCCACAAATGGCTTCACCAAGAATGGCGTCAGCTCCCACCCAAATGTCCCCAGGGACCCCACAAATACCAAATATAAGTCAGGGAATGTCAATACCAAGCCCACAACAAATGGCAATGGCACAACAAAGAACTATAGCCCCAAAACTAGAACCGCCCGATGCTATGGATGCAAGAGCTATGTGGCTGCCAAAGAGAATGAATCATTGTAAGCTTATGTTTTTATTTTGCACCAATTATTATTATTTTTTATTTTATTTTATCACTATGTGTATCATCTAGTAATGTAATGAGGTTGTATCAATAATCCTATATATTGTGTATGAGTGATTATTTTTCAGCTTCAATGCCTGTTAGTATGTCTCCTGGCGGGACGACGCCGTTAATAGACGGCTCCAATAATGCATTCTTTACTAACGAGCAGACTTCTACAGATACTCAGATGACACAGACTATGCCAGGTTAATGAAATTTTTATATATAAGTTTTATACTAATTTTATTTCAAGAATTAACTCCACATTGCTTTAAGTAGCAGTTTGTAAAGAAAGCAATAACTCATCATTATGGGTATTACAGGCCCAAAGGAGTATAAAGACCAAAAAAAGGGGGTATTAATACAGCTTCAAATAATTAATTAATTAATTTAATTTGAACTTATAGCGGTATTTCAGTTGATGAAAAAATGGAGGCCTTAAAAAATAATTTATTCTCAAAGATCGCAGTTACCACATAAGTTTGGGAACCTCTGCTTTAAAGCCAAAAAAATAAGAGGAGAAATAAATTTTACTTGTCAATAAATAACATAATAATGGACAAAATAAATATATAACTATCAGTATGTTTAATGACATAAAATGACGTCATTTTCAGCCGGAAGTCAATCGGTGTCAGCCGTGGTGCCAGTGACGTCATCAGCTATGCCAAGTGAAGCCCAGAATGGCTTTGCTGCGACCAGCCCACCACCACAACCCAGTCCTATACCACACCGCACACAACATCAACAAGGTAACTGGTTTTGTATAAGGCAATTACTTTCATATTTTATTATTGAAATTTTGTGAAATATATATTAATACAATATAAGCTTCTTTCCGAAATTTGATGGTTGCAAATAAGAAGAAAGATACAAAATAGATTTAATTTGTTTTGCTGGACAAATGAGTCTTAGGAGCTATAAAACTACTTTATAATTAAATTACAGTTGTAATACAAAGATCTAGTAGCAATAAAACTAAAATGAATATTAATTAATAATACAGCTTTACCTTTGTTTAAAATATTTAAAGAAACCAAATAATTGTCGAAAAGAAAATGGAAACTAATATTTAATCCTTCAAATAAATTCTCAACTATTTGGAACCATAAATTATTACCTTTATTATTTTGATATACTTGAACAACTATGTGATGTGTAAAGATAAGATAAAATATGATCTGTTACAGGCACTTGGACCGGGAACAACACCTTGACTTATACACAAAGCCTGGCGCCGCCGCCCGCCGCTCCTATGCAGGATGTACCTACACACCACCATCACTACTGTTAGTACTATATATATAGGTTCCGAACGGTGAAAAAATTTTTAAAATCAGTCCAGTTGTTAGTCGAGCCTATTCATTACAACCAAATAAACAAAGTTTTCCTCTAATATATATATTAGAATATAGCTGTTGATAAAATCTATATTACTTATACTTGTAATATTATATATAAAAAGCTTTCCGCCCGCGTGGAGTTCGGTTATATCGCGTTTCCAAGAGAACCTTTCAAAAGTCTGCTATAAAAACTATCCTACGTTCTTTCTCAAGGTCAACTCTATCTTTGTAACAAATTTCATTAAAATCAGTTCAGTGGTTTAGGCGTGAAAGCGTAACAGACAGACAGACATACAGACAGAGTTACTTTTGCATTTAAAATATTAGTAGGGATTAGTAGGGATATATCTTACTATAACTTTGTCTTATTGATGAGTGTGTGTGTCAAATAGTTAATATTTATTTATATAAAGACAAAAATTGTGTCCTTTAAAAAATATTATTTATGATTTTACAATTTCGGACTATTGACTTGATTTGTTTATTAAATCTTAAAATATTCCATCTATTTTTAAATATACTTCAGAATAATTTTGAGATGATTAAATAATAATGTTATTAATAAGCTGTATATATATTTGTAAAATAAGCCTAAATTGAGGAGTACAGATTATAATTTTTTTTTTTAAATTACAGATAATGGAAACCCAGGTGGTTTATTGTCAAGCCAGCCAGCACCTGAATATTGGTGTTCGGTGGCTTACTTTGAACTGGATACTCAAGTGGGGGAAACATTCAAAGTGCCATCAAGCAGACCAAATGTTACTGTAAATATTTACATTCTTTGGTGATATTTGAAACTAATTTAATTAAATTAATTGATTAATTTTTATATTGAATCCTCATAGATAGTTATTGTCTAATATAAGTGAGTTTTGGATATTACTTATCAGAATAATATATAGACATCATATGTTACAAGTATGAATATCTATCTGATGGATGACTTAGACAGATATAGAACATAGATATGACAAGCCCGTTATTATTATAAAATAGACAATACAATATTTTTTGATTGAGTGTAGATATGTTAGAAGTGAATAAAGCTAATCAATACAAAGTTTTATTTAATAGTTTTTTTTTTACATTGAATGGTATTGAATACTTTAGAAATATTATTGTTTACAGCAACACATTTTAAGATTATGTGATCAAGAACAAATGATTCAGATTTTTTTTTTTTATTGCTATGTTTATCTCCCAGAAATGTTCATCATTAAGTTAGGTTAAGTTTATAATACAGCAAAGTTAATAATATATTATATAAAATTTATTTTTTAAGGTTGATGGTTATGTGGATCCATCGGGTGGCAACAGATTCTGTTTGGGAGCTCTCAGCAATGTACACCGAACAGAACAGAGTGAAAGGGCTCGGTGAGTATGGTTTAATTAATGAAAATATATATTTTTGTTGATATTAATTATATAATCATTGATAAACGTTAGTCAAACTATTTCTTTATATTTTATATTATAACTCTGATAATAAAATACAAAAAAAAAACTATAAGACAATATTACAAAATTAAGGGTAAATGCCACAAAATACAGAAAATATTTTCAATATTTCTCAGGAGTTACTCCTAACATAATAGTAGATGGCGCCACTTGTACCATATACATTATAACAAGACTATAAAATATTGAGTTTATCACAATAACTTTGATTCCAAATTTCATTGGAACTTTGCAACACAAACTAATATACAAATTAAAAATGAGTTGTTTATGAGTTTGTTTAATATAACTTAAAGTTAAGTAAAAATAAAGTTGCTTTAATTTTATTACATGTATAAATGAAAGTATTATAATGATTTAAAATTAAGAAGTATGGTTTTGAATTACATGCTAATTCTGTAATATATTGCATTTGGGGGCTACATTATTATATGAATCAACTAAATAAAATTACATAATTACTATATTCCATAAAGCTCTTAAATTCTACTGCTAATTATACATATAATAATATAATATTAATAATTAATTATTTGTTCCCAGACTTCACATCGGCAAAGGTGTACAGTTGGATCTCCGTGGTGAAGGAGATGTGTGGCTGAGATGTCTCTCGGATCATTCGGTGTTTGTGCAGTCCTACTACCTGGATAGAGAGGCCGGCCGGGCTCCAGGAGACGCCGTACATAAGATATACCCATCAGCATGTATTAAGGTTTGATAATATACATAGATACTTAATTATTTTAAATCATATATAAAGCACATGGTGAAAAGATAAAAGATCAGTAATAGATATTGTCTTAGTCAGTGGTGGCCTAGTGGTTAAAAGGCCCGCCTTTCAAACATGAGGGCGCGGGTTCGATCCTGGCAAGTACCAATGTGATTTTTCCGAGTCATATGTACTTTCTTAGAGTATTTAGATACCACTGACAGACGGTGAAGGAAAAAATCGTGAAGAAGTCCTTCTGACTTATAATTTCACGACTATAAGTTTGAAATCAGTAATCACCAACCTGTTTTGAGCAAGTGTGGTGATTAATGCATTCTCAAAGAGGGTTGATGTCAAGCAGGCGGTCGGTCGTAAAAACAATTAGCCAAAACTATTTATAACATGTAAAGCAGACCCTAGCTAAAGCTGGGAAAATTGCCAGGAACAAGAAGCATAGATATTGTCTATGAAACATTTCTGGTTAAAGTGTTTATAGTAATGGTTGCTATATTAAAATGAATTTTTATGTCTTACAAAAGCTGAGACTTTAGTATTGAGTAATGAATACAAAGATATTTAGGCGTGCCAGCGCTATTATTAAGTAAATTCAGTTCTAGTATTTACCACGACCATTTCACTGGTAATTTCATAAATATTTGTTATTGATTACCAATAATCTATATCTTATACATATAACATTCTCGTGTCACAATGTTCGTTCCCGTACTCCTCCGTAAAGGCTATACCGATTTTTACCTAATTTTATATGCGTATCTAGTAGATCTGAGAATCGGCTACTAGCTATTTTTCATACCCCTAAGTGATATGGGCTGTTCACTCTTAATTTATTTTTGGACGAAATTTTTTATTTTTATTTTATATATTCTTTATCCATCTGTATTTTCCAGGTGTTTGATCTCCGTCAGTGTCATCGTCAGATGCAGACGCAGGCGGCCACAGCGCAGGCGGCGGCGGCAGCGCAGGCTGCAGCTGTTGCAGGACACATACAGCCAGCACACCCGGGAATGAACAAATGTATGTTAGTGTGTGTGTGTGGGTGTGAGAGAGTGCATGTCGTTTCCTTAGTTAACAACACCGCTCAAGTCGAAAATTGGCGGTTTTTACATTTTAATGCAATTGAATGAAGCTGTGCATTGCGCCTCGACCGTCAAAATAAGTATAAATAATTATTTCTTAATAACTAACTAGTATTAAGTAGCAATAGGAAAAAACATAGATAGTTTAGACAGGTTTTTTCGTCACCTTTAGAGCTGACAAAAACGACTCAAGCGGTGTTGTAAGCTATGGGACGATATGTGTTTGTAAGACGTCGAGGATGTATGTAAATGTATGCATATATGTGGGTTTATACATGCGTGAGTGTGCGTATATGAGATAATATGTACTTATGCATTAACATTTTAATCAAAAATATTATTCATTATTTATGAGGTTTTTATGGGTAGTTTACTTTTTATTATCACTAATATTATATAAGAGAATTTTTGTGTGGATTTGCGGTTAAATTTTCGTGTGTCTCTGTGGGGAATGTGGCATGAGAATTGTATTTTATACTAAGTCACGTGACAGACGATATATGTCGCTGTCGATAACATAAATTACCATATTTAGCAAAACATTGTCCGTATCTTCTAGAAATAGTTCCCAGATCACGATAAAGTTTAGTATAATTTAGTTTAGTAACAAAAGTCCGTAAATAATATGTTTATAATCAGGTTTGTCAGCGGCGGCTGGTATTGGCGTGGATGATCTCCGGAGGCTATGTATAGTCCGTTTATCGTTCGTGAAGGGCTGGGGGCCCGACTACCCTCGCACTTCCATCAAGGAGACGCCCTGCTGGGTTGAGGTCCATCTACATAGGTATGTATGAATATACTTATAATATACTAGTTTTTGCCCGCGACTTCGTCCGCGTTAGTTTGGTCAAGAGTAATATATGTAGGTGTAGCTGATCAGTTGAACTCTATTCCATCTTACAGGCCATAAATAATCAGGTTTTTCCTGTTTCAATCAAACAGAATTGACATATTTGTTAGTTGTCAAATCTAATGTCAAAAAAAACTTTTGTATGGGAAATAGAAAAGGACTGTTTTTATGGTTTTCCCAGTAATGAATCAATTTTTCTCACCTTTTAAACCTTCCCTGGACTTCCAGGAGTATTTCAAGACTAAAATTAGCCAAATCGGTTCAGCCATTCTCGAGTTTTAGCGAGACTAAGGAACAGCAATCCATTTTTATATATATAGAAGATAATAGGATCAAAAAATGCAAGATTGCCAACAGATATTGATTTATATATAATTTCGTATTGTATTTCCTTTTTATTCACTAATATCTAAGTCATGGGTGGCTAAAAAAGGATAGGTTGAAAAAATAGTTTGTTTATAGTAGGTATTTGAGCTTAAATTTTCTGGACTTTTAGGTGTTAAATGTGATGAAATTTTGTATTAAGGATCTACTATCAGACTACCACTTTATTAAGACCCTCATATGTGTTAAAAATGAGCTTTATTAACATAGTAAGTTGTTTTAAATTTAAATGACTGTATATATTTTAGGGCTCTACAGTTATTGGACGAGGTGCTCCACACTATGCCCATAGACGGTCCTCGGACTAGCATCGAGTAGGAGTTGATCGGCTTCTTTTGAGGCCTTCACGCGACCGCGACGCCTCACCACACTGTCTGTCTGTGTCACAATCTGTTACACATTATCTCCTTAACAAACAAAACACTTTACATACAAAATCAATTTAACTTGACAATCAATTACTTTTTATATATCACTTTAATAATTTTTACCTGTGACTAAATTGTCCTTGAGCAATTTTAATTTTTTTTTTGGTTTAAAACTTTAAAAAATCAATATCATCAACAAAGACAGTATAAAAATAATAATTTCACAATTATGTACATAAAATTTGAGCAAGTTTTATGTTTTGAAAGCAATAATTGTTTTAATAGCACCGTGTACAATGCAGTGCTGTTTATTATATTGTGGTGATGCGATCGCTAGCGAAATGTGCACGTTTGTTGGTGAAGTGAAGGATTATTACACGAACAGTGATCGAGTGTTGCCATAAAGAATATATTTCTGTTATTTTTTTTCAATGTGAAACTATTTTTCGGCTTCCGTCTTCCAAATTATAATTTTTTATTTGTCTTCCTTTGCATAAATTGTTATGTTTTGTTTGGGTGTGATCACGGCTAGGTTTCGTTGGTAACGAACTGCACATTGTTAAATGTATTCGCTCGCGTTTGTATTAAAAGGTGAACTATGAATTATCGTCTTGTCTTTAACTAGATAATAGTTTAGATAAGTTACAGTATTGAGATGAATACTAAAGAACATATTGAAGGGATCTCAGTATATAATATTTTTCACAAATCCTAATAATTAAGTAAGATATTAGTATATACGGACAAGCTCAAGGTGTTGTCTTTATATATTTTTTGTAATATAGCAACAGTAATACCAAATTAAGGCATTTTTTTGTATTAATTTAACATTAACAAGACATAATTATGGTTCAACTTGAAAGAAGCCAAATAGCACTAGCTTTGGTAAGATAAGGTAATGTTAGAAATAAATTATGTTAGATATATTTAAGGAAATGGAATTTGACGGTAAGGCTGTTTTGTTAGAGCGATGAGCCTGGACTGTGTGGTTGCATGCATTACAGAAAAAAATAATTATGTTCTATAGTCTATATCAGAATATATGGTGACCATAGACTACTTCCTACATATAAATTAATTTTTCATATGTCATTAATTATCTCTTAATTGCTTCTTATATATAATATTGTAGTATTTTACAAATCTCCTACTAATATATTATCAGTTAAAAATGTTCACTGTTTTAGTTTTCTCTATATATTCTTTGTACTCAAAAAATGTAACTTAGAAAGTACATGAATGGTTATGATTTTTTATTTGTTTGTCTGTGTGCATGCAACCACATTGTTGTTAAGATGATCTGTGATGTGCTAACAAAATATAAGGTAGGAATTGCGTTTATATAGATGTGTGAATTAAATACCTGTGAGCGTATAAATAGTTTTTAAGGCATAAATGACATATTTTGTACGAGAGTTCAATGGTTATGGAGATTGTAGACTAGCGTTTATCATGGGATATTTGTTTCCGTCTGTAGTCTGCGCTGTTTCTTGTGTTTTTTTTTATTATGCATTATTTGAGATTTTTTTTTCGTTTGCTTCAGATTTTGCTTTAATTATTACTATATGGCAGTTTTATATGTGTTGAATTATAAATAGTGTTACGTTATTGATGATTGGTGATCTTATTACCTGATGTTTAGGTCTTACCTATGTATAGAATTTTTTAATCATTTTTTTTATGTTTAATTAATATTTTTTTTCATTTTAGAGGACGATCATCACAAATATTTATGTTTCTTTTCCGTCATCAGCCCGATATGATTGTTACCAATGAAATTTTGTATGGATTCTTGTAAATATAACGTATTATATATTTTATACATGTGAGATCGGTTATATGTGAACATTTGATTTTTCACAAAAAAAAAAGTAATTAAATTAGAATACGTCGAAAATACCTCTTGATAGTGAACAAAAAGGATACAAAGGGTTTTAGATTTAATGCGGTAAGTTTTTTAAATAATGTTAAAGTTTTGAATAATATTTGAAAAAATTCTACATACCACGTTTGAAGCCTTTAAAGACTGTTGGATTCTTGGTCGTTCATACACACGTACTGAAGTTTATGAGATTGTATGTAACATTTGAATTAATACCGGCGTGTTAACGTATATATGTTGGTTTTATGTATGTACGTGTAGCTATGAACGCACCAATATCAGAAACTAAAACCAATGTACAATTATTGACCAGTTATATATTATAAAGAGCAACAATTGTTATGGTGACATGAGTTTAAAATGTTTATGATTGTTTTATATGTGGTGATGCATTTTGGTATATTCGCATAGCGATTTAAATTAAAAAATCAATTTTTTAAATATAAGGAGACAAATAGACCGGCAGTTTATTTTTCATATTTTCGACAAAATACCTTACATGGTGTAACTTAGCCTTAAGTATAGTTAAGAGTGAATCTAAACTATCAAAGAAATGAATATAAAGGTTATTCCTCTAAGTGAAGTTTTATTTTATACATATATCCTTATTTCTTTTTGTATTGAATAATACGCTGTCTCTATATTATGTATGTATATAGTTTATGAACAAGGAATTTTAATGTTTTTGAAATTTTTATTTTTCACAACGATCTAGGTATATAAAATTAGGTAAATAAAATTTATGGAGTCCCCCTGCCCGGATGAAGTTAAACTTCCTAATGTGGGAATGAAAATAGGAAGGGGTGGAAATTCATTTTTAAGGAATTTTTATTTTAAAACTAACTATTAAATATTACTTTAGTCACAATTGATTGTCCGCCGGCGTGCGAGAACCACGCATTCCCTCTCGCACCGTCTTTTTTATCCCCCCCCCCCCACGCCAGAGGTGTAAAACATTTAACGCAACCTTGTGGGAAGGCGCGAAAGAAGTTTAACTTCAATAAGATTATAGATATCTAGATATAAAAATTATTTTATATATAGATTATATAATATGGAACAGCGCAAGTGAAGTCGCTTGTACATCCTGGTTGGTTTATTAAAGAGATAAAATAACGTTTCTCATTTTCTCTTACCATTGTTCAAACTCCTATCTCTATCCAATCAAATTTGAAACAAAACTACTGGGTTGCCTTCGAAGTACGTGTTAGCAATGAATTGTCGTTAGTTTTGAACAGACCCATACATCCAAAAGCCTAGTATTGCCGAAAAATTATGAAAAAAACTCCTAACGTCCTTTATAAAGTGACGATGACGATTAGCACTCAGCGTAATGATTTCTAGGTGGCATTTTGGCCTTGTTACAATGAATAGAATGAAATTAAAGAAATAGAAATGTTCTCATAGAAATCAGCTCGTAATCTTCTTACGTTCAGTTTGTTGAGTTGGAGCTGGTAGTCTTTTTACTCGATATTTGTCTAGGTTCAGTTATTATTTTATCTGACCAGTGTAAGTCTGTTTCAATGGAGGGTATTGAGTGAGTTTGATTAGCCTGGGGACACCATTATTCGTTTGGTGGAACGCAAAGATGCCGAACTTTTAACGTCTCGGTCTACAACATACTTGCAATCTCCTTATTATCAGATCAAGGGGTCTAAAGTTTCTATCTCTACAACGCCATCTTACCTTCATTTTCCCTTTACAACTGTTCAAATCTCTTCTTTGGTTTATGCTTTCTTATGTATAACATTATTTTAAACATTTATACAGCATACATGTTTGTCACCAAAAAATATAATCTTTATAGCAGTAATGTTGCACAGGTAAGTTTGTAAATGTGTATGTTCTATACTTCTTATATTGCACATATACATATATGATAGACTTTTACTACATTATATAAAAACTACAAAACTTAAATTACTACAACTACAATTTTTTTTATTATAATATGTCTTGATTCTGTTCGATAAGAGTAGGAATATACAAATAGTTTAATTCGAAACGAAATTCTAAATTTATATACATACCTACTTAGTAAATATTTTTTGTGAGAAAATTGGTGTCGCTACCTTCAGCGTAGTTTATATTAACAACGTCAAAATAATATATATATAATACAGTTTTAATATATAATACAGTTTTGTCATTTCTAAACTACCGAAAAAGCCAGCGCGTAAAATATATTACTTAGTACCATTGTCTTACTAAACGTAAAATCCCTATGACTGTTTCTTTGGTACAAATTTCTGGGTCAGTTTCTAAAAGGATTACTTATATCGATGCAGTTACTATCGGATACAGGATAATATAACATTTTACTTATTTTTAAAACCTCTTGTTCTATATTACAATGGTTTTTGCTAGAACTGTCCATGTGCCCGCATCATGCTTTATTTAAAATTGGTTGTGGAGCTATATATGTATTTGTACACTTTTGTTTTATTTAGTCTAAACGTTATCGGAAAAATTGGAAAACTACAAAAATATTTTATTTCAAAAGCGTACATAATAGAAGACATCGCTTGTTTCTATATATTATTCGAAATTGCATTTACATAGAACAGCAATTTCCACATTTCATGATTTTTTTGGAGGTCATCAAACTTTATTTATTTTCGCACTCGAGTGGGTTGAACGAAGCCAACTGTTAACAAGTCGTAAATCTATACAAAACGCTCGTGATTGTAAAAAAAATAGCTCACTATACATTACCCGTTGATTTGTCTACGTGGTACTTTTTTCCACGTATTAATAGACGGTGATATCTATGTATTTTCAAAGTCAATATATCATAAATCCATTTAAAAAAATAGTATGAAAATGTAACATAATTAAATTTTGTATACCCCGTAATAATTACTTTCCCCTACTTTCCCCCATACTTTTTCCAATATTGCATATATCTATTGTTCAAATTCGTCATCTAAAATTAACGGTCCTGAGATGAACGTGTTCAGTCGAATAGAATAACCCTACAAAAATTTAAACTGAATTCAAATCGAAAATAAACAGAAAATGTTCGAAAACCGAAACAGAAAATCAAGTAAAAACTCTTCAGTTTCATAATATTAGGCTAGATGTAATAGACCTTTCCAGGTGACCTTAGGTAGTGTAATAATTAAGTTATCGATAAAGATAAGCCAACTTGGTCTAATTTTTCAGAAAAGAAGCTTATGATTCTAAAAGGGAAGATGCAAAGTACATAAAACACTTTAGTCGTGAATAAATGTTACATGGAATTCTGAATTTCTGGACTTTACAATGTAATATAAATGATGTCATGCGTGACTTGGTCAACATTTTATTATATCAGTTATATATAAAACATCAAACTAGCTGCCACCTTCGACTCTGTCTGCATGATAAAAACAAAAATCAGTGTAAACTTTTAAGAGTCGCATGCACCCCCCTACTATTCGCGAGTGATAACGCTTAATTTCGGGATCGAAATAAAAAGTACCCCAAGTTATTACTTATTACATAAGTTACCTGCCAGTAAAAGTCCCGTCAAAATCAATCCAGTCATTTTAGAGATAAGCCATAACAAACAGATAAATAGACAAAAATTAAAAAGAAAACGTTTGTGTATGTACAATAAATGTATATGTATTTATATGCATGTATAACAGTAACAAAATGGTTATTTCAATAGAATAAATAGACATTACAAAATTATTTATATGTATACATATAATATGTATTTAGTATGAGACAACTTGGACAGTATTCAATAACATTTAAAGCTAGGTCTTTCAAAAAAAGTCGGAGGTTATAATAGACTTGAAATAGGTAAAGGTGCTTACTTTCTATATATAGGTACTGAGGTCGGCGCGGGCGCAGGAATATTCCAAATATTAGATATTTTTAGCAGCGAGGCTGACCCTGTTTACATGTTCCACGTTATGATCGCTTTTCGAAGCTTACTGGTTTTTATATATTTATATAAAATTTTTGCATCATAAAGTTTAACCACAGAATATGATACGATATGAGAATCATTAGTTTAATTTTGAGTTATCTGTAAACCTATAATTGCTAGAGTTGGCAATAAACATTTTAAATCATTTATATACTAAGACAGAAAAGAACCTTTTTAACTGATTGTTAGAGTAAACATTTTTCGTAAAAGAATAAGTTCAGCCTAAAATATAAATTTCCTTAATCTTACACTTCTGTCACAACCATTTATTTCTAGGCAAAGTAAGAAGATTCCGTGCTATACAGGCTGTTGTTAGAATAACCTACAATTTTAAATCATTTATTCGTAAATCTTCCAGCTTTCGTAATAATGATTCTATTAGCAGTATACATAAAAATATTATTGTAAAGTGATGCTATAATCATACATATATATATTTCTAAATTATCAATTAATATCTCATGTAAAATATATGGCTTTTAGATACTATTTCGATAGATAATCAAACGTTCTTAGTTGCTCTAGGTTTCATGTTTAATACATTATGTACTCAGAATTTGAGATTATTTCGATTTAATATAGTGAGATTAAAATCGAGTAGAGAGAGTTTGTAAGACAATTTTGATCAACTTCTCGTCTATAATCTTGGTACTGTTAGATACCAATGGAAAGAATAAAGAATTATCTCAAAATGGCAAAGAACTTTCTTTTAGTTCAGTTCTATCAATTATAACTAATTACATAATTGTAATAAAACAAGGAAGAGAATTACAACTACTTTAATCATCATCATCATCAGCCTATCAGAGCCTACTGCTGAGTAAAGGCCTCTTCTCACATGGAGAAGGTAAATGGAAACTATAATGCTAATTGCTAATGCCATACATGTAAAACTATACATATTCTGCCAGTGGTTCATACAACCATATTGGAGTTAATTTACAAACAAGTTGCAATCAGAAAAGTTTACGATTAATAACACAAAATTTTAAACATGTATATATTATTTAACTGCACTGTATAGGTAATAAAAATTAAAAATGTTTGCTCAATAATATTTTGATTGATTTTTGAGAATATTTATTTATTATTTAAATAGATAGTAAATATATTTATATATATTTCTCTTCACCTGTTTGCAATATCAAAAGATTTGAAACTAATATTCATTAATAGAAATATTTCTAATAACTTTTATGATTCTTGGAAAACCTGATAGTTGAACCTTCTCAAAGCATTTGATAAATATCCCAGAGCGAAATCCTCGTAGCTTTTATTAATATACTTTCTGTGGATGAGATTGCTTTGAAATGTTTCTTTTTTAAAATAAAGATAATCCACAGAGTGAGTCAAAAAGGTTGACTGCCAACGTTATTTCCGGTCATTATTATAAGCCAATATTATCCGATGTAGTATAAAACTTAAAATTATAACATCGTTTAACTAAATATAATTTAAATAACATATATAAAAGAATTAATATATTTAACGGAAATAACTCAACGAAAATTTAATTGTCAAAAAATATTCATTGCGATTACCTTTAAAAAACTAGTTTTTTTGCTAGCAATTTGGTCCCTGAACTTCGAAATTGGAAGAGCGAAAAGTATATGCTGTGTTCCCGGAATAAGTGCACGAAATTTAATAAATACATAGAATTTAAGAATAAACTACAGCCTATTTAATTCTTATTCTTAATGTTTATATGTAAAATCCGTTGAGTAGTTTTTGTAGGAAAGAGCAACAAATACTCATACATCCTAACACACTCCTATTTATAATATTAGTCGGTTAAAGTTATAATATTCAAAACAATTATTGTAAAATCAGCTGAGATATAATGATTTTAAGATCAGATAGTTGTAATCTTCTTTATAAATAGCCTGGCAGCATGTAAGGCTATTAGTATTTTTTACAACGAATTGAAGGTTGTTAATAAAAAACCCTGGCTCATAATGAGTAACACTGACGAACCGTCTGAGTCCGAAATAAATTTGTAGTGATGTGTTTTTATCGATACTTTTTTTTCAAATAATTAATATGTTATCTATAAATAATGAGTTATTTTTATTGAAAGTAATTTATACAAGATTATAAGCTAATTGATTAATAATAAATGTAAAGGTTTAGGTTATACTTAGCGTTCCAAATCCATCGATGTATGCCCTACCTCCGTTTGTGTTTCAATCGCGGCCCGCCCGATCCGAACGAACGACATGCGCCATTCGCGAACGTGTTTACGATACATACATTTTTAAACGTGTTGTGAATTTGAATTTGGATTTTTTTCTTTTTAATTTTTAATATAAGGTAAGCTATCATACTATTTTTTATTTTAGTATTTGTTAATTATATTTTTTTTTCATATTTGTTTTATTTTTATTACATATAATTAAAATAAATTAATTTTCTTCTATCATAAATATATAACGAGGTTGTTTTGTTTAAAATTTTAATGAAATAACTGGGTTTTAGATTATTAAAATATTTTAAGATAATAAAATATTTAGATGTAAATAGTAATATTATTATTATTTTATATTGTATGCCAAAAAAATATAATAATTATTATTTTGATTTTTTCTTAAAGAGGTAAACGTGACGTAAACAATATACATATTATTAATTACATATATAGAAACTTTTTCATTTTTATAATGATATACTAGAATAAGTTCGAGATGTCTAAATTAAAAATATGCGCAAGCGCAACTTCATACGTATGGCGTGAGTAATAGGATCGCATAGTTTTGTAGCTAATACAAAACGACTTTCGTATTGAATATACTACGTAAACATATTGATATCAAATACTTTTTAATAACGGAAATTTTGCTTCGGAAGCTTATCGTTCATTTGGGTGCTTGTGTAGATAAGATAACGTAACTTTTCCCAAAATTTTTGGTACATTAAAATACACAATCATGAATTTACTTGTACTTGCGTTATTTCATATATGTAACTTCGAAGTTATTATTTACATAAAATTAGCTAATTTTTTTATTTAATACAAATAGAATTTCCTTTATTTCTTAAAGGATCATTTAATTAATTTTGCTATGTTAAATATTACATAAATCTACGAGTAGAGTAATAAACAACATGAATCCTTAGATATTTAATATGGAGTCATATTACCAACTTGTTTTCGTACATGGAATGCTATAAACATTGTAGGCGTAGGTATCTCGTGATATATACTAAAGATTATTTTGCATTTTGTAGGCCAGTTTGGTGGGCAGAACTATTTGAGGCAATGGTTTCATGGTTTTATACTATTATCAATATATTATCCGCTTTAATCTTTCTAAATATATTTGGGTATTAGAAAACGCGGATATTTTTGCTAAATATTTTATAGAAAAATTTGATATTCTTTATGAAAAGAACTTAATAATCCCTAAATCTGCACTGTAAAAATTCTGTAACTTTAGTATAATATATGAATATGTTGTAAAAAAAAATATACAGTTTTACCTGACATGTGTTGGACAAATAATCAGTTACACTTGGTTAGCGAAGAAACTTGGCTCAGGTAGGGTATTAGTCATGCCAAAATAATATTCAGTTTATGAATAATATTTATGGTTAAGGATAGGACATTTCTTTGCTTATATAATATTTATTTGCTATGGTTGAATGGAATAAATAGCTTATAAAAATACATATAATACAATTATTTACGTAGATTTTATATAGGTATATTTGAAGTTTAAAATTTTTATATCGATATTAGATATAATGATGTTATTTTCTTATGTTTTAGATTTAACTCATTGACTGTAGTGTTGCTAGTACAAAATGTTTCCTTAAAAAATTATGAAAAACTCTGACCCAAGGAAATAAAATTTGAAAATATAAGCTATTTAAACTTTTTTAATTTTATCATAATAATATGTTTCTTGTTATAATATAAACTACATATAATTAATTATTTATAAAATTAAAAAAGCTAGACGATTATTTAACTCACTTATATACGTATATACAGGGTGACTGGTGAATTACTATCGATACTTGAGGACGTGATATTTGACGATCATATATGACAAAATAAAAATTAATATAACATAAATATTAATAAACTTCTAAGTAAAGTTAACCAAAAGTTATGTAATTAATTACGCATCGTGTGAACACCCTACAGATTAGGTATACACACATACTCACACATACGCGTGCGGCGGCGTGGTGTTGTATCAGCACGCCGCCGCAAGCGTCCACACTTGGAACACTTGGAACGTGTCAACACTTTATTTATTTATACGGAAATTTTGTCAAAAATTAAGTGCCTATTTTTTTTACATATTTGGAATGAGAATCATTTACCGAGTATTCTCCTTAAATATTGATAGTAATTCACCAGTCACCCTGTATATTCATATCTGTTTAAGAACATTAGGTACAGTTAATAGACAATTAAAAATATTTTCATTTTTCTTTTGTATGCGTTTTGTATTCTTTTGAGCACAAAAAATTAATGTAATATGAAGAAACGTTTTATTGATTTGTTTAAGAGCCATCTTGCAGATTTGAAATAGAAAACTTCTATACTAACATTTTTTTACTTTATAATAAAGTTTTATTTATTTTTATGACAAATCCCTTTAATTACAATTGATATCTGCGTTTATATTCATAAGTTTAGGGACTAGTTTTCAAGTATTTCAAACATATTTTGAAGCTTTATTACTTGTAATTCTTAAAGGATTTATCCTTTTTTTATTGTAAAGTAAAATTTAGCTTGTCCTTTTGTTAATTCTAAGTAATAAACCTGTTTTCGCAATAATATTAAAATTTTTGATAGTTTTATTTCTGTTTGGAGATAAATAGGTAGAACTCTTTGAAACTTATTGGATTTTTAATAATTTGTAAATCTTACTGAGAATTAATAAATTACCTTTTGGTAATAGTATCAGGTATAACTAAGCGAATAAGTTTTCATTAAAGTAAGCAAATGTAATTGAAATATTAACAGTTGTATTTTTCCGTTTCTTTTTTTGCATTATTAAAAAAAACGAGAATAATGTTTTTTCCTTGCATCCACAAATAGACTTTAGTTGTATAATTGGTCGTTTACAAAGTTGAAAAAGAATTAAAAGATTATATGGATTATTACATGAAGAGTTAGACATTTTTTCTTTTCACATCTGCATTTACATTTAATTTTATCTATTAATGTTTTGTAGTAATGATATAATAATATTATTGACAATAAATCACGAAAGACAATCGACAAAACTAAATTGCTATTAATTATTAGTACTCCGTTTGGATACATAAATTTACAGTACAAACACATTTATATTATACAAACATAAAAATGGGTTAAAAACATAAATTCTGACCCATTCAGATATAAAGAGTTTCTGGATTTAATCTAAGGTCCTTCAACACGATTGATTTAGTTACGTTTTTTGTTAATAAAGGTTAAAAGGAGTTTGTAATTTTAGTTTTAGTATTAAAAAAAATCATTGCAAGATGAATTTGTCTCTTTGTACTTGCAAGTATTCAAAGAATTTTCTGTAAATATAATTCTAACACTTTTTAAATAATTTTGCGTAAATAACATTTCGAATTGTTCAATGGAAATATTTATAATAAAGTAAATTATTATTTGTTATAGTAATGGTTCGATGTAATAAAATTTTAATTAAAAAACATTAATTATGACTGCGAAAGTCTTCAACAAAAAAATATTCTAAAGAAATCGAGAAAAAGGAAATTTATTTAACACTTTTATACTAAAGTGGCACAGTGAAGCGCAGTTGAGCTAAAATTGATTTGGCATATAGCCATGAACTATAATTATAGTTAGAGTGCCAAAATCCCGCATTCCATCTGGGGCAATAATAGATCAGAAATATATAGAGTTTTCTACATAATAAAAGGCACTGAAAAATTCAAAAATTACGTATTGGAGCTCCTTAAAGTACATAATATACTATGTTATATAGCAACATAAACGTAAAAGCTAATGTAATTGTTTTATTACTCTATGTCAAACTTCACACCGCATTTATCTGACACATCATCGAATATAACGGGCCATTAATGTAAGTTCCCGAAACATCTGTTTACTCGCTAATACAGAGTATGATCTCACTTTCAGTTTGACTCGACATTGAAGTTGCATCCACTGTAACAATATGGCAGCCAACGGGTAAGTAAAACGTTTTACGTAAACAGAAATTATATTTAGATCTTAGTGACCTGAGTCATCGAGATTTATATCGAAAAAGAAATTATCTGTTTCATCATACTATGCTTACATATTATGTTTTAAAAAGCGACAAATGAATTAATTTTTGACGGTAGACGTTCAAATGAATATTTTTCGTTAAATTTCAAGTATCGTTACAGTGACTGCCTTAGTTTTTAGTTGCCTCATAATAAATCTTCTTCTTTATAAAACTGTACTTAATATTATATGATAAGGTTATTCTTAGTAGTTATAAAAACCAAAGTTAAAGTCATTATTTGCTCCCAGTATATAATAATAGGTCAACAATGTTCATACGATGTTGTCACATATGTAAAAATAACACGTTATTTGGATGACTTCCAGGTACGGAACAGCACCGATGGCTGGACACATCGGTAGAATTCCGAATTTTGGCAAAACACAGGTTAACGTGAGTTCATTTATGATTTATAAATATATGTAATATATATATTCTTACTATTTTCAATTGTATGTTAATTATAAGCTTAGTGATTTATCTTTGATAAGTAAATTTGTAACCTGATTTGAATCGTTGCGAAGCAATTGTAAAGTTATTTTTGAAGCAAAACAACTTATTTCACTTTTTTTTCATTCTTATGTAAAAATTAAGGTGATGTTTTGTAAAATAAGATTATTTTTTTGTAATATTACATTTTAATTTCAGCCAATGGGCTCCGTAGAACCTCCTGCTTGCATTCAGAATGCAATGATGACAAAGGATAAGAAGCCTTTCACATACACACCTGGGGGACTAGATTTGTCTCAAATCAGAACTCCAAGCATGGCAAGGAGAATGGCACGACAACGTTCCATGGAAGAACAAGAACAGGCGTATTCTAATCAAGCCAATAACAATCACCATCCTCAAGGAGTACCTGCACCCCCTCCACCTCCTCCTCAGAAAATACCAGCCCCTCCTCCACCGCCACCATTAATAATTGAAGCCCCCAAAAATTCTATTGCAAAACCAATACCAGCAGTTGGTGACCGTCCAGAGATTGTTATCCCTGAAAACCCAATTGGTATGTTACGAAAAACCAATAGTCCGTATCACTGGGAAGCTGAAAAGGCTGAGCTCCAGCGTATTGGACCTGTTCCTAAATTCGTTGAAAAGGTTCCAAGTCCTTTAACTGTAAAATTACCAGCGTATCATGCGCCTCAGAATTATTCATCGCCAAACAATGTTCAAAGGCCAAACTTTTATGGAAATCAGAACCATTCTCCTGAGAGCCCTCTTCATAGACCAGAAGCACAATATGCTCATCAAAAATCAGGTTCACCAAATGTTAGTGGATCACCTCAAACAAGAGAAATGTTGGTGCGACAGGATTCTCAATTTAATAAAAGTCCTCAGCCTTTTGCAAATCAATCACCCTCGGGTAACTCTCCATTTTCTCCAACGCCCAATAATCATTGGAGACAACCAGAAAGACGTGATTCTCCAGCTAGCACTACTAATAGTCCACAGTCACCACATATAAATCGTGGACCATTTTCAGGAGCAGCAACACAAAGTTCTCCAAATTATAACCAAACGCCCAACAATTCTGTTTTTCATACCTTACCTCGAGGTGGACAGCGGAATCAAGATATTTCTAATAACAATGTACAAAATGATTTTAACGCAAATATAAAAGAGAAACCTGTAAATGAGACAGCACCTTGGCGAACACAAACTTTAAATCGTCATCCACGAGAGAACCAGCAGTCAGTTTATAATAATAATACACAACAGCAACCATCTTACAATCCCCCGTGGAAGGTAAATGAGACAACAAACAATAATGTTGAAAACAAATATGGATCTCCATGGAAACAAGACAGTAGGAACAGTGGTAATGTGGCTGAAAATCAGCAAATACCAAGTAATCAGCATTACACACCACCATGGGTAAATCAAGAATATAATCGGGGACAAGAAAGTTCTCCGTGGAGAACACAAGAAAAATCGGTTCCCCCTGTTACTCCTCCAGAAACAAGATACCAATCCTCAATTTCGATACCAGTGACGCCAAGAAAACAAGTAACACAAGCAGAAAATAACAGCAGTCCTCATCAAAAAGAAGCAGTGTATGTTAATCAGGAACCTGTTTACTACTGTCCTGGGAGCCCGAAAGTAGTACCAGGTTTTGTTAAATCCCAGAAAGAGAAGACAAAAACACCTCCACCTTCATGGTGTCAAAGGCCTTTAGATGGTACCAAGATATTACCAAGGGAATTAGCCACCCCTCCCAGAGAAAATAATCAAGAGCCGGAATGGGTTAAAAAAAGTAATGATATGCAAAGAGGAAATCGTGAAGTCGTCAGTCCGCCAAGATATCAGCAACCAGTGCAACCGAATTGGTCAACTCGTCCTTCAGAGAATAGAAAAAGTCTCCCACGGGAAAACTCTCAAACATCACAAGGAAGTAGAATTATTCCGATTCAAATGGAAGTGTCTAGTACTGAAACAAGGAACCAAGGCAAAACAGGTTCTAACCCTAATCAGCCACAGTTAAGAATATTCATTGATATGAAACAAAACCCTGATCAGAATAATGCACAAGCACCTTACTCCCAGCCTACTCAGCGTATTATGAGGGTGCTATCGCCTCAACTAGTCAGGATGGATGAAAGTCAGAGTCAACCGGAATTGCCGACTTTAAACAGAAGTTTCAATACTCAGGACAGTCAGCCAAAGACAAGAATAATTCCCATACAAATTGAAGGAGGAAACGGTGCAGGAGCTAATAAAAGGTTGGTCATATTTGTGAAATATTTTGAAAGTTATATAGTTATACCGCGAAGTTTCTCATTTTAAACTTTTCAGCAATAAAAAATCAACTTCAATGAAAGATTGAATTTTTCAAATGTTTGATATTCCGAATTCGTATTTAGGTTGAAACATACAAAAGACCTAAGATAAAAAATTATATTTCGTCCATTAAAATTATTAGTTGCCATATCAATATACATATGTAACTGTTATAATTTCAGCTTCGGTGGGCGGTATTAAAGGAGCAGTATGATTTGTCGAAAGTAAACATTTTTTTTTGCACTGCCTCTATCATGAATCATTTTCTTACTTTAATTATCATCATTAAACATGGCGCGTGCTCTGACTTTACTCATTTAACCAATTTACATCGTTCACTAATTGGCTGCTAAATATCAATCATTCTTAAATTTTATTCCACCTCTTCGGCAAGACTTCGTTATTTTCATTTTCGTTATCTATGTGATTGTAATCATTTTATTAACTTGTGTCTAAACGGATTTTCAATAAGTGTTGAAGTGTTGGATAAGTCTTTATTATGTATTATTATAACAACTATTTGTCTTAAGAAAGTGAAGTGGAACTAATAATAAAAAGAAAAGGCATACTGTATATTTTACCTGACTTTTCTGAACACTAAATTGTCTCGTCTTGCCGTGAATATCTTAAAAATATGTATTACATACATAAAATTAACATTCTCTTTAGACGCTTATTAATTTATTATTATAGATTAAACTGAGACGTATATATCTTTATACTAATGTGTTTATATTTACTGTTTCAGTATGTACCATAAGATAAGACAAGATACATCTCCACGACAGTCAAAGGCGTTCAAAGTACTTCAAGTTATTACCGGTACTGACGGGAATTTTATACAATTCAAGGAATCCGATCAAGTTTACTCCGATTTGTAACTTAAGATGTTTACGTAAACACAGCAGTGGACAATATTTGATATTATTTAGATAAGTATTAACATTGTTAGTTTAAGTTAATTTATTCTTAAGATATATTTAACGCATGTGGAAAATTTAAGTACGGCTAATATACCAAAGTTTAGTTAGGGAAATTAATATATTTTTTATTTATATTTAGTATTAATCCATAGGTTACATTAGAGTTACCGCTAGATAGTCAAATTACTGTCAATTAACAAGATACCAAGTATTATTTTATTAACATATTCATTAATAATATTTATTAAATTATATATTTATTTTATTTCATCCATTGTGTGTTATATTTGTATTTTTACATATTTATATTCCATCGCTAATAAATTAAACACTAGTAATTATTACCAGTTTAACGTCCAGAATTCTATGTCCTTTCTCGTTTGTGATTAATAAAAAAAATATTTTGTTGTGTTCCTTAAGGGATTAAGTGCTATGAACAATAATCGTTGATTCGTATTATTTTAGCTGAACCAGTTAAATTTTATATTGGAATGATAAAAAATGTATATAAAATAAACTATTTTGTCATCATTCTAGAACTTTGAGATTTATATACATACTTCATTCTGTTAGATTTTGTTATCTAATAATGAAATTATCAAGGCGGTTATTTTTAGCACTTATTTTACATTCTTGTATTCCCGATGGACAAACAAACAGACAAGGGGTGTGGCAAACTAGTCAGTGTGGTCTAAAAGTTTATACTATAAGTATATAAAATATACTGTGTGAATGTAAATTTAATAATTAATTTGTAATTATGTCTACTATTTATTGTATAGCTAGTTAATTATTTTTATAAAAACTTTTTTTTTATTTAATAAATCTCAAAAAAATATATATCAATCTTTTAATTAGGAAATGAAAACGTTGAAAACTTACTATTTATTATTATAAAGAGGACCCTTATTAAGTCAAGTGTTTTTAAAAAGTTTTTAAATTAACTATTAATGAAATTAAATAATAAATAATTCAATAATGAGCAATTTTACTTAATAGACTCAAATAATACTACAAGTTAGCATCGTGAAATTGAATAGTTGAAAGTTTTTCATTTATGTACTTCAGTTCATACTATCAGTGTGAAGATGTATGAAACTATACTCGTTTTTTGTGAGTTTGTAAACTCGTAGTAGGCATATTATTATCGTGATATAACACGAGTAAAAATATTTTATAAAAAGTAAATTATGATTACGGGGTCAAAATTCATATTTAAAATTTGTACTGGGTAATATTATTTTCATTAAATAACGCGCACTTTAAAGTTAGTTTAAGAAATTATATTTATATTATAAGCAACAGTTGGCAATAATTACAAAAACGTCCTGCAGTAGTAGTACATAGCGGTTGCCAATATTTCCTAAAAACAGTATCGTTACTTCAACATACATTACGTTACCAAAGAAATAATTGAATATAATATTGTAATTTTTAACTATTAAAATAAAAATATTATTATAGGTTTTTCAATCTAATTGCTAAATAAAATTTCATCTTAAGTATGAACTTAAAATAAATAAATACACGGATAACAACTATGATATTTAATTTATTTAATACATATATCAAAAACAGAATACATATATTTTATGTTATTTACATTAACGGTGTCCTTAGTTTACATCGTGAAATAGAAAACATTTAGTCCAAGTATTCATTCGAAAACTTCCACTAAGAACTCTGTAATAAATAAAAGTACTTAAAAACTTTGTAAACTCCAATTTTATTTATACCAAGGGTATAAAATCTTTGTCGGATGAGAATCATTCCTCAAGTTGAGTCACGAGAAGTGTGGCATATTAAAGATTTATGTCAATACAATAGATTTGAAAAAAAAAAACTTATGATGTGATTTAATTTATTTTGAAATAATATACGAAATTTAGTTTAATTTAAAAGGAATTTCAGTGAGAGCAAGAAATACAAACGAATATTATTCATAACAATTCAAGCGTCTATTACATCTAGTAAATATTATAAAACCTTACGTAATGCTGAAATCCTTTAGAGGAAAACCATGAAAAATATTACTATTTATATACAAATAACTTCACCCATCAATAAAGATATGTATTTATTATGTTTCAAATAAAACAATATCGTCCAGGGAGGCTGTTATCTTACTTGTTAATTAACAATTTCACGAGTGAATGGTCCTTGGGATTAGGTACGACCAACACACTATTACCTACAGAAAATATAGACATTGTTATATATAGGAAATATATATTATAAAACATATACTCAAATATTTATGAAGGAATATTTTAAATAAAGGTTTTTGAGTAGTTTAATGTCATTTTAAATTATATAACATTTTAATATTATAAATAAAATTATCCGTATTTAACTGAAATGGTTTCTATTTTAATATATGTATATAACTTTTTTGCATTATATCTTTTTGTATCATATTGTTTACAGTGGGAAGTAAAAGGACAAAAGTTTTGTAAACTATAAAATAAGTATATATAAAAGCAAATCGGATAAAATATACGTTGAAAATAATTTTTATTCAAAAATAACTTATGTGATGAGCAAAAATAATTTTAAAAGTTCAGGTTTATTTTATTCTTATTTAGATAATTATGTATAACTGTCGGTATGAAATATAAGGAGAAAATAAAATGAGAGTTGAAATATCGTTTTAAAAAGGATTATGTATTATAAAAAAACAGTTTTGAATTATACTAGTAATTAATACATAATATAAGATTTCAGAAAATATCTAATACTAGCGAATTTTAAATCTATCGTGATTTGAAACACAATGCACTAAAAGCGTTAAATTTAGCAATATTATCTAAAAAAGGTAGACATTTGTAAAAGGTTAATTTTAAGCAGTGGCGGCTGTACCTTAAGTGCGCCCGTGCGCTGAACCACCAATTCAAAATATTTAAAAATTACAAAATATTATGTCATCTTAATTTTTAAATTACCATTTTAATATTTATTTTTTAAACATACAAAAAGGTATAAAAAATTTAATTTCCAATTATGGTCAAAAAGTTTGAGCGCTTTACTAAACTCATATCGTGCGCTCCGGCGAGTGCACGAGGACTGCTAATACATCTTGTATGAGACACGCATCAATACGCCGGGCGCGTGAGACAAAAGATAGTTCATAGAAATGTACCGAGTAACGAGTCGGTTCTCGAGCGCCGCACGAAGCGGCCGAAGGTTACCGAGAGCACCCGATGTATGACGTATTGAGCCGGCCGGCAAGGGGCCGGCCGAAAGGATGGGTGCTATGATTGACATTTCGTTAATCGTTATTGGTATTGTTTCAACTTTCACTGTATGCGTGACGCGTTAATTCGTTATTGTTTATAATTATTTCCGTAATTCGTTTTAGTTTTTATTTCGTTTCTATAATAGAACTTTTATTCTGTACTGTGTTTTTTATTAGTTGAAAATGAGTATAAATATTGATTATATTAAAGAAAATAACAAAATTTTTCAAAGTAAAGTGAACATAAAATTGGCCGGGCCGCCACGGTCCTTTTTAAATTTAAAACAAGAGTGTACCTAAATCGAAAAATAAAGCATTTATACGAAGTTTTAAAAGTGAAATGTATAATAGAAAGAAATGGTTGTGTGGATGTGAGCGTCTTAATGCATTCTTTTGTTTTCCTTGCATTATTTTTGGCGGAGAATCGATTTGGACAGAAACTGGAATCAGATTTTAATAAAAAGGTGATAAAACATTTCGCTACAGAAAAATGTCGTCGCATTGATTTAATGTACAAAAAATAAACATATTTTATGTCAATTGTTGTTTTCGTCAATATTTTAGTAAAGTGAACCACCAGTTCGATAACCCACCAGCCGCCACTGATTTTAAGATTTATAGCAAGTTAAGTATTAAAATGTGTAAAATCATTATGAAAACAGAGCGTGAAGAAACTATGAAGAAATATCGTAAAGAAAATTATATTATTTATTCTGTGCTTTGATTTGGAATTAATTTGCAGTCTCTGCTATGGACTTCTAATTTTCATCATTTATTTCCTTGTTTGCGAAAAAATAATAATATTTTAAATAACCGAGATACTGACTGCAGTGCTATCTGGCGGGTGGAATAGTGAATATAAACCCTCTGGGGCGCTACCTATATGTATACAAAAAATAATTCAAATCGGTCCAGTCCTTTAGTCGGGAGTTATATATATGAAAATGAAAAAAACTCATGGATACGTGTAGAAACTTTTAGAGTTATCTTGGTCTTAAAGCTCGAGTAAAAAATCATCTATATTATACATTTATAAATAAAAATAAAAATCTTAGTTTTAAATTCATTTAGTGCGCGTCAGTATTATTTTAGTTTATATAATATGACAAATGAGAAAAATGCACTTTCCTTGATGTGATGATTATATAGTGAACTTAATTTACAAACAGTTTATTTCTTAAATGATGCAAAGGGGCAAAAGGAGAGATAATAATTAATTAAAGAAACCTTGATCTTTTATTTTTACATAATTTTGAAACTTGCAGCTTTTGGGCACTTTCAAAGTTCTTATAATTTTTGAAACCTTATTGTTTAGAAAAAAATATATGTTAAAGATATTGGAATCGATTTAAGAAAGATTTTAGAAAGTTACATGTTTTCTTGATAAGTTAATTTTTCAAATTTAACAAATTATTCCTTTTCTTATTATTCATAATTTTGTTTATTTTAATATTACTATGATAATATTTGTTGGTTATAATGTAAATTTCAGGAACTATGTATTTAGTTAGTAGCGGGTTACATTTAGTCAAATATACAGAGACATATTTTCTCTGAATATTAGAAATTTTGTTCATAAGGAATCGTTAAGTTAAAAATAACTTTTTATGATGAATTCTCATTAAGAGTTGAAAAAAGTCAAAAATATAATATTTGAAAAAACCTCATTTATATATTTATTATATTTTTCAAATGAAAAATAACTTTTATTAAAAATATATTCAAATATTACCATGAATACTTTTCTGAATCAATCATAGATAAAATGAATAGAGTCTAATGGTAATAATAATCACGTAATATTAAATGATTACCAATTGATTGTATTTCCATTTCACGCTGAACTGTTTTGTTTCACGTGTGTTCAGAACAAACAGTCTGTGTTTATTGTTCTTGCGGTAATCAGTGTCGGTTAATGTGGAATGGAAGTGAGGTGTCGAATTTTGGGAAATTTAAATTCAACGCCGGCATTCATATTAAATGTCCGGTTATTGATAGATCTATCGCAATTATTAAGAAAATAAGGATTAATTAGTATGCACTTTTGAAAACTTCAGGTAAAAATCATACTAAAATATTATAATGACGTCGATAAACATATGAGAAGGACTATTTATTAATAGTTACATAGAATAATGTTTAGCAAAATAATCTTGAATAAAATTGGTACCGAAACAACTTGTTTGAAGCGTAATAATGCTGATAAAAGTTTTGTAGTCAAAATAAAAAAATAAACAACACAACTATAAATAAAAAAGTTTTTAAATATTTGTTTGTGTAAATGCTTTTCAGCTATTATAATTAAAAAATTGAATAAAAAAAAATGTTTTGATAATACTGATTTTTTTTTGATAGAATCCTTTCAGATCATTGTGATGCTTTGTTCTTATAATAAGTTTTCTATTTTGCTATTGATAGCACTTAGCGCGTGTATTATTTAGTCGTCAAGTTGTGATAGAGTAAGATCCCAGAGCGATAAGACACAACTTATATTCTAAAGCATAAAACTTTCTTTTCTAAGTAGTCTCTCGTGTACTTTTTAATACCTGTACGCTTGTGAAGTTGTCACGGTGACACCTGCGCAGGTACCAGGTGAGAAAGGTAACTAAAAATCAGAGTAACTTAAGTTAAATTTAAACGACTGATTTTTATATATATTTTGTAGAATAATACTCTGAAGTAATATCAAAAAAATCTGACGCTTTCCATGGACCAGAACTTTTGTCAGACGCTTTCAAGCTCTACAAAAAACTGCCCAACACATGTTTTGTTTCCTTTATTTTTTTCACTGTTATTAGTTATTTCTATGTCCCTGAATATGAAAAAAATACAAAAAAAAAATCTAACAGCTTTACTTTTTGAAATATATATATATATATTTTATTTTGACCAAAAATACAGAAAATTAATATATATAAAATGTTTTATAAAATACAATGAAATGATCTTTTATAGGAATTTCTTGACTGAACGACTTCAGATAGATTTCGTTGCAAACTCCGGCAGTAGTTTGCCATCATATGTGAGTCCCACCGCCCCTGATAACGCCCTTCCAATGTCCTGGACCCTGGAGGAATCTTTCACCCTGCTCTTTACTGTAATCATCCAGATTTTTTGGAAATCGGTCTAAATGCGAGCGCAGGAAGTGGATTTTTATGCTAATGTTGCACTCTAGTTGTTTCAAATTCGATAGCATGGCCTCAACAAGCTCCACGTAGTCGTCAGATTTATTTTTGCCTAAGAAATTACTAATAACCAAAAAAAATGAATTCTAAGGTTTCGATTCCACTTAAGTCATTGATTTGACAAAATCAGAATCTTTCACGAGTTGCCTGATCTGTTCTTGAGGTTCTTGTCTTGATTTGTAGACTGAATAAGAATCTTCACTTGATGAATTTCGTTCGGGTTCACAGGGATTCGGGTCATAAGAAGATTTAGATTTGCCAGGTTGTCTTTTTGTTTTTACAGAAGATGCTACCAGCAACAACAATATAACTAGTGATGATGAGGATGATGACTTGAGTGGACAGTATCGTGATGTACTTAATGATGATTGATGATGAAGATGATTAAGAGACAATCAAAGTATTTCATTAATTCATCATAATTAATTATTTTTTATACTAAAATTATTACAATTGATATCTTTTTTAAAATAAAATAAAAATGATTCTTTTTGAAAGACAATTGCTCCGAAAAAATTCATTATTCCCTATATATCTGTAATGATTATTATTTTAATTAAAATTTTTATCTTATTTAAATAGATATGCAAAAATATGAAATTGAAGGCAGTATTTTTCAAATATTAAGGTATTTTACCCTGAGGCGCATGCGCATAGTGCTTTCGCGCTCATACTCATAGTTGAGTAATTTTTGTGTTTAGGGGATGTTTGGTCATTACAATTTGTCTGACTGATTAAATATAACTTTGAATATTTATTTGAATAACATATATAAAAATCAGACATTTAAAAATAAATTAAGTTCATTTATTTTTTGTAGAGCTTTAAAGCGTCTGACAAAAGTTCTGGTCCATGGAAAGCGTCAGATTTTTTTGATATTACTTCAGAGTATTATTCTACAAAATATATATAAAAATCAGTCGTTTAAATTTAACTTAAGTTACTCTGATTTTTAGTTACCTTTCTCACCTGGTACCTGCGCAGGTGTCACCGTGACAACTTCACAAGCGTACAGGTATTAAAAAGTACACGAGAGACTACTTAGAAAAGAAAGTTCTATGCTTTAGAATATAAGTTGTGTCTGATCGCTCTGGGATCTTGGACTATGAAGAAACCGATCTTACAAACAGTACCTCAGCTTCAAGAGCTGACTGCAAAACGTAGCGTATTTAAGTATTTAACTATCCTTCGCTCTTGCATTAACAAAAATGGCTTTGTTAAATGATCTCTCAGAAAAAAATATGATTTCCATAGATATGTTTTGCAATAATTGATAATTATAAACCTTAATGATATCTCAAGCAATAAATCAGGGAAAAATATTTATAAGAAGCTTTTTACGAAATTATTAACATGACTCTTTTTTTTTCTTTGTATTGAATAAAGTATTTAAAGAATTCAGTATAGCAAAGTAGATTTGTAATTACTAATTAAATTAATGGCCTTACTGTACTGAATACAAAGTAGTCTTGTAATAGGATTTTTATCCCAGAAACTAAAACACTGAACCACAATCATGATGAACAGGGACAAAATCGATTCATCACGTTTATTTCTTTAATTATATGAATCATGATAAATTCGTTTTCATTTTTGTATAATAATAAATTTATAGCGTATATTTTATTTCTATATGACATTTTAAAAATTCTTGCATATAATTTCAAATAATACAAGTGTATTTTTGTAATGTTTCTGTTTATAAATGAATGGTTTAAACAGTATTACTATTAACATAATATATTAATAGTTTCCATTTGTCTATTCTTTCATTCAACACCGATGTAAGTATTGCTAAAGTTATAGTTTTATCCAAAATTAAACAAAATATTCCTGATATTATTGTATAATACGGACAAATTTATGGATAGACGTAAACTATAATGTAATACATATGTATTAGACAGTCTTTTTATTGTATAGAGGATTTAAACTTTAACTATTTGTCGATAAACTCCATCCAAAATGTTTCATTTGAATGGCAAAACTAAACAATGAACGGTAAAAATTATATTATATTTGAATTTTTAATGACTTAGTACTTCTGGCTACATCCCGGAAACCAAGATAAAACGAATTTGAATTAATTGTATACTATTTAATTTTAAAGTTAACAAAAAATAAACACAATGATATAAGTGGGACACAAGCGTATTACATACTCAGATTAATAAAATAGTTTTATCAACAAAAAGTGATTTAAGCAGACCAATTTGACGTTAATCCCAGAAATATTGTACTAAAATAACAATAAATTCTAAAGAAAAATAACTAATTATTATTTATCCTTTAAAATGAAATTTTGTTATACTATACTATAATCATATAAAGGACTACATAAAAATTCTAAATTCGCTAGACTAAAAATGTTATGAACCCCTGGCATATACATGGTGAATCGTAACTTCGTGATCGATAGCGACCCTTTGCGGGATCAAAGACCGTGATTACAGCCCAAATGGATTAACGGATTAAATGAAACTCAATTTAACTGAGGTCTGCGAAATTGTTTCTTATTAACAATCAGGAATAATTAAGTGCATATCTTGCGTTAATTATCAAATTTCGGAACATCTATTCATGTTTAATTTAAGTATAGCGAAGATAGTGCTCAAAGGAACCACGCACGCGCAGACTCATACACATAAACACACACACAATCAAATAATCGTATCATTAAAAAGATGGTATTAAAACTATTTTAATTTTGTTAAAACACATAAAGATTAAAACCTCTCCAAAAATGATTAACTAAGTAGTCATATAAGAATCTTTCTCTAATCGTAATAGATTTAGAATATTTTGTTTTGGTTGAATAATATTTCGTATCGTCTACAATACAGACTTAAACTATTTTTTGAACAAATGAACTAATTTAAATTATACGATAAATTTTCAGTAGCGATTTATAGTTAATAACATGACTTCCTATCTGTTTAAAATGACGACCTTGATTTAAGCGTTGGGCAATTTGGCAGAAGAATCCAATAAATAATGTTTACATTCAAGGAAATGTAAACGATGCAAATGCTCTCAATTTTTGTTTTTCTTGACAACGGAAAAGGAAACGTAAAAATCGCAACTATGAATAAGTGAAGGTACTAAATTTAACAGGTCGACTATTTGTATAAGTTGATATATACCTATGTATGACTAGAAACTCAATATTTTCAATATTTTTTTTTGTATTGCAAAGGCTAATTTCATAGGGTTAATTATAGACAAGTAAAGGAAAACATAGTTTTATGATAAATTGAAATAATAATAATAAAAATAAAAATATTATTCCTGATTGTTAATAAGAAATAATTAGCCGTAATAAACACCTGATACAAAATAAAAATAAGATTTTGAAAGTAATTAACTCAATAAATATATGTGTAAAGCTTTAACAATAACTACAATTATTAATATCTTTTATTCTTATCTCATAAGAAAAAATTTAGTGAGCATTTGTCCAGCATTCAAGAATTATATTTTTCCCTTAATTTTTATTCATGATAATTTCACTTAAAATTCCCGTACAATTTTATATCAATGTTAAAGTGAATAAATTTACGAATTATTATATTTAATGAAAATGTACTGGACAATGTTGATGTTCAATTTTGATTAGGTTTATCATAATTGTTTGCTGACCCGCTTTAAATCTTCGATTTCCATTCATTTGTAGTTATGAACCAAACGATAATATATTAACGTTTGTTGAATGAGATTTATTAGCAACAACAATTCTTGTTTTAAATCAACCACTCACACGCACACACACACACACACACACACACACACATACACACACACATATATATAGGTTACGAAATAAAAAAAATATTTGATACCTTCGCGAGTTTGTAATAAATAACTGCGAACATTTTTTATGCTGGTACTTTGTAAACCTTTCTGCACCCAAACAAATGTAAACGTTTACAATTTGTTAGAATTTGTTAGGCAGGTTTTCAATAAGCCGTGAACATTTTATTGCTCTCGATGAAAATATTTTTTATTCTGTATCGATGTATTTAAGATTTTTGCAATTTAAGATTTTGTAAATCAATTAAACTTACAACTTTGTTGAGTTTTTATAAAACGGCTGTCGTTACTTAATCTCTTTTCATTTAATTTACATCCAAAATCTTTCTTTATCTATTTATCTATAGATATATAGATAAAACTCTGTCCAGTGTATGTGATCCATAATGTTAGCGGCTATCACATACTAATGAAGTACCTCCTATTATCCTTGAGTATTCGCTAGTGGATACTTGATTGAACATCTGAAAATCACGCGCCTGTTAATCAACTAGGTGGAAACTTCAGCTCCATATAAAGTGAGTGTGTTAATATTGTAAATGTATTTTATCTCCAAATTAAATATAATGGATTTTAAGTAAATACTATGAAATGTTGCTTGAAACAAATGATGAATAATGTCGACGAAGTAGCTCTTGAATATGCTTACATAATTTTCTCTTGAATAGAACATAATAGTTCATATATTAATAGGTTATATTCATACATGAAAAGACAAAGGGCATTTAAAATAGAGAATATAATTTTTTGGAGTCAAATAGAAATAATACATATATATAAATTAGGAAAAAAGCTTTGAGTGCTAAGAAACGTTGTATCGGTTTTGACGTGGTGAATTCTTGTCTGAACAAAAGATTTATAGAATCTTCAACAAATAGACAAAAGATGAAATAATACTGATATTTTCGTAAAATTAAATTTATAAGAAAATCAGGCTGTAATATTAAGACGGCTTTGTTTAGAACGGACTTGTATAAGCATAAATTTTTAATTTAATACCAATGTGTTATTACGGAAAAACGTGTTTTTATAATAGGTCGTAGAAATATATCCAATGACAAAATTTATATAACTATTTGTGTCTGCTAATATATTGTTTCAAGCATAATGCATAAGTTATTTAAGTTATAATCATAATTCTATGATCATTTCTTACCTCCAACAATTCTTCTATGATATGTTTTAAGCTGTTACTAAAATTAATGTTATAACTATCGTACTTATTAAATATTAAGAAAGAAAGAACTTATAAATTATGTGAATCTTACAAAAGGATATTTACAGCGCACCTTCTAAGGAATAAAGTATAATAAAAGAAAAGTTGTTAAAAACTTTACAAAAATTTATTATTTTTGTGGTCGTTTCAAAAGATATTTACATTATCATAGTTTCAGTATGATTTATTTGAAAATGTGTAAAACCTTGAAGGATGTTTTAATTGAATAATCTCCCAATGTCAAATTGTGACTCTAACAAATATATACCCCACTCACCCGAATCTTCCGTTCGTACTATTTGCCTTCATCCCATTATGGTCTACTGGATTGGTTTACCAACTTCACTGCCGTGAGACTGCCATGACAGTCCCTGTTTCAAGGTCCCTGGTGACACACCAGTGACAAAATAGGCATCATGATATGACAGAACTCTCTGCCCGAGTTACTTTGGGCGCTATGAAACTCAGAGAAACCTCCGCTATGTGTGTACTGTAGAGTACCATAGAATGCGTCCGTCATCGGGAATGCATTATATTTGACAGGATCCGATCAAAACTTCCAAGTGCAGCCACTAGTCTTGAGAGCCCTATTATAAAATAACCCTTAAAACGATTTAAACGATTAAGACGAATATTTTCAGATTCATGAATCATCTCGTCTGCCTGTAATCACGGTTGCAGCAAAGTAGCTTTAACGTCGGGAGTATTTGGTTTTAAAATAAAAAAATAGCGCGTTGTAATCCGAAAATATTGTTAATTTATAAAAAAGTTTGTCGCTATTGTTAGAGGATATTTTGTCAATATTATTATTTATACAGTAAAGTTATTTAAAAGGTAAAATACTGCTATTCAATTAAAATATACAGTACCATTAAAATTCGCAATTGTTTTTGATAGCGGTGTTTAATCCTCTTATAGATAAGCTTTAATAAAAACCAAAGGAATACCATGCTATGCGTTTTATTTTCAATATAATTTATCATTTAACAGTTAGAAATAATATTATATTTACTTTTGAATTAGTTACAGTGCTCCTAAAAAAGTCACTTTGATTTTCATTTATAAAACTAATCGGTATATGTACCTGCTAGTTAAATCTCGTATTATATATATGAAACGAAATTTATTTTAAAAATTTAATTAAACACATTAATATCATGTAGTCGTGTATATAATATTATTATTGCAGAAAAACATCGATTGCAATAAAAAAATATTCTTACTTAAATCGAAGTAAGTAATGCATTAGTTATTGGCTTACTTCATGTGAATTTTAAATTATGACGAAGATTTAATCTGTACAAATAAACAAAATGATATTGTTTTGTGACTTCATGTGATGATAACTTTTAATTTAATTTTTGCATAGGTCTAAAACAACCAGATCAAATTAAATTTTTAGAATATTTGTCTGTTCAGTTTCTCTGCTTATTTGTTCTGTTGATCTTTGGAATGCTTGGATTAATTTTGACGGGATCTTCACCCGAAGCAAAGCAAAATCATAAATGGAGGAAGTATCAATTTTACTACACATACATACATACACTTGTTAAATTGTTTCTGCTGTATAATTTTGTCAATTTAAGGTCGATTTTCAAAGCACTTTTCTAATTGAAAATCTATTATCTTGCAATTCAATGCTAAGTCATATTTAACCAAGTCAGGATTGGATGGAAGGGTCCATCTCAAAGATACTTTAATGTGTGGGCAAATCTGTGTGTAATAGCTAGTATGTACTCAAATATACGAATTACGCATGGTATTTATTCTCAATAAATTCTTATATAACTGTATTAAATAAAAAGAATTGTTGTTAGTAAACATTTTTATTTTAAAAATAAAATATCTTTAAATTATATAACTTTATTACAACACGGGAACATTGTTATAAATGTAAGAAGTCTTTGTGTTTCGTTCGTACGGACTAAAAACAATCTCAGCTTAAATTTTAGTTTCAAGAGAAACAGTTCAATTCCCAGACATGTTTCTTGTTCCTGAAATATTACTATCCTTTTAACTCTGTAACCGCTGCACCGAAAATTTCTATAAAGTTATTTACCTCAAAATTCACAAAGAATAACTTACGGTGCGCCAGCATATTATACGTTTTATGCAGAATTCATAAGAATAAGTATTAAACAGGTCGTGCGGTTATTTAATTTGAAAACAACTTTAAGCTATTAAAAGTTTCGTTTATACATGAAAAACAAGAAGCGGAATAAATGTGTTTATATTTTAAATATTAAGGAATTTCTATTTAGCTGTTTTCGTTATTCAAAGGTACAAAAACGGCTAAACGTTTCATTACATTGTTGAATAGACCTTATTTTATTTCTATTTATTTTCGTAAGTAAAATATTCTTGTAAAAGTTTAAATTATTATTAGAATTTGAGGTTTAATTGATCAAAAATAGTATGTTTAATATAAAAATAATATCTATATAGTAAGAACCATAAAATATATTCTGAACTAGTCTTTTATATAGAGAGCAATCTCTGTCTTGAAAAACATTCAGTATTGTCCTCTACATGCAAAATTTGCTTTTCTCACTGTATTTTAGTATATAAGTTTCCATTTCGTGAATATGCAGAATCTTCATTCTGTATCATTCTTCATCAGTTACATCTGAAAATGTTCAAAGTCTAAAGTATATGGAATAATATTGTTGCTTCAATACAAAGATAAAACTATCACAACATTAAATGTAAATATTTTCCTACAAAAAATATCTCAGGTAGATTATTTCAATGTCATTTATTTTAACAAAACTAAAAGTAATTTTTATAAATATTTTAGATTTTAGCTGTTTATTGTAATAATACTTTCACTGACGATAGAAGTGAAACATGTCAGTGCATCTTATTTTAGTATAAGTTGCGTAACTCCGTTCTTTATATTTTTGACGAGATAATTACTTTCTTTCCGCCTTCCTTAATTTGTAACGATTAGTATTTCCTGGTATTTGTATATTTCCAATGTTTCTATATTTATACTGCTGTAGTTATGTATGTTTTATTAACATAAAAGTTATTTAAAATTCTCACCGATTCACAACAAAGGAGCCGAACAATTTATAACTTAAGATTGCCTTTAGGAGAACGGCTATTTAAAAGTGATAAACTTTCGTTTTATCTTGAAATAATAATAAAATTTTAGTATTGAAATAAATTGGAATGCCGCCATCGGACTTATTTCAAAAGGTATTGGATTGGCTTTTGAAATTTAAAATTCGTTGATGAATAAAATTTAAAACAAAGATAAAATACATCGAAATGTTTTATAAAAAATATGTATATATGTGTTGTGAATATTGATATCATTTTGTAAATAAAAAACTATAGAGAAAAGGTGGCTTAAACGATATAAAATTAATACTTTTGCTTCTATTTAAAAAAAGGAGAATGAAATTTTTTGTATTTATTATTATTTATTTCTATTGTTTTCCTTATTTTTATAGGTTTAATGATAAGGGGTTTTTAATGTTTCTTTTTTAATAGAATACTTGATACTAGCGGTCGCAAATAAGCCTACGAATGCAAATTAAATAAAAGAAAACATCGTGAGGAATCCCGGACTTATAAATTTAAAATTATAAGTTTGAAATAGCCAATTCGTCAAAAGCAAGCATAGTGATTAATTCTCTAATCTTCTAAATTTAAGAAAAGGCCTTTCTTTTGCAGTGGACACTGATGGGTTGGTTATGGTGATGATGATATCATAAAATTTACGGTAGGTTTTAGTTTCATTTAAAAGAAGAAAACAAGTTTTAATTGGTATATAACAAAACCTTTTTTTTGCAACAACTTAACTTAAGATGTAATAGTCATAGAAGAATATAAGGTGCTAATTAAAGTGAGTATAATTATTTTTCTCTTATTTGGTTTATTTAATTTCTTGATATGTGATTAATATTATAATGGTCTAATTATAAAGTATTAAAGACCTTTAGTGATATCTAATACATTGAGGTTTGATAAGTCATTGCCAGCTTCTATTGAATAGCGGAGATTTGCAGGACAATGCAAAGTTTTGATGGGAGCCTCTTGATTGTATTAAATTTTCATAAATATTCAACAAATTTAGATTGATTGAAACCGATGTATAGATATATGTATAATTGGGCTTTCTTTGTGAAAGGACTTGGTTGTGATTTAGAAAGTGTATATTTTTACTAATACTCCTAAATGGATAATCTTATCTTGACCATGTATGATAGCAACTGTATAACAACGTTTTCTTTAATTTTTGTCAGTCAAACTATATTTGAGATTATATTGAGAGAAATACGAGATATTCAAGGTATTTAGTCTGTCATCAGTCTATCAGAGCCCACTGCTGAGCAAAGGCCTCTTTCTCACATGGAGAAGGTTTGAGCATTAACCACCACGCTTGCTCAAGACGGGTTGGTGATTTCAATATTATAATTTTGTAATTATAAGTCCAGGTTTCCTCTAGATGTTTTCCTTCACCGTCTGTCAGTGATGTCTAAATACTCTTAGAAAGTAAATATGACTCGGAAAAATCACATTGGTACTTGCCAGTATCGAACCCGCGCCCTCGTGCATGAGAGGCGGGCCTTTTAACCACTAGGCCACCACTGAATTCAAGGTACATCAAAGAATTATAATTATTAGAGGCAGGTGCTAAGTAAATTTGTTTTCGCTTAAAATTATGTCTTACTTATTGAGTAATGAGAATATTCTAATTCTAAGTCTCATTGCTTACATCGTGGTTACTACTAATACTTTCACACTACAACATTGTTTGTTTGCTTTTTAGCATTCGATGAAAAATTTTACTGCGACAACAATTATAATAAAAGATTCCTTTTGTTTTAAGGAGAAAGTTTCTAACAACTTTTAACTTAACAAAATAAAGGTAAAACAGTTTCTTGAACATGCCTTTTAACTATCTAGAGAACAATAATATAATAATTGGCTAATGTTTTTCCTTTTCATTTAAGTTTTAGTTAGTTTGTTCCTTATCTCAAAGAAAGTTTTCCTTTCTTGAAAAGTTAATGAAATTCTCCAAATGATTATACAACGACGCTTGTATAATTTTCTGATATTTTAATTCAAGTTTTAAGGTATGGCAGGATATTTAGTAAAAGCCGAGAAAGTAACGACTTGTTTATTTTCGATATTTTGTATTTTAGCGATAACTGCCTCCATTCAGACACAAGATTTTAATATATGGGAATAGTTTTAAGTTTTACATCTTAGATGAACCACGTAGCCTGCATACTCAAGTGGACGTGACTTGGACAATTTGCTCAAAGAACGGGTCTTAATGGAGCATCAACGACCTTGCATGGTGAAGATTTTGGGGGAGGCGTATGTTAGTTACTAATTATCCAGACTGTTGATGATTATTTTATAGGTACACACATCTTTATTGAAATCTATTCGTGCTTGTATAAATCCGTTCCATATTCGAACTTACAAATATACATATTTTCGAATTTTTAACTCCGGATTGGACTATAATGATGAATACGTATGAAAAATAGTATTAAGTCTGAGAAGATATTTGGGCGTCCAGACCAGATGTATGCCGTATTCCGCATTGTGCTAATAGAGCTTACGGTTCTCTGAGAAACCAACATCCTCAAAGACCATGTAATCAAAGCCATTAAGTATTAAGAGCTCATTAACGATCTTGCTATGAATAGGTTCGTCGTAAATCTGTACGCGGTAGAAGTAGGAGCAAGAGGTATAACAGCTAAATGTCTCTACAACCTACTAAAAGCCTTGGGCCTGTTCTGCACTAACATCAATTCATTCTTCGAAGTCAGCCCAAGTAGGTTCGTTTTAATTTTGATTAGGTAAAGAGAGGAGCTATTACGGTGGTGGTGAGTGTTTAACGCTCGATAGACAAGGACTCGTTGAATCTACACCTGGTTAGCAAGTGCCAGGCACTGTTAATGCTTGTCTCACTGCAACGCGATGGACCCGAAATCAGCAGGTACCATCTCTATCTCTTTACATATTAGTGTAGCAATTTTTACAAAGTAAATATTTTGTAGATTAGCGCTGCTCATATGTCACAATCTGGCGCTCATTCGCTGGCATCGCAGACCATTTTATTTATATTTTGTTATATCTTTGTAATTGCTTCATAATAATTTACAAGTATTAACGTTAAATATGTTAATATGATTTTTTTGATAAAAGCTCGTAATATATGTTTCTGATGTCTATTTAATGCTACTGAATATTTCAAAATATAAATGCAATTTGGCAATTAAAATAATAATAAATTTGTCATAATCACGAATCGGCTTTTAAAAACACTATCGTCTTACTCAAAATCGATTCTTTTGTAATTATTGTATAATGTACCTTATCTAAATCCGGAATATCAATTCTAAATATTGAAAATCGGTTAAAGTGCCAAATGAAAAATGTGACTTACGATGTTTAATTTGTTATTGATTATGCAAGAAATAATATATATGTACATATGTGTATATAAAAAACTTAAATTTTATGTTGATATGGACGACAAAAAACAGTTTTATCATCAGCCATTGTAATAAGTTCTATATTATTAAGTACAAATATAACAAAACCTATATAATACTCATAAATAGGACCTGGATGAAATATTTCTTCGAAAGAAATTTTGGACTTCAAAAAGTTCTAAATACTGTTTCAGTCTACAAAAAATGTCTGTCACTTGGCTTACAAATAATGTCTATTTATCAATTTTGTTTGACGTTCTTTATAATACCACATTTATACAGAAACCTAAGAAAAATAATCTCTACGTTCAAGGCCTAAGTTGTATTCATAAATTATGGTCGAGAGAAAAGGTCTTATTTATTACCCTAGTAATACAGTCACCAAAGAGTTTGGGTATATTTGTGATTGATTAATCAAAATATAATATTTTAAATAATATAACATATTCGGTTTAGTGATATTATAAAACTTTAAATTATGGAACAGAAGTCTTTTTTCAAACATTAGAAGAAAGAGATTTATTTTAAAAAATAACCGACACGTGACGACTAAAGAAAGCAGGAAACAAAACTAATTATCTTGTGAAAAAACACACATATATAACTGATTTACGTAAGACGAACTAAAATAGAATGCACTGACCTTGTTCATTTCAACGGTACATCGCTTGTCTATGTGTGAGTTTAATACAAACATATGTATATTGCAATAATTAATTATGGCAATACAGAATTATGCACAGTTTGTATAGTTATGATCTATTTTTATTTCATTTGCTTCACAGTCTTACAGCATTAACTGTCAATGAACAGGCTTAAAATTTATTTTGCTATTCGAGTCTCAGAAAATGAATATTTTCATCATACCATTATTTAACAGATTCGTAAATTCAGTAATTAGTTATGATGTATCGCACTCCATCAATTGGTCTAGCAGTTTTGATAGATCAACTTCCCAGAACTAGATAAATACAGAAAAGCAAGCAGTGACTATATTATTTGTTGTACAAAAGATAAGAGTTCATAATATTAAAATTAATGCTCGAGAAATATGTTTTAACTCTATTAAATTTCACATGCAATTACAAATGTTTGTGTTTAAGTTTTTAAATAAATATTGTTTCGTAGTTTTACACATTAAACATTGAATTAAATACAATCAGTAGTTATGAATGGTTATTAAAATCGTTCCGGTAATACTATAATTTAATGTTACTACGTTTAATATTAAGTGATAAATAAAAGCTGCGGTTGTAACGTCTGTTGATTATTAAAAATTTGTCTAATAATCTCTTTTTAAATTTCAGTCAAATTTCATTTCATGTAGGTACATAACAAGTGAATAAATATGATTTTATAGGAAAAAGAATAAGCAGTCTCTCCTATTTTATGTCCGCCTTCACGCATATATTGTGAAAGGGTCTTTTTATGTCCTGTATAATCTAGACATTTTCTACAGGTTCACGTAATTTTTTTATAACGAATAAAATAATATGCTTATAAAGTACAGGTTCTGTTGTGTTTATGGAATCTAAATAAACAATACCTGCATTATAATTTAAATCATTTTAAATAGGATACAAGACCTTTCTTCCTCATACATTTATTACGAAGTTTTATACAACTTTATAGTGTTGATTATTATCTGTGACCTATTATTTTACCTCTCACGACCCTAGAGTGTGTTTGACTTGATAAAAAATTCAATTATTTATTACATAACTTTATAATGAAGACAAGAAAACACAATGTATTTTTGCCCACAGTCATAGTGCGGAATTTTCTCTTTCATTGCATTAATGTTTGGCTTTGTACCAATATAATTATATAATGCTGGCTAATAAAAACATTCAAACTATTTTACGATAAAACTTCAAGATATTTGTTTGTCTGTGAGTAAGTTTATTTAAAATAACTATGGTAAGTTTCGTTTTGATATCATAGTTACATTTGGTCAGCATAAAAGTTTGGTAAAATGCAAGGAAATTTCCTTTTAAAGAATTAAGTTTATATTAAAATGGCTGTAATAGAAGCGGAAAGGAAATAGTATTCTAAACATATTTCACCGACAAAGTAACATTGAATTCTTTCAAATTCTCGTTTCCCGCACCAAATGTACTTGCAGATTGACTTTGATGAATGCAGCAACCGGCTGCGAGGTAGTGATAGCGAAAAATTAAACTTGGAAGCTGCATGGAAAACCTTTTAGCGCATTCTGAAACAAAGCTCGATTAAAGAACCAATTTCTCAGTTTGTCGTGGCTTAAAAATAATCAGAAATATATCAATGCTTCGTCAATTATTTCTTTAAATCATCAACTTAATGAACAAATGTAAAATTTTATATTGTTATAAAACATTCATATCATATTTTGTCCTGCAAATTTTTGAAAATTATTTAAATTTATACTGATAAAATCTCACCGTTTTCCCGCTGTACAGAATAAACAGTGCATAAATGCACAACTTTGTAGTTGGAAATGTTTTAAATATTGAATCGCGGTAAACAATAAAATTTATTCGTTATGAAACAGCAAAGAAAAAATGTCATTTGCGTGCTTGGAATATTTATGTTTTTACTTAAAGAAAAACTGTTTATTAATTGTGAAACTCTTTAATGAATCTATACGATGCGATCGTAAACGGGCTGGTACATTACATAGGAGATAGCGGTAGCGATGTTATTATTAGGTATTGTTTCGTCTATATCGAAAATCAAAGAAAGAAATAAAGATTTTCTCTCAGTTGCATTTGAGCAATTTAAATGATATTTTATGTTGACATAAAGTATGTGTTTCTCTTTTTTTTCATGAGCATTTTGTTTACAGTTTACATAAATAAGGGGTTTACAGTTTACATAAATAAGGGGTTTAAAGATGCACGTCATTAAAAATATGACGAGTTATGAATGGAATGAATGAAAGTCAGTAAATATTGTGATGAATGACCGGGATGTACTAATGAATGTATAACTCGATCGTCTATTAGTTTTATGAATATTTTACATATAGTATAAATTGACTTAACATTAGTGTACAAAACTTAATGATGACTTTAGGAAAAGGAAACCTTTTTTTAGTACATACATATATGTGGCTTTTTTAAATTTTATGATCTATTTCGTAAGGTAAAAGATGAGAAGAATTAAGATATTTCGTATATATTATTAATTATTTAAGTGTTAATATATTTCAATGATAGTTCCTAAATTGTTATTAAACGCTTGTGCTTATCTAATATCAGCACGAAACAAGCGCTGCTAGGAAATTACAGGCACTAGAGTGTTGGGTTACCAATTTGAAGAACTTCAACTTGCTAGTTTGTTGGGTGTAAACTCAATATGAGGTTTGCCAGCTTTATTTAATTATATACTCTCTATAAATTAATTATTTCTTCTCCTTAACTTTGAGTCCATCAAATTAAATTTTAATACATTTTATATTGTCATTCGTAAGTTTTTTTTGAAGGAAGAGAAAAAGATAGTGACTTGTAAATAAAAAAGGGCAATGGACATTAAATTCATGTAATTTTGTTAATAATTAAAGAGAAAATTTATAGAAATATAATACATTCATCTTATACGAAACCGTTGTACTGGGAAGCGATAAGCAACAAAATATGTACGCTTTTGGAAAACTGTTGAATTTGACAATTTCAGTTGCCAAAATTCACTTTATTGCAAAAAATATATAAATATAAACGAACGTCCTTTATAATCCTTTATATTTAGATTTCGTTTATTAAAAAAATATTGGTTCAGTGCTTTGATTATGATTTTTCATGATTATTTTTGATGTTTACAGATTGAGATGTAAATTGACTTGTCTTTAGTTTCTTTAGAAACGTATTAAAAAATACGAGCTCAATTTTTACAAACATTCTCTATGAAAAAACTGCTTTCAAACTGAAAAGGTCATTAATTTTCAATAATCAAAATATGGGATAGAGCTTAAATTTTTAATATTAGTGCCATTGTTACTCTAGCGAGATCCATTTCGACAATTACCTACATTTGAGAACAATCAGTATCCATCGACGAACTAATAGTTAATTAATATATGTATAATAATATTTTTACCCTAGATCTACCCTGAGACGGAAATTTGTAGATGTTATGAATTCTAAAATTTTGTGTTTTCAATTGATTAGCATCATCGCTTTTGCTTTCAAAGAAGACGATAAAGAATAAAAGAGTCTTGTTAGAACTATGGCATTCGACCAACAAATGAATAATGTGCCTTGTAACCCATTATTTTTATATGAAACCAATCTGCTACTACTAGTTACAGAGAAAAGAAAACAAATTTTCATTATTATGTCAAATACAAAATGTAATTATTTCGCATGTAACTAAATTATCATAATTTTGTATATTATTCATTATTATAATGAAAACATTGGATATACCAATGTAATACACATAATAATTAATACGTTATTTACATTATATTATTAGTCTGTTAAAATTTTCAACTAATCCGATCGTAAACACATCCAACGTTATTCTTGTACGAGACGTTCAATAGCTAACGTCATCGCGTAATATTCGGAGCCGTTTCACGATCACCCACAATAATAAAACACGCACTAAACTTTTGATGATAAATTTTTTAAACCTTCATGGAGTTTCGTTCTTGACACATTTCTTGTTTTAATTTATCTCTGTATCTACGTGGCGCATTGCATATGTGTGGAGAATAATGCAAATATTTATATTTTTTAACCTTCTGTTGCAAATGAATAAATTTATGAACGTTTCTTCAGTAAATCAATGATCGTCTTGTATTACGAATTTATGTATGTTTTTTATATCCCGGATGTTTTTAAACATTCGTTCTACTAAAAATAGATCAAATTAGATCCGCAACTATGTATTAATATATTTATAATAAACTTAATAGGTTTCAACTTACTTTCTCGATGTAGAATGAAGCATCCATTTTGCGTATTACATTTGAAAATAATGTTGAGTTGAAAAACAAAAACAGTGGTTTTTTATATATGTATATTTAAGGTAATAAATTATATGAAAGGTAATAAATTGCATTATAACTGAGTAGCAGACACAGATACAAGAAGGTAACGGTCCGAATCATAAATTAAATCTACCAAGAACTTATCGATTAAATTTGTCTGTTACGTCCTGGCTAAAATCAATTATTTTTCTTATCAAAAATCTGTACGAAAAACCATATGGTTACGTATGTAAGCAAATAGTTATTATTTATGAATTGCTTATGATATCTATAAAATATTTTATTTTATTTGAAAAAAATTGTACTAACAAAAAAATCATTACAAAGTGAAAGTACTGATAGATGGGTTAAAATTTTAATTAAATTTATTTAAAAAAAAGTGTAATCACGAGTTGCTCTTGGGCCAAAAATGTATATGTGATAATAATTCAGGAATCAGAAACAATTGGCTTATATTCCAAAACGAGCTAATAAACAATATAGTTTTTTAAATTGCCAAACTTTTTATATAAAATTTCAGTCCTATTTCCGGACTGCGGGTAATATTTCACCAATAACTGCCAATAGCTTAGCCGCCAACATAAATCAAGACTATATTTATCCCACCAATAAACATTAATGTTGGGAATGAGTTTTTTTTGTAATTTTAAGGAACAATTGTATGAATCTCATAGTTTTAATAAACCTTTTTGTTTTAACAATATCTGTAAAATTAGTTATAGAGTCGATGTAATCGCTACCAAACTAATCTTTAAGCTTTGGTTAAAATATACTGAAGGGGTTTATTCATTTTTACCATGCAAAAAAATTGTTTTCATATTTATTTAGTTTAGATTTAAGAAAATCTATCACATACAAAGTCAGCCATAAATAAAGTTTAAGAAAAGAAAATAGTAAAGCGCATATGACGCCGCCATTGCTGAATTTATGGAATATGGCGCTTGCTTTTGACACATAATGTGCTATGATTTGCGCGGGAAGTCGGGTTATCGGTCCAGGAACCACGACAGTCGATTTCCTAACAAGTGTATTGTAGTTTAGATTTTTGATATAACGAACTGAAATATTATTTAATGTCACGAGGAAATTGTGACAACATACGTATGTATATACAGGGTGACTGGTGAATTACTATCGATATTTGAGGACGTGATATTTGACGATCATATATGACAAAATAAAAATTAATATAACATAAATATTAATAAACTTCTAAATAAAGTTAACGAAAAGTTATGTAATTAATTACGCATCGTGTGAACACCCTACAGATTAGGTATACACACACACTCACACATACGCGGCGGGGGCGTGCTTTTGTATCAGCACGCCGCCGCACGCGTCCACACTTGGAACACTTGGAACGTGTCAACACTTTATTTATTTATACGGAAATTTTGTCAAAAATTAAGTATCTATTTTTTTTACATAATTCGAATGACAATCATGGACCGAGTGTTCTCCTAAAATATTGATAGTAATTCACCAGTCACCCTGTATATTTGTAAGTTGTATTACTGGACTAGCTTTCCGCCCGCAGCTTCGCAAGCGTGGATTTCGGTTATATCGCGTTTCCAAGAGAACCTTTGAAAAGTCTGGGATAAAAACTATCCTATGTTCTTTCTCAAGGTCAACTCTATCTCTGAACCAAATTTCATTACAATCAGTTCAGTGGTGTAGGCGTAAAAGCGTAACAGACAGACAGATAGAGTTACTTTCGCATTTATAATATTAGTAGGGATTACTTTGAGATATAAATATGATAAAATACCGCGTATAAAATATTATTTCTTAAACACATCAAAAAGCCTTGCTTTGACACGAGTACCAAAGTTTTTAATAATACGTTAATTTAACGAAAACAACATTCACAGTGGAAGGTGGGAAGATTGATGTGCTGTGATAATTCAAATAAATCACAAATAAAAAATAATGTCAAAGTAATATTACGTTCGAAAATATAGTGATTGCGTTATCTCCAGTTCAGAAATTTCCTACTCCATTCAAAGTGCTGCGTCCGGCGGAGCTTGTCGCCTTAGAATTTAGCTCAAACAATAAAATTATAAGCGACTTATAAATAGCTTGTGTGGAGCGCTGCTGTCGGTTCGGGGAAACGGCCAGTCTGAAGGATAAGAGGCGTGTGGTGCGCGCGCGCAGCGGTTGACGACTGTTCGCAGGTGGGTAGCTCACCTGGGTCACCTCGCAATGTCATTATCACTATTATTATAATACACTCCATAGATAACAAAAGCTTCAGTCATCATGCGCGCTTTAACATTAACGCGTTGAATTGTTAAAAATGTGAGTTGAAGAATGTAGAGTATACTAGTATATGTATATCGAATGTCTTAATAAAGTTATTAGTTAAAATATATTGCATAAACTTATCACGCTATTATTACTTGATCATATTAGTTTCAGAGTTCATACTAGCTTAGTTTCGTATCGGTGAGCGGAACACGTGTTGAATTTAACAGCAACTTAAACTTGGTGCACGATTGATGTTTAATATTTTATAGTTGAACTGGATTTTTGAGATAAATACCGAAAGGGTGACGTCAAGGAATAGTCGCGAAGAAAATTAACATTATTTTTGATGATAGTGTGGGCGTTGTGAAGAAACTTTTGCGTGTCGCAAGTCTGATGCAGTATATTTATTTTCAGTTTATTTTGAACGGCCTAGGACTGGATTTACTGTCTTATTGATTTACGTCTATCGTTTCTATAGTTTTAAGTCACGATACAAGTAGAATTTAAAGCTAGTATACTAAGGTTAATGTTAATAATAGCATAGAATATAAACTTTGAATGTTAAATATCAGTGATGGGATTAGCAAAAATGATTAAAAATCTATAAAGGTAAGAAAAATTGTTGTTAGTATACAATTCACCGAATAATATAGTCAGAGCTAATTTAATGAATTTAATTTCACAAATAATATATAGAAGTAGTAAAAAGATATATAATGTAGTATATAAAATTTAACCTCTTGATAATAAAAATAATTTTAAAATAATAGTCATAAGAATTATACCTTTGTACGTGCATTTCATATAAAATTCTTAAGTCAACGACTTCGCATCGGGAATGAATGCGAGGTATTTGTAAATTGAGCTATTTGCGACAATATACCCAAGTAAAAGAATTTTCCTTCTTCGTTTTTGATTTATGTTCGAGATTGAATTTATCCTGAATGTTAACTAGCAAATTTTCAATGTACCACATTACGGCTATGTAACAGTTTGGTAGTAAAAATTAAATCTTCCACTTTGATGTTATGTTTATAATATTCAGAGATTTCCAACGAGAAAAAAATTTATGAAGTTTTATTACCATGATGATAAACTCGTCTTCGTATTTATTTTACGTTTCCACGACACTAGAGGTTTTAATGCTATAAAGCCATTACGTTACATGTTTTTTTTTTGTTTCAAAATAGTTTTACAGAAACCAAAACATCGCCACAAGATTGAATGAAATTATGCAGAAAGATATTTTATTGTCATACACATTATTTCACTTGGCAGGTGCCCAGAGATAATCAAAATAATTTAATATTACATTCCCGACCAGAATGTAATTATCTGAGATATTTATAATTTAAGGAGATTTACACACATTCAAAATAACACGTTTTATTTTTAAAATAACATATCTTTACATCAAATGCCCAATTTATTTTTATAGGCGTAAATAGAAATTATTTATAACCAAATGCTTTAAGGGATTTAGATGAAAATATTGTAAGTAACATGCTCTTTAGAATCAAGTATGTTCCTTTTTAAAGTAGACAAAGTAAGGGCTTGGTATATAAATATTTGTTTTGGGTGTTAATTATGTATCTGACTACAACATAATTAGTTACCTTATAGTTTTGATCTGTAAAAAGAAATATACGAAATAATAGATGTCTGTCCATATTTCACAAGCTTTTCTGTGAGGAACTTCCCTTTTATCAATTTAGAATATTGTAAATTATTTAAAATCCAACGTAAGCAGTTACCTTGACTTACGTCATACCTTCAGGTAAAGGGAAATCCCAAACATTGCATCATTTAATGTCTCTTTATGGATTTCATGACATTTTTAGCATTGTCTACTAAATTTATTGTATTAGAATTCTGGAATCACAACGTAGTAGACTTTCTATTCATTATGCTGAATCCCATGTTTTGGGTAAAATTATTAAATACTTTTTTGTATTGTAATAATGTTTTACCTCAATAATTTTAACTCTATTTATCTCAAGTAATATTGGGCAAAATATGAGTATTACAGAGATCACATTTGTGAATTAAGTGAACATGAAAAATATTATTATGAAAGATTTCTATCTTAGCTGACTTATACGGAACTTTTTGTGGAAAGATTTTATCGGATGCTTTTACGAAAGACGAGTTCCTGAAAAAGGTGAGGTGATTCTGCAACTTACGTGATCTAGATTCAGTTATTTGTTATATCTCATTCTCATGTAAGAATTTTCTGTAACTTAACTTGTTTGAAAAACTGAGACTTTTGCCAATGTTTTAATATATGATGTAATTAATATTACCAATAATTTATCTAATACAAAATTTCAGACAGTTGTTTAACATATATTTATAGATTTATAGTTTTGTTGAATGGCATCTAACAAAATTGGCGATGGGCCAAAATGACGTCACAAGTGAAAGCCGATACCCACGTCTTACCTGCCAAGTGTTAATGACCTTTACTTTTTCTATTTAATTAATTCTATAACGATATTCAAGCCATATATACAATGTATGAAGATAATACATTTGTTCGGTAACCATAAAAATTTACTGTTATTATTGAGAACTATATTTTGGGACGGAAGCCAAGATCACATGACCTTATGTAATAAATGTATTCTCTTTAAATGTCATGAACACATAATGGTTAATATCATCAAAATATGTCTCAATTAAGGGTTCATCTTTAATGCATTTGTATGTTTAGTTTGACGTAGTATGTCTTAAATAACCAAGGTCATATTGTATGGATACTGAATGGCTTTATTCAAACATTGTTTACTCAAAGTGATAAATATAGTTAAATCTAAAGTAACAATTCCAGGCCACATTCATGTTATACCTAGTTGAGATAGATGTTGGGAAACACATTTTTTTTATAATTAAATTGAATTTTTATTTAATATTATAATTTCTATTTCATTACTGCGTATAATAATATGTTGTATATCTTTCAATATATGTTTGATGTTCGTGCAATAGCTGAGGCTTATTCTGTGTTCATTCATCATGAACCCATCGGTGCCCACTGCTGATCCAAGGTATCGTCTCATAGAAAGAGCATCAATCACCACGGTGTTTTAAAGTAAATTGACGACTCTGTATTTATGGGATTGTAATAAAGAAAAAACTGAAAAATCCTCTAAAAAAGTTAACAGCACAGCAACTTTTCAAAGATTTTTATTACAGTAGAAGAATTACTTTTTAAAGTGTGGATATATAGAGAAGAAAGAAAACTTTTTATGTCATTTTTGCAATGTTCAAATTTAACTGAAATATTACCCGTAAAGGTCTTATTACGAAACCAAGCTTTTATAATAAGATTTGACTCTACATTCTACGTAAGTTACTAGTAATAGTCAATAAAGAAGACATCGTTTGGTGCAACTGCTATTTGTAACTATAGTCAACGATAATACAGGCGCATGGAAAACATACAAAAAGTAATTACCAAATAAATAAGTAAAAAATCCTAATACACATTACTGTTTTCAAACTATATTTTCCAATATTATTTATATTGTGGAATTTTATTGAGTGATTGTTTCATTAAATTAATATGTTCGTGTTTTTTGAATTTGAGTTAACAATTTAAAATTTCCTTTGCATTTATAACAATGATAGCGATTTCATTTAACCCAAGTATCTTCCATGTTACTGTAACGTAACTAATATAAACAAAAACCTGTTTTATAATAGTTAAAATACAAATAAAAGATACCTGATAAAGTTATTACCTTACCTTACCTTATTAAGTTATTAAAAGATATAAAATTTCTTTTATAACTGTATGTGCCTTCAAATATATGTTTTCATATATCTACGATACATAATAATTATAAAATAAAATATTTTCCATATTCTATAAAGTAACAAGAAACATATGGTACCCTTATCCAGAATTTTTTTTTTTAAATTGAATATTCTTGATACAATTTATCGAATAAAAAGGAAGTTGTTAATAAGTATAAAAAGTTAAGTATAAAAATTGCTGCTTAAAATCATGTAACATTCTCTATAGATCTGAAGAAAACTGTCATTAGAATGGGGTCTTTCATAAAAGTCTGTTTGTTTATTGTTGCTTTCATATCGTACATAATAAGAAATAAAATTTTTAAACACCCCTTGATACTTTTTGTTTAAAAAGTATGTAAAATCTTATTTTATTATATATCAGGGCTTGTTTAATGATTTACTCCGAAAATGTTTTCTAATTTTTTAAAACGTGTACAAGCAATCCATGCAAGTAATTTATCGGTCAACCAGTTTCTTATAATTTCTTTGTGATTAAAAAATATATTTATATATAAATGTGTGACAAAACTATTTTTAAATATTTTTGCATTGCAGTTTTGATAATAAAAATTGATTACACAAATTTTATCTTATAATCAGTATAAAGCTATACGTAATAAGCCTATTTACAGACCAGTAATGAAATATCTATACATTATTGTACTTAATATATGCCTCTTTGTAAATTTTACTACTTTCCTTTGAGATAAAATCTTATATTTTCATGTTGAAAATTATATTTATGCATACATATGGTATATGAATGTAAGTTGTTGGTTTTCTAATGATAGTTGTTTGACCTCGATCATTTAAAAATATTTAAAGCTAGATTCATTCCCGTTTGAAGGTAGCAGATGTTACATTCTAAACATTATTTAGATGATGATGTTTAAAAATTATGAAATCATTTTATTAAACGAGTTGCTAATAATAAAATTATTTGAAAATAAAGAAATAATGTTAGCTTTATATACATATGGAATACGTAAGTATCTAATCAAAAAGATATAAAAAGTTAATGAATATTTTACAAGTGTGCTGCTTGAAGGGTAATTTTTATTTTAATTTTTTATAAATCATAATGCACAGTATAATTTAAAAAACATTACATATTTTATAAGCAATTTGTTACGATTGCAGACGAGTAGTCATTTATATTTGAATAACCTTAAAGAGTTTTTCTAGTGTAATGTAATATTTGATTAATTTTGGGAATCCATTCGCATATTAACCTAATATAGAAACAGTTACATGATATTCTGAATTTATAAATAGAAAAAATGTATCCCGTATTTAAAGTAAACGAGAAAAATATAGTTCTGATATAAAAAATCTGGTGCAACGTCTATTTTTATATGTTCTAGTGTAGTTTATTATGACAGGCGTCATTGCATGAATGCTGAATAGCTTTGAACTGGTTACGGCTCGAACAGTTGGATTGATGCCTAATGATTTTTTGATGCTTCGATTAAAAGCATTTCATTTATATAAACGTAAATTAATATGTTATAAATTTTCATATTAATATTGTGAATTTAGGGATATACCTATATGTAGATAGAATATATAAAAATATGTCATTTATAGAACATTAAAATATTTTATAGAAAAATATATATGTCAATATAAAGAAGAGGTATGATTGAGTTTATGTATGTATTAATAAGTTTACCTTTACATCGATATGTATCGAGTTAATTTACAAGAAAAATCAGTTTATAAAATGAGTCTTTTGTTTATAGAAATAGAGTGCATATAAAATTAGAGTATTTTGATGTTATAGCTCTTGGATGCAAATCTATACCATTGGAATTATTAGAGCTATAATTTTAGGAATTTACGTATTTTGGCACAAACGATATCTGCGTAAGTTGTTTATGGATGTATTTGTCCAATTAAGTAATTTATTTGCTTGTATATTACACTATTATTATCTGTACAAAATGATTTGAATATAATTAATTGAGTAACAAGTAACTTCAATAAGTTGAGATTAGTATAAATGTATTAAATTGTAAGTTTTATTGTACATATATATTATTCATTAGTACATATATATAATTCATTTTAATGATTAAAGCATAAATTGAAAGTAATATATAATATATATATATTATATACATAATACGTTACATGATATAATTATGGATGTTTCTTCAATAGATAGAGAGAATTATTTTAATTGTAAAATCAATAAATATTTTTGTAGTATGCGAGTATGATCTGAAAATATAATTTCATTAAAAATTAAAAATAATTTTGCTAAGATTTAATAATATATTTTCTGATAATGCTTTTATCAATTTCTGTCGAGAACAAACTCTTATATGATATATACGTGTTTTTACTATAAATAATTTCTTACGCTTCATAAGATATACTCGTAATGTGAATATAAAATAATGTTGTTTTCCACTTCGCAGGATGGAGACTGAAACTGAGATTGCAAGGACAGAAACGAAAGTAAGTTTTCAAATAAAATACAATTACATTTTATTGCGTTATCTTTGTTCTTGTTGCATTAATCCTTATAACACGGATTAGTTTGTTTTTAAAGTCATATTGTCGCATTGAAACGACTGACTGGCTTGATATTTAAAATTAAAATTGGTCCCAGAGAAGTTGGGTCAGAATCCTAATATTACAAAAGTTTTCGAGCTGGGAAGAACTCTTGTATGGATGTTCATGCAAAAATTACCGGATGGTTTTAATAAAACCTTTTTATATGACTCTTATATTGTAATAATGTATTTATATTAAAATTCTGTTTGCATCGTAACATTTTGGTGATGTATTGCAGTTGTAAGAATTATCGTTCAGTTAAAATTTCAAGAGTCTGACCATAACACTAAACTAAAAAGATTAAGCTAATTTAGTTTTTATATGTCTGTTAAAAAAGTATTAAATTCGTAAAGTTTAATGATTTGTTATTTATTGGTCAGTGAAGTATATTTCTATAGTAATTTTAAGTAAGTATTTTGTTCTTTTACTGAAATTATTATTAAAAATATAGTAGGATCTTTTAAAGGACAAGTATATTAGTGATGATCTTATGATAAAGAATGGCTATTATCATCTGGATGGATTGAATCTCCTTTTACTCCGAAGAATGTAAGGTAAAAGGAAAATAATGGCAGTAAGGCATGAAAGAAAATATAAAATGCGAAACAAGACAAGACAGAAGTTAAAAAAAGAAGACAAGAATGATAAGATGTCTAATATGCAACTTATTCTATACAGAAAAAAATTATGTGTTGCAAAAATACAGTAGATAAACTAGATAGATAGATATTAGAAGCACAACTTCAATTTAGCATACGCTATGATCATAAATGATGAACACTCAGAAAGTTCAAACGTATTTTATGTGAAACAAAAAAGTTTTATTGGCAAACTCTTTAGACTAGCAAGGAAAGTAGTGTTATTTAAATGTGGAAATGTAAATAAACTTCTTAACTCTGCATTATAATCATAATGCAGAGTTATTAAGATTATAATATTTATTACTAAACGTATATTTACAATCATAAATATACGTTTAGTAATAAATATTATTACACATGGTGGATTGAATCTAAATTATAATTTTTATATGGAACATATAGTTAAAATATATATTCCTAACCAAATATTTAATATTACTTGCATTATGTAAATTATTATTTATTAAGTAAATATTTGCATATTACAATACATTGAAACGTTAAGCGCGTCGCATACATATCGAGAGAATAAACAATTAATTTCACAAATAATATATTTAAGAATCTTGAGTCTTATTGTGGAGTTTTAAATTTTTTTGGAACAGAGCCAAATTTCCATAAAATATATGTTGTGCCTGTAAAATATATGTTAGACTGAAACTCTATTATTATCACGTATAGTAAATAATACGGATATTTATTAAAAAAATATATAACATTTTATTGCACCAATCAACTGTATATCTTTTATTTGTATAGAAAGGCTAATTTACGATTACATTGATAGAGTCGTTATTCGAAATACAGATCAATGTGTGAGAAATACGTAAAGATTTTCGAGCTAAATATGCATTGTTGTAGCTATTTAGTAAAGACAAATTGTAGACGGGACGGCCGATATTGGGGTCGCGACCAAAATACATGACGGCAGTAAGGCAGATGGCAGTAGGCGTCAGGCGGCGCACGCGCCCACCGCGCTAGACGCCTCCCGCCAACGTATGTACTGGCTCTGGCTCAGGATTTCCATGCTATAATTAACCGATGTGATCAGTTAATTCTACATCTTTAAACTCATTAATCTTAAAAGATTTGTAAGTGATGTGGATAAAAGTTACGTGTTACTGTTCGTTAGATTAAAATTGGTGAAACATCAACGGTATCCGTACAGGAAGTTAATAAATTGATCTTACGATTTCCAGTGAGTATTTCGTTTCTATTTTTTTTACTGTTGTTGTCAATTTGCCAAATCATGTTCGAGCTTACAACGCTATTTATACATTTTAGATAAGCTATATTTAACGGTATTTTTAAAATCATTGGCAATAAATTTTCGTAAAACCCCTTTCAGCAATGAATCCACCGTCAGCATTGCATGGCGCCATGAGTAAAGAACGTAAACCATTTACTTATACGCCCGGAGGTCTGGATCTTTCTGAAATAAAGTCGGAACGTATGGCACAAAGGTTAATGAGAAATGCCATGAATCAAGGAGTTCCTGAAAAGCCAGTACAGACATTAAAATCTCCACCAGTTATGCCGTCCAATGCGTTACCTAATTTTAATTGCTTGCCAGTACAAGTTTTTCCTACATTTGCCTTACCAGCCAATCCTAAGTCTCTGCTTAGGACTAGAAGTAATCCAGATGCTCCTAAAGAACAGTCAAATAATGTGCCAAAGTTAAACGCTGACAACACATCGAATGCTTCTATTTATAAAAGCGTAAATAATCCTCCGACATTTATGATAAACAACAGTATGGAGAACAATAAACAGTCTTCGTATTATGATATTAAAGATAAACCAAATGAATATTCGTTTCGTTTACCAGATGATGAAAACGATGCACGCAAATTTTTATTGACAAATAAACAGCTACATTCAGATTTACAATATAATAAAGTACAATCAAAACAAGCAAATGAAAAACATGATACTACAAATTATTGGTCCGATGAAGAGAAACAAAACGATAACAAAAAGGATATTTCATTTACGAGCGAAAGTAACAAAGCAATTCCCGTGATGCTAAATATTTTACCATTGCAAAAAAAGGCAGACAGTGATGACGAAAAGGTTGATTTGAATATACATATGTGCATTTATTCTACTTACGTGCCTGTTTTCATTCTATGTTAAGCATAAATATAACTCTCTAAAACAAAGGGTTACATAGAACGATCTAACCTTTTATTGTGAGTTCAATAACTTATTTCTATGTATAATATCGCTAATATGGAACGTTGAATCTGTCTTGAATTCATGTTACTAACTGTATTAAGTATAAGATTCCAAATTTGGTTATAATTGTAACTAAGAATATGATAATAATAACAAACATTTTTATTTATTGATTCCAGAAGGAAGTTAAAGTTGTCAAGCAACAAACAAATACGAAAAATGAAGTAGAACATAATGGTGATACCGAAGCTGAAATTGTAATCAAATTACCATCAAAAAAGTCTGCTGCGAAAACAGAAACTTCTGTGGATATCGTGAAAAAAATTTTACCAGATGGCACAGTAGAGGAAGTTAAAACTACTACAACTAAGACAACTGTTGATGGAAGAACTGAAATAACAACTAAAACCGAAACAAAAACGATACCAAAAGCTGTGGCTAGTTCAGAGGAATTTGAGGAAGAGCAAGAAGAAGAAACGGAAGAAATTGTTCAAGTAAATGGTGAAGATGACGAAAATAACTGTGAAGTTGATCAATCCGTTGAAAAGAACAAAGAAGTTAATGAAGAAGAATTGTCACAAATATCAAAAAAACAAAATGGTCACATAATTGTTAGTGAAGAGAAGACTGAGAAAAATACGGTAAAAAAAGTTATAGTAAGTACAGAGCAAGAATCAGAAGAGGAGATAGAAGAAGAGGAAGAAGTTGAAGATGTGGAAGAAGAGGAAGAAGCAGATGCCGAAGACGTTGGTACTGAAGAGGTAGTTATATTAAATAAAGTATCAACTGTCCAAAGCAATGACTGTAAGGCTGAAGACGAAAAAGAAGTTGTAAATCAAAAAAATAACATAGAAGAAGACATAAAAGAGCAAGAAGTTGAAAATAACGAAGAAATTGTGGAAAACGAGGAAACTGTTGAAAAGGAAGAATCAGAGAATGAAGAAGAACAAGATGAAAATCAAAATGAAAACCAAGTGGAAGAAGTTGTACAAGAGGTTGAAAATATTGAAGAAAAGGAAGTATCTGAAAGTATAGTTGAATCTGAAACTGATTTAATACAAAAATCTGAAGAAGATGATGAAAAAGATCATAAACAAGTTGAAGAAAATCAAGATGAAATGAAACAAAACGAAAAAGCTGCTAACAATGAAACAGTTAGTGTACCAGATGCTCAAGTTGATTTAAGTAGTAATGAAGTTAAAAGTAATGATGATATTTCCTTAGAAGTTAAACAAAATGGGAATATTGAAAACGTTCCTTTAAATATTTCATCTACAATACCATTAGAATCTAAGGATCAAACCAAAGGACATGAAAGAAAAGAAGAAATCATAATTAAAACTTCTTTAGAATATGAACCCAAAATAGGGTTTTTGAGAGAACCTTCTGTACCACTAGAAAAAGTAGAAGATGTTGAAATAAAACCTATTGGACCAGCTCAAGAAATCTTTAAAAAGTCTCACACCGAAATTATAACCACTACAACTGACAAGCCAATTGGAGCTAGTACTCAAACCGAGTTTAATAGAATCGAAAACATAGTTACAGTAAATCGCACGTCAAAAATTTTAGACCATGCTTATGAACAAATATCACAGGCTCCAACCTTAAACACATATTTTACTCAAACTACTGACAGAGTTTTATCATCTCCACAACCTGTGTCAAAGCCATATCAACCTGTGTTTTCATCAGAACCTCAATCTGAAAGACGCCATAGTTTGCTCTTGGAAAGATTAAGTATGGAACGCCAAATACCTACATCAGAAATATACCACAACAATTATCAGTCTACGCAACATCGTGAACAATCTCCGTGGTTACAAGAACCACAATCTGAAGTTTTATCTGTGAGTAATGTTAAACCAAGTGAAATTACTAAAAATCAACAGTGGTATCAACATACGAGGAAAGAAGATGTAATATCAAGCACATTGGCACCGACAGTAAGTACACCCATTCCTCAATGGAATAAACCAGAAACACAACAATTTGTGCAGCCTCAACCTCAAGTACAGCCTCAAGGGCAACCCCAATATCAAACATTGTCACAACCACAATACGCACCTAAGCCTGAATTCACGCCATCACTTACAGAAAATGTTTCTCATAATAAATTCAATAATTATCAAAATAACGCTTACACTTCCTACGCCCCAAAACCAAGTTGGGTGAGCAGTACATTTGAACCTAAACCGACTATTCCTCAAGCTGATCATTATTCGACAATAAAGAAGGAATCAACGGAAAATTATCAAAGTTCGAGGCAACAGTTGAGCTCCTCTTATGTACCTCCTCCTTGGGAACAGGATTCAAGTTATGTATCTAATAATACAAATTACTACCAACCACCACCACCTGCTCCTTCTTATACTCCTAATGTAAATTCAAGCTGGAAACCTAAACCAACCAGCAAATTTTCAAAACCGGCACCTACATCTTACGTCCCTCCGGCGCCAAATCAATCTTTTGTCAAGCCTTTGACCACTGCTGATCCACCGAGACTACCGGGTAGAAAAACTTATTACAGCGAATATGAGAGGCGTTACATATCAGTCCCTGAGAGTACGTATGTTCCCGTAGAGTCAAAGTTTCAAGCTCAACCAGATCCATCTCCTCAATATTACTACGATAACAACGAACCCGCAGAAATAGTTGAGCCACAATGGAGGAGAGAATTAAGAGAATTCACTGAGAAAACTCAATCAACGCAGTCTGAAACTACCTCTGTTAGACCTCCTTGGGAGGAGGATTCTAAGTATGCTGCACCGACAGATTATAACGCATCCGCTCCAACAAGCTGGACGCAGACGTTGAGACCCAGATCATGGCGTGAGAGAAGTTCCGAGCCAGAGTATGCTAGTTCAAAAGAATGGCCGAGGTCAAATACTTTAGGTCGTGGCCGACCACAAAGTTCATATGTAAAGAGCAATTTGGACACTTTGCCAAGACCACCGCGAGGAGTATCAGTTGACAGATATAATCCAAATAGCTACATGTCACCCTCTGAGCATCCACCCGTACAGAGCCAGACGATGAATCCCATTATTCATCCTAAACCACACCATAATCCGAGCGTACCTGCATACCAGGCCCGAGCCTCTGCTGAACCTAGGTAGGGTATAACAATTTCCCTTTTTATTTATAGTATTTCGTTGTGATGCCCATTCAAATAATCAATAACGAATATTGTAATTATTTATACTTTAATTATAAATGTCAAAAGAGACAATATGTGCATCTAATTGTATATTGATTGAAATAATATTATGCAGATTGTTTGAAATTTACAATTTCGTCTGTATAGTGCCCGGTTGTCATTCCAACCGTGGGAAGTTGAAAATGAAGTCGGAAGTTGTAAACGCAATATCTTAGTAAAAGTCTTTTCCTCTTCTTAAAGATTCTAAAATAATAATTCGAGAATTGGCAAACAATATTAAACACATAGTTAAAAGTATACTGTAATGCAATTGTATGTAATTAAAATATTTCAGAGAGCAACCTGCATATGTTCAACCTCGTATCCACGTAGATACGAAAGCCCCACCGGTTCAATCAAGATCTTTCAAGTATCTGCAATGGATTACTGGTACAGAAGATTAATATTACTCACTAATATAATTTTTCAAGACTCAAATTATATATAAGGGACATCGAAAATAATGAAAATTGTAAGTGTTCAACTCATATACTTTCTAAGGAGAAGGTATATTGTATTTATTTTATGAAATGTTATTTTATACTAGTTTTCTCTAAGTTCTAAATACTCACAGAATATGTTTTATTACTTATTTTACTATCGTAATACATACATTTATATTTTCTGTTAACTCAACCGTGATACTTTAATGTAAAAACTAACTTTGACTGTTTAATATGTCTTTTCATGTCTTAATAATTAAGTAAATGGATGTTAAATTTACATTGTCATTTATTCATGTATATAGAGTACAGTGTTTCATTGCGTCTTTTTGTTAAAAAAACACGTTATTATGTTCACTCTTGTACCCGTTCGCTTCTTTTTAACTAAACTAATTTATTTTTTATCTCAATTCTTGCAATAATAATTTCATATAAGTGCATGGGTCACATAACAATATTGTTTTTATATTATTTTCTTTGTGGATTATTGTTGAGTTTTATTAATAAATGTAAAAATATACATATCTGTTTTTTTTTTTACTTAAAAAAACTTACAGTATAATTTTGGTAACAACACAATGGAATCGATGATTTACAACAAAACTTCGATTCGAGTTACTTCAAGTAAAAGTTCATGCATTCGTCTTTAGTAAACTTTTGGGTCACGGTCATATTTTACCACAACAGAATGTAAGCACTCCGAATCTTAAAAAGTTTGCTTATAAGGTTCCCTGACCGTTTTATTTTATTTGCTGACTTATGACTGAAAAAAACAAACAACTTTTTTGTTATTGTTGCGGTTTTTATCAGCAATACTTTTTACGCATTGATTGTATAAAAGAATTTATATAAATTAATGCACATTATATTCGTATCCAAATATGACCATATAGCCATAATCGCATCCGAATTTCACATATCACATTTAAAGCAAATGTGAAAAAAAAAACATAAAAATATCCGCGCATCCAACAATATTAAGCAAAAAATTGCCACGGCATAAAATTCGTCGGCATTTTTAAATCCTCTTAGTTAAATCAAATGCAGGTTCTTGGTCACGTACAGTCGCAAATAAGGATAAACGCCGGCCCCATCAACCGTAAAAATCTCTTTTTACAGCCGCGTAACAACGAAACGCTCTCTGCACCAAAACGTACCACTTAGGGTGATAACCTAGGTCTGCTAACTGTACATTTCATTTATCATCCATTAGCCGGCTGCATGTATGTTAAGCAGTTATTTGAATTTATAAACTCCCAACCTTAACATATGATATATTTTTTAACACTTAAATACATAAGAACGACATTTATTTAATAAACAAATTATGCAGTATCGTAATATACATAAATATGAGCAGTGTAATGAAAACTAAATAACATTTACAAATTACTCAAAGGAGTTAATTTAAAACAACAGAAGAACAAAGAAACACCTCTCACGTGAACTAATGAGGGGAACGTCGTGAAAACAGTCTTTATGAGCTGAATGTATAAACAGTATCCTTAGTAAGACTTCTTTTTGTCTTCACAAATACCGACAGTTAGATAGTCACACCGATACTGCTCCACTTATAAAAGATACGTATACACTCATTTGATTATTTCTCGATGAAAAAACGTTACAACTTTCAGTTTTTAGTTGACGATGACAATTCGTACGAGTACTAAGAGTAAAAAGCTCGCGACATACTTTAGAACTGGTTGACACAGAAAACTACACATGTTAGAAAGGTAAGTTTTATCTTAATTAATAGGATTATCATAGCGTTATACAATATTGTCTTTTTCTTATACAATGAATTTTTGTTTTGTAATTGTCTCAAATAAATAATTGTAATAATTAATTGTAACGTCAAACATGTTTATATGGTTTTGTTCATCGTTATAAAAGTATATACTTGGTAATATAAAACCATATACATATTTTTATTTTATTATTTAGATTTCAAAACAACTTTTTCTTTAAATGAACTCCAATCATTTTTCTGATATTTCAATATGTTTAATTGAATGTATGGTACTTAGAACAAAATTTTCCAAAGGTTCATCTGAACATTGTAGGTGAGTTTCGGAATCCGAAACAGATTTCCCTTACTAGAATTTCTCAATTTGTCGCTTCTCTGATTTCTAAGTCGACGGTATCACAGCTATCAGGATTTCCTTTCAAGTCAGTCGACCGCGCGTCCCAGCTTCACGACTTCGACAGCGAGTTAAATATTTCTAATCGAACAATGATCCTATGGTTTAGTATAATACCTTTTTACAGACGGGAACAAATTATTTCTTCATATTTTATTAATCTGTCAATTACATTATAACAAATCCGATATACATGTATGTATAGCTAATATTACTGTATCGTTTATTTAGTTCATTTATTTAATAGAATAGATATGTAGGGCTAATATTTAAACAAAAATTACAACAAATAGACATTGATGTCATATGACAAAATTTAGGACACGAGCAGCTTTTTAATCTGTAATTTAAGATAATAATTGCTTAAAAAACTATAACAAAAGAATGTCTTTATATTCAAAAGAACCACACTGAGTATTTAACAAAAATTTTGGAAATATTATTTACCACGGTTTGATTGATTCCAAGATTACAAAGGGCTTAGTCAATTTACAGTTTCCAATTACAGTTAATATAAGGATGTATTGTTGCCTTTCTAAAATAGGCTATTTAAATAATTTTAACATTTTGGTGTGACTAAAATAAAATATATAAATTGTAATAATAGTACATATAGTAGTTTGCTTCAACTTCTTTCAGCTGTATTAATTGTAGTTCTAGTTATATTGTGTAATATAAATGTTATTAAAAAACCGTAAAGGCCATTCAGTTACTTTATTATGGAATTGAAGCGAATACTATAATGACTTCAAATTGCAATTAAACAAATAAATTTTTGGACGCACCTCCAAATATCTTTTGATGGATTTTTGTATAGTAATGAAAAGCAATATGAACTGTGTTAATGTGGCTAAATATTTTCGAATTTTAATTATTATTACATTCATTAGATATTGATCATAGCTACCAAGAAAATTTTCTTTTAGTTGGATCTAAGACTATATAACATAATATAAACCTGAATATCGTTGAAGTAATTTTTAAATTCCATTTCAATATGTTATGGAAATATCTTTAAAATTACTTTACTATACCTAGGTAGTTATAATCACTCTATATATAAAAATCCACCTTCATAAAGTAAAAATAGTCAGGATTCTAAGAGTTAAAGATTAAATAAGTTTATAATGCAGTTCAACGAATTTATCGGTGACAGTTTTAACACACCTAGATTAAATTAGAAATTTCGTTAATTTATATCAAAAAAAAAATTTTTCTGTGTTCCTTCTATATATCGTGTCTGTGACGGCTAAGTTAAAAATATCGCCGGGATTAGGAATACCTTTCATATCAATCAACCGTCTTTTAAGAGAGCTTTAGTCAGAAAGCTATAAGATATTAATTTCTTTTTGAACCGTTTTCTGAGGCCAATGCAGTTTTTTTTATCTTATTACCGTGTTATTATCAGAACAGCCCACAATTTCGGAGGAATTTAAATCCTTTACAATTTGATTGTTATAAATGATTGTTTTATTGTAAAGTAAGTCATAAGAAAACAACTAAATATCCAGATTAATGCACATAATATGTACTGCGATGTACTTTTTATTTGGTCTCATTATATCTCGAAAAGTTTAACAAATGGCGGCTATTATGATATGAGTATTATGTCAAAAAACTGGATTTAGCTTTTGAGAAGCAAAACTAGATACAAACAAACATAACCAACATTTTGCTTTAGTTTTAATTATTAAAATTATCCTCTTTCCCTTTTCTATTTATACAATCGATAACACAACGTCTGTTCAATGGTGTGAGTGCAAATACTATGCGTCTAATTTGTATTCCTGAAACAAATGTAATATGCGATTTGTGACCAAAATTATAAAACAAAATTCGTGATTAAATTAAAATACATGTGACAACACGCTGGCGACATCGAGTCTCAATTCAACGATTTTTCTCACAATGCTCTGATTTATGTTACAAATGATACATTGCCAAGATAAGTGTTAGTAGTTGTCATAAAAATTTATAATAAATTGTCGTCATAGTTCGTTGGATTTATTTCTAATAAAATAATAATTTTACTTCATGAATAGAAAATGGAAATGATACATAGTTTTGAAATATGTATAAAGGTAAGAATGTAACAAAATTTAATATATTTTTCGGATAAATACTTTGAAGGTCACTTGAAATGAGCACATTCATATTTCAGTAGTCATTAGTAGCAACATAATAAATGTAACATTTTTATAGACTTCTCTATAGAAAGAATATTGATTGTCAAATTCTATAAATCTGGCACACCTCATTAGCTCTAGTCATTTTAACGTGTCCTAGATTTTTATGCCTAGCATAAATAAATCAAAATCTCACCTTTTGTGGGTTATTGTGTTGGGGCAAAGAAGTAAAATAAATAAAAATTATTATAGATCGTTCCGATCATCGTTTGTTTGAAGGTGCCAATCTTGCCCTATTTGTAATAAAATGTTTATGTTATGTTTATTTTTCATGGATTTCAAAAGAATCTTTCACATTCAGGCAATAATTTTCTTCTCTCTCGATATACGTTTTTCTATTTTGTTGACATCAATAAATATTAGATTTTTTTTCACTATTAAGATACTTTTCATATGAAGGCATAATTTAACTATGTAAAATCTGTATTAGAATGCTAGTGTTAACTACCAAGTACCAAATAAGTGACAATTGTAGGCATATCTCTATTGGTTCATCATTCAAAAATGCATAGGTTTATACAATAAAATTAGTGCTACAATATTTAGTACTAGTGTAAAGTGATTCCCGGATTTTTTATTGCTTCTCATACGTATCCATAATCCAATCTAGAGCCACTTTAAGAATAGAGTAAAGCTTGACAAAAACCTTAGCTTACACATAAATAAGCGTTGCATCTCAGTTTAATTTACATGGCATAGTCTTAATAACTACGCAATGAACGTGAGCTTTACACTTAAACGGTAATACTCTTGAGAGCAATCGTGAGATAAGTTATCTTTGACTTTGGGACCCATTTGAGTTTCATGAACCTGTATATGAATGAATCGGAAAATCAAATAGATGAAGGAATAATAATTTTGCACCTTACATATTCCTCTGAAATCGAATCACTGATATTGTTTTCTTTTTTAACATCCAGGTGTTAGAAAATTAATGAAGAGTACATAAAAATATATCTTCATATAAAATATATTTTTCTATTTATAATCTATTTTTAAAGTCCGTTTAAGCAAACTGTGTTATAATAAAATTAAAACAAATTTTATTTCTTTTAAAAACAAGAGTAAATTAAGCCGAAGAGTAATTGCTAATTCTTCTTTGTGATTAAAATAATTATTTGTGTACTTTTAAATGTACGACGCAGAGAAAGCTAACGTAACAATTAGTCTGCAGGTACAATTCTTTTACGTTAGTGAATAAATTAAAGTGGAAATGAAGGAAAGAGGAAATTAGAACAAAGTGTGGGTTAGAATTATTGTGAACATGCTGTTATGTTAAGGTATAAAATAGAGTTGTTAAAGTGAATTTAATGTTTAAGAATTTACTATGAAACGAGACTTTTCCTATATTTCACTTATGTGTTTATTGCTTGTTTTAAATTTTAGCCGTTTTAAAATGTTATATATTATTATAAGATATAATTTATTGGATAATTTTAATAAATGCTGAATTAGTATTAGTATACAATTATTATTTTTAATTAAAATTAATGAATAGAGTTGTGGTGATTACACTGAATATAGATTATTTTTAACCTACATTGCAGAAAAAAAATATAACAAATTGACCGTATAATATAAAAAAAAAGAAATGAATTTGAAAAATATTTAAATCTTAAATATTTTATTAATATTGAAAAATAGCAAACCGCAATAATGAAAATTTTGCAATCTCTTTTAAACGACATTAAAAGATAATATATTTCAGAAATGACCGACGTCGGCTTTATCATGTAAAAATCACTTGAACTTTGAACAAAGTTTATAATTGAATCTTAAAAAAATCAAAGTTTGAAACCCATCGTTGAAACGTCAAAATAAAATATTACAAGATCGATTTTGTTCCCTTTTTTTGTACATATATGTACATATTACATTAAATAATAATTGTTACTATATAATTGTAACTACAACAAAATGAAAAATGTAAGACTACTCCTATTTCCAGTTTTTAAATTATATTTGTAATAATAAAAAAAAAACATTATAAAAGTCAATGTTTGTGTCTTTTGTTAGTATGTTTGTGAATAATGGGTTTCGATGACTGAGAATTTTGACTGTTAGTTTTAAGGTGACAAAGGCTATGTCTCATACATTATTAAGGGAAGTGTAGAATATAGATTATGTCAAAACGTAGAATCTGCTTGAATGATGAGATCTAAGACTTCCGCGAATATTCATTTAAATAAAACTAATATTTTCGAAATAGTACACGTAATGTAATTGCGGCATAAAAAACCAAAACGTCTAGAACTTATAGTCTTTAAAAATAATAAAATACGCTTGGTAATCCAAAAATATTAGTTCTGCTAGGATGACTGTATTTCATATTTTTTAATAAGAATAAAATATAAATTAAAATAACTACTTATATACACAGGAAAACAATGTGAGAAAGTCTACTACATTAAAAACATTGTTGTGAGTATTTTTAGTAAGTGAGAATTTTTTTTTCACCATATCAGTTACTTTAACGAACTTATAAATCAAACGTTGTATTATAAACCATAATACATACACTATGAATTAATTCACAAACATATTAAGTCTTTATGAAACAAATAACTTCGTTTCTACGATACTCTGTTAATGGAGTTACAAAGAATTTATATTTTAGCAAACTATTAAAAACACAAATATGACTAGATCGATTTATCTGCCCTGACAACGTAATACCACGATATTGTTACAACTTCACGGATATCACAAAGTTTGATGGAAGTTTAATATGTTTGACGGGAATATAATACAGTTTTGAATATCTCATCTTCATAGTATTATACACAAGAATATAAAAACAATGTTGTTAGTCCATTTAAATGATACAAATTTAAATATTCTCAATTATTTTATTCATTTATTTAATATATTTTTAGAAAATACAATGAAAAGGTAGGTATTTTTAGTTTTAAAAAACATTTACGTAATTTTTGTAAAATTCAATTGTTATTTAAAAAATAGTTTAGAAAGATTTAAAACAATATGGTTATAGTATAAAAGTTATTTAAATTGTTTTGGTGGTTGATTAATATTCCAAAATAAAATATTTGAAAACTCTTAATACTTATATAAGCGTACATATATATACAAATATATGAAAGAAAAATAATGTCAAGATGTATGGATTTCATACCTAAATTAATGCTAGCGTTCACGCCGAGTGTGAGTTTCATACTTATGTACGCAGACTTAAACGCCAGGGACCAATCATGAGATTCGTTATCTTCCACCAAGGGAGATATTTCGTAACGAGAATTGATACATTCCTATAAATTGTAAATTGCTCTAACAAAGGTAACGATTCATTATTACCTCTGTATACTTAAAAAGTATTTACTGATTACTTTATACATATACAGGTTATTGCTAAAAGAATAAAAGCCTTATTTTGAATATTTGTTGTAAATAAGGTATTCCTTATACATAGTAATAACTACTTCAATACAATGTTCTCCATGTTATAATCTTCAACAGCGGACATTGTTCAGGGATGATTATTTTATATAGAAAATAAAATATTCCACAAAATTTTAGCTCCCGCTTAGATTGTGAACTTCGGTGAAATGCTAAGTGCGTTAGCCAAAAAATGATTTATTTTAATGTTTACATCTAATGACAACTATCTTTTTGTAGCCACCTGTAAAATCTTTTATAAGAAATTATTCAAGGTAAAACAATTTATTTCATAACAAAATAACTTTTTGAATAATTAAGTTTATTTGAACTTTTTCATTTTCACATTTAAATTGCTTGCTTGATTAAAAATTTTGCACATGCGAAAGGACGAATTAATTTGTTAGGTAGAAAATTTTTGTGGTTATATGAAAGAAAGAGAATTAGAACGAAATGTGAGTGAAGTTGTGAAAATTAAATTTCGGCAGGACACAAAATAGTTAACGGAATTAAACGAAGCGGACGTGAGGAAAATATAGAGCAGGGTCTAATGAAGTGTTGGTCTTTAAAATAAAAGAGACGCTTCAAAAATCCCTCTTGAAACATACTTTGTGGATATTTTTTTGGAAATGGTTCATTTGTTTAAATGTTATTATATTATTAATATTAAACTTCATTTTACTTTCCAGTAGGTTCTATGTTAATGTTAAAGATGTTAGTAAATTTTCTTGTGACTATGGTCCACATACAAATAAGAGTAACATTCTTTCCGAAAAATACAGAGTCAGGTTCTTATTTGGATTTCAACATAGAATTTTATAAAACCATTATAATAAAGTTCAAAAACTAAAGCTCGCGGCGAAATTGTCTAAAGAGCTGGAAAGGAATATATGGTGCAAATACCTATTTAGGACAGGTATATAGCAATGCTGTTTGCATATTGTTATCAGGATATGGTTTTATTTCCTTGGGCTTTTTAGATATTTTTCGTACCTGGATGCTAGTTTTGCAATTTTATCAGTGATTTTACAGTGCTTTTGGATAAAATGTGTTTTGCTGCTAAATTATAGGTTCAGAAATTTCAAATGGTTATGGATTCTTTCTAATAATGCTTGGAAAAAGATATTTTTAAATTTGTTCCCAAAAAGAAAGGATATTTTAATTTAAAAAGTAAATAATAATTTATGAACAAAATTTTATATCTGCAGTTTACCTTTCAATTACACTCTTGTACATCTAGTATTGCACTCTTTGTGAATTCTCTCATAGGAACTAACGAACCGTTAGACGGATCACGAATTAAAAAACACTAACTAACAAGCAAAAAAAATGCTTTCAGTATCAACAACATACATGTAATGACGAGTGTCTTTTCTTTAAAAAAATAGAGTATTTTTTTATTAAATAAATTTTAAACGATGTCTAAAACAAAAATATCACATTGTAAAATTTTATTTTTAAAAATTTAAACGCTTAACTGATAAGGAAAGGCTACAAAATGTCAAGCAATGTGGTATTATATTGTCTCCAACGCGGCTTTCCTGTTACAGGCCATTGGATAATAATTTTAGTAAAAATTTAATTATTAAATTAAACCTAGTTAGCAGTTTGTAAGACGAAGGTGTTATAAATTACAACCGTTTCTTTGCTTCTTTCAAAAGCAACGTTATTTTTCATTCACAATGCGTTGGTTTCTGATATTATATATATATTTTTCACATTTTCACTTCATGGAAACAAAATATAACATTTTCTACTCTCATCATACGAGTTTGTGGTGGTCTGAATACATTATTAACATGCATTACTCACATCAAGTGGACGTATATTTATTGCTATATAGATATAGAACTTTATTACTTATTATTTATACATAGCACAATTTAATTATATTGTAACGGTTTATCCAAACTTCTTTTTTTGTTGCTTTCATTGATTTATTTATTTTATTTAATAGATTATTATTTATGCTACTTACATTTAAACCATACGAACTTGCTTTTATTTCAGTTTTAAATAGGATATTGATCCTAATAAAATTAAGTTTAGCTGTACAAAAAATTCCGAAAAATAGTAATTGCTTTTTTATGTAGGATGAGAGACAAATATGTCATTAATTCTAAAATATTGTGCGGAACAAATCGTGTCAAACTATTGTAGTAAATGTAGTACAAGTTATAGTCATACAAGCTAATGGTCTTTTATAACTAAAACATAGGTCCATTACAGGGAATATTTCTGGTATATATGGGAATAGAAGAAAGTAGTAAATGCGTAATTATTTTCTGTTTATTTTTGCGTGTATGTATTACATAACAGGAAATTAGTATGTGTTTATGAAATAATTATATTACCTTTAGTCACGACACCATTAATTCGTATTTTTATTTTCTACAAATGTACGCGTCTTGTACTGTATTGAAATGGTACTAATCAAACTGTGGAAATCGAGAAATAACATAGGCTGTTAATGCCATAAAAGAAATAAGTGGAAAGCCAAGTGCTGTTTTGTAATGGCAAATTATGTCTATTTATTTTGCTATCCCACAATTGTTTATGTGTTGAACAGAATAAGTGACTTCTAGATTAGTGAACTTTGGCGTCTAGAGTTTTATGCTCACGGTTCGCAAAAAGTTTTGATAATAATTTTATAATAACTTGTTGTGTATAAAGTATGTGAAATGGTTATAGGAATCTAAAATTACGGTTTTGGAATGAACTGTTTCGTCTTTTTTGGCAGTCACATTATACAGATGCAGTTTGTCTTTTTTGATTCTCAAAGAAATGGTGATGTTTAAAAGAACTCCATAATGGTCATCTCAAATGCAAGTGTTCTTACTGTATGTATCTAAAATAGATAATCGTAATATATTTAAAATAAATTTGTTCTTAGACTTGAAAAATTTGAAACTCTGAAAATATTGAATCTTTGTTTACGAAACTAGAAAATGATGTACTGCATTCAGTTAATTGAGCAAAAGAAAAAGCACTGTGATTAATTCTTGACACTTTTTTGCACCATACAGCAGGTGTCCTATTTTCCATACCGATACAAATATGTTTACGAAATTAATAGAAAAATGTTAAAATACTGAATGAAGTCACACTAATGAGAGGAATAACAATTAGTAATTATATTTAAAAAAATATTTGAAACTTAATAAATATTACTGTATATATATACATAATATTAATTAAAACAAACTGTGGTCATGAAAGTTTTAAAATTTTCATTTCGTAAACCCAATATAACTTTACTAAGCGAAATTAATTGGAGCAGACGTGACGCGAATACTGAAGACCGTCTATTGAAGCGTTATACTGTAGCTTAGCTCACTGGCAGCACCAGCAAATAAGCTTCGAAAGTATGATAAGCATGTTCCATTACAGAATATGCTTTCAATATAAACAAAACACTTGTGATCATTATTACCCTTACACATGTATAATGTATATATATTGCTTATCATGTGAAGGACGTTTTTAAAGTTTTTCATTTAACCCAATTAAACTATGGGATACTGTTGTTTTTTGACAACTAAATTACTTACCGAAATACTTGATATTATAGAAATATTAAGATGTCAGTGATGGTATAGTTGTTAAAGGGCCCGTCTCTCATGCACGAGGGCGCGGGTTCTAAAAAATTAAAAAAAATATGTGAAAAAGAAAACGTACAAAAATAAAATATTTCATCTTTCATCGACACGAAACAAATGTACCGATGTTGATGCGTTTTTTAATCATTTAAAGACGCTAGTCTTTGTTAAATGAGTAGGATCTCTTTTATGATTTTAATAAAATATTACAATGAAATTATAGAATAAATTAAACAATGTCGAATCTTCAAAAATATCTTCAAGCTTCATTATAGCGAATGGAGAATAGTAAAATTTTTCTCACAGCTGAGAAAAGAACGTGTTTCGAATAGAGGTGAACGTTGAAATGTCAATAATAAAAAAGATATTTGAATAGTTATGATTTATGAAAATTAAATATTTTTAGCCCAAAATATGTTTAAATATACACATAAGTATAGAAAGCAACAAATTTTTAACTGTGCCTGTTTGTTGTTTTTTAATTTTAACAACATAATATAAAAGAACAATTGATACTATAATTAGCTTATCTAGGCTTGTCAATTATAAAAGCATTACAAAATTTCTAACATAAAATCTTCATACATTCAATAGACAACATATAAGGTTAAGTCTTTTGACACAAGTTTGATTCAAATCAGATACCTTCAGGATATCGCATACCATTTGTTTTTCTTCTCATGTACATGAACTTATCAAATATTTTACAATTGATTGTAAATGAATTGTAACTCAAATATTAGCTTAAAATGTGATTGGACCTACCTTTGTGTATATAACTAAACAGTATAGAAAACATTCATTTAAAATGTCTTAAAATGTTTTAAAATCTCATAATATTTTAACCGTCAAAATTTTTATATCATTATGACCAGGTATAAAATGTATATTGATTAAAAAATCCAATCATAAGTTTAGTAATATTTGATTACTATTTTTTGTATTATTTTGTTCTCGTTTCGATTTAAAACTGATATGTTGCTGATTGGTTTTTATGCTCTAGTTTACACATCAGATTATGAAATAGTTTTTTGCTAAAAAATACATTATATAAATATATAATGTAAATTAATATCAATTCCTATTAAATTACCTTTTAACAATATTTATTAATGAAATAAAATTGCATCCATAGAAATTATGTATCATCTCAAAAGATTTAATGTGCTTTGTATATATAAAAAAGTTTTCTGGTAGATTAATTAATGCCTTACGGCATATTATATTTACGTTATGTTCTACAAAGAAATATTTATTGTTTTATATGATGACGATAGCAAACAGGCATTCGGCCCCGTGATGTTGTGTGGTCATTGTGTTGTAATAGTAGTGGTATCACTTGAGAATTGCCGACCCTTCAAATATATATTCACTTGTTGTTTGAAGAACTACACACGGTAGTTTATTGGGAAAACCTAAGCAGGGAATCGATTCCACAGCGAAAGAGTAAGAAGGAGGGAGAACAAAAAATTAACCAAATCAATTAAATTATTGTAAATGTTCATGGGTGACGGGAATTACTTTACATCAGGCCGGCGTCTGCTTATTTGCCTCCTTGGGACATTGTATGTGATAAAATATAAAAAAATACTGATGAAATTGTTGTAAGATAACAATTTGGTACATAAAGACGTTTTTTATTTATTTTGTCTATTTATTCAGTACAAGTGTACATATAAACAAGTACCAGTGAGTTCTCTAAACTTCAAATTTTTATATTAAGCTGATTATCTTCTATATATATATATAAAAATGGATTGCTGTTCCTTAGTCTCGCTAAAACTCGAGAACAGCTGAACGGATTGATCTTATCTTAGTCTTGAAATGTTTGTGGAGGTTCAGGGAAGGTATAAAAGCTGAAAAAAATTGATTCATTACTGGGAAAACCCTAAAACCCTTTTCTATTTCCCATACAAACGGCTTTTTTGACATTAGATTTGACAATTAACTAATATGTCAATCATTCAAGTGAGCGAGAAATTTTCTCACTTTGATTAATTACGTTACGATGTCGCCGAGAAAAAATCTTTAAGGAGGAATAGAGTTCACTCAGTCAGATATACATTTCTAATTCTGAAACTAACGCAGACGAAGTCGCGGGCAAAAACTAGTATAACATATTTATGCGTAGATGAAACTTTAATGCACGATATTTATAAATAACAATAAAATACATTATACATATTTTTCTTAATGGAATTGTAAACGCCAAAATATTTAATTACCAATGAAGTGAAATGAAGATCAATGAAAACGTGCTCAAACTTCAAAGATACAATACTATTTATTATCTTTAATGTGTTAGACATATAATATTACAAATAAAGTTACAGATTTAAGATGTTATCTTAACTATTATGTCTTATTTTATTTTTCTTAAACAAGATAACATTACAATCATCATCCCTCGGGATTATCGATTCATGAAGCACGTGACGTGAAAAGCAAAAAATACTAAATACATTTGTTAGTATAACTCGAACAAAAATTGGTAAAAAATGGAATAAGTGAGTAGAATAATTTAATATAAGGCGATGTTAATATTCAAGTTTCATTAAAAAGTGTAAAATTATTTTTTTATAGTGTATATTATGGATCTTATAAGAGGATATATAAAATTTATCACATTTTATTTGGATCAGACAGAGAATCCATTTCGGATATTAATTTTATATGACATTCAAACCCACTAAAGATATATTTAAGCTTTTTAAGGTGAGAAGGATATTAAAACATTGCCCTCATAGATTTTCAGACATGAAACATGAAATTAAGGTTATAAATAAATTTTGCGAAATTGCCTATCTAAAGTGCAAAATCAATTCCATCATCAAAGTCGTGTAATCAAAGTCGTTTTCGGTGTATCAAAAGGGAAATTTTTCTTTATGCGTAAATCTTCATACAATCAAGGCTGTGTGGGGTGTGTGAGGTGTGTGAAGGTTAACACCTCAACGCACAAAATGCCGCTAAATGATTCAACGATGTTGGCTGTAATGTAAACGATAAAAGGATTACATTATATCGTCGTCACAAGAAATATATCTCGCTATGTTATGCCATTTAATAAATATATACCTTATCAACTCGCTTTTGATTTATCAATTAATGAATTCTTATAATATTGTATACATATTGGATGATCTGTAAATCTCTATTGCAGATAAATTAAGGTTTTGTTCTTATCATAATAAACCGATTTTGTTCAAAAACTGAGTGAGTTTAATCCTCAGTTATCATGTAATCTGATAGAGACGATTTAATGATGTCTTGAGCAATAATACGTAAAGATTTGGATTCCCATAGACTTAGTGAGGATAAAATAAGCTACTATTTATTATTAAATAGTATAAATAAATCATTCCATTAAACATAAGCGGAAATGATAATGTTCAAAGTTTTCGTTTACATTAAAAACTTTATACTTAAGCCTCGAGTATTTTAAAAAGAAAACAAAAATACTTTATGAAATTTAAAACTTGTGACGAAGAAATATTTTATCCGAACATAAGTTATGATGATGATAAAATGTTCGAATTTACTTCGCAATATTTTGGTGAAATAAAAGAAAAGTTAAAAGTCGAAAATATCTACAGCTATTATTATGTAAGTCTCTAATATGTACATATTTCTTCTGTTTTTAAAAATTACTATTGTATGTGATAGTTTTTTTACCAAATATGTAAAGGTTACAGATAGAAATAAACTAGGTAGTATATTTAACTATCCAGCTTGAGATTTTGGCTCGCGTTAAAGAAGCACTTCTCATGCAAATCCGGCAAAAGGTAAAGAAAAGGTAAATTTTATCTTTGTTAAATTTAAGGTAACTTTTGAAAGGGATAAAATTTGAAAAAGAAATTAAAAGTATGTTATTTTATAATAATAATCACGATAATTATTTTAATATTTTTAAGAGGTTTAAGATATCAGAACTTACCATTTTTATTTAGAAAGAATTATTTTTCCAGCAAATCGAAAACTGTTAAGTGTTAAAAGCGTTCATTTAATTGGATTAGTTACTAATTCAATTATATATTAAAAACGCTTTAATCAAAGATCAAAATGCTTATACCAAGATCAAACCTGGCTAAGAATCGTCGCAAGTAAACTAATTTCTTAATGAAAAAAATCTCACCAAAATCGGTAGATTCGTTTAAGAGCTACGATGTTACAGACAATGACGCACACATGCAAATACTCATACACACACACACACACAAATCAACGTCAAACTTATAACACCCATCTTTTTCCATCGGAGGTTAAAAATTGTTCACATAATAAATTGAATCGAGCGTGATGAGAATACTGATGACGTCTTATGAAGCTTTGGTATATGACGAAATATAAGGGATTATAACAAAATTATAGTGTCGAAATGATAATTAAGTAGCTTAATATCTAGATGCTCTGTATTATGTAATTATAATGTTAAAGAGTTAATAGGTATAAGAGTTACAAAATAGAATAACTCGACACTGGAAATAGCAATAGCATAGTAGAAATAAAATTAACAGTTATATAATAATATCTCAAAATATATGTAAGCTAAATTAAAATGTACTGCATTAAATTATTTATAACAGCAAATATTACAGCCAGTCGTTCACTGTTCAGGCTATAACCCTTTGGAACGGCTTGCCATTGAGCATTCGACTGTCGAAAACCCTACATGCATTTAAAAACTCCTCAAAGAACTTATATGTATCTCTCATCACAGTAATGATGACGACATGATTATGACAAATATTTAATAACGTCATATATGTATGTATTATGTATATATATGTATTTATATGTATGTATGTATGCATGTATTTATATGTATTTGTATGTATGAATGTAAGAATGTAAGTATGTATGTATTTATTGATATATGTACGTATGCATATTATTGAATATTTATTACTGTTATTTATTTTAATAAGCCATAAGGCCGCCCTTTGTTTCACCATTAGTTTATTAGTTTGTGTATTTTGTAATTGTTTTTGATTGTAATTGTGGTGTACAAAAAAGTGTAAATAATAAATAAATTTATCTTAGTTCCTGAATCTTAATATAATAGTTTTGGATACGTAGCGATATGTTATTTTGTATACTAATTTATCTTGAAAGAAACTTTACGGCTTTGTCAACATATCAACATTATTTTTAAATCACCATATTGTACATATATTAAGCCTAAAAAATTCTGTAGAACATGTATTGCGATCACAACTTCTGTCAAACTCAGAAATCGGAATATATGTAATTAAGGAAGCGTATGATATATGTCCACCACTTCAATTAAAGTACGGCAAAAAACAAGATTGTACATACCAATTTTTATATGTATAAAATATTTAAATGAGAGATTTCTGTATATTTTTATGTTATGTATTTAATTTGACATATTATGTTTTAGTGAGCATGAATAGCAGGAGATAAATACTTCGATGTTTTGAAGTGTTGAAAACATTTCATTTGTTTTAAGATAAAAGTATGGAGGTTTTATCGAAACGAACCGTCGTACTTGATCCGTTACAAGGAAGATTTACAGCTTGGGCATTATTCATCGTCACCGCATCGCGTACTTCTAATTCCCTTATTCATTGTGTTTCCTAATATTATTATTACATGACAACATACATTTTTTATTATTGAATATAAACGATACTATATGACAATATTCTTTAGAAGCACCTATTAATATTAATACTATGTTTTAAGTGGGTGTATGGTATTTAATAATTGATATCTTGATGACTTTTTAATTTTTATGTAATGAAATGTTACATTACATTCATGTAGAAAACAAAAATTATTCGATTTTTCTTGCTTAAGCATTTACTCAGCAATTTCAAATTTTATAAAAGTCATAACAGTTGACTAATATCTGTGGAAGGGTTTACCAAATGTAGATAGTATTGAAAATTTCTGTAAAAAATAAATATATATTTTATTCTTTAAAATAGGTAACATTTCTAATAAAAAAAAAACAATATTTCATTGTGAGGTGTTCCATCGACTAAAAAAATTATTCGTTCACGGTGACGTATTAATCTCATAAATCTAGGTTATAAATCTGAAATAGAAAATTGTGAAAACAGGTTTCCATAATTATATGCAAGCTATTGTAAATGATTTTGAAGTAACTTATACATATGAAATTGCTTCGAGTCACGCTAAGTCTTGATACTATTATTTTTTAACATTATTACAATAAAAACTACTTATTCACAACTAATATTTTTTTATGTCAACACTCTTTTTTTCAAATGTAAATAAATATTTATTTAGCTAGTTTATGTTGTTTAATCAGAAAAGTATAGATTTTTAAACAAGATTATAATTTATTTATTTATAAATAAGAAAAATAACTCGACGAGAGTGTAAGAAACCGCTTTTAGGATCGCTTGAACTAACTTTGCTTTGATGTTATAAAAATTATTGTAAATTTTTAGCATCTCGTAAAAATTTTGCCGTCTTTGATATTTTTAACAATAACTTATTTTGAAATACAATTTACAAAATATTATTTTATTAAAAATATTTTTGAATATAAATTTGTAACAATAGAAAATATATTAACGTTGGTTTGTACGCAGTTTTCTTATTAATAGTTTTTGATTACTTCACGTGTAATATAGTTTTAGTGGTCTAATTCCTACGTCGACTTATAATCATGTGGGAGCCAAGTCCTTTGTGACCAATGGGCCATTCAGCTAATCAAAACTTGGATCAAGAGATAATTATTTCACGGAGTAGATATTATTTCAACTGTTTCTTAATTCCTAAAGACTTCAGCTTTATCCTTTAATAAATAAAATGTATGAAATATATTCGGATTCTATGGTAGTTTGAAAAATTTGTTTGGTTGAAACGGTAATTGTGATCGTAACGGCTATGGATTCGTTATTATGTATATTTTTTCTAAAAGCTATAAGATTTTTATTATATTTTTTTAATATTGAGAATATTTTAACTGAAAGGATTGACCCTCTTTTAACAATAACTTAAACGACATTCATAAAATTAATATTTTTATATTTATTTTCGAACATTTTAACAATGAGCAAAATATTCAAAATTATAGGTGTTTTAGTTTAATATGTAATTATTACAAAGTTTAAATAAAAAATAAATAAGGCTTAATGAGGGTCGGAAATTACTTTTTTTGTGTAACCTTAAAATTCTGATCCAAAATAATGACAAAATTATTGTCTCCTAACATTGTAAGAGATTAATTTTATGATCATTGCGTCAGATTTAGTCTCCCCGAGACTTTTCATATCAATAAAATTTATATTTTATTAGTTTTAACAAACAGTTTGGTTTCTTTAAAAGGTATATAACATTATTTTACCTTGTATTTATTAGGTTGGTGCGTATGAAATGTCGGATTCTCTTTACATGCGGACGTTTCTATCCCTGTTTTCGTTATACTTTTGTCTTTGGCATAACCTCATTCACAGTCGTATTGTCCATTTCCAGAGACTCATTTCAGCAAAATAGGTTTTCTCGAAGGTCTTCCCTTTTGTATTTCTTTTGAGTTTATTGCCGATATGAATTCTATCGACATTCGCGTTATTTTCTTATATGAGTACAAACTTGGTAATAGTGCTGCAAAAGCTGCACGCAACATAAACCAAGGGTTTGGGGAGAATACGGTTAACGATCGGAAAGTGCAGCGTTGGTTCGAAAAATTTCGGACTGGCGATTTTTTCACTGCAAAATGAGCCGCGCGGAAGACCGAAAGAACGCGGCTGGGGTAATCCATTATTCGTTCCTTCGACCTGGGGAGACAATTACGGCCGAAAGTAGTGCCAGTACATTGATAAGATGCACGATAAGTTAAAATTGTACGCCCATCGCTTGTGAATCGGCAGGGCCCGCTACTGCTCCATGTCAACGCTCGGCCGCATACATCGCACAAAACAATTGCGAAACTGAACGAACTGGAATATGAGGTTTTGCTGCATCAACCATATTCACCGGATCTCTCGCCGACCGATTTTCATTTTTTCAAGCATTTAGAGCTGTTTTTAAGGGAAAAACACTATGAAAAAGAAGGCAGTCTAAAAATCTCGATATCAGAGTTTATTAATTCTAAAGACCAAAATTTTTTTAAGATAGGCATTTACGCTTTAAAATCTCGTTGGGAGAAGTATATTGAAGCGAATGGAGCATACTTTGATTGAATAAACAGCTTTTGAAGAAAGATATGCAGTTTTATACAATCACTTAAGAAACCGACATTTCATACGCACCAACCTAATACTTAATATAGATAATCTTGACAGTTGAATGCTATAGGCAAGACGAAAGGGAAAAAACTACGTGGTAGAACACCAAACCATTGCATTGGTGTGACCAAATCACGGCTCTGACGTGTCTTCCCATAATAGTGCGTAAAGAGAAGCAATTTGCCAAAGAAAGTGGAAAGATATCGTGACCAAAGAGTCTAAAACTTTTCAGAGACATGATCTTCAGTGATAAAGAACACCAAAATGAAGAAGTATTACGTAATAAAAGTTAAAAGAATTAATACTTTAAAGTACGTTTATAATTAAAAAAAGATTTTCTCAAAATAAATGTACCTATGTATTGTAGTGAAATTATGAATTCAAATTACATTATTATCGTCGTATTTTGAAAATCATAGGGCTGTGAGGGTAATTGCTTTGTCAATACATCATATGCAAATATTAATAACAATCCTCATGGATTATTTTGTGGCTCTCACTCGGGACAAAACATATCATTTGCGGGTATAACAACTATGTAATAAGGGTTATGTGTTATTTGAATTCACGCAATGTTTGATTTAAGAAAATATTATTCATTATATATATTATAGAAATAAATATAACAATAACCATTTAAAAAGAATGAAGTTAATGTTGATTCAAAAGACTTGCTTAATAGAATTTAGTAGTAGGTACACACTTTTTTCTTGTATGTAAGTCACTTGTACTTTAATTTCATGTACATATGTTATGGTAATTTAAATTAAACTCATAAATTTGCTTTAGTATGGAATATAAAATTGCTTACCAAATCTAATCGATACATAATATTTTAGTTATTTATATAATTTTAATAGAAACAGTATTGAAACATTTACCTCTTTCTAAGTTGAGAACTTTAATTAACTATTTTAGATTTCTGTCTTGTTTGTCATGTGACCTCGTTCAAACCAGTTCCTCCACAAACAAGACCTCATCTAGATAAACTTGGTTCATAGTTGTTTGTATAGTATCTGAGAATACGACACAGAATCTTTGAATTGAGTTGTTTTGAAATAAGATCGGCGCATTGGTGAAATTATGAAAAGAGGGTGAATTTACGAAATATAATAAGATTATCTTATTTAAAATATAAGATTGAACTTTGTAACATTATAAATATATATATATATATATATATATATATATATATATATATATATATATATATATATATATATATATATATCTCCACAGCATTCTCTGGATTCACCATGCGGGTGCTGGGGTCATCACGTTGCAGGGAGAGGAACTTTAACAGTGCTGTGACTTGCGATCCAGGTGTAGGTTTTGGGGGACCCTTTTTAACGCGTTCTAAATACTCACTTTCAATGTCTTCAACTCTACCATATTTGGATATCTAATATATAAACTAATCGGAATAAACTATATAAGTTAAAAGTTTGCAATGTTCATAAGCTGAAATAAACTTAACCGTAAAGGTCATATTGTTCTGTTTATCCTCATGGTATACATTCTAATTCATAATTCTAATTCGTTTTCCAGTTTAATTTTTGTTACATCGTATTTCAGACCGGCTTCTTTTTAAGTCTTTTATATTTCTATGTAATTAATTAAGTATCTAAAAACAAAGTTTAATTTGGTTTCTTATAATGGCATGTTATTTAGTTCTCAGAAGACACATAAAAGACTATTAATAGGTATTGTATATAAAATACTTGAATGGAAATGGAAGTTTTATACACTCATTGCGAAAAACTGAGTTAGCTGGGTTGTAAGTTTCCAAGAATGTTAGTTTGTGCCAGTCTTTTTCAAATAGACAAACAAGAATGTATTTCGATCGTAGAGTTATGGAACTTATTATAAATTGGTATTAAAGGTCAATGAATAATGCTGAAATTAATATGCTTGGGGATTAATCATTAATATATTTTCAAGTTGAATATACTTGAAGCACCAAATCTTGAATATTTATAAATTATTTAGCTAATTTGGAGTTATTAATCATATTGCAATTACTGATATTATAACTGTGAAACGTCATCAATATTACATATGCGAAAGTTTGAGAGGATGTAATGTTTTTGTTTTGTTTTTGTATTTAACTAAAATTTACCGAACGAATTTTCAAGAATGTTTCCCAAAATATAGTGTATAATTAGATTAACATAAATGGTATAACTTATCCTTCATTACGATTGGTTTAAATAGAAATACATTATAACAATTGTGCGTTGTATAAAGTCTCTTGAAATAGATGACAAATGTTTTCGAAGGTATTTTGAGCTCTGTTACATTGAGTAAACATTATTAATTTTCTCTAAGCATAATACTGAAGACAAGGCAGATGAGATTATTGACTATTGACTATAGCAAAGTATGTAATAATATAATTAAGAAATTTTATTTGCTAAAGAGCTAAATAACATACGAGCATTTTTAGAAACATATGTCTTAAATGGATTAAATGTATTATGTTATCACGTTGCAAAATTAATACCAATATTTACGAAAATTATATGTGTGTACATAAACATATATGTGAGCCGTTTAAGCTTTGTTCTCTATATATATTTGCATAGTAAACTTCAACAAAATATACACTGTGTTAATATGCTTCAGGAAAACTGTCACATTTAATTAATTCATTCTCATTATTTACTAAAAGCATTTTTACACGTATGTATGGTAAAGATAATTTGACCTTATATTTTTACGATTAGGATACTCTGCAAATATACGATATGAAATCTTAGCTTCTTGCCATATATATAATATACATATGTATATACGTCGTTTTAAATACATTAAAATACATTTGTAAGTAAAGAAAGTCTAAATTTAAGAGACGTTCGATAATGTTCTATTCAATAATGCTTAACTATGATATATTTTGTTGTGTCGGTTAGTGAAATTCCATTTTGCAAGTCAACCCCAACGTCACACGTTATTTAGGTGGGAACTAATGCTCTTTCCTGACATTCCCGTGCCTCTTGAGATATGAGAAAATGTTACATGCGCAAAACACATTAAACAAGCGATATATTTGTATAATATTAAAATATTCTAGTTACAGTTTAGTGTAATATTTTTGTTTGATATTAAAAGTACAATGACAAAACCTTCAGGATATTTAATAGCTGTAATTGTCTGTTTTTTGATAGTAAAGCTGACTAAACTAATCACTAAAATCTGAATTATCAACCTAGTCCGTTAAGAGTACTCTTCCTCTACTAATTATTATTTAACTATACTAGGGCCTAATAGCTTTAAGTGATGTGGATATATTATATGTATAAAATAAATATTGATATTTCTCAAGCTTTATAAAGTGACGGAAACACTTATCTTCTTATCTTAGGGAAAATTATATATAGAAGTCGTATTTAATGCACCCCAAGCTCCGTATACTTGCAATATTTAGATTGGTTCCCCAAATCCAGCAGGGTTAGTAATATAGAATAGCTTTAAACTACTGGTGCTAATGACCTGTCGAGGTCATTGTATTTTTATGTAAATTAAAATTATTCCTTCAAGGGACGCGGCTAGACACTAAAATACCAATTAAATTAAAAGCCGCTATGATAACAAAGTAATAAATTCTTATCAAAATTTTATTACTTTAAAGAATACAATTACGAAGTTTAAATAGAAACTGTGGATACAACCAGAAATTTTATTAACAATATAAATGAGGTATTTTATAAATATATACATTATAAGAAATGTAGAAAATGAATGGTTGGAATTTAATTTATCAAAATGTTTATGTTTAAGGCGATAAGGCTCAATTTGGAATTTGCGGAAATATGCGTACCTAATGAAGAGACGTGTGAGCGTGGTAATGGTTTATTTGTAACTGAAACTTTAATAATTTACAGGTGAAGTGGACTGTATCACATATACTCAGATAATTATGCATAGAAATAATATTGACTTCTAAAAGGCAAGCTAATAGCTATTTGCTACGTCTCATTTTAGACTGTTTAGGTTAAATTATTTCAATTTATTTTTATGCATTTTTATGTGAATTCAGTATCTATTTTCCTGTAACAAAAGATATGAGAGTAACTCTTTTCTGGGTAGGATTCGTCCATTAAATCCTTTGATAATTCCAAAACATACCTCTTCAGGGTGATCTGAGCTTCAAGTGTAGCTTTTAGGAGAAACCCAGTCTTAGGCTCAAAGGCATGTGAAATATCTGTGTCAGCTAACAGCGCGGAAGATTTGCAATGGTAAAGTTGGACGATTAAAACCGTTATATATACACAATATAGGACCATTCCCAATTATATTAATAAACATACAAATTAAGAGTACTTCAACTTGTAATAAATGATCCAAAGATGTTGTACAGAGTCAAAACAGTGTTGGTATTATCAAATGGCAAGAGGCGATAATTTGTAGGAAAAATTAATGCTTCGTACATGAAATGTACTTATTGCTATACGATACTCACTATTGCCATATTACCTATAACTCTTAATATAATCTTTTGACATAGCAATTATATAATTTTGTCTAGTATATAACCTTATAAAACAATCTAAGGCTTTATAATTAAATTGCTATTCCACTTTATAATTGAAGTTGATAGAAACTAAAACACAAAGTATGTTTTATGGTCACCAAACAAACTATAACTTAAGTTATGACATCAAAGCTTTTTAATTAGGCACTCATGCCTGCGGTTTATTATCCCTGGCTTGGCTTAGCGACACTGAAACAATATGATGAGCAGATATTACGAGAGGTATTATAATAATTGACATATTCTAATATAATGTCAGTATTATCTACTAAATTAATTTAACAAAAGCCTAAATTTCCAAAATAAAGGCCCGTTTAATCTGTTACGCTATAACTTTTTTATATATTGTTTCGTAAACGCTAGGAATTATTATTGAATAAAATGTATCCTATGAAAAAATGTTTTCTAAAAAAAATGTTTTTCATTCTGATGTAATTAAAAAGTTTGTTTTTTATTACATATTTTATATAATATAAAATATTTTATTTTCATAAAGTATTATTTATAACGTATAAAATAGAGGATGTTTATTAACAAAGAAAAAATGTTTATTAACAAAACAACACAACATTATACAAAGAAATGTCCTCTGGTGCCCACACTAGGTATTCCTGTGTATATTATTAATCAGAAGGATTATTACGTCATTGTGCTATTTATTATTTGTTTGTATATACATATGTAGATATATACATATTAATATATACCAATGTACTCTAGCTTTCCATCAAGTGATAACTGATAATTTAACTCTATAAGAAATAAATCCATCACAATAGGATTAATGAAATTAAAATATTTAGTATCCTTCATTCAATGAATTGAATAAGGCAACGTCAATTAAGGTGCAGAAAGTCTATATTCTTGTATTTTGTTTAAAGCCACGAAGTTTTCATTTATTTAAATGACGCATTGACTTATTTTTTTATTACCATGTCAAGGAATTTCACGTTAGGTGATTGGATTATACCTTAAGTATAATATATTGGCTAAGTGGTACAATCTTTTTATCCCGTTTAACCCAATTATACAGTCCACGCCGATGAAATGACATCTGACAGAGTGAAATATTTACGTATGTGCGCGTTGCGTATGAATATTTACATTTCGGATTTGCAACATAAATAAACAATGTAATATTTGCTATAGTAATTGGGATAAATATTGAATACTTACATAAAACATAAATGAATGAAATACTCATATTTTTTATTATTAAAATGATTTAATTACGTTTTATTATTAAAGTTGGTAGTTCTTAATTAAAGTCTGTTTAAAAAATCGTTTTGCAGAATATAAAATTTATTACGAGGAATATGTACTTGCTTTACTAAATAATACTTTAAACAAATGAATGAATTCTTGCAGTAATCCAAAATATGTTAACTCTTACCAATACAAACAAATGAATATTTATCTATTGATTTCTAAAACTAATTAAGATCAAGATAGAAATTGAGTAATATAGTATGTATCTATATGTAGAGGTTGGTTTGGATCAATAACTATTGCGTAAATGTTTATAAATTTTGAAAATAATATAAGTGCTTGTTAAAGTATCTTGTAATAAACTAAAAAAAATGTATTCGTTGATATATGTTGAGGTCTTTCTTTACGAAATTGTATCTGAATGTCTACCGTTACCTAACAAAACACTAACCGAAGCTCTCTCTTCACTTTACATCCAATCCCCTCGAGATTCAATACTTTCTTGTTTTAAGATGACATGTAAAAATGGAATCCTTTCATTTTTGCTACAAAATTTTATTAATATACATTTTTATTTTAAAACCTTAAAACAAACACAGGAATTATTAAAAAAAAATGGTGACTGCACCAGATTAAGGGTTAGTATTAATCAAAATTGTTTTAGAAACTTCTATATATATATATATATTAAGTTCTTAATAATCTGGAAAGAAGAATTAAACAAAAATCATTTTTCTATAAAAGTAAAATTATTTATTTCCTTAGGTATTTCGCAATGAGCCCGCAAACAGAGATCATGTCAGCTTAGTTTATCATAAAAATTTGGTATGCAACTTGAAAATATAATGTCTCAGATATTTCTACTAGTAAATTTTAAGTTTTTTTGTAATGTTTTATAGCCACAATATGTAGTTTGTGCTAAGGTAAGATTGATCAATTCACCTAATGCCGTAGTAATGGTCTATTTTTTATCAAAAATACATAACAAATAATGTTCTGTCGTTTGATTTTTTTCGTTATCCAATATTTAAATCGCGTGTGGTGGAGCTGTATGTAGTGACGTTGCATTCCATTCAATACGGTTGAGTTATTCGCTAGCTTGTATACCTATGAACAATATAACGCTTGACTGGTGAACCCTTGGTTAGTGACTATTTTTGGTTTGGGTTTTGCCTCAAATTTTAACCTTTATTAATCTATGGAATTTTGGCTATCAAGATCTCGTCTGCTCGTAATAACGGTTGCTGAAAAGTAACCGAAATGTCGAAAGTATGTAGTTTTTTTTTAATAATAAAATACGTTTAACTATGCGAATAATATGTATCAGTTTAATTAAAATGAATTCTCGCGAAAGTCTTAGTTCTCATTATATCAAGATCATTATATCTTTCAATATATACGTAAAAATTTTACACAATTTTAAAGTTTTCATTAAGTGTAGCGCACTTCAATATAAAATATATGCTTTAATTTAAGTAATTGTTTCATTCGTGTAAGTTTTATGAAATCAGAACTACTTACAGCGAATCGATCAATGTTGATCGCCGATGTCAGAGTTGTAAAAATCTTTATTACAAATAAAACAGGGGTCGGGTTTAAGTGTGATTACGACATATTGAACAAAAGGCGGGTGTGATTTGACGTAGCTCATCGGTAGAATATATATATACTATGAGTCCCGTTTGGTTACTTAATTCGAGATCTATTTAACGAAAGGCTTTTATTTTGGGATTAATCTTTATAACTTGTGGTAAACTGTAGTATTTTGGTTTCATTATTCTGGTTTAATGATGATTAAAATTTATTTGTTTACTATTTTTTATTTTAATAATAATCTAGCAAAATTATATATAAAGAAATAAGTAGAGTAACAGTGATTTGTATTTTGTTCACCTATTACGATCCATACTAACAACCTCTGAATTTCATTTTTAAACGAACCTGTATTGTTTCGTCAATTTCTAAAATACCAAAAAACGACTATGTTGATGTTACTTATAAGTAGCCCAAGACAGTGGTGGAAATTTTGAAGCCTTTAAGCTATGAGCAGGATCACATAAGAATTGTCTTATTTATTAAAACCTTGATATTTCACTGTGAATGCTTATGCATATTAACTTGACAACATAGCACTGAAAAAATATTTATACTGTCTATAAAAAAATATTAACCAGTCTTTTAGATTAATTTGAATACATGAAAAGTTTTGTTAACGATTTATTTTACATTCACTAACAAGTAGGTACAAAATTACATTTTTTGTAAAAAGGTATGCTAAAAAACATTCCATAATCGTAACCTTATCGCCTGAGTAAGAAATTTACTAGAAAGGAAATGCTGACACAGGCAAAACTTATTTTTTTATCTATTTGGAAAAGAATCTATGATAATGCGAAATTTCGTCTACCTACAACTTATGAAGTTATATCAAATCTGATAGCTTTTATATCAATACTGCACCCGGCCTACGCAGTGAATAAAATTTATACAGTAATTACGAAAACATTATTTTATTATTTTTAATTTATCAGACAAAAAATGTATTTACGTGCATTAACTAAATTATTTTTAAATTCTTAGAACATAACCAATGAATATTAAAAAGTCCTAAATTTTACAAAATAAATAACTAAGCAATAAAATTATATAAAATATTTTCACTCCTTATAATTTTTCATAAACAATGGCGCTATTAACAGTAGAAAATATATATAAAGTTTGTTCATAATAAGGGAAAATGTTTTTGTGTACTTCTTGCTATTTTCATCAAAGAAGATGAGATTTAAGGAAGAACTGTTACAAGATACTTTTAGTCTCTCAAATATATCAAATGACTATTATTCAATATTTTCAATTATAAACAATGAACGCTTGCTAATTTGGGAACAGTACTTGCAAATTTTAGAGTAATACAGCAAAATTTGTAAAAATAAGTAACAATAAACGTTCCCAACGATGGGTTTAACAATGTTCAATAACAAGTTCACCATAAAAATAGAATTTTCCAGTCTACTAAACAATAAGTTTTTGTATGTAGCATTTATTAAGGAAGTTATAAAAGTAAAGTTTTTAAAGACATTCATATTTTAATTAAGCTTTTAATTAGCTATCGCGTCTTTTCTTTGTTTAATTTTACTGTCATTGTCAGTTCACAGACAAATTTACAATAATGATTTCATCATCAGCCTATCAGCGCCCACTGTTGAGCAAAGGCCTCTCTCTCACATGGAGAAGGTTTGAGCATTAATCACCACGCTTGCTCAAGACGGGTTGGTGATATCAAACTTATAATTGTGAAACTGTAAGTTCAGGTTTCCTCACGATGTTTTCCTTCACCGTATGTCATTGATGTCTAAAAACTATGTATAATAGTAATTTGTTTGAGTAAAAAAAGGTTTTTTTTTAATACTCTAAATGAGAAATAAGCTACGTTATAATGATAAAGCTCTTTGAATTTTCTTATAACATTCTTTATGTTATATCTAGTATGAATTTTTTTGGAGAGTCAAAAGTATTTCACTTGTATTTAGATGAAAAGTATGGAGATTTTATCGAAACGAGCTGTCGTAGTCCTTGATCCGATACTCGGGAGATTTACAGCGAAAGCATTATTCATCGTCACCGCATGTTTTCTTTTGCCTTTTCTCGTGAATTTTGTTGTTACGTTAATTCAACGCGTATTTTTAATTTAATTATGTATTACACATGAATTACGTTTTGGTGGCAGCGAAGGATGCAAGAAAAATCCGTTTTACTTACAAAATATATTCAATTACCAATTAAGACTTAAATTTAACTACTAGCTAGGGCGGGGTCTTTAAGTCAGCAATTGACTTAAGACCCATTCTATAATTAAGTCTTATAACTAACTACATACTAAAGAGGTGCCTGTAAGTCAGCGGTTGACTCCAGACTGAATATATGTAAAAATCCCACTCTTCATTCTCACCGATGGTGCAAGGCGTGTGGTGTCCACTTCACTTTCCCATTCCCACCGATGGCTCAGAGTCAGCATTCCGTACTTTAGACAATTGTTATACCGAAAACTTAATATCGGGTTATGCTTACGTAACACATGTTTAAATATTTATTTTTATGTTGATATTTAATTAAATTTCTTACATACAGTTTTTACTCGTGCGAAATGTATTTTTTATTTTTGGTTTAATTTTATCAATTTTCTTTTACATACTATTTACTATAAACTAAAAAAAAGATGAATTTAGATTTACTTGTTCTCTTCTTATTTACTTATTTTTGTCGTTATTTCCTTATTCAAGTGAACAACAAATACTAGTCACATATTTATATAAGCACTGTTTATAAAATAGTTAAACATAAACCGTCAGCAGATGCAGGTATCATACGTTAACGAAGTAATTTAAGTTTTGATACAAAGTTTCAAAACTTGTCTCACCTTTAATTTTCAAAGTTACAGTTTCATAACTTCGTTGAGATACAAAGAGGAAATTGAATTAATGTCATCGTTGCACAAGTTTAAATTTTTACTCGTGTCACAAACATATTCTTCATACAAATTAGTTACATTAATACAAAGTTTCAGTGGTTATACAAATAATAAGTTGCAAAATAACTTTTTAGAACATATAATAACTGATATACTTCCTTGTAATTATCATTACTGACTTGTTACAAGTTACAAGTTGTTACTTGTTACAAGTGATAAAGAAAGCCTGTAAGAATAAATCGTTTCTAATTCCTATGTAGTTTCGGAGCTATAATCATTACCAATTTAAAACAGTTAAACATCATACATGGCAAATTATAGTTTTTTAATTTTTTTTAGTTATTATTATTTATTGGTTAATTATTTCCTTCTTTTGTGTTAAAAACATATGTATATGTCGGATTTATTACAAATTCGAGGTTTTTAAAGAGAGGGACGCCAGCCTTGCTGACGTTACAAATGTCACTTCTTCTAGAACGTTCCATGATATTTTAAAATGAAACTTCAATTGTTCAAAGGTTCTTCATAATCACATACTTCAATGATACGCACTCACTGAACTCTGAAATCTGCCGTCGTGCGTCCAGATGCTATATTTATAAAAAGATTTAAACATAGTTCTTTTCTCCTTTTAAACAACCTTTGATTTCGTTTTACTTTTAACAATAATCATAAATACTAATGGGGTTTAATAAGAATTTATGACAGCCTCAAATTATTTTCATGTAGCATCCGTTACTAAAGCTGGTAGCGCCGATATATATGTACAATACATGAAGATATACCTGGTACAATATACCTAAATCCCAATAAAACTGATTAAACTTTTTGAGACCACGTAGTTCTCAAATGGAAAACTAATGTCACAATATGAAAACATTCATTTCAAGGAAATTTCTTGGTAACATAATAAAATTTTCATCTGTTTAAATATACTCAAATATGATCAAAGTCTCTAACCATTTTTATTATACAAAAAAAAAATATATTAATATTCATATTTCAAATATTATACAAATATTATGATAGTACTAATAGATTGATAGTATGTAATTACAATGTCGGTGTTAGTATACTCGTATGTGAATAACAATTGCGTATAAACAAATTATACTTGTGATATGCAAATGTAACAGTTTCGATGAATTATACTGAGGGGTCTCCCTTGAGGTAGAACATCACATCCGACCGTTGTAAGTTATAACTACGAAATCTATGTTTTGGTAATAACTTTGATGCTAATAAAATTTGTTTGATACTTTCTGATGTCACACATTCGAGGCGACTTTCTTTTTTCTACGTAATTTTACTTTGTGAATATAAATGAATATCTGAAAATTTTGTATACATTTCATTTTACAATAAAAAATATAGTATCAATAAAATTTTAAAAGATAAATATTAAAATTGACGGAATCAAAATATATGTATTTGTTACAGTTTTTTACTGTTTATCAATAAAAAGCCATAATTGGGTTTTTGAATTAATTTTTTTTTGTGATAAATGGAAAGATCATATATAAGTTTTATAACAAAACGATTTTTATTTTATGTTTTTTGCAATAATTAAAAAGTTATTTCAAAATAAAAATTAAATTTTAAATTCAGTACCGAAGATCCGCCGACAGCTCGCGAATAAACCCGAGCGCGTGTGACGTCACAATGTTAGTTTTTGCTCATTGTAGCATACAGAGATATAATAATTAGTACAATGTTTTGAGTTTTTATCTAGTAAATTCTGTTCCCATTGTTAAATAATCAAAAATGTCAAAACTCAAAAGTTATCGCTCTTGTTTTGTACCATTATGTACAAATACTACAAAAACAACTCCTGAAAAAAATGTTTTTAAATGTTCCACAAGACGAAAAACGTCGAAAGAAATGGTTTCAAGCAGTGGACCGAGATTATTCAAAAACAAAATCATTTTTTTTTTGTTGTGAAGATCATTTCCTTGTAAGTATTCATAATAATATTGTTATTAATTATTATTTATCTAAGTGTATAAATCGAATAAGTATAGTTCAGTAATTAATTTTTTTACCTGGGCTCCAAATCATAAACTTTAGAATCGTAGCAATAAAAAAAATTTAATTGATAATTCAAAGCGATTAAAAAGTAAATCTATATGTACATATGTTTGTCTAATAATTGGAATTCAATTAATAGATATTTTCATAATTTTATAACATTCTAAGTTCTGTATCAGACTACATTTAAATTTTTAAAGTATGTTATTTTGATTTTTTATAATGTTATAATATACATACATATACATTTTATTAATAATGATTTAATGAAATAATAATTATTAATTATATTTAATAGAGAATAAATACTTATTTTCATTTCGAATAGTATTTTTTAACAGACTTACCTTGATGCCTTAGCACCTCGAACTTCAGCAGAATTAAACCGAACGTCATTTTTAAAAAAATTAGTTATCATAAATATATCAACATCAGGAATATTATCCGATTTTGCTTTTATAAATCCTTTATCACACATAGTTAGTGGAAATAAACTTTTCAAATCGTTTTTCACTAATAAATTTGAGATATTTTTATCAAGTTAAAGATAATAGCCATAAACACTGTACTACGAGTATTATGAAATTGCTTTAACATTATGACGTCACAAGTATGGCAACCAATCATGGCGCGTTTACAGTCACGTGATTTTTTTTGAATTTTATCAATTTTTAATTGTTTATAATTAATTAAAAAAAAAAATTTTTCAAGTTTTTTGCATTAAAAATCAATATAATTAATAATAAAGTTTTAAAATGCATAAAAAAAATCAATACTTTTTTTTTTCAAAAACCCAATTGCATCTGAACATTTCAAATTGAAAGGAACTGTTAAAACGCGGGGAAAACTGGTTTAGTAGGTGTGTTCCTATCTAGAGGAGAGTCCATGTAAGTATTTTAAATGCAACTTCAAAAAATTGTGAGGAAATTTTCTAATGTAGTTTCCTAATACCATATTATAATGTTATGTAACTTAGGACAGAGAGCGCTTTATGCCCTATAAACATTGTTTTTTGTCACATATTTTAAGAATTTATCCATGAGTATATCCTCATATATAATATATTGATCATGTCAATTTATTATTATAGATTTTTAAGCGTCAAAGAATAAAATATTTATATCGTAGTATAAGTTGTGTTGGGACTCTCAACCCTTGCCTGTGTAGTAATCAATTGTAGAATCCTTTTCCATTAAAGGATTAAATTACTTTGAGAGCTATGTTATATAGTTAGTTCATGGGATACTATTTTAAGCAAAATGCAAAAATTTTGTTTTAAAAGCTAAATAATAAAAATAAATTTATATTTGAAAGGTTGTCTGATCTCATGAATATTTTTAAAATTTTAAATAAAACTGAGGATTTGGTTACAAATTTACATATATAGTAAAATAATCAAAATTTTGCTTTTAGAGAAATATGACTGTTATAAGAAAAGTATGGCAGTGACAACAGAATTTAGATTATGAAAGGAAAAATTAGTTATCCTCCCATAACCATGTTAAATCGAAAGTTAATTAGAACCGGGATCGAGTTGATTGCATATATTGACAGCACCAGTTTTAAACTAATAATAAGTTATTTTATTATATGCAGGATAATTATATTATCATATCTGATTTAAATAGATTATCTACATGGTCATATTTTACAAAGACTAGTATCATTTGATAGATAAATATAGGAATAGTGAAAGAGAAGTTAGAAAAAAATTGAGCAAGTTAATTGCAAAGTCTACACCTTTCGGTTATACCCTTATGGGAATTGAGGAACGTTGTTGAATTTTGCAATTCGTCCGCTACGATGCTATAGTATTTTTCTGTTATGTTTAATTTGTTACTTAGTATATTGATTGCTAATTGCTGTTTGGATTAACTGCAAAATGAACAGAATGCATTACGCATTCTATGTTCTTTATATGTAATATTGAATATATAGGGATTATTCAAATATGTTTGCAAATTAATGATACTTTCAACATAAGATTTATAAGATTTACGTTCATTATTAAAAGATTATTATTTATTATCTATTTCACTTGAAGTTTTTTCAATAGCATTAAAAACATTTTTAATGCAGGGATTTTTTAATAATCAATATAGGTGGTTATTAGTTTCGCATTTAGAAGTTATCACGATAGAAAATTATCTAAAATGATTTATCCTGACAAAACTAAAAATAAACCTTGTCTAGGAAGTAAATAGGAATTAGAGAAGCTGCCATCCCCATGTGACAATATCAAATTACAAGTAATTGAGTTTTGCCAATCTAATTCCCTACAACAGTCAATAAATAAACGAGATAATGTTTGTTGATCAGTGGACCATTGCCGTTCGAATCAGGACTTGGGCCCAGGAGGTCGACAATATTTAGATATATAGAGTTTTAATTAGTTATTACATTTATACTTAGTTATTAGGCGTGTTTTGTAATATTTGCTTTTAAATTTATTATATTTTTTTCTTTTGGGTTAAAAGAAAACGTACTTTCTTGTAAATTTAAATGCACTATTGCAAGGAATTGAGGAGTCCTAATCTAAATAATGTAATTTTTTATTAGACTGCATCTTTAAAAAATATCGTATTGTTTTAAAAAGATAAAATATTTTAACCTTGAATAGATTGTTTTGTGTCTTGCAAATCATATATTTAAATAAAGTAACAATTATTTTTCAATCTCCATGAATTTTTTTTCCTATTGTGTTTTTGGCTTACCGTCTCGATATTTTTTTTCAAATACCTAATGGGTTAAATAGGTTGTTTATTTAACTTTAATTTCGTTTTGCTTTTTGGCCTTATAACGACCATATGAGCTATCGAGCTGTGAATGGAAATAGATCATTCTCACTTTGTTTACCGATATCACAGAAATCAAGGGTCGCACAGAAAATCAGTACAGCTTTAAGAAATATTTATGAATTGGCTATAAAATCCTGACCTTATTTTAGGCGTTTTTTATTGGTAACATAACTTTGAAGTATGTTAAAAAATATTGTTCTAGAAAATCTCTCGTACATTGAAAATATTACGTCAATTAATAAAGTTATTCTTCCCTTTTTTTACAGTTTCATTTCTCCTTAAAACCTTTGCAAAATTTGAGCCAAAATATACTTTTAAATTTTTGACTTAAAAATGCTTATAACATTTAAAAAGTATTTATTTATTAAGTTTGATACCTGTTATTGCAGACAGCGTTATCCAAAAATGTTGCTAAAGTTTTTAATTTATAAAATAATTTCTGAACTCATAATGAAGTTACATTCGAATAATGTCATAATTGTAAATAAAATCTCTAAAAAATTGGTAAAATCAAAGAATATTTTTTAGAACCAGTAAAAGTAATAAAAGTGTATTATAGATTTTTGATTGTGATGAAACTGTACACCTTGGTCATTGAATCAAAAACAAAAACTATTAATAGAAATTCTAAAACATAAATTATAATTTTAAGTATTTTAAAATTCATTGTAAACTTGAGCTATAAGACGACAATGTAATAAAATATTAAACGCTTTCAAACTAATTTCGAAGTAACCAAAGTATGTTTTATATCAAGAGATGTTCTTTTCCACGTGGTGGCTTCCAGGCTTCAAAGCTGTGCGAGGCGCGAGGTAGTTTACACCCCAACGCCCAAAACGCCGCTAAATTATTCAATGTCTCAATATAACCCATAAAAAGATGCAGTGATTCAACTTTATAATAAAAATAAGGCTTTACTTAGAGGTCCTGTTGAAGTTTTTCAACGTTTTTTTTTCTGATTCACCTCCTTTTCTAATATATATCGTAAATAAAATAATAATAGATAAATACGGATATTTTTTGTTTGTTTAGGTAATTAAAAAAAAAATCCAAGTATTTTGTTTTAATAGGAATTAATAGATTTTCTTATTTATATAACTCATGAGATAAATATACTTTTGTTTGAGTATAATTGCATTTATTTTATAATCAAACCGAAAAAACTATCAAATATTTATGCACAGTCTTTTTATTTTGATGGTTCAGAATGAATGACACAAAATTCATTTTGTCTTCTGAATTTATAAAATCGACTCGATTCTAAATAGCTATCCGACGAGCAGTCTAGTCTATTTTTTCTATTTATCACAAATGTTACTAAAATATATATTGTGAGCATTCAAGTCTTGTTCCTATTAAATCTTACAAGTGTAGCTGAGAGAAATTATCAGGTTTGAAACTGATTCGTCCCGTGAGACTGTATAATGTATATATACATGCACATACTCGAATGATGCCTTCAAATAGCTTTAACTAAGTGTGCTATTAAAGTTTAAATGTTTGGTTTATGACTTTCAAAGATACATTGTTTTAGTAAATGAAAATAATATATGAATCTTAACTTGCTAATATATATTTACTGCCAATAATTTAACGTTTATGCTGAACTATTCCACTTTCTTAGTGCTGATGTTGAACACTAAAATACAATGTATTTTTTATGAAACGCTCATAGTTTTTCAATAACGTGGTCTCTATTTTATGATCTGTGTTACGAGCTCGTTCTAGAAATGCATAATGAGGAAACATAAGGTATTGTAAAGTTTATATTTTCTTTATCATATTATAATGAAGTAGTGTATAAAAACAGTTTTAATTAAATTAAATTCATTTCTAGTAATTGGTAATGTAATTTGAATTCTGATGTGTGATAGAAGTTTTATCTCTAAACTCTACAAAATTAGCTCTCATATTTTTTATACCATATTAATTGTTATATTCAACATAAAATATTAAAAATAATACTTAAAATGTATGAAGATCAAAAGTTTTCGTTCTTTTAGTAACAATTAAATAGATAATAATTGAATTCAGATTTGAATTTGTGGTTTCAAGTTATGTTTGGCTAGCTGCGAATGGAAACAGACTTATTTGAGTTTCAGTTCGATCGTACGTATTGACTATGAATTGAATTCAGCATTCATATGAACAGATATTCTGTTTATTTTGCCTTCTAACAATTACACTGAGTTTATGTTCATTTAAATGAATTAATATGAAGTAATTCAATTTAATTATAAATTGTAGAAAAATCAAATTTTCAATTAAATAGTTAATAAAGAATTTTAAAACTTAGTGATGAACAACGATGGTGAAAAAAATGTCAAAAAACGAGTTCATATAAGAATAGTTTTGTGTTTCAAATGAGAAGTTCAAATCTATATATTACTACGAATAATTCCAACATTATTTAAATGGAATAAACATAAAGAATCACATTTGTGTTTACTTTGAAATTATGGATCAATAAATTTTTTATCATCATTAGTAAGAGGAATCTGAGTGACTAAATCGGATCTCACTATTATGAGCGATAGATCAATTATACAAATCCTCCTTAATTAATTAATCGATTATAATCAAATATATTATTAACATACAAAGTTTCGTAGACTTCTATCTATATATTCCATTTACCAATTTAGCCTTAATTGAGTATAGATTTTGTAGATTGGAATTGCAAAATAGTTTGGTAACAGTTATTATTATATAAATAGTTTATATATATATTTTTGACTGGAAAGTGCTTGACTACCATTCCACCAGTTAATCTGTGAAAATTTTGCCGAAGTTGGTGATCGTACTATCTCAGTAATCTATCGCACTTTAGATTCGAAGACTCTATGATTAGAACAAAACATGGAAATAGTACATATTTCCAAACCTTTTCTGGTGCATATGAGGAAGAGGAAAGCGCATCTTTTGGTTCAGAAGCGAGGAAGATGGCAAATGGATGGAGACTTGACGTGCATTTGGTTGTCAATATCTAAAGTTTATCCTATAAAATATTGTGAGACTGGCATCGTTACAGCTGACTAGAGATACCTCTTAACCAAATGATTTTCATCTACAAATATGTTTGTATACTGTGCCATAAATTTGAAAATTAAAATTGTCACCTTGTTTATATTTAAAAAGCATTTTACGCTGCTATTACATTTTTAAGCTGCATAATACACAGTGAGTTTTATTAGCACTAAGTATCGCCATTATGGGCTTCATTGTCGTAGTTTAGTAATTAAGTACACTTTTTGGAAGCTTATGAAAAATATTTTGTACTTGTTTTAGTCTGAAGCACGTTTTGTCATTCGATTTTAATAAAACATGATTTAATTTAGTGCTTCAATGAAAAAACCTCAAATATCGCTTTTATTAGATGCAATAAACTGGATTTTGTAATGTGGTGCTTAGTGGTGAGTCAGTTTTTTATTTAGGTATTTATTATATTCAAAGTTTGTCTTACTTGTTCTGGTAAACAGTAGTCAAGGATTTTATTTGGAATAATATTATAGAAAATTTGAAAAGTTGTGTTTAGATATTTAGTTTTGTATAGGTTAGCTCGAGGTAGAGGAGTGAAGTAGTCTCTAAAAAAATAATTTTTGGCCAATAAGTGAGGGTAACGAAAGATTTTAAATTGGTATCTAAGTCCATCTCAATATTCCTTTTTATATGACAACATATCTGGAGAAATACTATCAGATATGTATGAATTGTAACCATTTATCATCAGAACCGTTTGCTAATTTGGAGTTTTTTAGCATAAAAAAATTTTTGGTTGTTCAAACCTCCTAGAGAAATCATCATTTTGCTTTATTATCGATTAAATGTTATTTATTACAAGTTATTAAAAATATCAAATGAAAAATAAAATATAGTATGACCGATTGAAGGCAGCTTTCTGCTATTTTGATACGTAACTATTTCTTAACTATGGTTTTCGTAACATGTGTAAAAAAACTTAGTTTTTACAAAACAATAAAGAAAAATCCAGACAAAAAAACGAGAAGTTCCATAATTTATTGTCAAGATACCTAAAACCCTAAGACGGGATATTAACTTTGGCTTAGTAGCCAGACAAATAGACGAGAATATTTTTATAAAGCTTCTTTTATTCCTCATGAGATACTCATAAAATATGATTCTTGTAGCATATTTCCTATTCGGACTGTTATAAAAAGTTATGCTAATAAAACCAGACGGTAATTTTATAAAAAACAAAGAGTGCTTTATTTCTCAGCTGAAATATTCTAGATATTTCCGAAGAGTTTCTACATTTCGAAACGTTTAAACATGAAATTCATATTTCTCATGGAAATATACATCTCGAAGTATCAAAGAAAAGATAAGCTTTGAATATTCATCAACATGAACACCGCCGACGACAGTTATTTGAGTATTTTTATTTTAACATAAGTACAACAAGAGTGATTTGCATTTTCATAGTTTTGTATAGGTTTTAGGAAACTTTTGTTTGTTACAACGATTTATTCTGGTTTATTTATATTGAAATAAATAGTTATGAATTTAAAAAGGCGTATAGTAAGGCGTTGTACAACGTTTCGTATTATTTTTATGAATTTAATGTATTTTATTTTCTTCTCTCTTCAAAATATTGATTTTATTTTTATCAATTCATACAGTTCTCCGTGAGATTATTTCAATGAAACTTAAGTCACCAATGTCAGTTAGTCAGGAACACAGTACAAATCATTTTAGGTGATTCTATGTTCCATATTTATCAGCAATAAGGTTGAAAATTGTTTCACTTAAAAGATCTTTAAACAAAAGGAGACATATTTTAACGCTCAATACATTTAAGTTACAATTTTCCTTTTAGTCAAATCTTACGTCAAAACAAACGAAATGACTCGTAACATCACTTTCGTATATTTATGGAATAAACAATGATGCTATTAAAATTGTCAACATATATGTAAGTGTCTAGGTTGTTAGAAAAACTGGAAGTGAAGTTTATACTCTACCGTTGAAGGAGAAATAAATAAAAGAGTAATAGTAATAATAAGTCCTTTTAACATTTTGCTTAATAGTACCTCTTTATCCTTTATGCTTATACTAATCCGTTGCTTTTAATCTACTTAGAACTTAACAATTCAAAACTAAAGAATAAGAGTTTTTATTATAGTTATTTTAACAGCTTTCTACTTCAGTTAAAAATAACTAAAACAGTAAAATATTTGATGGTTTGTTTTATAATTCCTTTGCTATTTTTATGAATCGAGTTATGTTTATATCAATATAATAATTATTGTGGACATTACTTAACCATTTATTATTGCTTTAATATGAATTTAATGCTAACACTTATCTAGTTAACTTATCTACTTAAATTATTTACTTAATAAAATATAGCTCTGTTCTACAAAATATATAACCTTCTCTATAAAAGTATCTATCTATATACATAAGTATGTGTTTATATACATACATAACTAATTAATATAAATATATATAGAAAATAAATAGGATAATAAACTATGTGTAGGAAATTTTGCTATATTTCAATAAATACTCTGTTAAAGTTCTCTTGGAGATTAAACTGTTTGGAGAATGTCTGATGAATTCTGGTAGACCGTATCAGAGTTGGTTTGCGTGAACTGTGAAATAATTTAAAAGGTACCAATACGATGCAAAGGAGTGAAGAGTGTTAGTCTTGTTGAAGAATGAATATTTAAATCCCAGCAACAAAAAAAATGTTTTCTAGTACTGAGAATGTGAATCATTTAATCTAGAGAATATATGATAGGCATATATTTAGAAGATATTCGTTAACAAATGGGCAGTCATTTTACCTGAGAATGACTTCGGTATATACGTTCGTATTTTCAAGGTCCAAAAATAATGCAGATGCAAGCGAGTTGAGCAGTGATCCAACTTATTAAGATTATTTTTGGAAATATTAAAGCAACATATATTTTACTAATAACATCGTTATAAAAATAATGATGTTTTCTGTTTCATTAAGCTGGATGAAACAAAGTATGTTCTATGTAAAGCATCAAATTATCGCCAGCTGTGAGCTTCAGTTGTTTATTAATTTCCAGTTCCAAGTAGTTTATCAAGTCCGTTATGAGCTTGGTGAAGCAGAAACGACGTTATGAAACGGGTTGTTAATATAACTATAAGGAAGAAGATTTTTGATATGTTTAATAAAAGTATAATGTTCTCGTTGAATGGCTTATATAATTGGCGTTATGAAAAATATTAGGAAATATATAAATTCAGCTTATGTTTAAAAATATCAGTTACGTTATTTGTGCTATAGAGAAAAAGAGCAACGCATCTATCTATCTAAACGCACTCTTTGTGTTGCAAATGTAACGTATGGGCGACGGTAACTATCAGGTAGGCCGTCTCCGCATTTGCCCCCTGGAATACAAAAAAATATTTGTTTTAGTAAAATTTTATTGTTGTATAAAATAAAGTTCTGCGGAAAGTACAAATGTCGCACCAAATGCTTCCAGCCACTAAAAGCTGACGTTACTGTGGCAATCATAAATATTGAAGTAAAAATGTTTTTATTTACTTATAATACATATATCATATCAAAATATATAATAAGATTAATATACTTGTATTACCTGAAGGTTGTTTGAAGTTCGTGTGTTTAATATTTGAAGTTAGGTTAATAAAACTTTTTGAGAATAGCGGACTAGTTAACAGAGTCGGTGGAAATATAAAAAAATATTCAAAGTACACACGAAAAGTTTTGAATGGAAATGTATACGATTGGAAGTCAAGAGCTATTTGATTGAATTACTTCAGACTTGTAATTTCTTGAAAGAGGAGTTATTCTTATTCTACAAACTATGTCGACGATGGGAACACAATTAATTAAGTCATATATCAGATAAAGGAAACATATTTTAAGTGTTGAATAATTAATATACATAGACATTGTATTTGTAAACTTTTTTCTTTTTTTACAATTAAGAAATATGTAAACTAAACACCGGTGGATGTTATTTCAGCAAAGTTTTATGAACCTCGATAATACACTAAGAAATTAATCTAAAAAAACAAAGAAGTGATATGAATAAAGAGTGAAATTGTAAAACAAAAGTTACTAATACTGACAATAATAATATGAAGAACAATAAAAGTAATAAATTATCCGGAAAATAATAAAAAAATAAAAAACCGCGTATCAAGCGCTTCAAACTTTAGCAACTAGTATGTATGTCTTAGGTGCGTGTCTACGAAATGTTATACAGTGTATAAGTTAACTATACGTTTATATATGTATGCATAATATTTTCTATGTACATTTGTATAACTATAGTTCAGTATAATTTATATTTTATAATGATAAACAAGCAATTGATGTTCTTGATCTTCTTCTGAAAGTTTTTGTTATGAACACGAAACTAATAAAAGATAATGAAAATGAAATATCTTTAAATTATCAGTTATCAAGTTACTAAGAGAGATGCATCTGCGATAGCAGTAAGGATGCTATATATTTGAGCTCAAAGATAAATTGAAGCTAAATACAGTTAGATTAGTTATTATATAAACAAAGGCAACAAATATGGTGACCGCGATGTTTTAACAAAGAATGACTTATAAATAATACTACATACTAGACTGAATATTAAGTACAAAAAAATATTATCTTCAAAATCGTCAATAGTCAATAGTGGAGATTTTTTTTTTAACAGTAAATGGAGTGGAGTAGAGTTTTAATACCAATATAGATGTTATAGAACTTTAAAAAAATATACCAATATAACTTTGAGTGCAATTGTATTGTAATAATGAATGTTATGTAATATAATTGGACTATTTGAAATTAAAAATGCGGTATTCTAAGCTAAATAATAAAAAAGCCGTAAAGAATTCAATCAAGATTTAAGTACTTCTTATGGAAAAATAAGTACATTAAAAAAATCATAGAAAGATTTTTTTATATTACTTTGGATAGAATTAATTTAGTTAACTGATTTGAAAACGTCGGATCTTTAAACTAAAAATAACTATGAAATAAATCTGTTAGACTATAGAAAGGACTTAGTGCATATGTCATTTCTTAGAATAAAAATAACAAACCATTTTATTTTTTACAACTGTATGAATAATACATATATAAAACCACATTAATATTGGGAAATAATATCAAATTGTCTGTGAAATATAAAACATTTTAAAGCCAGTGTAACCGTAATAGTAATGATCTAGAGTTATCCATCGTTAGTCGTATATTTTGTTGGAAATAAATTTAAAATAAGCCATACCGGTTATTAATCTTTGAAATATTCATAACCCATTTGCAACTGGCTTCAACAGAGGGACACTAAATCCGTCATATGTCAGATTCTGTTTAAGTGTCGGAGTTGAAGCATGTCCCGACTATTAGTATTTTAAATCTGAAACTACTAAACTTTGTTCCGACAAAGTATACTTATATAATTTGAAGTAAAATGATTTATCCATATAACTTCTATTTTAAGTACCAAAAACTTTTAAAAGTGATTCCATTATATAATGGAGTATGGATATTATATCCATAAAGAGATCCCAATATATCCACTCGTGAAAACGAACTCAACGCTGGCCACTCGTAAAAAACAATATCTATAATAACTCGAAATGAAACCAGAGTATTGTAAATGTTAATTTTTTTTCTCGATAAATATTCATTTCATTCAATTTTCATTTTCATAAAGCATGTTTATACAAGCTGAATTCGATTTCACGAAGTGAGTTTAAATCGCTGCAGTCACGTAGTTGGAAATCGTATTTGTACACAAACACGTCGCAATAACCTGTTAACTTCGATACATCGGATGTTTGTATTGTGGTTTATTAATTTTGGGCCATTTTACTAATGTTTTAGATATTTATAGATCATACGATAATTAAGAAAGATAAACAATTCAACTTTAATTCAAAGATTAATGATGAACCACTAGATTATGTTATTACATATATTAGGATGGAACTAATATATGTAAATGATAGCAAAAATTGCTTAAAAATATCGAACGTAAAAGTGTAAACATAACATTCTAACAAACTTTAATTTGTTCAAAAAGTATACAATAAAATTGTTATGAAATCTAAGTATTGATTGAAATGAAACTAATATTTTTCGGATTACTACACGAATTTTATTATTTTAAAAACTACATAATCCCGACGTTTCGATTACTTTGTAGCAAGCGTGATCACGTTGTTTTTAAAAATAATAAAATACGGCTAGACATCCGAAAAATATTAGTTTCATAAAAAAAAGTTTAAATGTGATACGTATATTATTTTACTAAACATGGTATGAAAACTATCTATTAAAATGTACTGAACACTATTCACTACAAAAAATATTTAAATTCATAAGAATTAATATTGTAGAAATGTAAGTATAATTAATTAATGCTCTATACAAAGGTTTCGAGAAATCTTTAAAATATAAGCATTTAGTGCGCTTATCCAAAGCAAAGCCTTTCTCATGGGGCTTTGCTGTCGGCTATACAATGTTGGAGTAACGATTTTACAGCAATAAAAGCTAGCAATATTCATAGGACATTTACAATTTGTGTTAGCAGAAGTCACTAAATCTATCGCACGTCGAGTGTAACGTACAACTATGTTATCAGCAAAAGCACATTTAAATGGTTATGTTTTAAAGCAATTTCTAGATTAGAACTAAATATACAATACTTCATACTATTTTATTTATTGAAATGTTTTATATTAATGATTCGATGAAGCTTATCTACTTTTAGAACATCTCTATGGAATTTGACTTGTAGTTATCTCGCATAAAAAATCTGTCCAGTTGAATTCATGAATTCTATTTATAGACACTTATTAGTTTTAGTATAAAAATGAACTTCAATCGTTACAAAACCCATGCCACCCATAAAACTAGTCGTAATTTAAAAGTGACGTCCTTGTTGTACAATTAAAACTAAGCTAATAATGAAAATATTTTGTGGTATAACGTATGCTTTTGTTACATGAATTCACCAACAGACTGGAAGTTTGAAAGTAATTTAATATCGAGTCGACCACATGAAGACGACATAAAAAATACGTAATAAAGTTTGTCATTGGAAATTTTTTCGTTGTTGGGTCTTTAAAGTGTATGATTATAGGGAACTTTTCCTGCATATAACGTTATTGCTTTTAGTCTAAAACTAAACGCAACAATTTATTCTATTTACAGGCTTTTATGTTGCTTTATTATTAAATTTTTCATAGACAAGTCTCAAGGATTATTTTATGTATTAGCTATACTTTAATTAAGATGTTTATTTGAACTATTGATAAAAATACAAATATAGTAAGCTTATAATAACACATATAGGAAATTGAAAATTTCTTACTTGTGATTTGGAATGATTAAAGCATATTCATTCATAATATTAAATAAAAAAATATGATAAATTTAAAAATAATATTCATTTGTATACATTTTCTTACCAATTTTTATTTTAAATCGTTTATAATTTTAATTTTTTTATATTATGGTTTAAATTCTGGTGGCAATTGCGTTAAATAGCAGCCTATGATTTTTATTAAGTAGTGCTGTTCAATCAGAGGCTTAAAACGCGGTCAGGTAAAATTATGCTAAATTTATATGTGATTATTATTAATATTATAATGAAGCAAATATTTTATTGCTTCAAAATATATAAATCAATATTGTAATAACTTAAATCTCCAATAAATTAAAGTCGATTAAAATAAATTATACAATAAGTACATATATTAAAATCAAGATCTAAAGAACTCTTATAAGTTACAAAAATAAATAATTTACTTCATACTAACACCAAATAAGCATTTACTTTTAAACCGAGCGAACTCGGGGTGGGTAGCTAGTGTAATTTAAAAAAGGCTTCGGTATTGAAGCAGTAAATACGCTCGATGCAATTCATACTTTCAAACAACCTATTTACCATACACCGCAAACACATTCAAAGGGTAAAGTAAGTTGAAAATGTACATGGAATTATATTGAGGTGTTTTGACAAGCAGCCCTCATTACCGCTACTTGGAATTGAATTATAAATATTGTAATGTTTGATAATTAATAAAAATAATTAATAGTTGGATATTTTATTACATAAATTTATTAATTAAGAGACGAGTTAAAAGAAAGCCGGGACTTGTGACCCAGGCGTAGGTTTAAGGGGTCCCTATAGCGTTAAAAGCTAAAAGCATTGCATAAAAGGTATTTTTTACTTATTCGCATTTATTTTCATAATACTAGGAGTCAAAAATTGTTAAGAAAATTGTTCACGAAATCTAGTCAGGTTGTTATAAAAAATGTTTTTATTTTTATTTATTAAATATACACAAGAATATTTTAAATACTTTTGAAATTTATGTAACAATAAGGTAATGCAAAACTAATATCATTTAATAACTATGTACTTATTTTCGAATAGTTAAAGTTGCTTATTAAATTCTTTAAAGTCCCCTTTCCTTGACTTACTACTTGATGAATTTATAAGTGAAAATATACTATCTTTTTTACTAACCTCATTTGTCAGTAGTATATAAAAAAAAAAAAAAACAAATTAATTGAGAAATACATTCGATACAACGAAAGTAATTTCAATTGTAACATAAAGCAATTTTAGTTCCGTGTCGTCCCATAAGAGATACTTAAAATTGTTGATGTGAAAATAAACGTCTAGACGGTTTGCAAATTAGCATTTATTGTTTATTGGAAATAAATTCTAAATATACATGGAAAATATTTTTTTTATTGTCTCTCTCTCATACGAGTGTTAGTGACTTTATTTGTGAGTATTTTTTAAGAAAGTTTCAGATTATTATTAACCGGCTCGACGAGAATTATAGGAAGAAAATCGAATTCCTAAAATAAGATACCGTAATGAAAATTTATACACTAAATATATGTAATTATAGTATATGTTTATTATAGTATGGTTATCAAATTAAACACGACCTTTCTTTTGTTATCATTAACATTATAATACAAGCTTCACACGCTGCACGTAAGATCCCATATAATTTCAATGAGTAGTGCTTAACAAAATTGCTACAGTCTGAATGAATTGTGCTATGTTGTGCCAAATTGATATGTGACTATATGTCTGTAAATTCCGTATGTAGCTTATTAAAGCAACATGTTTGTTTAGTATTTATGTTATGTTTAATATATTTTAATATGGCCCTTATAAGTGGTAAAATTTCTTTCAATAAATCAAAGTAAGAGGTCAAAGCTCGAGTATCCGGAAAATTAAAATGGTAACAATAAGACTTAATAATCCATTTTTATAAATAACACTGTTGTTGTTTTTTTTAAATAACGAATATATAATATGGAGTACATATATGACCTAGTTGAGAAGAAAATTTCATTAATAATTTCATCAAATAATTTAATTGGAAATTGAGTTCAGTTTGTTTGACAGATTTTTTTTTGTATTTAAATGAAGTTTTGCATATCGTCAAAGATAACACTCATACATTTCAGTACAAATAATTCTAGTCGCGTATAAAATATCATACGATGTTTATCATTGGGACGAACTAATGTTATAGTAAACTATACTTATTCTAAAGGAGATAAGGTTGATAATGCCATATATAGTTATTCGTTAAATAGGGACTGGTGATTTGTCAAACCATTAGCGTCTCTACAATCTAATGTTCTCATATGTAAGCCTGGTTTACGAAACAAATATGTAACCTCAAAGTGTCACATATTGTATATGTAGTATAATTTATATTTACTTGTTCTATAGTATCGGATATTTCATGAAAATTTTAAGAGTTTTTGTTTATTCTAAAGAGATGATTATTAAATTAAAAAAACGTAACAAGTCGTCTTCATCAATTGGGCGTGACTATGTAATTTGTTAATTTGAACAAAAAGTTTTGCTGAAGTATGCCATCCGCTAAACTTTTTTTGTGTAAAAATTAATTTCTCTTCGTTAAATGAAACGTTACCATACATTTTAAATAATTCAAATAGTACACGACAAGTGCTGCTACATTTTGTATTGTACTTAACCAGTGTATAGTTCTATACTTATTAATAATATACACTTTGCAATAACAGTCAAAGATGATAAAAGAGAAACGGAAATTTTTTATTTAGCATTTTAATACACGTATGAATTTGTATGTTGTTTGTTGCGTTATTGAAAAGTGAATAACATAGTATGAATTGTACAAATTTAATTATAGTGTCTAATTATAATGTCTAACATATAAGATTTCGCCCTTAGTTTTATATTTCTCAACTGAATTTTGAATGCCTACTACCAAAATAGAAAGAAATTTGTGACAGGGCTATCTTTATTTGCATATAGCCCAGAACATGTACAGATCTATCTTATAGCAAGAAAGTAATTATATATAAATATATCAATAATTTATTTAATATTTAATTGTTGATCTAAGTATGTTTAAAATATTATAGCTTTATGACTTTTACACTTGTTGATTGATGAAACAAGGCGACTTTGTATAAAGATTTCTTTTATTTAACGCAGCCTTCGTCTTATCTCTTTCACAAGCCTCGTGTATCCACGAGAAATTCTATTTCATGGAGTGAGTTTAAAACGGTAGAGTCACGTAGTTTGAAATCGTATTTGCTCGCAAACACGTTCCAATAACCCGTTAACTTCGATACATTGGAGGTTTGTTTTGCGGCTTGATTCCTTTAACCAAATTGTTTATGTATTGAGAGTCAGTGGCTATGACCATTCATAACTTGGTAAACGAAGCGTGGTATTAAAAGGTGTTGCAAATTTTTGTTTTTAAGGTATGAAAAGTTATGAATACTATACTTAGTAATATAAGATAAATAGCTTAGGGGAGAACATGTGAGACTGAATAAACGGAAAAAGATGAATAGCTTACAGTTTTGAGTGTAACTCTCAAAACCTATGGTGATGACGTTTTTTTAAATAATAAACTGGTTTACACGGAAAATTTTACTTTTTTAGGGTGATATTGCATTGATATTCTGTTATAAATATGGAGACATCTCCATGTCTTTGAAAGTTTCGCCATTGACATTTGTTAGAAGATTTGCAGTGTCTTGTAAAATAAACCTTCAGAGACATATTTTTAACAGAGACACCATCCTTTCTTACCTATAACGAAAGCAATATATGTTCTTTATGATCACTTTTCTGTCATCTTAAGTTCTAAAATATCCTGGTAACATTTAAATAATTTTAATTATAAATGAACATTCCTCAGCAACATCAGTGTGAAATATATGTACATTTATAAAGGAATTCATAGTGACCAAAATTTTAATTCATATGTGAGTATTGCTCTATTTGCCTTTTAGTTATAATTCCTAACTTGATTATGTTTTTCTAAGAAATTTTAATGTCGTCAGCCTATCAGAAGCCCACTGATGAGCAAGGCCTCTTTCTCACATGGAGAAGGTTTGAGCATTAATCACCACGCTTGCTCAAGACGGGTTGGTGATTTCAAACTTATAATTGCGAAACTATAAGTCCAGGTTTCCTCACGATGGTTTCCTTCACCGTATGTCAGTGATGTCTAAATACTCTCAGAATGTACATATGACTCCGAAAAATCACATTGTTACTTGCCAGGTTTGAACCCGCGCCCTCGGCAACGAGAGGCGGGACCCTTAACCACTAACTAGGCCACCACTGACTTATTTTAATCAGCCTCATTAATACAATATTTACAGTTCATTATTAGGTCTCATTTTTAATTGACTCATTTCTAATGTAGATATAGTACAATTACAATAGCGAATGGTTTTAATATCCAGATTCTACAATAATGACAAATTGTCTTAAGTAATATTTTTTAGGTAACATAAATTTCTTTATCTGTTACTAGTAAAAGGAGGAAAAAAATATTTTCAGTAATGAATGTTCCTGTTTGCAGTTTTATTGATATTTAATTTGTATTATAAATTAAATAAAACAACATCAGCCCTCTGAGTGACTTTGAGGTATAGAAAACAATATGAAGATAAATTTGTAATCAATAAACAAAAGTTGAAATAACTAGTTTAACATATAAGCATTAGTTATGGCTAAGCTATGGAAGTACTTATTTCATTAAATAAGTACATATATTAATACTTTGCGCTTAATATACACTTTATATATGATTTGCGCTTAATATACACTTTATAGATTTGGTTTTTGAACAGTTTAAAATAACAAAGTTGGTGGACAATTTTATTGTCGCCGTTTTATACATTACCTATTTAAATAATTAATTTTCATTAACACGAACTCGCTAATGTTTTGGGAAATCCAATTTTCTCCATCACATTTGCCTCTTCATAATATCATTAGCATTTCCACGAACCACAACTTGTAAACGTAACATTATATTACTTAAGAAGTATTAAGTCTTCAACTTTTTCTTTTCGTCGTAAATTACTGTTAATTTTGTTTTAACTGGTAAATAAATCATTCAAAAATGAATTCATTTAATAAATTGGTCCTAATTAAATACAATCTATAGCCACGTACTTGAAAACTGTATGCAAATTGTAAGAGTTTGCTGGGATCCCAACAAATGTGGCCACCCAGTTAGAATAGATGTATGGTCGACAGTATAAAATATTTGTTCCACAGCCATTTGTAACATTTGATTTTATTCATTGTATATATGTTCAATCTTACCTTGCCTAAAATGCTAAAACTTTAAACTTAACATACAGGAAAGCCGAGTAAAGTTTGAAATTACATAAAAAAACGCTTATAATATATATTTAAATTCAAGATAAGTAATTTCTACCTACATAATTAAATAGTATTTGAACTCATAATACGACGTTGTTAATCAATGATTTTTAATATAATTAAATGATTATTTTTCTTAAGTAATCTTATTGCGCGATGAATTTCAAAGTTTTACTTCTACGGACAGCAGAATATTGAGTAAAAACTTAATCATAATAACTTGTAATATATATTTAATTCAAATACTCAATCACCATTGGGCTTCCCAAATTTTACAGATACCGTTTATTACAATGACAGACTTTCCTCACCACTGGTTGATACTTTTATAATTACATTGTGATACGAGTATGTAAAACGTGAAATAGAGTCCTCGTAACATCTGCCTAAGAAACTTTCTGAAAATAAAATCCCAGTTAAGTAATAAGGTCTTAATTGTCTGAAAACCGTAAGCTTCAAGTATATATCTATCTTAAGGCGTAGATACTTTAGCAATTCTAGTATAAGCTGTGATTATGAGCGCTCGTTCTTATGATCGTTTCTAATCAGTATATTAGGTGCGTGAAGAACTATCTACTCCAGTACAATTAATGGGACCAAGATCCAAGATATATATAAAACTCTACTTGTGATTATAAGAGTATAAAAATTAACAACAACCATTCTGTAAAAACGTTATCAAACATGGAAATATTTTATTTGACTTACCGTAGACCCTAGAATATCATGATTCTCGTAGTGTGACTTTTTGATTTTCTATCTAAACACGAAAATGATATATTATTTAGACTTAAAAATCAACTATTATAATGTATGTATAAAGTCTTGACGTTGTTGGTGTAAAGCTGACATTAAAGCTCACACTAAGAGCACTGCATTAATAATATTTACGATGGTAAAAATATTTGCAAAGTCCTTCCGTATTCAATGAATATACAGATGAGCGAATGAATATGAAATATTCAGTAACAGCAGTGACTCTGTTTATTTTGAAAAACAGAAATATTTCGCTGCATAGTGATATTTTTAGTTCGGACTTAAAATAAATTATGACGTTTATGATAAAAATCTCTTATAGTGTTACAATGAAAAAGTACTTTATAATTTATAATTGTTATTTGTTTGCTACATAATCTGAATTACATTAAAAAGTATGAATAAATTGCGAATATTCTGTGACAAGTTTATTTTGAGTAAAAATCACAATAAAATTTAAATATTATGACTAAAATTGTTTTAATAAGCTGGACTTGTTTATAGAAACGTAAGACCTTGAGTAACAGCGCCGAATTAGTCTATAAATCTATTCACATCCAGACAGATAATGCAGTTATGAAAATAATATTCGTTCTATAACATTGAAATAAAAAATATAAAATTTAAGGGAAGCCAAAACTATAAAAGAATCACGTAATAAATTTAAATAAAATCGTGTATTAAAAAAAGGTAGCGAAACAAATTTCACCAGATTGCAAAAGTTGCGAGTCGCCAACTTAATCACCGTCTTGACAATTATTTAGTGAACCTCAGTGCAGATGCCGGCTGATAGCTACAACTTTGGCCTTAAAAACTCAACTAACAAATTAAGAAGAATGGTACAAGTTAAATTAAAATCTTAAGTAAGAGTATCGTGAATTATTCTTGTTGTGAACATACTTTTTTTAACTCGGAAGCTACCTTTTTGATATTTTGTTCAAATTTATGTGCACAAAAAAAAACAAAAATGTTTGTGTTTTTCAAAGACAATGGAGAACTATGAAGCTATAAACTTTCTAGAATATTACGTGAAATAGTTTTCAATAAATAATTTCGTAAAAACTTTATAGTTAGAAAATATTCTTTTATTTTTTAATTTGCATATTTTTTTAATGTAGGCAATTTAAACACTATGTATGTGTGTAAAAGAACGTACTTATTTACTGCGGAAGAATCAACTCGTTTTTTAAATAATATTACTCTAGTACCTATTATAATTCAATATCGTTCGAAGCCAGGGTTTCTATATAAGAAATTATTAATATAAGTCACAAACATGCTAACGCTTGTTAACCCCAATTTCAAAGTTAAGAAATTTAAATATGCAAAGTATAGCAAGAAGGAGTGTCGAACTAGCGCAAAGTGCTAACTGGTGTGTTCGCCACAGCAAGCTTTTCGGTTGTGTTGCAATATATAAAATATAGCGGATATTATCATACTTTTAAATATATTATTTGCAACAAAATTAACTTACTCTTCTATAACATTAGCAAATGATTCAAATAATATGTTAAATACTATGTGTACCATTTTTTGTTGATTAAAAATCGTTTATGACTCTGTAAAGGACCTCATATTTTATTAAAAAAAAGCATAAATACTACATATGGGTTTAAATAAAAAAAATATATTAATAAAAAGTCATTAAATTTGTTACTTTCGTCGCTAGATCTACATAATTAAAATGTTTACACAGAGAACACTACATACTTGAGGCGTGTTAGCAGTTGTTTTCGGTTTAGTGAATTCCGAACCACTTTTTATCTAATAGTGAATTAAGGCGAGATAAATATATGGCCAAGGAAGACTATTTCTGTTTAATATTAAAATGAAATTTATATATACACAAACTAATTTCATTTCTTTAATCAAAAATTCAACTATTTTATTTGCTAACACAAAACATGTTTCCGTTAAAATATCATAAAATATTAGAATTGTTTTTTATAAAATCCAATTAGTAGCAAACCTATATTTCCGCTAAAGATAAGTTGATGTCTTTGAAAGAAAACTTAAAAACGCTTCCTCTTATACACTAAGATTATGAACATAGCGTACTTAGCGCATTGCCCTCAAGAGTGTCTTTTATTATAAAAATAGTCGCTCTGCACACGAATACTGGGATAATGCAAACTATTTCGTTATGCTTAGCGAGTTGCCGCTTATAGAGCATAAATAATAATTTTACTTGAAACAAAATGAATTAAAATATTCTGCAGCGCCCTTCCTGAGTCTCCATTGTTTTTTATTAAGCAAAATCATATTAATATTTCTAAGTATTTTTAGTTATAAAGTTTGCAAGTGTTTTAGACTCATAATTTTAGAATTTGGAATAGATGCCAACGTCGAACCAGGATCACGAAATAATCTTAAGAATATGTATACATACCTACATATATATATGCAACGTATATGTTAAAAAGTTACTTATAGTTAAATAAATAAAGTTTCAGTCTTCTTTAGGACCAAAAAACGATAAAATCTGCTAATTATCTGATCTGAACATATGTATAGTATGACCCTTTTTTAGAGAACTTAAGACATAGTCTCATAGCAAGCAGAAAATGAAAAAAGGTTTAAATTTATATCACATAGCTTGAGCCTTGTACTCTTTTTAATGAGCCAGAAGAATAAAATGTGTCAAAACTAATTCAAAGGTTATTTATATTTAAAGGCACATCACTTAATAATTACAGTTATTTGCAATTAAAAACCCACAGCAACCTACGTCAAGTGAGGCAGAAACAGTTTATCAACTCAAAGGATAAATGTCACTCAGATCTGACGTTTAGTGTTTCATTACTTATCTAATAATTTATTGAAATTTGTCTCTGCTTAGGTTTTGGGAGAAATTCTCTATATTTTTGAGTATTTAGCTCGCATTGAAGAAAAGAATCAACCCATACTTAATGGAGTTCATCGTTCTTGTTAGATTTGGAAGAATATTCTCAAACGTAAGTCAATGTAATTTTTTATATATGTATACTGCGTATATTAGAAATTCCTAAAAATATAAAGAAAAACAGCCAATACATCAAGAACTTTTCTTTGTTCCTTACTAGAATTAAAATCGGTTTTTATGCGTTGTATGTAATATTGCTGTTATGGAATTCTAATTGCTTCAATATTTACTTAATAATATCTTAATTTATTTTTCTTATATAACATCTTTATTTATGATAGGTATCTTTGTTTCAAACATAAGTATGGTTATCAATAATACATTAATTTTTAAAATAAATACTTAGAAATATTAATATTCTAACTATCCTACACCTATTTTTATTTATAACTTTTATTGCATAAATATTAAGGTACATTTATTTGTATATCTTTAATTCACTAAGTTAATTATTTCTATTTTATGTCTTAACATAGAATGCCTGAAAATATTTCCTTTATTACATTATCTTCTATTAGAGAATAGGCAATTTCATGTAGTGATAATTTAGTATGTATGTATTGTATATGCACAAATCTTTACAGTACATATGCAATATTTAAGTACATATATATGTAGTTCTAGCGTCCACTGCCGTAACCCACGTCAGCTATTACATCATGCAATATTCATAGGCCACTTAGTGCCAAGCTTTAGACAAAATCCGTAACATGTTGAAAGTCATTATGACAACGTTTCCACTAGAAACTTGTGACCAAAGAACCGATCGAAATCCTAACTAACTATTAAAGTAAATTAAGTATTTTTTTAATTTCGTCATTGCCATTAAAATGTGGTCTTGCTTTTTTTATATTATTCTTGTAATCTGTTACCATTTTCTATACAGTTAAATATTTAGATTTTTCGGATGACTAAAGATTTATTATCAGTAGTCAATAAGGAATAAAGAACTAATCGTCATTTGTTTTAAATAACTTTATAAATATAATTGTTTGATAATATTAATTATTTTCTTTAAGAGAACAGCTATAACAATATGTTATTTATACAAACATTAAAAATAGAACCCAGACTGATGTGGAATCGTGAGAATTCCAAAAATTTATTCAAGTTCATATCGTTTACAAATAAATTAAATTGATACATTCCCTCTCGTATCATTATTATCGAATGTCCATAATATTAAGGAAGAGAAATTCTGCGATTTCCAAGTTAACATGTTTGATACAAATATTCAGCTACCGTACATCATTCCAAGCGACGCAATATCTCCGTAACTTACACATAAAATAGTACTTTATGTAGTGTATAAACTTACATATCTTATTATGTCATAAACACACGCTGTAAAACTGTATCGTTGCGTGACGCGTGTGTCAACCATGAAATTATGACACAATGAGTTCGTTGCTCACTGAAGCCTATTATTTGGTACATGATACGTACCATTTTAAAAGAAATAAAGATTCACAGACGTCCTATTTAGTTCTCATTCGTTACGATACTTAAAAACTCGTTAAAAAATAATTTTGCAAACAAGCATTTATTTGTGATCTGCTCAGAGAGTAATTTTATTTGATGTCTAAATTATGAGAGTGACATTTTATTTCGATTGATGGAGTATGTATAAAAAAATTTTTCGGGAATAAACAGTAGTAGATATTTATATTCAAGACCTGTAGTTAAATATAATAATCAACAATTAAAATTAGTCTTCGTTTCATATATATTTAAGATTACGTTATTAAATAAACAGCAGCTATAACTTTTTTCCTATGGATTCTTTTAAACAAGTATGAATTTTAGAATTTATTTTATATTATACAAGATATGACTTATTACTATACTTTATTAACTATTTTATAAAGGCACAATTGCTCATATATCTATTAAATTAAAATACATCAACATATTCTAGGAAATTGGATTTATAAGCTTAACTATATTAATACACTAGCAAGCTCATAAAAGCAATCTTTTATAATATTTAAAATCTTAAGCAAGATTGTTTTTACTCGTAGAACTAAATGATTAGAATTATGTTTTCCTATTGATTAATTATAATTACCGCATGCTTGAAGATTAGTGACCGACGATACGATACAATTTAGCCGACCACAGCTAATTTGAGTTTCACTTAATCCATTTGGGCCATAATCATGAGATTTAATCCTGTAAAGGTTCGCTAACCAATATTGTTAATTATTTCAGTGAAACAAAAGAAAACTATTAAAGCTTTTGAAAAATTAAATTAAATCAGCTTTATTTAAATACTGAGCAAGAGAAAGGAAGAACGTTTAAGGGACAAACGAAAACAATATAATTATAATACTAGACAGCCACTTTGATAACATACACTAACTTATACAAATGAACATGTTACGGACTTAATGCCATTTTTTTTGTAACATTTTGTAAAGTACTCCTTTTCTTTTTCTACCTGGCAATTTCCCAGATTTAGCCAGGGTCTGCCTTACATGTTGTGAATAGTTTTGGCTCATTGTTTTTATGACCGGCCGCCTGCCTGACATCAACCCTCTTTGGGAATCAGCATTAATAAGTGATGTCTAAATATTCATTTTATTTAACCACTAGGCCACCACTGACTTGCCAAGTACTCCTTTTGTCATTTGGCCAAAAATAATGTAAATATAACGTATTTTCACCAATTGGAATTGATTGAAATTTGGTGAAAGTAAGTCAATAGACTAGGTGTCTAGGTGTTGGACGGCTCGTAAAAAGGGTTTCCCTGCGACATCAAAAAAAAAAACAAGGTGTCTAGAAATAAGCACTTGTTTGAGTGCGCCGTTTTTCGTAATGTTTAAAAATGTTATCTAAACTTTAGTAGTAAATACAATATCAAATATGTTATTTTAAACTGTAGCTCCAATACTGATTGTTTTGACCTTAATCATGGTAATAATTTCAATAGTTGTTTCTCGATCAAAGAATAAGAGTGTACTTCCTCCTATTAAGATTATTTTCCTTCTCTCCTTTTGATTACACCTTTAACAAACATAACAAGCACTTACTCTTCACCTTGTTAATAATACATAATTAAATACAATTATTTTTAGCACTATCCAGGAAAAATATGTTGAATTTTATTCGTACTTTTGTCAGCATTATTCTTAAGGTTTATCAGTTTTAATGCTTTTTACACATAATATTTTGTTTTTGACAAACTATATTAGTTAATAATTTTAATATTATGGTAGTTATTTTAAAAAATAGAAATAGAAATAGGAATTTGTGTTAAAATGAAGTTGACAGATTTATATTAATGAACCTAATGCAGCTTCTTCGACTTACAGGAACTATCTCAACGGTTGGAGTCTGAATTAACAAGTATGTTCACAACAATGTTTTAATCTAACTTTCACCATTCTTCTTAATTCGTTAGTTAAGATTTTTAAGACGAAGTTTTAGCTATCAGCCCGCATCTGCACTAAGGTTTTCTAAATAATTGTTAAGTTGGCGACTGTAACTCATGCAGTCTGGTAAGACGGAGTATCTCCTTCAAGACTATTCTTTAAAATTTATTTTTGGATGCTTACGTGTAATTATTTCATATTAATTTATTTATTATTGACTATTATTGTATCCTTTATACATATATATATGTGTGTGTTTATAATGTATAATATTCAGGTATTACAAAATGCAAAACATATTCTTCATGTATTTATAAAAATTAAAGTTTACTACTTAAATGTTTATTCTTCGTTAAAATAAAGTCAGTTTTGTTTATTCAGATTTATTAATAACGTTAATAATAACGTTTTCTTACAACTTTCTAGCGTACTGTAACATATAAATTTATTCTGTTCGCTTCATTATGTTCACGGCTCGTTGTGAGAGTATGCTGTGCATAACGAAGCTCGAAAACAGACAAATTCCTGATGACAATAATATATATTACGGCAATGTTTTGTTTAAGTGAATAACACCATAAATTGTAACAAGTATGTATACACATTGTTTTTTTTTTATAACAAGTATTAAACATTAGAAAGTAATATATTTTTCAGCAACGACACTCTTTAATATAGAACGGATGAGATGACGGCTGACTGGCAGCAGCTGACTAGGCGAGACTGGCAGAGAAGAACTTGTTGTGCCGACTCTACAAAAAGTGGGACAAGGTCAGGAAGAAGAAGAAGACATTCTTTAATATAGGTTTAATTTTTCAGCTTTTGAAATGTCAACGTCACAATATGGTAATTACTAAATGAATTATTTTTTTATATCACGCAATTTTACTTAAACTTGATCACAATTGAGACAAGTACCTATGTACATACGTATAGATATATTGTTTAGTTTTATAGTCTAACGAATTAAAAATAAAAAAGAAAATGTAATAAATAAGACACAATAAAAAACTCATAAATCGATTTGACGTCATATGAATAGAATATAAATGATAGCGAACTATAATTCAATAACAAATAAAAGTATATATTTAAAAGCATTATAACGTGAACGCATACAAACCTGCATTTACCTGATTTTAAAATAAACAGAGTCACATTGAAGTTACTGAATAATTCATATTCATTCATTCGTCTGTACACTCTCCCAATTTTTTAAGGACTTCTGTAAATATTTTTATCAACGTAAATATTTTTACATGCACAAGTCGCTTCGTTTGGTTGACAGTGATGCCGCAAATAAACTAATTGACATTAAAATGTATATAAGACTTATATATAAAATATTTCTTCTCGAAAAAAATGTATTATAAATATTTTTGTTTGGAAGTTTGTTTATGGAAGCACCGTGTTCCAAATCTTGTCTCGAGAGGAATTTAAAGATTTGAACTCTAATAATCATAATCAGATGAGTAATATCTTTTTCAAATACTGAACTAATATTTATTGGGTATTTTGAGTAGGTAAAACCCGACTAAGTTTCGTCTTTAGTTTGCTCGAGATGCGGATTGTTTCAGTATTATATATGATCCCTTACAGAGAATATGAGTTTTTGTAACTTTTACAAAAGCAATATTTAAAATTTTAAACTTCAAAAGCGATAAGATATTCAAATAAGTGTAAATCGTAAAAGTTTGGCAAGTGCTTAAGTTAAGGCAGAAAGAGAACTTACATTTATTTTAACAGCTATAGAATTATACATAAAATTTATAACCTGTCTTAAACTAAGTATTTTTTAAGAAATAGTGCTTTTGTTTTTCTCTTATATCGCAAAAGAAAATAAGCCAGGTTTTTTCAGATATTTTTTTTAACTTCAGAACTAAGAAATATTATTGTATTATTCTGTCTTAGCGCCTTGATTTCACATTTTTTTTTTAGTTCCTGAGGAAATTTGGGTGATAGAATGGGGGTAAACACATGACATTCTGTGTTTTCCCAACACACGATGTATAAAAACGAAGAAGTTTAGTATTTTAAAACATTTCGCTTTGGAACAATATGTTACAAAAAATATATAGTGCAAATAACACTTGTTATAATTACATTGGATTTAATAAATTATATATTAATTAAAATATATGATATTTTCAGAAGCTGCAATACAATCACCTAAACGTTACGGTCACTTATCAATAGCAGCATGCACTCTTTGTGTGGGAAAATTTGAGTGAGAATCGTATGAATAATTTTAAGCGCTCAAAATTATCATGGCATTAGGAACATCCCTCACTGCTTTCTAAAATCGACTTTAAATCATATTTGAGTGGATTCAAATAAGGGCAAAATGACTCTTCAGTGCTTAAGAAGTCAAGAAGAGGGTTCATTGCATCTATTAACAGCCCGGTATTTAACATATTATGATTATTACCGAAACATATGTTAGGTTTAAAAATTGGGTTTATCTTTAAACCTACTTTATTAAAGCATTTCGGTTCTGTTTGACACAAAAATAAAAACAAAAACAAGGGTTTGTAAATTTCAGATTCTAACTCCAAAAGCAAGATATACTATACTGTCTCAGTGTAAAAGATGTAACAAATGTATGTATGTTATAAATAAAATGCATAACAGATATATTGTATACATAGTACACATATACATACAACTTAACTCCAACTTTTCGGAATGTATTCTTTGAACATTCTGACCGTCTTCAGTTATTAGGTATTGAAATATTCCTGAACCTTAACTTTCAGCAGTTCATGGAGTCTAGAACTAATGCACTTGGAAGTGTATTCGGCTTTCTTGGAAAATTAACTTGTCACCCTATTAATATTTTACAAAGTACACTCAGGAGAATGTGAGTGGGAAGAAAGACGTTCAATTCCTGGATCCCATGTCTATCATTCGTCAGCCAGGCAGAGTGGCCCTCCATCGTTTCATTGTAAACCGTTCTCATATGCGAATTAAGAGATATAGACCAGTGCCGATAGCTTTTAAAACATAATTAAATTATAGTAGAATGAAACCCATTAGAAAAGGAGGGGAATATTATAAAGATTAAGGGAAAAATAATTTACGGGCGATATTTATTTTTTCAGCGTCAAAATATCAACTATTTTAAAAAATTTGTTATGTTTTTAATTTGTTGAAATCTCTTTTTTCCGACGGTGAAGAAAAAAATATAAGTTTATTAGGTACTTACAGTACCATTTTTGGATAAAATAATCATGTCTCTTTTAATGAAATGATACTCGACATCGTTTTGAAAATGCTCTTTCTAATTTATTTTTCATTAGGACTCTTAGTTTTTCCGGAGTTCGAGAAAACCCATTTTTTACCCTTAAATACCCACACCCGTACCCTTCCCGACCTCAGATCGCCTCTAAATTATTTTTCCCTTAATTTTTATAATATTCCCTTCCTTTTGTAATGAGTTTCATTCTACTATAATTTATTTTCACTTTTCATTGTTTTTAGAGGCATCTGCACTGGCCTAATACACTTCTTATTCCTAATATGCCTAGCAAAGGATTGAAACAGTTCGCTTACGTCTGTGCATTCCTCATTTTATGATTTGGGCATCTTCAAGAAAAGGGTAAATAGGCTGTTACTGAGATAATAGATATGTTCATGACCTACGATTTTATGTCAATTGCTTTACATCCATCATGATGACGACTAGATGAGAAGAAAGAATGTGTCACTTCTGTTTTGTGATCTTCTCAATTTTAAGGCGTACAGCTCAAAATGTGATACTAAATATCTATGGATAGGGTGTAAAGTACACTTTAAATATCAACAGCCTGTCCATGCTCTTATGACTCTCGTTTTCACGGCTCATATAAAGCAGGAGGTGACTAGCATTAACTTTAGAACGATACTTCGTAGTGTCGCGCCTAATTAAAGAACGGCTTGGTGTCTATAGGTGGTAGAGCCTAGCTGTAGTCAGTTAGAAAAGCTCGAACATGGGCTGGCTCGATCGGGGAAGTACCACCCTCTCACAGAAGATCGGCGTGAAGTAGCCTTTAATGGCTTCGTTTCGTCCGATGAGTGAGAGAGCCGGTTGCCCTTTCCCTGTTCCCACCCTTTCCTACCATTTCATCATTCCCACCCCTTCCTATCTCTAAAAAAACAAGGTTGGCAACGCGTCCGCAAGAAGATGTTGCGGATGTCCATGGGCGACGGTAACCACCTTCCATCAAGTGGGCCGTCTGCTCGTTTGCCACTTTTCACATAAAAAAATAAAAAAAAATATGGTAGAATATTCTCAAGGATAAGGCTGCTGCACTAGTTGGGGCTAGTTTAGCTAAACGTTTACTAGAATATTTCGATTATTATTAATGTACACAAACAAGAATGTTTTGCAATATTGTATTAATTCCATTTTTGTGTATAAAAGGGCAAAAACGTTGATTTACAGTGAGTGTTTTGTAAAACGAGATACAAGCGATAATACGCGAGGTCTTAAGAAAGTAAATATTTGTGTTTTCTGTTTAATACTGTGTTTAAATTGCTTATTAAATCCCAGCTCGTAACGATATCCTTATAGTTTCTTGTAAGTATTTATAAATAATTAAGTAAATACGATAAATAATATTAAATTTCATAAGTTGTTAGAATTAGTATAGTTAGAATTATATCCAAAATGGTGAAAACTAAATAGTTTACGAGCTATAATGTATTGTTGAGGTAGTTAGATTGTTTTATTGGACTACTTCTATGAAAATTGAATAAAGTATTGTTTGGATTCTCATTAGAATATATATTTTTTATGTATCTACATTATGTATTGTTACTAAATCGAACCTTAATGTTAAATATACATATTTAGATGCTTACAATGATTCTGAGACGATTTAGAGGATAACTTATCAGTGAACATTCTTACTAATCTAACTTTCATACAAAATAGTAGAAAAAGAAATATTTTTTTCATTATTTAAACTTTTTATTTAAATGTGGGAAATGAAGCTTAATTAAACAAAAGTACCTAATTTATGTATATGCACAAAAATGATGATTTTCGATAATTACTCATAGGAAGGAAACGTTAATCTTCGTGACAAATGTCTAACAAATGGTTTCCTGTTATTTGCAATGTCCATTTGTAAAAATGAATGTTTAGATTACTTATCATATTTGTCAAAATTAGCGAGGTTTTTTATAAAGCAAAAATTGGGCGTCAAGTATTTTGATGTCAATGAGTAATATATACATACATATTTCAAAAAATAAAAATCATAAATTAAAAATGAAAAAAAACGCTTTTCTTACAAAGTGATGCAAGACAAAACTATGCAGAAGAAATAAATAAAACTTATAGCAAGTAATTACGAGTATCACGTAGAAAAGATAACATAAAAACATCCTTATTTACAAGATTTTATTTTTAAGAGTTGTCTTATAAATTATTTTTTATTGTTTAGTATTCTTTTACATTCAAGAAAATTTATTTATAATAATTACTATATATAATCATATATATATTTTCTTCAGTAGGTAATAGTTTATCGGTCGTACCTAATCCCCAGGACCATTCACTCGTGAAATTGTTAATTAACAACTAAGATAACAGCCTCCCTGGACGATATTGTTTTATTGGAAACAGATAATACGCGAAAGTAATAATTTTCGTTATGACAAGAAATTTTTTTCCAACTTCTATAAGACTAACTTTTTTGTATTACACTATAATCAAACTATGTATAATCTATGTAGTAAAGTAGGAACTTTGATTGATACAAAAAAGTAATTCGTATGAATAATATGTCTTGTATTTTTTGGAATAATGATTATATAATTTATAAGTTTTATTTCTTATGCAAATAATTATGCATCGGTGTGTACTGTCAATATATTTTACGTTAGTACATAACAATTCTAAACGTCTTAAAACGCACATAAACTGAAGACTCCCGACGTTTTGTTCTCGTCTGCCCGTGATCACGAAAAAAATGCTGAAAAGTAGTCGAAACGTGGGCAGTATGTAGTTTTTAACAAAACATAAAGTACGTGTACTATATCCGAAAAATATAAGTTTCATTTAAATGAATAAAACTTAAAAGTTTTAGATCTCATTATAAACTGTTTTGTAAGTTTTACTTAAACGATTTGGTAGCTAAGTAAATTACCATTATCTTCACTTACTAATTGAACATTCCGTTATAGTAATGCGGTCTCAATATGCAAGCATCATCAGGACAGAGCGCTTCCTCAGGAAGTGGTTGTCATTTCCGTTCCGCAAGAGAACACGACGCATGCGGTTAGTATTCGACTCTTGGGATTTGATTTTATATTGTTTGTATTTGTTTTGTTTAGTTTGCCTACATATATTGCATGGTAATATCAGAATTACCTTATAAAATTAATATCTGAATTATGTTATAAATTTGTAGACACTGATCGTATTATTCCCATCGTGAATAAGTTAAATCATTGAATAACTGACTATATCTGAGCTACGAAGGCCAAGTTCATTAGTTTTTAAGTATACATAAATTGTACCACTGCACATAAATAGTTGTATTTCAAGCTATTAGGTGGAAAATTATGCGCTAGTCTCAAAAGCCTTCACAGATTAAGTACTGTTGCTATATTGCAAATTAGTTAAACATCTTAATTGTTTTAAATATCTTAAGTGGAGTTTGATCTGTGACATTAAGTCTTTTTGTATATACAACAAATATTATGAACATTTACATTTACCTTCTCCGGTATACTCAAAAATACTTTAAGGGTTAAACTTCATTAGCAACAATTTGTATGGACTATTAAAAAATTAATTAACTGGCTTTCATAGTAAATTCTTGATAGTACAAAGATAAGGCTAGAGATTAATATCAAAACACGTTGAATTAATAACGCTCTATCAAAGGTAATGATTAAAGCCATCATTATAATAATCGCCTATCAACTAAATGGAGCTTACCGAGGTGTTTTTGGTAAGAATAATGGGTGTCAATAAATGTTTGACATTACAATTATTTTGATAGTAAAATTACTTTTTATATGAATTGAATTTAAACCTCTTAGCCCTCAATCAAACTGACTTTTGTCCTTAAAAGTGTCAGTAAATTAAACAACTTTTTGCATTGTACAAACGGGAGAACTTATCTTGCAGCGGCTCCAATGTGTGACGGCCACAGACTTTCATCTTGCCACCGCACTCCACTGAGGATTGTTTCAGGTTCGACTACCAATCGGGAGCTGGAGCAAAGGTCACAAGATAGATTAAATTTCTTGCTAGATCTATCCAGCTGTTAGCAATAACCATCTGAATCTTATAATTTATCCTCCATTGTTTTTTAGATGTCCTACATGTTCTCTGCTTGGCTCGGTTTGAACAGATCTCTTGCTTGGTCTCACATTATCACATTCAAGAAATTTGTATTACACTGAAAATTTTCAAAGGTATTTTATTTGAATAACATTTTTGGAGGCGCAGGAGGTCTCTTCCACTAGGAGTGTCCTCGAAGGTCCATACACTTTGATATCCTCAGTCGATCCGTCATCGTGTCGGGAATTCCCCCACCCCCTTCTTAAAAATGTGTAAAATTGTCCACTTTTTTTAATATAAATATTATATTCTATAAATACGAGAAATACTTAATATTTGTACACTTAAAACCTTGAATGTTAATTATATACGTAATAAATGATAATTCTACAATACATTTTTCAAATACGATTATTTTAATATAAAATTATGTTTTAGTTTAATTTGATAGTATTCAAATGACTTTATTATATTAATATTATATATGAAAAACGCAATTTTTAAATGCGTCACTAATCTTCGCATACGCTTAGTATAATTTGATCCCTTGAAATAATACATAAATGCCAACACTTTATAGTGTGTGTAGTTAAGTGTGACTGTAACAATGTAGGCTTTAATTTTTTCGGACCTCTTCTCCATTACAACAGCAATGCTTCATTTGTTTACTACATCTTATAACATAATAAAATTTTAGGCATTGAATGTAATAATTTTAAGAGAACTTTTAACAAAAAACGAATAAATATTAATAATAAGAATAAAATTTCATGTCAATTAAAAATACAGTTTTATATTACATAATAACATTGTTTCTATAATGAAAATTTAAATGTCCTTAAAATTGGTTGTCACTATAGAATTTAAATTGTCTGTTTCAATGAAACATCATGAATTCATGAGATCTTAAGTATCTTATTAGTAATGCTTCCATAAACTTATCACATGTTAAACTTACATCTTACAAGTGCTTGGACTATTTTTTTTTCCGTACTAAATTCTAAGCGAATATAAGTTTTATATTAAAAATATTAATTAATTTTGTATGATCCTTTATAAATTTCAAACTAAATAAATTCCATAGCACTAACACTAACAATATAAACTTTATGAGGCTAGAACAATTTTCTTTGTGGTGACCTAAATTTGAAGTCATATATCACAATGAAAAGTTTAAATTTCATAAACCGCGTTTATAAAAGAGGAATTCTATTTCACGTAGTCGATTTAAGACGGTGGAGTCACGTAGTTTGAAATCGTATTTGCTCGCAAACACGTCCCAATAACCCGTTAACTTCGATACATAGGGGTTTATATTAAGAACCGGCTTCCTATAATTTATCTTTATCATGCAATCGAAAAGAATAATTTCATATATTGTACTAAAGATAACAACAAAATTTATTTATTAATAATAATTTCATTGAGAATAAAATATGATAAGAATATGAAAGACTCATTAATTAATTTAATTTTATTATTTTTCCCACTGACTAGTTTCCTAGGGTATAAAATAAAATTAAACAATGTTTTGAATAATTCAAACATACAATTAGTATGTTAATTATTTTAGTATCAATAAACATTATTGTCAGTTTTCCATACGATTTAATCACGATTATTACAACTGTTTATGTACTTAGTGTTATTTGTATATTTAGATCAGATATTCTATTTTTTTCTTTATACTATATATATGTATGTATATACATACAATTATAATACATTGATAATTCACAAAGATATCTACTAAGTAAACTTTACCTAAGTATATAGGCAGTTACTACTCAGAAGAAGGGTATTCTAGTGATAGTCATATAAAAATTCATGAAAATAAACAGAATATCTTAAAATGATATAGTTTAATTTAATATGATGACAAACTGACAAGTTTGTGATATCCAATCAGGTACTGAAATACAGAAGACCTTAACAACTTAATTAAATTATTAAATCTTAAGATAAACGGACTGTTCCTATCTCTTTGTTTGAATTAAATCAACTGAAGATTCTTAGTCTTCAAGCTTTAGGTCTTTGTGATGAAGACCGATTATAACAAGAACAATTTAATCCTTTGTTTATATTGATTATGTTACATTGAAAACTAATTATTGAATAAGTTGAAATGAGAGTCTACTCGTTGAATCAAATCAACAAAATGTAAAATGAGATGGCATATTTAAGATTTATTAAATTAAATTGTTTATAAATATTGTGACATCTATTTTTTCTAGTATTTATCTTTGTAGATTTGTGCTGAGTATATAAATTTTGAAGTAATATTTAATGGATTCGCTAGATTTTTTATTTTAGATTAATAGTGTCTACAGTAAAGGAGTTTATAAAATATAAAGATGTAATGTATTAAAGCAGATTCTTATCTGGGCCTTCCCTAACTAGGTTTCTTTTAATATATTTAGTAGATACTGGGTACATTTAAATTATTAAGTTTCTCTTTATCTTCCGTTGGATAACAAAGCAATGTTTACATTTATAAGAATACTTAGTATTTATTTCTTATAAAAGTAGCACATGCAATTTGTATGAATATAAATGGTTTATGCCATCAATGCTTGTACTTTTCATAGTTGGTTCTATAACATATTTTTATATTACACTGATATTGATTGAAAATTTTACACAAAATGCGAGTACATTTGTTCAAAACTAGGGTTCAAAACTATCACAATCAGATGTGAAGATAATTTAATAAAAAAAACCGTTCAAGTCATTTAGAAAAATAAATACGCCTTATAATTTGACATATCGTCCGTTAAATAGGAAATCCATCTCTTTAACACCCTTTCAACTTGTTAGTTGTACAAGTAGCTACATATACTCGTATACAGGGTCACTGGTGAATTACTATCAATATTTAAGGAGAATACTCGGTACATGATTCTCATTCGAATTATGTAAAAAAAATAGGTACTTAATTTTTGACAAAATTTCCGTATAAATATATAAAGTGTTGACACGTTCCAAGTGTTCCAAGTGTGGACGCGTGCGGCGGCGTGCTGATACAACACCACGCCGCCGCACGCGTATGTGTGAGTGTGTGTGTATACCTAATCTGTAGGGTGTTCATACGATGCGTAATTAATTACATAACTTTTGGTTAACTTTACTTAGAAGTTTATTAATATTTATGTTATATTAATTTTTATTTTGTCATATATGATCGTCAAATATCACGTCCTCAAATATCGATAGTAATTCACCAGTCACCTGTATATGGATGTATATTTTTATTTACACTATTTTATTCATAAGATCATAATTAAAAGTGAAATATTGTATTTTTCCTTAAACATCATGTTTTCCCATTCTTTTACCGTCATGATGAAATTGTGTATATATTTGGAAGTAAATAAAAGAAATATTTAAAAAGGTTAATGCTTAACTATAAATTATAAAATAATAACTTCTCTCTATTGTTATTCATTAATAACGGATGGCATTTAATACTAAACAAAGATTTAGCAATAATTCTATATAAAATTCTAAATTAACTTATCTCAATTCAGAGATAGAAAGAAATCAGACATCTTGAAGTAGATTAAGATTATCAAGTAGCTTCTCAGACAGATAAGTCACAATGTCAGCAGAATCGGGGAGTGGCAATTAAGGTCAATAATTTGATTGACCAGTTATGAAAAAGGAGAATTATATAAGTTATCCTTTAATTTATTAAGATAAAATGAAATAATGATCGGAAACGAATTTCAATGTTTTTATTTATGGTCACCCAACCTATAAGAAATTTCAAGGTTTGTCGCACGAATATTTATTAGACTTCAGTAATTTAGAATTTTTGAGATATTCTCTATTTTTAAATCTTTTCATTACAATTTGTGTTATTTGCTCACATGGACAACTTGTTAAAATATTAACTACGATCACAATAATGGTTATTCATTCTCAAATCTGTTATTATCTTAATATTATTATAACATTGCAACGTAGGTTACCATATACATATGTACATATATTGTTTTAATACATTATATATTTATCACACGGAAGAAGTAGCGAGCAAAACCTCGTAATATTACAGTCACAAAATCGTTTTTGAATTTTATTACAGAATTTAGTTAAAAGGGCTCTTATAACAGGATAACTTTTACCTAAATATAGAACCTTATGAGTGTTTTCTTTCATATTGCTTTATCAAGCGTACATAGATACGTCCATAAAAATGATACAGATACAGACATAAAATTTTTACCTTGCTTTATATGTATTTTAATTGTAATCTTCTTTATGACGTTGCCCTTATCTAAAGCAATAAACTTAAAAAATTAGGAATAACTAGCGGTAGATGACAAAAACCACACTAACCGGTGAAAACTTATCTCGTCTGCCAGAGATCACGTTTACTGCAAGGTAGAACCTTAGATAAAACCTAATATAATATATTCGCTAAGTCATAGTCATCCTTTTAATTATTCTTTAAAAGTTTTTTTTTCTTATTTTCAATGTAATGAAATCAAAGAAAGAAAAAATCGAAATATATAAAAAAATATTATTAATTAAATATGTATGTGAAAATCGTCTCAAATTTTAGTCCTTTTTAATTTAATTAAATCCTGTTATAAAAATACAGTAAAAGAAAATAAAACTAACAAACAAGTCAATTTCTTTAAATTTTCATTAAGTTTCCATTAGCCTGCTGCTGCTTGAAAACCACTTCGCTTTGTTGACATTTCAAAGATTTATTTCACATTCGAGAACGATGTTTGTTTTGTATCTTAGTTTGCTTTTTCATCCTAATACGTCGTGTCATTGTATAATATGAAGGAATTTTCAACAAATGTTTTCTTATTTGTATTATTTTGTATAAAGTTAACCGACTAAGCTCAGTGGATTTGTGATTTATGATACATAACATCGCCATTCATGTGCAATAAATATCGACTAATCAGAATAAGAAATCTTTTATCTTCTTGAAGATTTTGTATTAAAATAAAACTGTCTAACTTTTTAAGTTTATAATCAATGGTAGATATATAGATAGTTTGGCTGATATATGTATAAATAAGCTCAGGAAATCCACATTTTCATCAGATATAAAACTCATACTGGGAGCAAAGTATCTTGCAGTGTATAAAGTAAACAAACGTCTGCAGTGGTTATCGTTATAAGCAGATTCCATTTACTTGGAGCCTATTTCTGGCCATTGACGAAAGTGAAGTGTAGTGAGGGCGTACTTCGCTAATGGAAAAAAGGAAGTTATCTTCGTTAGAATCAGCGTGAAGTCTGTTTCTTGAGTTTCATGTAACCATGAAGAAACCATACCTCAAAGCTTTTAGACCCACAGAATTATATAAACAGTTGATCTACTCATATACGATAATGGAAGTATAATTTTGTTTGAACAAGCAAAGGATTTTTTAAGTATGTGAAATAAAAATAGTTTTGTAAACTAAATTTTAGCGTCATTTTTTACTATGAGCACGATATACAGGGTGACTGGTGAATTACTATCGATACTTGAGGACGTGATATTTGACGATCATATATGACAAAATAAAAATTAATATAACATAAATATTCATAAACTTCTAAGTAAAGTTAACCAAAAGTTATGTAATTATTTACGCATCGTGTGAACACCCTACAGATTAGGTATAAACACACACTCACACACACGCGTGCGGTGGCGTGGTGTTGTATCAGCACGCCGCCGCACGCGTCCACACTTGGAACACTTGGAACGTGTCAACACTTTATTTATTTATACGGAAATTTTGTCAAAAATTAAGTACCTATTTTTTTTACATAATTCGAATGAGAATCATGTACCGAGTATTCTCCTTAAATATTGATAGTAATTCACCAGTCACCCTGTATATTTTAGGGGTTTCAAATTAAACTCGCGAAATAAGATATGTTATTATTGCGACCCTTAAATTGGTTTTAAAAGTTTGTTAGTAAATTTTCACTTTTTTATATTCGAGTACATATATCATGAGTTTTTACTCAGAATTATTGCAGTTAATGTAATAGTAAACTTAAACCTATAGTAAGGCCTGAGAGGGTAATGTTAAGATAAGGGTAGTGACTGCTCAAATTCTTGCAATTTTGCGGAATTATTAATTTACTGAGAATCTGTAATATAAAATCCACACTGATAATATTAAAGTTCAACCACCACTTCAGCGTTAAATCAAGCAAAGTAAGTGGAATAAAAATACAAACTGTAAAACAAATTCTATATATAATTTATAAAACCATTATATATGTAAGAGATTAAGCTTCGTTAGATGCGGTAAGTTTTCCAGGAAACATGAAGAATTAAAGTAACAACTATATTCTCTTTTATTTCTATAAATCTTCATATTTCCTGGAATTCTATTTCGAGAGTTTGATATTTTATAATACTTTAATTACAAATAAATGTTTTAACAACAGTAGGCAATGAAAGTAAGAGGGGCTTTGTGAATTTTAATTTGGAAGATCTTATAAGAAGATTAAGTATACAAAGTAGGCTTTTACTTCATTAAAATTCAAGTAAAAAACAAGTCAACAAAGCTTTTCAAACAGTCGTTTTTTGGCTTATAATATATTTAGCTTTAATATCAACGATATCCCCTGATTTATTGGTGCTATCTTCTTATAAATTTTCAAATGACAAAGATATGTTAACTCATAAGAATTTGTGGCATTAAATACTATTGTACACTTGTATATTTATACATTTATGCATAAAATAACAAGATTCTCTTAAAACGGAAATTCAGGAACAAATTTAAAATACTTGATTTCATTATTTAATATGGCATAAAAAGAATCAATAGAGAATTTAAGATCTTAAATTCTGTAGTTACATTAAAGTGTAATAACTGCACCTGGTTACCATTAAGTAAAACTAAAGCATAAACCGAAAACAGAGTATTTCTGTTCCTATAGTGCAGCTAAATATTATATAGAATGCTTAATTCGCCCTGTGCAATTCTAGTCTGAACCGATATCTGGTATTGATGAAACAACTCATGCGATAATCTAGAAATCTTACTTTGAACCCTGCTTCTACCAATAAATTCTGTATTGAATACAAAAACATTTTTAGTTGTAAATATTCCACATATTTATATTTTCAATACAAAAAAATATTTCTTAAGTTATGGGCTTAAAAGTTATAATTATAATTCAATATTTTCTGTTGTTTCTAGAACCAGTTTTCTGAATTAGCGTATTGGTTGACTATGACTGAATCATGTAATAAACTACAAGAGCATCATCTTTATTTTTATCATATAAACAAATATATAAAAAAAATTATCGATAAATACAGTAAAAAGAATTCTTCAATTTTCTCAACGAGAAATAATTCTGTTCCGCTAACTAACTTTGGCAAAATTTTGATGAATTTAAGTTTTTATCTCCAAGGACCTGCTAATCCATCTTGAAAATTACAGAGATACAACCAAGACCAATTTTAATTCATTTTAAAATAAATAAAATTAAACTGGTTTATCTTAGAAGCTATTGTTTAAATAAACGCTTATTGGTCTTATATAATGGTCTGAAATTATTTATTACTATATGACCAGAAAAATTTGTACGTCCAAAGTATTTTCTTATATTATTTTCTATTTTTGTTTATAATTTTAATTTTGCATTTTTTACAAGAAGTGCTGCAAGTAATAACAAAAAATTGAGAATTATTTTGTGATGATTCCAAAATATCCAAAATATACCCTGTGGTTTCAAAATATCGACAGAGGACAAGAGTAGATACCACACAAATTTAAACTGAAGGTTACGCTGTGCCCTTGTACAATGAAATCGTACGTGAAGCCTTAAAAATATAATTAAACTATAAACGCGTTAAATATATATGTTTTTTGTGTGTCAATTAATTAACAAAATATTAGACACAAACATAGCTTGGTTGGCAAAGAATCGTTCAGTCATCATAACACATCTTCTTCTACCTGGCAGTTTTCCCTGATATAGCCAGGGTCTGCCTTACATGTTGTAAACAGTTTTGGCTAATTGTTTTTACGACCGGCCGCCTGCCTGACATCATCCCTCTTGGGAATCAACATTAATCAGTGATGTCTAAATACTCATAGAAAGTACATATGACTCGAAAAAATCAAATTGGTACTTGCCCGGGCAAGGATCGAACCCGCACCCTCGTGCATGAGAGGCGGGCCTTTTAACCACTAGGCCACCACTGACTAGTCATCATAATACATATATGTAATTAAGTGAGTCAAATGTGTCGTTCCTAAAACCTTTATATAATAGATACATCTTAAGATTTTACAATGTTCATAACATTACGTTTGTTAGGCTATATCTTCAGAATGAAAGCACATTTATAATAATCGCGCGCTATTAAATAAAACGAGAAAAACCATCACCCTGATAATAATAGACCATTACCTAAATGGAACTAAGTGTTAGAATAATCAATAACATTTTGAACCTCTATTTATCTCAATAAAATTGTAATGGAAGACATTTTGTATTATTTTATAAAATTGTTTTTAATATAAGGAAAGTGTTATATTATGTTTGTATGTCGGATTTGTTACCACTTCATCTTTTTTTTAAAGAGAGTGACGTCAGCATAACTGACGTTACCAGTGCCTTTATTTTTGATTATCGTCAGGCTCTCAGGATATTGAAGGATTCCTTGCGACGGTTTGACGAATCTTTTGTTTCTCTCTTTTATAGCAACCAACAGTCATTGTTGTGTCTGTAGATGGTGGCTAAGTAGATAGTTGTGCTGGTGACACCTGATAATTTTAGCCATCCATAGTTATTAATTCTGTCCTTAAAAGGTATACACTCTGATACGTATGTTTTTTCATTTTGCTTTATTATCTTGTAATCTTACTTGTTTTTTAATAAAATGGGGTATTATCAAATCGATTTTTTATTGATAATTGACATTGTTTGGGATATAAATTTATTAAGAATCTAGAGTTGTTTTATCACAAATAGTAGTAAAAATTTGACAAACCAATATGTTTATCACATTAAAATACAACATAATAAGAATATGAAAAATTACAATTGTGGCAATAACAGAATTTTAAACGATGTAAAAAAAGATGAATTGTTTTTTTACGGGTGGTAATTGTGGCGACGGCCTATGCTATCGCCTTCTAAAACGGTTAAAAAAATTGTCCTTCTGCACCATACTTTCCCGTTATAAATTTTGATTATGTAATTAATTTAAAGGCAATAAGAAAAAATTTTGAAAAGTTGTAGAACAATTCTTAACTTTCATAATACAGACGATTATTGTGTCCGTTTTATGTACCAATAAAATTAAATGATTATAAGAGAAATGAAAACCTTGCCCTTCATAATTATTGTTACGATATGAAATACTAAAAATACATAGAATCCTTAAATTTCCTCATACAGAAGATGATTATGTATTTTGTTACTTATTATGACTATATGAAAAATTAAAATCGTTGATTTATGATCTCCCTATTACAAAATATATAACTTAAGTTTCCGGTATTTTTCAAAATAATATGTAGATATTCAGCAGTTGGCCGAATATAATAACAGCAACCAAATAGGCGGAATATCGAATAGTAACTGATTATTCCTTGCAAGCCTAACTAACTAATCTATGACTGACAATTTTGGAAGTAAGTATGAGTTTCTGAAATATGCTTAATAAACACATACGATAAAATATTGTTATGCTATATCCAAAAGTTATGGTAATTCTATAAATTTATTGCAACTGTTTTCATACTCTAGATAATTTCTTGCTGAAAAACTTCTACACGTGATAAAAATACAAATCTTTTTATGTCATAACCAAGCGTCATAAAATATCTCGGCCGTGATGTGTGTGTCAACTAAGGAATTACGACGCGAAGAATTCCTAGCTGTTGGAAGACTATTACTCAGAAACTATGGCAGTCATGCAATGGTTTGAGAGAACTAAAGTTATGTGACATATATGTAGCAAGTTTAAATGTTTTGTAAACTAATGGGAAAGCTTGTTTGATTTCGCTACTCGCTCTTAGCCTAAGTTTGATGAATCTCACACATAAAATTTGACGTCTTATTATAGTAGTTTGATTGTTAAATAAAAATATTTAAAATACGTTATTTGTAACGGTAATTATTAAAGATAAATTAAATACAGGTAATATAAAAATATTATTACACTAGTATCTCATATTTTTCTTCAAATAAAAAAAATTGAAGTGAAAAAGTGAAGTGGTAACTTTCACCCTCACTATTATTTCGTTTTATACTTCAAATTGAAACTTCAGAGCCCTATAAATATGTTTATGTAGTAATAATGCTTAGTGTGATTTCATACTTTCAGTAAAAGTACAAATAAAATTGTTAATAAATTGACTTTACAGATTTTTTTATTTTATACTTTATGTAGAATCTCCCTGGTAATAAAATAGACCAAACTCGTAATAATTTTGTTTAATCTCTTTCACCAAATTTTAAACTATTTCGTCCTACTAATTACCTAGACATAGGCTTATTAAAATAATTTTGTGAATAAATAAATTACTCATTAAATAAAAATTAATATGAAAAATTAAAAAAAAATCATTTGATACTTATTTCATGATAGAATATATACAAAATCATTTTTTATAAAACTGTATTTTATACCTGGATTTGAATATATCATTTTACGTTCTAATGAAGTCTAATATATAGGTATTAAGAGATAATTATTAAAAAATATCCCATTTCTTTAGAGACTTAGTTTATAATTCATATATATGTTATAAATTTTGAAAATTATAATATCTATACAAAATTAAATAAACACGATACATAAGAGATGAGAATATAATTACGCTCACAGTGATTGTTATTTTCTGAACGGGCAATAATATGATCGTACTATTCCGCTTATATGGAAATAAAATTTAATTTAATTCAACACAAATACTAATTTCACTACAATATTAGATAAACATATTGTTTTGTTCTGTAATTTGTATAAATAAAAAAAGCATTCACTAGGTAGAATTTATTTATTCTATTTTTTGTTACGTAAACGCGTTCCAGATTATGTTAGTATTCTTTTCTTTTAAATAAATTTGTGTATTGCAATCATAAAAAAAATCGTTCTAACTGTGTAAGACTTCATTCATTAATACGATAACGTTTACGATTCGTAATAAGGATGGTATATAAAGAAATTTATTAATGTAACCAATATAATGCTTTATAATTAAAAATATTACTTTTCCATGTCTTAAATTAGGTGTCATATCACAGCTATTTAATATTAATATTGAATCTTCATTTAAACGAAGCGTTTTACAGATTAATTTTTGATTCCAGAGAACACAGAAGACACCTGCTCTGAATAATTAATCTGAAAGCAATTTGTTTTAATTAGCCGCTGCTTACTTTCTCTACGAGTAATCTATATTACCCAATCGTATATAATAATATACATATATTGTATTCCTGAAGTAAAACAGAAAGATTATAAACGTTTCCACTATTATTACTATAATATTTTTATGGTACTGAAGTGTTTGTGAATTATTCCGTGAACAATATATGTATATGCACTCAAATAGTAACAGTATGGGAATGTTGATTTAATATTTGCTTTACGAAAAGTTTATCTGCATATGCATTAGCTTCAATGGTTTCTGATAGTTGGATGATACCTTGTTATTGTTATGAATTACATTAAAATTCTTTATTTATTATTAAAATTGTTTTAAATCTAATGTTATAGTTTTACTTAATAAAGTTAATAGTTTTGTCTAGTCATTTAAATTTATCTCACTTGCATCTGCTTATTTATTTATTGGATTATAAATATAAAATTCGTAAGTTTATACAATTCTGAAGGGTAGGTTAGAGGAAAGGTGTAGAGGAAGAAGAGGTGGTAGGTGTGGTTAAGTTACCAGAGCTCGAGCATAGGTTGGCTCGACCGGAGAAGTACCAATCTCTAACAGAGAATCGGTTTGAAGAAGTCTTAAATGCCTGAGTTTTCTCCGATGAGTGAAAGAGCCGTTTATTCTTTCATTTTCCCTACCTTTTCTTCTCCCGGGATGTTTATATGTATATGTAATAAATAACCTTCTATCCTGCGTCAGCCTATGTCTATTTTGAATTATTGACCGTGTTTCATTGGTATGGGGTCCAGGGAGATTTTCCACTGTCTATCGGATCGGGAGCCCTTCGTAACATAAAATCCAACTCTACGTTTAGACTACAGGCACTACTCTTTAACCGGATTGTTATTGGACTCTCAGTATCCTTCCCTTTATCTCAAGGGTGGCAACGCATCCGCTACACCATGTTGCATATGTCCATGGCCAACGGTAACCACTTCTCATCAGATAGACCGTCTGCTCGTTTGCCGCCTTTAAGTTAAAAAAAATCTTTGAAACTTTTCCTAATACAATATTGGAATTATATAAAATTCCTGGAATTAGTGCACATTTTCTTGACTTCATATATTTCCGGTAACATTTACATACATATATATTTTTGTTTTAATATAATTTAAAATAAACTGAGTTACAAAAGTCATATCCGATATCCTTTATTGAGAAATCTTTTTGCTTTAATATGTTATCATGCATAGTATTCATAAAAATAAAAAAAATAAAATTCAAATATTACCTATGTATATATGTATGATAATGTTCAGAATCACATACAGCAATCATTCGGTAGACGGGAATGACTTGCCTGTTATAATTATGTAATAATTAATATTTGATATAACTAAAATACATTTGTATCCACAGCCACTACTTATAAATCTTAGAATATTTTATCTTAAAATACACACAAAATCTTTAAAACATAAGATCTTTTTTATGTTTGAGACCATTGAATGCATAAATTAACCAATCAAATAGGTCGATGCGTTACCACAGTCAAAGAGGCAGTTTTTCCCGTCATTAGTCGGATTCGAGCCTGTGAAATATCGAGCTCAAAATATGTTCTTTTTTTTTACAGTAAGAGCTTTAAGCTTAAAAAAGAAAAAAGGCATATGGACACTTAAAGAAATTTCACTTCTCACATATATATTTTGAGTTTTACTTTTAATTATTTCATTTATTCTCAGCAAACCTATCCATTTCATATTGTGGAATTCTATATTGTAAAAGTGCATAATAAAAAAAAGGTAACAAATTTAAGGATTTGCGTATACTTGAATTTACTATTTAGATACAGATTATTCATCTATCTATGTACGGTCACTCAAACTAACTGTGTATATAGAATTTCAGTTCAATCTTTTGAAGAACTCTGGTGCAAATTAATATGCTGGATTCCACCCATACAAATGATATCGCAAGTTAAAAACAAGATCGACAAATAAATGACCCAAAAAAAAAACCATGAATAAATTATTTTTTAACTTCACAAAAAATATCTTTTCAGTGGTTTTGACACTTGTTTTAGCTTGATTATTTCCTTTTAAACATTTTTAAATCCATAAATGATAGTTTTATGATAAGTAATATATGAAAAAATATTGTTTAGTTGTTATTTACTATTGGGTATTTTATATATTTTTTGGTATATTGCTTCATTAAAGTATTTTTTTTTTTTTTTTAAATATTTTATTACTAATAAAAGGATAATATTGTATACTATCACTTAATGAAAGGTTAATAGAAATATGTATTTTAATTACATTCCGAAAACTAATTGAAATAATCTATAACATTCAATTTAATAATTAAATGTATTCTTATCGATTTATTATAGGAAAACAGATGTCATTTTCTTCATTCATACTGATATACATTCATAATTTATTTTAACTTTATTTGCATTACTATTTCACCAATATTTATAATACCAAAATACATATTAGGTAACAAAATTTATTGTGATAATTAAATTAAAAGTTCTCTAAACATATGACGAGTCGTGAACAAAATTACATTTCCTGTTGGTAACATATGTAACCGTACAATCTTTTGCCACTTTGGAATTAAACTTTCCCGTCAGTAACGCGAATAAGTGAATACAAACACTCAGGGAAGTCACTGGAGCTTAAAACTTAAGCAGAATCTCATTCGCAAAACCTCAACATTCACAGCAAGTTGTCGTCGCTGTTTTTAATCCATGGTAACAAAAAAGTAAGTGGTTTGATACCTAAAGGCTATACATTTGATGTACATAGTTTTATACTATAACATTACCAGTTTACAAATCAATACAAGTGGACATTTTTTTAAGGAAATCACATATATTCATTATCAATAAGGTAATGTTTCTTTGAATACCTTAAGCCTTGAACATATGTCTATATATCTAGCAGAGTTTTTAAAAAATAATTATTTTAGCTAACAAAATGTTCGTGTGAAATTTAGATTTGATATTTGTTTTCTAACAAGTTCATTTGCGGGTGCATTAGTTTCCACAATTCGTGATAGTTGGACAGTTCTTAATATTGCCATGTATTACATTGGAACTGTTTTTTTGTTACTGGAAATGTTATTTAATTTTATTGTAATAAAATATTTTTCCTGTCGGATCACCTTCAATTTTTATTGAGGCTTAATAATTTTTTGTGTTAAAGCCGCAAAAGTTACCATACAATAAATCATCTTCAAAATGTAGAAGAAATTTTTTACACCTCCATTTAAAATTGAAAAAAAAAATAGATTTAAAGAAACTTAGTAATAACCAGATAGTGAAAGTGTTTATTTCAAATCAGTTTTTAATTAAAAAAAAATTAAGATGTTACTTTTGTTAGTCCTGTAAGTCTTTTAAAAGTTATAAAACCGAATATTGTTCATTTGTAGTAGAACATTTGAAGTAGTAGTTGTCTTTTATTTTACTTCTAATTAAAAAAAACGTCTTGTTAACTCTCTTTACCTTTTTATGCTTTTATATTACAGGAATCTTTGAAATACAAGTCTTGCGATAGTAAATAGAAAAAATAATTGTTTATAAAATTATTTAAATTAATAATTACTGTATTGCATACTAAGTAATGTAATTGTTATGTGTATAATACTCGTATGTGTGGTCTATTTGTATCCAATAAACTATTGATATATCACTAGCTACTAACAATATTTAAACATAAGCGTTGAAAACTTTTATATGAAGCAACAAAAATAAATGGTTCCCTATTTCAAAAGACTTTGTTTTTGCCACCAATAAAATTCTGGTACGTTTTTTGTTAGTAATACTAACGCCAAACAAAAACTCCGAACTCGTTCATGATTTGTTTTCAAGTCTTGTAATAGCTTTACTTAATTTTAAATCTGAACTCAAACACTTTAAATGTAAACGTATTAAGTAACTTTATTTTTATTAGGTGTTTAAAAATGGTTTTTAAATTTGAACACCTTAAACCATTTTTATAGGTGAATAAATAAAAACGGGATAATTCTTAGTAATATTTGTATAAAACTATCAATTTCATAATTCATATACAATTGTTTGTATTTGTATCGACAGAATTGTATTTACTAATTGAAATTTGAATTCTTTGGCTTAATTATTCAAACTGACATGAATTATTTAGACATAAATTATTGTTTTAAGAAATAATAAGATGGCCAATAAACATATATATATTTTCCTTGAATATACCGAAAATAGTCTATATATTTTTTTAATTATTATTAATTATGATGAATTAAATAGTGTTTATCTTTGAACGCTCAGAAAACTGCAATCGGTACTCAAGGATGGAGTTTTTGATTATATAAATAAAATACTTATGAATAATAAAAGACTGTAAATTGGATATAGAGAATACAATGATAATTATTATACAAATTTAAATCAATAACACGTTACATATATTCGTTATTATATTTATAACAGTCCTTAACGTAATTTCACCCTAAATAATTATTTATTTTTACACTCGTAATACTTTTCATTGTCTTTGAGATTCTTATTTTTGCTATTCAACACAAGCTGGTTCTAGAATAGTATTTTATGCGTCTATAAAATTACAATTCTTATTATCTCATAAAATAGGTTTCGTGAAATTGTGTCGTCGTGAGTTGTGTGTGGATGGAGAATGTATTATGCGATGACTGTGTAGTTATTTGGAGGTTTTTAGCGTCCTGAAGGTCATGTAACAAAATGTAAGAGCAAAAGTATACTCTATTTTTTGATATACCGATAATTATATGAAGCCCAAACTTTTATTTTGTATGAACAGATATGGAAATCTTTTTTCAAATTTAACTATCGCACTTTCTGCCCTATTTAAGTAAATACTTAGGTAGAGTTATCAAGATTTTCACTAGCAAACCAACAGTAGATACTCTTGAATACCATGGAAATATTACATTTTGTTAAACAAATCCCACGTCGATTCCAATTTATTTATGCACCACTACAATTTCAGTGATATCAAATAACAAACATACAACTAAAAATCTACCACTTTTTATCCATACAAAAATATTACCATACTGATATTATGAAAGCAATAATTTATGAGATATCTATGGACTGCAAAAATAAATGTTTGTTTTTCTTTCACGGAAAAACAACTTAACTATTTCAATTAAACTTTAGAGTAAGTGGTCCAGACATCAGAATGACACCGAGGCTATAATTGATTCCAGAATATCGTGTAGTTCCCGCGGGATCACGGCATAATCACACTGTTGGGTGGAATTATCACATCTATTGTTGTAACACACTTTATAAATTTCGGTCTGACCCCGAAGTTGACCCGGACGAAGATGAGATAAAATTAATTTATATATATATATATATATATATATATATATATATATATATATATATATATATATATATATATATATATATATATATATATATATAACTTATATACTTATAATTTATATATCTATATATTAGGATGTATCGAAGCAAAGGGCTCTAACTATCGCCGTATTAGTGGAATTGACTGTGAAATTAACATTCGCGAGATTGATGAATTTGATTTTAAAACAGAGTGTATTTTACGGTAAACAACGAGGTGTGTCTGAAGGTTTCTCAGATTGATGCACAATGATGTAGTTGGAACGTCAAATGTACGTGACTTCTGCAGAAAAATAACAACAAAATTTGCTGAATTTTTGTTAAAATATTGTAGTTACATAGACATAGCGACATCAGTATTTATAATATGTCGACCGACTAGTAATGTGTTTCTCCATGAATACATCCGATTTTGTTTCTATTAAAACTGAATATTAATGTCAATATACATGTATGTATTATGGTAGGCTCCAGTAAAAATGTTGTTATTCGGTAGGTCTGTCAATTATGTTCAAATACCATTACTATACTAACAAGTATGCAAGCTGTTTCGAGAACTTACAGTTTTATTTATTAAAAGTCCTACTGACTAGAAACATTTAAAGTTATAAAGTATAAAATTTTATTTATCTCTTCCCACGTCATATTTCTTCGCTTTAATTACAAGAATACTTATGTATTTAAAGCTCCTACAGATTAAATAAAAAAGTTGATTTTTTTTTGTCATTATTCCTTGAATATTTTTTATTTACTAATAAATGATTCAGAGAAAAGTTTTTATCTCGATACATAATAATATATAGTAATGGTTTGTTTATAAAACTACATTGGGATCATATAAGAATAAAAAGTTATAATAAAATCAATCTAACGTATAAGTAATTTCAATAGAATTTGGGAATCTTGTAAACAAACGTGATCAGCTGATATTGACAAAGACTATGCCCCTAATGATGTGAGTACTCTTCAAGATACTTTAATCTTAATTATTTGATTAAGGTATTAACATAAAAAATACTTTAATTTGTTCATATTTTGTTCAGTATCTATTAGTGAGTCTTTTTCATTAAAAAGAGTTTAGAAATGTAGAACGAGTTTGATAATCTTTTTTTAATGAGTTTAGAAAATTAGAATGCAAACGATAACACAGAAGTGTTGTTTGCATTCCATTAACACTAAAATCCTTGGTTCCTTTGGAAATCAAGGACCCCAAAGGCCATGTCATCAAGTTCAATAAGTTTAACAAGATCATGAACGACTAAAAAATGTTTGATTTATACTTTTTAGCGCTACCTTTGTATAGTTCCGTCTGCTCAATACCAGAAATAAAAGCAATTTAGATTGATGTACTGTTTTTCATCACACCCTCTTTAACACACTATAGTGTTTAGTATAATCAAATCTTTTAAATATTTGTGAGTTGGTTAAAGTTCAAATAATAATGATTATAAACATCTTTATTTAAAAATGAAAGTCGTATCAGTTACACCATTTATAGTTCAAGAACGGCTTTACTAAAACTAACCCTAAGAAACTAAAGTAAAGAAAGTCGCGGACAAAACTAGTTCATTATATAAATATCATGTACAACGATATTTTTTAAAGACAAATAGACTTTGATTAGTAAAAAACGATTATGTCAATTTGACAAATGCAATAAATTTTCGTGTTCAAAACAATTTTATATAATGAACATATATACACAGTTGTTTAATGATGAAATGATTGGTTACAAAAAGTGGTGGGTTTATTGAGAGGTAATTGTAATCAGGATTGACATTCCATTGTACGTAAGAACGGAATAATCGTGGTCAGTTGCTTTGTTTACAAGATTGCCAACTTCTATTGAAATGGATTATATATTATATATTTCTTGTTTCAATGGAATAAAAAACTTATCAAAGAAATAACAAAGTTTTTAACATATTTCATTCACGTAATATTATAAAATAGTAACCTTGTTATAACTTGATATTATTTAAAAATGAGTTGAAAGGAAAGTTAAAATAGCAGTTAATATTTTCTCTGAGGACGTCACTCACACTACTAAGTATTACGAGATTAGCTCCAAGACCAGATGCGTCACTAACAGCAATTTTGTTAGTTGTTTTAAAACTTTTTATCGCTTTCGTCTGCACATTTTTATATATTTTTTTGCATTAAAAAATTTCCAAACAAAAAAATCAATAGACTGTAAAAGTATTAAGGAGTTTATAACCAAAAACTTAAAATATATCTTTTATTCAAAATATATATATTAAATGAAAATATAACCAAAATTTATTACAATATTTGTCAGCTACATACAAATATTACAATAAATTTTCACTGGAAAAAAAATAGATATTTTCATCATTTCATCTCAAAAAATATAGAAAACATTTGTAGATAAAAATCCATTTATTAAATTTTTAATGGTTATTAATATTAAAAATTAAATAGTTCACTAAAAAATATAAGGATTAATTCCTGATACAAGATATTATTCCATTAATTTATGGATTATTGTTTAAGTATGTAGTAATTTAGTTTACGCTCACAATTAACTACAAAAAAGCTTTACAACAAATATTAAATAAATTGAATCATTTATATATGCACTAATTGCTATTTTATTTTTCTTACATATTTTTTTTACAATTTTATTGTTTGAATTTTTTTTAGAGATCAATGGACTGTTATTTGAAGACAAATCCGCTTATTACTGCGTGCATTTATTTCGGTAGGTTTAAAACAATTAACGACGATAAAAACAGAACGATTTCCTTTCAAAATACGTCAGATTAGGTCTCCAATTAAAACTTGGATCCTTTTGTCGGAAACAATCGAAGCGGAATCTCTAACGATGACCAACTTTTTGTTTTCATTCTTCAAATAAGAACCGTTTATAAGTGAAGAGATAAAATCAGTATAATTAATTTGTATTTCAGTTAGTATTATTTTCTTTGTAGCAAACCTATTTAAGCTTCCTTTTAAATGATTCTCACAGTAAATTATTATTTATAATACGTCTGAAAGCTTTGTTTAAATTATATTTGTCTAAATTATAATAGTGTTTCGTAGTTAAATCCTAAAATCTATTCACTTTCCATTAGAAATAATCTTAATGGATAATGAGACATTTGTAACAATGGGGCAAGCACATTAGGATAGCAATAAAAGTCATTATACTAGCCTACGTGACCGGTTCGTTAACAAAGACTTATGGAACAAGAAAGCTGAAAACATATAAAAACACAAAATTGTATAAAGTTGATTTAGTTCTTGTAACTGTTTTTGTTGTAACTTCCTATGTATAATTACTATGAATGAGAATCGTTGTCATATACTTACATTGTTTAAATATTTAAACAAAGTAATCAAACTTTGTTTTTACTTTGTTTAAATATTAACTAGTATAAAATAATCGAAAAATATGAGGAACGAAATATACAACACACATGTATTAAAAAGGAAGGACTTGGTAAGCAAGAGTATAATTATTGATATGTTTTTTTCGTTACAGAATTTGCTTTAAATGGAAGTATATTAAGAAGTAGAACAAAATCTTTATTATTTATATGTTATATTGAGATTGTATTGAAAATGAGACTTTATGAACTGACCTTATGAACATATGGAATGCGATAAAGGCTGAATACAAGGTGTAAATTTGTACAATTTTCACAAAATAAAGCTCTAATTTAAAAAAGAAATAACTTTTCCAGCGATTAATTTTTTAACTTTGCTATATTTAAATCTCTTTAATATGTAATTTGTATATATACATGTGTGAAAATATATATTTAATTTAGAAGTATAACCATTATATCTAGATATTCAAGCTGCAGTACTCTCTAAACCTAACTCAGTAGTGAGACAAACTCCTAAGTGAATTCTCTCTGGCGGGATTGAGAGGTAATTTCATTTATTCCAATATTTAGTGAGCGGTTGTACATTTTATTGATTTCGACTAACCGTTTAACACCAAAGGGATATATTTGTCGTTCATTATTTAAGTAGCTATGTATATTTTAAATAATAATATATATATCCAACTAATTCAAACAGCAGATGCTTACTAAGATCATTGGCTATTAGAGTTATTTTATTTCTCTTTCTCTTTAACTAGAATTAACTTGAAAAAAAAGTATTTTAACAGTTTAAACAGACTTTAAATATAGTTTTGCAACTTTGTTAGTAAATGGTAAAAGAAAAATGTATGAAATATAAATTTTATATATAAATATAATAACTAAGATATTGTAATAAGTTGAAAGGAGGTTTGAGACTTTCCATTTTATATTTTAATTTACTCGTAAAGATTAATGTGATGTTGTTAAATTTAATAATCAGCTTAAATCTAATATATATATAAAATTGGAGTCGAACAGAAAGAAAAGCATTTTGATAAATTGAATTCTTAGAATTTGTTTATATTAATTTACTTGAAACAATTAAATATATTTAGATATTACTGTTTTTGGGACGAAGCCGCAAAAGAAATAGTTTTTACAACTAGTAAAATATTATTCTTCATGTGACGCAATTGTACTGCATATATCCATGAAAATCAAAATTCAAATTTCGGATTTGGTTTGCGGTGGAATGCGGGTTTTCAAATTGAAAAATTGCAAAAACCCATCAAATGCTTCTTGCAAATAATAAAAAAATATTATAGAACACAAATTTCAATACAAATATAACACTATAATGATTTAAAAAAATATTTTCGTTATGTCCTTTGAGTATATATATTTGAGTTGAGTATATACAGGGTGACTGGTGAATTACTATCAATATTTAAGGAGCATACTCGGTACATGATTCTCATTCGAATTATGTAAAAAAAATAGGCACTTAATTTTTGACAAAATTTCCGTATAAATAAGTAAAGTGTTGACACGTTCCAAGTGTTCAAGTGTGGACGCGTGCGGCGACGTGTTGATACAACACCACGTCACGACATACGTATGTGTGAGTGTCAGTGTATACCTAATCTGTAGGGCGTTCACACGATGCGTAATTAATTACATAACTTTTGGTTAACTTTACTTAGAAGTTTATTAATATTTATGTTATATTAATTTTTATTTTGTCATATATGATCGTCAAATATCACGTCCTCAAATATCGATAGTAATTCACCAGTCACCCTGTATATTATATATATTTAAAATAAGTAAAGAAAACCTTTGAATAGCACACACGCCCTTTGCAACACGCTTCATACTTATAACAAAAAAAAATTATTCCCATTGCTAACACTATTGGTGAGTAAATATGTAAAGTATTGATTTTTCTTTAAATATAATATGAAATTTAATTTTCCTACTGAACACACTCGAATTAAATTGTTAGATGTTTACGTGAATCAAAATTTATAAATGGCTCAAAAATAATATACTCTCAATTATTCCCCCTATATGATTGCATAATTATTTGGGATTGCTTTTATTGAATTAAAATTAAACAGTATCAATTATCGGTGATTATTATTGAACAGAAAATTTAATAATATTAGCACTTCAATTTGATATATTTAATTTAATTTAAGGTCGTGGTGGCCCAGACGTTAAAAGGCCGCCTCTCGTGCATGAACCCACGGATTCGAAACCTGGTAGGTATCAGTGTGGTTCTCCGAGTTATATGTACTTTCTAAAAGTATTTAGACACCACGAACAGATGGTGAAGAAAACTATCGCGAGAAAACATGGACTTATTATTTCAAATTATTAGTTTGAAATCACCAACCCGTCTTGAGCAAGAGTGACGATGAATGCTCAAACCTTCTCCATATGAGAAGAAGCCTTTTCTTAGCAGAGAGCTCTGATAGGCAGATGATGAATTTATTATATATGTCAGCACACAAATATTTTCTTGATGAATTAATATATATTATTATGCTCAATTTAATAACTTTTAGTTCTATTACAATTTACTTTTTGTCTGGTCCAAATGAAATCAAGATGCTTTGCTCAAAAATGATGAACATAATGTTGAGAAGAATATAATATTTTATGTTTTTATTAAATTGTAAGAGGAAACAGAATTTTGCTTGAGAATCGACTAACTGAACGCCAACATCACTGTAGTTGACGTCTCCTGCGGGAATATAATTACTGTGATATATTTTTTCTCATTTTATAATATTCATATTATACTGGTGCTTTATTAGCTGGGTTATTATTATAGATCTTGATTTATGTTTGATTCATTATAACGAAACTAGAGACGGAACCTCTTAGCATTCAATGGATTTATCGTGCGGGTACCGGGTCCATCGTTGCAGGGAGAGGAACTACAACAGTGCCTGGGACTTTCGACCCAGGTATAAGTTTAAGAGGCCCTATAAAAAAAAATCTAAAAGTAGTTCATAAGTATGTATCTTCGTGAAGTTTTGTTGATATCAGTGTATACACGTGTAAGAACTTAATTTATATTTTTCTGCCCTAGGTCGTTGGTTTGTTTTTTTGTTTTTATTTTGTAAAAGTCATTTGAGAACAAATATATTTTATCTTGTTTTATAGAAATTATATAACTTGTTTTAATTTAAATACTGCCGTTTTCCAATTAATACGTATACAATATTTAAAAATTGTATTATAAAAATATACATGTACTTATCATTTGTAACTTATTATAAAAATACACACATTGCTTATCACAAAACTGTAATTTAAGTTTGAAAATTTCCTTATTTTTTCTAAATATTGAAATCCCTAGTTTAATCCAAATGTTTAATCGCATGACTTAATTGCAATGTATGTTACTGTGATTCCTTGAAAAGTATATATTATAAAAAGTATAAATACAAAAACCTTTGATAAAATAAACTTTGTATTTAACTCTTTTCATTACATATATCCTTATATTGAATATAATCTCAAAATCATGCTTTCTACATAAAAAAAACAAATGGACTAGTTATTCTGCTTTTTGTCTTGAAATTTAATTATTTTCCCTAAAGTTTAATAGTAATTACGATCATAATCCTAAGGCCTAGTTGTCTCTTCATCTATTATGGAAAAAAAGGTCAAGTACAATTCATCGGGAGTTAAATCAGACCAAACATCTGGATAGAAGGTCCTTTTAGCCATCTGAAGTGATAGTCACTTAATTTGATGGCGTCACCTTTGTCCATCGAAGCAATTATTCACTTCGGAATATCGTCTATCGCTTCAATCTTATTCTTTATTACAATGGAGTACTAGATTTTTTTTATTTTGAAATACTAATAACGCCACTACTTGTGCCATAAATAAAAATAGCATAATTAGTGATTTCAAACTCGTGTGATAAATTAGGTTAGAAGTTTTTAAATATTAATTATTCTGAAGACTTAATGGAAAATCAATTACAAAAATAATCACCTGAAATTCAGGTTACCTTTTCACTCGGAAATTATGTTTACAGAAGCTAACAAGAGATTCCTTTTTGTTGATCAAAACCAAAATGCGGTCATGACTTAATTTCTCGCTCGTTTTCTTAACATTTCTGACAAATAGCTTGGGTTTCTATAGCAGTAACCCATTATAAAAGTTCAAACGCAAACTTTACGTGCCTTTTTAATTAACCGTCTAATAACAGTTAGTCTTTTAATATCTATTTTTCATAATTTAATTTAGCCAACTAATATATAAAGTAATTGTATTATATTTAATATAAAAAGGATAACTACACAACATTTTCCTTAAAAGCAATTTACCATAATTTATTTAGTATTATTTAAATTGTTAACATGTATTTGATAACTCAAAAGACAACTCTACAATTATCTACAGCGTTTAAAACGAATATATTGCAAGATTTTCTAGAACATTTGAATTATATTTTTATTTCGTTTAGATACAGAATTGTTTAAAGTAAAAAGAATGATTCAAATATACCGAAGTTATATACGAAAAGATTTTATTTAAATGTGTACTCTTGGAAATCACATACACTATTATTGGTGTGAACTTTATACTGGAAATAATGTGTTTGTGTACTAAATGGAGCAACTCCTGAATACTCACTGCATCTCTGGGGATCTTTCGCCACTCGGTTTAATGACAAATCATTAGCATATTCCAGAACTATAAATGAATCGTTATGGTATTGCCTTTGAATACAAACTTAATTATTCATTTAATACTGAATGACATTTACTAAGTACTCTTTGTTAAATTCATCTTTTAAATACAATATACAATGAATAATATAAATTAAAATAAGTTTAACCTGAATTATTTTATCAAATGTCTTCTTGTTCTACCTGGCAATTTCCCAGCTATAGCCAGGGTCTGCCTTACATGTTGTGAATAGTTTTTGGCTATTTGTTTTTACGACCGGCCGCCTGCCTGACATCAACCCTCTTTTTGGGAATCAACATTAATCAGTGATGTCTAAATACTCTTAGAAAGTACATATGATTCGGAAAAATCACATTGGTACTTGCCCGGGCCAGGATCGAACCCGCGCCCTCGGCGACGAGAGGCGGGCCCTTTAACCACTGAGCCACCACTGACTTAATTATTTTATCAAATGTATAAGATGAAAATACTTCGATTTGTACTTTTAGTTTAAATTTAAGTAGATACAGTGAAATTTTATATATATGATATATATTACTCATAATGAAGATTACATTGCAAAGCGTTCTATCGACATTTATTAATGTTTGAAGAAAGATATCTTGTATAATTATAATATCATGCTTCGTTTTATTTTATTGTATTTCTATTTTAAAAATATCTATTTCAAAGAATTTCTCAAAGGCATCGTTGAAACATCTTACTTTGTAATTTTTCATTCCTATGAAAGAATTGACTGATTGGTTCCCCGTTCTCAGTAGATCGAAGATATTTCTTATCATTTTATTAACATTTCACTACTTGTGAGAACTGCAATCCGTTTTATAAAGTGGGTTCAAAACAATAATAAATAATAAATTTGAAAACGTTCTTCGTTATTTTTAATATCATAGGAACACCTGTCATTTATATTTTAATTAAAGCATTAATAGTGTTGTGGTTGCAGAAATTGCATATTTTTTTACGAAGAAAGGAAATTTAACAACTTTGAATACGCAGTAATTTAATTCATGTTTATATCATAAACGACATATAACATAAAGAAAAATAAATTTGTGTATGATCAGATTATCATGAAAATAATGTATACAGTATTGATAAACATTATAAAGGAAAACACATGAATATTTTCATACTACAATTATTTGGAGATTACATAACATGTTTACTTTGAGAATTAAGTTTAACTAATTATTATTTATTAAACTGAAAAAGCTGAATTCAGGAACTACGTCTGGGAAAGGATTTTTTAAATGTTTTAATTCATTTATTGAAGTATGCTAAAATGTGACCAATGTCACTGAATAAAAAAATCAACAATGGGAAAAATATTTCCTTTGAAAACCTCTGTCACTTTGCCTCCTTTTAGTTTTGTCCAAAAACAACCATCGTAATGCAAATAGATTTTACAAAATATTCCTAATTATTGTATAAACGAGGCCGCGAACAAAATGTATAATAAATAAATATCTTATTTATAATACATAATCAAGTGAAGCTTTTAGAGATCAGAGATTTTCACATCCTTACGGTAGATTCTTTTATATATTTAGCAAAAATAAATTATCCAAGTAAATAAACAGCTTTATATGTAGCAATAAGGTTAACAAGCGCCGATAATGAACCCATCGTTTAAAGAGCCTGTTACTGAAGAGAGTAAATGAAGAAGGTTTTATTTTTCTAATGGAAATAAGAAATAACATGTTACTTTACGTTGATTTCTTTATGACGTTTACGGTAGAGATTCTCTGTTTATGCGGATTCAGCGTCTTTATGTACAGTGATGTGATATATGTAGTAACATGAACTTTTAGAAATGATTACACGATAAAATTTGTCATCTACTAATTATGTATATGTATTATTTTATTTTGTTGTCCAGTTTTTGTACCTACATACTTGTTTTTTTTTATTTTACTATCTTTAATGGTTACTTTATAGTTGAACATTGATTAATGGGGCTATTGTTTAATGTTCCTGGCGTGTTAGCTAAAAATATTCTAAGGATAGTAAGACGGTCCCACCAAAGCTTTGCTCATTGATTTTAAAAGGGAGATGAAATTAATACCTTGACATAAAGTTGGGTGGAGACCTTATCTAATCGACTTGTTGTCGTAAATTTTTCTCCATCTAAGAAATAAGTAATTTAATCATTGTAAATTAATTAAATAATGACTGGTGTTCAAATATAACTTAGTGTAAGATATAAATATATGTTCATATTATATAAAACTAGATACATATATGATATAAATTTTACAGTTTTATTAACGATATATCAGTAATGCCATAAAATTAAAGTGACGTAATGAACACGATGAAAATACAATTATGATTTTAATTTAAATAACATTTATTACATGGTTTAATTAACAGAAATTAAATTTAATACCAACTAATTGAAATGCTTGTTTAACGGAACGTATGATTTTATTGAATGTTGTTGTTTTATTGTTATATTCATAATTACTATTGATATTCATTTAAAAATACAGAAACTTGTAATGAATATTATTAATTGTTATGCTTAATATGCAATGTATTGTAATTTTCTGAAAGAAACACAAAGTTTGAAGGTTATTGTATACTAAATGATCAATATAACTAATCGTTAAAATATTGTACGTGCTGCAACAGCGGGAAGGGTAGATTTAGTAGAACATTCGTTGGCTAATCCCGAACCGAAGTGTTAGGCGTTAGGATTAGAGCACTTAGATTGCGGTCAATGTATTTGAAGCTCATCTATAAAATGCATTTCTATTCACATATCTTTTATAACAAAGATCGAATACAATATTTTGTATTCATTAAAGTGTTTTTCAAATACCTTATTTTATTGGTGATATCAAATTAGTAATTTTAATACTTTAAGACACATATGATTCTTATGAAATTAAATTAATAAAAATAAACTTACTGATTTAAATGAAACTTATATTGTTCGGACGTACTACGCGATTCTTTATTTTTATCAAAAACTACATACTCCCGACGTTTCGGTCACTTTACAGTAACCGTGATCACGGGCAGACGAGATGTGACATCTCGTAAAAAAATAGTTTAATTTAAATGAATACTCGCGAAAGTCTTAGATCTTATTACACTTACTAATATTATTAGATCTCATATATCACGTCATTAACGTGAATGCTTTATACTGTCACATTTTATCAGACATCAAGTAGAGATTATAAGTAAGCCTGCACAGTTTATAACAACTAGGAAATACCCGTTAAGACTTAAGACTACTTATAATACTTGTGTTATATGGCTCTTATTGTACTTTAGTAAGAACTATGTATTTATAACATGCGCAAGAAATGTGTTATTTAAGACATTTTTGGCAAAACAATAAAAAATATTCTATAAAAAATGTATATATATCATGGAATGGAAATAGATTGTTGAATTTTTTTTTTGCTATTTTCAATGCCAGACGAGTGCTTTCTATATCAGCATAGAATATATATGTATGTCCATATGGGTTATATAAAATTGCCTATATAATATTGCGACGAATTTTAGGGGCCTCGTTTATAATACAACTTTTATTCCTATAATTTATACATACATATCTAGTGTAATAAGTAATTTTTCACAGAGTCAACGAAGGTTATTTTTTACAAGGAATTTCTTATCATACGTTCGAACTTATTATATTTTAGCTTCTTTAAGTTTTCAGTCTAGGTTCAATCAAATTTAGTATTTTTCTACACTAATTTGAAGAAGGAATTCAGTTTTAATGATAGGTTGGTAATATTTGTTGTACATTATATTTTAAATGATACAATAAATAGGTATATATTATCTTAAAATTATAGGATGTTAATTCCGTTCATTTATTGTATACTAGCTTCGTGTGAGTAAAAAAAAACAATGACAGAATTTTTAATTACATACTAAGCACCCCCAGAGGAATAAAAAGAAGGAAATCTGTGTATTTTTATTACTCTTCAAGAAATTGATATTTAATTTTATACAAATAAAATAATCTGACCTATTTACTACTAATTATTTATCAACTTTTGTAGCAGAACTAAATAAAACTGATAAAAACAACATACGTATTTAATAATGGACAAACACTAATACTGTTTCACTAAAATTCATCAAAATCGGTGCAGCGGTTTAGGCGTATATACGTATCAGACACACAGACAGACAGAGTTACTTTCGAATTGATAATCTTAGTAGGGATACAGCTTTCTGATAATACATGTTTTGTTATTTGGTAAATGAACAGAAATGACTGTTTACAATGATTTGTTAATTTTTTACCTTAAACCTAATTCTAATAAGTTATTCCTTTTAACTAATCTTCAAAAAAACTATATGACACCCTCTCTGGACTTCGACTAATATTTCAAGGAAAACATTATCCAAATCGGTCCCGTTGTTCTAAGATTTTAACGACCAGCATCGAATTTTTACATATATTATATAAGTAACTAATTAACGTGTAACCTATCGAGAAGATCATCCTTCCTTACTCAGTAAATTTCCTCCTTTTGGGAAATGACGGCCTAACAAAACGAACCTGTTGCCACTCAGGATTTTGCATTCGACATCATTGCTACAAAAAAAGCTCTAGAGTGAAAGATCAGGTTCAACAAATGCCACTATCGTGGTCCTCTCGTTGGACGACATCTGATACCTCGCCAGAGCATTACTCTCCTAGCACCACAGTGATGCTGAGGGAGTAAATGGAGAGACGTTAATGGAGCTACAATTTAAAAACATAAATTTAAGTATGAATTGTACTTGAAAGGATTAAATATGACAAAAATATTTAAGTTATAAGCGTCAGTGCTATTTGCTGTAAATAAATAACTTGTTTCATAATAGTTTTATAGAAAGCGAATGTTTTAAATTTAATCTTGCTAGTAAAATTTAATACACACTAAGCTCTCGCTGTGCGCTGTTATACTGAAAGGATCTTCTCAAGTTATATTTTGACGTTTTAGTTTTAATAAGCGTTTCTTTGTCAGTAATAAATAAAAAGTTTTATCGAAGTACAACTATATTTTAATCAAGTGGGAGTATTTTTTTTTTATTGTTCAAAATTTTACTCTTTACTTGTAATTTACATGAATGAACATTTTGGACCTATCAGTTCTTTTTTAAGCGTTATACCACGTTAAAGGTTAAAAAAATGTTATATACGTGCTTATTAGACTTTCTAAAAAACCCTCATAAAATTTAAGATTCACATTTAGCATGAGAAATAACAAGCAGTTTTTGTTTGTCTATTAATGTGACTTATTACTACTCATAATATAGGAAGCGTAAAATAAAACGACCTGAAAATATTGTTACGAAACTTTCTGAAAGGGATTCGATAGTATTCTGTTGTTCCTTTGTAACATAATACTTTTTCAATTACTTTTTGTCTTACAGATAAGATGAATCTTAAACATCTTGTTGATGTCTTTTTATATAAAAAAACAAAGGAATTCTTTATAAAATCCAATTTCGTCGCAAATAAAACGTTATAAAGTCACAGAAAACTATAGGGTGATCATTTGCCAGGTGGCTTCTTGTAATCATTTATTAACGGCCTACTCGACCTAAAATTAGAAATCGATCGGTAATGAATAATATAGTATATTGCACTCTAATTGATTTGCAACAATTTATGTCACGCGAACCAGTGAATGGCCCAGATCTATATCTGTGTAATACAGAAAGGATATATTTTGATTAAAAAAAAACTCAACGTCTATTTTTGTTATTACATGTAAAATCACTATTAATTTATAGTTTTATGATGAGAAAGTTGCATATAAGAGCATATTTGGATGTATTAGTTTCAGGTTCTGATAGACTTTACTTGGACGTATTTAAAGTACGAAAGTTCATGAACTGGTTTTACATCATATTAGTCGAAACAGGATTTGGTACGATGTTTTATTATGGCTTACAAAAAAAAATCAATGACTGTTATAGTTTGTACTAAATAGTAGCCACTTTTCTAGGTAAGTTTTGGTTCAAAAATTAAGTTATACTCATTAAAAAAATGCAATTTGACAGTTTAACATTTTATATACGTATTATAAAGGTAATGTCTTAACCTACCATGTACAATCAAATTCAAGTAAATCAATAAATACAGAAATAGAACAGTTAATAAAGCATTTGAACATTTTAATTCCTTATGATTGTTCCATAAAGACGACACTCGTTTGTATGTGACCACAATAGTCTTATTTTAATTCCTGTGTTATCCCTTTGTTTCCCAAAAAGGTAGGATCTTAAATACTTCTATTCTAAAAGCGCAGGTAAGGCCATATTAAAACTCCCGGACAATTGTATTTACTGTCCACGTTTAAGCTCAGCCGGTTGAAGTACACAAAGACTTTTACCGCCTAGCACTAGCTTTCACATACATAATTTTAAATGTTAGCCGTGTACAAAATCCGTTTTTTTTGTCCAGCTGAAAACTTATTTGGGTAGGCTAAGATTTGGTTTATATTTTAATTAAGTACAAAGAAAATGTTCATGTAATTTTGATGATCGTTAATTTTATAATTGTAGCTCTAATTTGTTATAGTTCTTTGTGCCTTTATCACTCATAAATAAATAGTATAAATAAAGTAAAACTTATTAGTACGATACATCAAACGCAGAAGAGAGTAGTGTCATGTATCATTAAAAATGATAAACGACACATCATGCAGCTCTCTAAGTTATGTGATTTAAAATGTACCACTTATATTTTTTGTTAAAAAGTTTAGAGCGGTCATTTTACAACAACGCAAGCCTTAAATAAATCTATCAATAGTCACAATATATTTAATAATATTCATAATTTTTACACTATATTAAAACATAAAAATTATCATGTTTACCTGAATCCAGAACAAAGTTAAAAATTAATAAAACTTCAATTGGCCATAAGATTTCATCAGTTATAAAAGTGTCTACTTCGCTATATTTTCTTAGATCTCTGGCGTTGTGCTAAGAACCGTGAAGTGCCAAGCGGTGTACAAGGAGTGCATAAGCGGTCCTTTTTCGAGTTAAAAGTGCTGCAGAATATTGCTTTACTTGGTAATGTGTTCTAAGATAATTTTAAGATGCTACAAACGTAAAAGTCAATTTTAATTTAAATAAATTTTTATATTCCTACGAAGTTTTTATACTATTGATTACATTTTTTTTTATAAATCACGGACGTATGTTATACATTCAGAATAGCTATATAAATAAGTAATAAGTAATGTTTCCCGAAGTGTTAATTAACTATTTGCTTCTTAAATAAAAACAAGGTATAATTCTTTAACTTTACTATAATCAATGCCTCAATACAACTAAAATTATGAAATGTGTATAAATGTGTTTCTGTATATACATTATACATATCTTTTATATTTAAATTGCAAGCTTAGGGGTCTGAACTATTATAATAATATGGTATCCCTTTTATAATAAGAAAAAAAAATTAATATAAATGTAAATATCCTTTAAATTTTTTATCGAATAAAAATGTCATATTGAACCTTTTCAAGTCATTTGAATATTTAACATCAGACGTTTCCCAGGCTGTGTATTATTATACTATGTATAATGTCAACTGAACATTTAACAGGTGGTTCAATATAATAATTTATTGAAGAGCCAATGCGGGTCGGAGATTGAAAGCGATCGATATACAATAATCTACGACAATTGCTTTCTAATTGATTTGCAATAGAGCTTACGTCGTTAATGTTCGATACATACAATTGTAATTATCGATACTATACCGGAATTTCAGTGAGATGTTGGAGGCAAAATAATTGGTGTAGCATTCGATCTGATACATGTTTTGGACATGTTCATCAATGGACAATAAACATTTTAGCTGTATGTATTTTCCTTTTGAGGTGGTGCTGTTAATATAGCAAGTAAAGATCAATTTATAATCTTACATATGTACGTTTCAAATAGACAAAACTTACAAATCATAAAGTAGAAATATAACGAAGATTTATTATTATTTTTGAGTACTGGACTGTACTGATAATCTCTTGTAAATAAACTATATCGAGCTAATTATGCTCTATAATAAAATACTATTGGAGCTATCTTAGAACTACAAAGGACCAATGATAAGGATTCAAGTATTTATTTGACATGCATTTTTGCTAGCTTAGTTTAAACAAATTAAAACAGAAATTAATTTTCTAATACATTTTTTTTTTCAAGTAACAAGGTATTTTCTTGTGTGAGTTTTCATCTTTTTTAATATGTGTATTTAAAAGAATTCCCCTAAAAAGATCCTAAAAGAAAAAGATTCCTTTTGCGCAAAAGTTGTAAAAACCCTTTTCTATTGCAAATAAGTCTATATTAATAATCTTTTCTGACAAACTGATCTTAAATGATATAGTACGAGTCTGAAAAATTGGTAGGCAGACTTTTTTTATTATAGTAGTAACAGGAATAAGCCCTCTAAATTATTTAAATCCTATCATATCACTCATAGTTATATGTTTGAAATGGGTGGAATCGATTAAATTTAATTCCTATTTTGGCTTTGAGTTGTTGCTCTGAGTGCTTTCCATTACAATTGATGATGAGGTTCGGAGGACAGATTTGTAATATTGACTTAGGATCTATTCATAGCAGTCTACGTTATAATTGACTTATAACGCGATTTATTATGAAAAGTGTTTTATAATATAAACATGTTTTGATAGTATGAAATCTAGATTGATTTAGATCGCTGATTATAAAGCTTGTTGCATTTTTTTTACTAACAGTCTGTTTAAACCAAGTTTGCGTATCACTACATATTCAGCGTTTAGAGTTTTTCGTTCTTAAATCTTCACATATTAAAGTACTGATTGATCATTATTAAATGTAAGCAACAATGGTTTTATGTTAAGTATCCTGTTGCCCAGATATGAATAGACTAACCAAATAGTCTTATTCAGTATAGCCTCTCACTACTTATTTTCGAGTTCCAGAGGTAAAAAAATATTGATAAATTCCTTTATGTAATATATAAGGACTATTTGAAAAATCTTATATTTTATTAGACATCTTTGATATTTAATTAAAATTGAATTGTGTTTTATTACACTCGACCACATATCTTTTACATGTTACGGGGCGGAAATGCCCATCTGGCCCGGACGCGTTTTACAAACCCTCACATCGTAATTACTTCTAAGTGGTGGTTAAAAGAAATTCCAATTCCAAATATTCGGTCTAATGAGAGTACGAAAAGAGATCAGAATTTTATTATTAATCAACCATTTTTCGTATTCCTAAAAGATAAATTTAGCATATACGTAATAAGCTGGTAATAATATTTTTATTTGGATATTTTTGTTTCAAAAATGACTATTTTATCAAAATTCATTTCTATGTTAACATTTATTATACAACCATCTTATTTATCGTTCCTTAAAGTTCATTTTCGTATCTTAGTTCCACAGTTAATCAATTAAACAGTTAACGTAAGATAAAAACAATAACATTAGAATCAATAAAACAATTTCTTTTTCATAAAACCTAAAAAAGCTTAAAATATTTTTGCTATAAATTGAGCATAAAATATTTAGACACAGTTTTTTCAATAAAAAAAATTATGGGATGTAGTTTTAATGATGAACACTTAGAAGCCAACGACACTTATAATAACAAGTATCGGAAAACTGGGAACTTATAAATAATATTGTAATAGTAAGTATGAGCTCCAATTTATAAGAGCACTTAGTACACAGTAAATAAATGTTGTTTCATAATAATTATAAGAATATTATTTTAATCAGTTTATAAAAGATACTTTCAATCGAAATCTTTATTTCAATAAATATACATATGACAATTATTTAAATGCTTTTTTAATTCTATAAGTTTAAACTATTAAATATTTTGAAATAAATATTAAATTTAAGAATTTTCTTCCTCTATTTTGTGGGTCCTGTATAAGAATGTCAAACTCGAAATAGCTTAAATGCTTCAGGAAAAACCTTTAAATTAACGGTTAACCCAGAACGGTTTAAGCTATAAATATCCTTGTATTTACTTAGGTTAAGTTCTAATGAGATTAAAACAAAATTTAAGATATTCTTCTAACAATCCTTCTCTATATCAAACTTGCAAATTAAATCAAGTGATGTTCAGTCGTGTAATATGTATACGCTTTGGTATTGATTTGTTGAAATACAACTGAAATATTCATTTGTATTACCTCCGTCATCAATTCATATTTAGGAAAAAAACTTATGACTTATAAGTTTCAAAGATTTATATTTTTGTAATCGACAAATATGTTTAGAACGTAAGTATATTTTTTTTCTGTATTAAAACATTATCAATGTTTTAATTTGTGAAACAACTTATGTTCTCCAGGATATTTAAGATTAATTTCCAAGAAATTACTACCAAATTAACCGATTTCTAAATAGAGTGAGAATATACGTCTGTATAAATATTTTTAGATAATATTTCACGATAATATTTACTGCAATATGTATGGAATTTAACAAAGTTAATATACCGTAGCTTATTCATGAATATTTTTTTCATATCATCAAATATCAAAAAGCTTTGCGGTCCAGCGGAGATAATATTGTTACAGTAGGATATAAATTTATTTCAGCCGAAAGTTATACGAGCAGGAATTTACACTTCATCAAACCTTAATAAATTCGACGGTATTGTGTAATGCAATACTACTTTTAACACAATTTTTTATTATCATTTACGTATTCATCTCATTTAGCTTCCAGCTATGAAACACATATGAAATATTTGGTATTTTTTTAATTATTAACGTCCTACTCATATTCGTGTGTTTGAAATAGAGCTTCGCTTACAACAGCCATTGAACTAATTTTCTTTTCATATGGAACTTATTTTCGTTCGGTGCTCATAATACATATGATAAATGTAAAATACTTTGGCAATAATAAGACGAATCCTGAGTTAAAAACAGCTGTAGCAACAATCAAATTGAGGCATAAATTTACGTTTAAACTTTACAAACACTTTAAACATACTATTGTTATTAAAAACCTATTAAAGTGATCTCACTATCATCAGGCTATAGGCTTAAAGGCTTTTAATGTATCGCTTTCAAATTTAAGTAATCAATATTAAACTATCACAATAGCAAGATAAAAGACTTTAAAAATTAAATAAGTTGTTATTTAAAATTAATAAAATATAAATCAAAACTATGTATAATCATAGTTACGACATACCATGTTTTCCTTAGACAAACTATACATAGGTTTGTTAAAGTTTAACAAAGCAAACAACACGTCGTCTTGTTTGAGTATCATCTAGTACACTACTCAACATCTCAATTCTGTACACATGATGTTTAAAGATAAAGATTTTTGACGAATATTTGGTTTAGTGTTATAAAAACTCGAATGCCCCACTATTTTTTACATTGGTAACTGGTTTGGTAATAAATTTAAATTATTTACCACAATTTTTAGTATGTAACTGCAGCTTCATGAGTGATATTACAAAGACAATATTATTTTGAGCTTACTTTATATTATTTGGTAATAAAATGTATATACACTGGTTTTTTATACTAAATTTTAAACTAAACACCTTTTCGGCTAACATTAATATTTTAAAATATTCTTATTTCACTGCCAAACTAATGTTTTAGTTATTTGTACACCAATAAGAAATAAAATAATTAAAAAAAATCGATAAGAAATTACTTTAAATTTATAGGATAAACTCGTTAGGTACATTTGTAAATGACCATATTTTGTCTAAAACTCGGTTCTCACCTTGAAATTATTTTGGAACGACCAAACCTAATATCACTATTTTATATTAACATTTATGTGAATAAATTTTGTTACGGTTCCTTATGATGAATAGTTAACTATAAAATTATTCCTTTATAATTCTATTAAAATGTAATTATTTAAATACTAAGAATCCATGTGTATCCAAATCCATTAGGATATATTGAAAAGCATTAATGAGTAATAACTTCAAGTCGATTGAGTACTCTTCGCAATATACGCCAAATGTTATTGGCTTATTACAAATACATATTATCTAGGTCTATGATCCACCTAAGTGTGTACTCATTATTAATTATTATATGATAATAATTAATTAAAATCTGCCTTACCTTATTAAACTTGTCTTCGGAGATCAAATCAGCGAGAGTTTCAAATCGAACTGCAAACAGAAATGACGCTTTAATAATTTATCGTATCAGTTCACCTGCCAAATGGCTGGTAAATGTTATTGTCTTGAGACGTAGTGTCAATAAATGTCTGTATGTATATGAGTACATAGATAAATATACACAAAAACATTGTTATTATTGTTCAAAAAGCGAACTTTAAACTATTTAATTATTGTGTTATTCATTTAATAAGCATTGGAACAAAAAAATCTGAATAAAAATAGAAACAATATGGTTAAAATTAGTATTTGAAGTTAAACTATTTGTTGTAGATTATATTTTGACCGTTTATTCTATCATTCTCCGTCACTTATTCTACAATAATTTATATCAGGTCACTTTCAAAATTGTCGGTCATTTACGGTGTAATCACATCCTATAGGCCTGGGATCTGTGACAGGATCGTGATACGAGTATTATGAACTTACATCCACATGATATACAGATTACAATAAAACGTTTATAATTTTAAAACATAGATATTTTGAATATTGTCACGGCTTAATTCATTATTTTTCTTTTGCATCAATTACATTGTAATGTTTGACAATAAGAAGAGATGATCTGTGAGGAGTACGGACAAAACTCAGTTTATTGATGATAACTCAAAATAAACATAGTGGAAAAGACTTGAAATAAGCAATAGAAAATCATATTCAAATAGAAAAGGTTTTTCAATTCAGACTTAAATAAGAGATAAAATATCTCTTTTCAGACATCAGTCTGCGATTTAATCATATTTCTGTGCGACTGTAAAGACTTTTTTCTAAAGTATACTAAACAAGAAAATGTACATTAAAAATGTTATATAATAAAAATCTCTTTTCATTTTTATTTCTCACTAGTGCTAAGTTGTTTTATTGTAATAAAAAGGTATATTTTTGTTTTATTAAAAATATTGCCTTCCAGATGTTTGTTAATAATTATATATTAAAATAATAAACTAAATACATTATTTTCAGAGGTGGTAGAGCCTAGCTGTGGTCAAGTCACTATAGCTCGAACATGGGCTGGCTCGACCGAGGAAGTAGCACCCTCTCACAGAAAATCGGCGTGAAGTAGTCTTTAATGGCTGCGTTTCGTCCGGTGAGTGAGAGAGCCGGTTGCCCTTTCCCATTTCCCACCCTTTCCTGTCCTTTCCTTTCCCTCCCTTTCACACCTTTTACTCCCCATTTACCCCAAACAAGGGCGGCAACACATCTGCATATCTACGTTGCAGATGTCAATGGGCGACGGTAACTACCTACCATCAAGTAGGCCGTCCGCCCGGTTGCCCCCTTTTCCTATAAAAAAGACAAGTTTATTACATATATACATACATACATACATACATACATGGGTATACTTTATGTCAGTTCGATTCATTCACAAAATTGTTTTGATATTTACTAATATAACTTATAGAAAGTCAGGAATATTATTTTACGGATAATAATAATTTATACCCCATTCACGGACGTCATTCACTTACAAAATTAAGTAATGAAACATAAATATACCTAATATAAATATATATGCGCGTGAGTATATTTAATTTACCTAATTAGTTCTTTACCCCAATATTATATAGGTACAAGTAAACTATCTTCATTAGGTATATACTATATACTTGTACTTTTCTATTATTAGGTTCTGGTATCCTAGTATTACATTAAGTTTTTGTGGTTTGTTTTTAACGATTATATAACTGACCTAAGTAGTAATGATGCATTCATATAGAGTGAATGACCTTGATCGATAAGTATAGATCAATTTGTGTGATAACTTTTGCTACAGTACATTAACATTGTAACGAGTGGAATATGTCGAAGATCGTTCATATCATAAAAGATCAAAAAACTCTGCGGTCACATAAGATAATATCTATAAAGTGGGATTTAAATTAATTCCAGTTGAAAGTTCTACGAGTTGGAATTCACACTACTTCATTGCTTAAATTCGACGGTATTGCTTAATCAAATATAAATTTTCACTCTGTATTTTTAATTCACATATCGATATGAATCAAATATCAACTACGAAATACAGGACAGAATTAAAAAATAGTCTGTTTTTTATTACCTACTTACTCACAGCTCTGCTCATTTAGGATAGATAGCTTCGCTTGCAGCAGAGGTTAGGCAGCTCTAAGTTAATTCCCTAACATGCTCTCATTTTCATCCGGTACGAATTAGACACGTGATTAGTGTAATGTCCTTACAAAGACTTTGTGAATAATTAGGTAAAGCGTCCATAAAAGACTGTGATAATTCCGTCAATATAATAAAATTTTGCTACCTTTAATTTTTACATACACTAAAAGAACAACAAACTAATAAGAATTTAAATTGAAACAACTATGGAATTAAAGAATATGGATTTTTCTATCATTTGTCAAATAAGCTTTTAGTCACTATTTATCTTAAGAATGGTACACGATGTTAAAAACCAGCCTTATATTTTTCGTACATATTATTTTATAAAAACCAAATCAAAAAAATGAATTATTTCATATCGATCCGCGTACTATGACGCATTAATAATTTATCGTATCAACTTTAGTCTTGTGATTTGACGTTATCGTTTTTGGATACAATACTGGCAAGTCACATATGATATAAAAACTGTTTTTTTTAATATATTTCTTTTTTACCCACAGTGAACTCGATAATTTAAAATAATAATATACTATTATATTTTGCCCTTATTCGTTGAATTTAAACATTCAATTAAAACTCCATACAGCATTTATACTTCTGCTTTCGTGAAATTTATAAGAGTTAATTTATTTGATACTATCATAAAGGTATAGTTAAGAATAAAATTAGCGAATGCTCTGAAATAATTAAAAAATATAACGTACCTCTAGTGCCACCAATAAATCCTCTCCTTTTCATTATACCGGCTATTCCATATTTCAGTTAGCTTGATTAATCATTTTAAATATGTTAGTAATATTTTGATTCTTTATTCTGTCATTCCTTTTTTCTTATATTATCACGAACAATCAAAATCTTTCTCCTTATTAATCACTTCATTTCTAATCACAATAATTTCACTACACACATTTCAATTAATTTTACTCAGTATACTCTACTTCAGAACAACCAGTCTTATCAACTATTGAAGCTGCGTATACGTAAATGATCTTTTAGCATTTTAAATACTTAGTTGACAACTAACTCACTAAAGGGTAGTTACAGTTATGGGGCGATACATATATATATATATATATATATATATATATATATATATATATATATATATATATATATATATATATATATAGTATTAGAATTATTAACTAAGGTTTTTGATTTATATAACACTCTAGTTCTATAATAATAATATGAAATTATAACCTATGGTCCTGGAATTTGTGACAGGATCGTGATTTTGTGAACTTACATCAATAGAATAATGTAAAGAATCTGATACAACTTTATATTTTTAAGTCATATTTGGAATTATGAGAAAATTTATATATTATTTTTGTATATAATTTGATCGATAAAGCATACGTCCTCGCTCTTCCGACGTTTTTAAGTCTTACTATCTCACAGTAGTTCCCATTTTTATAATACATATATTTATATACTAAATATGAGTTTTTGACGAAATATTCTTCAAAAAGTTTCGTAATAAAAAGAAACAGAAGAATACTGAAGTATACTCAAACTTAAGCAACATAAAATCATATTTTAATAGAAAAAGTAATTAAATGTAAACTTAAATAAGAGATAAAATTACTCCTTTCAGACATCAGACTGCGATTAAATTAATTTCTATAGTACTGTCGAGAGTCTTTTTATCAAAGAAGATCCAGAAAACAAGAAATTTAAAATTTATGTCATGCATAAAAACGACTTGTATTTTGTTTGCGTTTATAAATCCCGTTTTATTTTGTTAAATAAGCGTCTATTTTTTTATAATTTTTGCAAAAAGGCTAAATATAAGAATTACAGTAAAATGTTATTAACGAATGCTATTGAAAGGACAAAATTTAAATAAAACAAAAATAAAAGAAATATTTCAAAGATTTTCGGATTAAGGGCTGTTTGTTAACAAATATCCGAACTAGTGAATTATTAATAAAAAATCTTTGAAAGAATAAGGAAATTTATTCAATTGAAATTGAGATTAAAACAGTATTTTTAATCTAAACAACATTATTTAAAAAAGAGGAATAAAAAGTAGGCAACATATCCTGAACAAAGGCAACATAACAGCATATATGTATATTTTTAATATGATTTAAGTAGAATATGATAAACCTAAGAAATGCAGCCATTAAGATGTCAGACGCATTTTAAAAAAGTGGACACTTTTTTTGAGTTCCTCATTTAAGTCTAGCACTAGTCAGATCAATATCGCAGAGCACTTGCTAGAAATGAGAATATAAATCCAACACGGTCAGCTTATGTAAGCCATTGACTCTGCCGAATTGGCCTTGCATGCACTTTATTATAGTAAAATATTAAACGATAATTTTCTGTAATATTACAGCGTCAAATTTTACATCTATTGAATGGAATATTTTACCACAATACTTACCAAAATTTGTATGGAATTTAACAACGAGTGTAATATACCGCAATATTCACATGTTTTTCATATCATCAAACATCAAAACGCTCTGCGGTACAGCGGAGATAATATTGTTAAAGTGGGATATAAATTTATTTCAGTTGAAAGTAATAGGCCAGTAATTTACACATTACATATCCTTTATAATTCAGCAATATGGGTTATGCAATACTATTTTCATTACATGGTTTTCATTATTTCAATATCCATTCCAATCAGATTTAAATTGTGGAACAATCCTGAGATGAAGTAAATAGGTTTAATCGTTTTCATTATCAATTAAGTCATTACATTGACTCCAACTTCAGAGAGTAGCTACGCTTGCATTAGGATTGTATCTAATTTTTATATATACCATCATTACTACGAATACAAACTGCTTAATATCTTCCGACAACAATCAATCATTTCACGAACTGAATGTGTATTAATCGTTAGATAAGGAGCATATCAAATAATCTTCAAATATTTACCAAAGAGGAACTTGTTTCACTTAAATTCCAAATTAATGTGAATACATCAGAAATGAGAAAATTAATTGATGTGTATAAATTACTACTTAAAAAGTATGTGTTGTCCTAAAAAAAAATTTTGTTAATAAAAAGTTTTACAATACTCGTACCTTAGCTAAATTATGTGTTTTTATAAAACTAATATCTACATTTATATTTCACATTTTGATAATGAGGTCTAAGGCTTTTGCGAGTATTAACATCACAGATTCACATTCACATCTCGTCTGCCCGTCATCACTGTTACTGTACTAAGTACTGTGTCTGGGATGTATGTAGTTTTTAAAATGATAAAATACGCGTAGTAATACAAAAAATATTAGTTTCAGCTTACTTTATATTCTATCTTTTGGTTTTTGTCTCTATTGCTTATACTTTTTCTTGAGAATTAAATGTGCTCAGACCTATTTAATCTCCTTATTTGTGTTTAGTATTGCTGAATAAAAATGTTAATCATATAATTCGAAAAAGTATGGATGGTAAGAATCCGTTCATCCATCCATCACTATGTGTTTTTGATTTAAACCTCCCATTGTATAAAACTTTGTCATATAATGTTATCTTGAACTATCGCAATGTTTTTATTTTGTTTTCATACTTTGTGTATCCATATGTATTATCCATATAATATATATCAAAATTAGAATAAGCACAGACAGACAGCATGTTTGAAGGTAAAATTAAGTTTCTGGTTATGAAGTAATTCATATTCTCTAAAAATTGTGTATCTAAATCTGAAGCTATAAGTTTTATTTACCTCCTTTCTCAATTTTAAGCCAAAATGCTATTTTTTACAGTACATAGTAGAAAATAAAACTATAACGAATTTTATGCTGTATCTTTTTAAACCTCCTTAAAGATTACTATTCTAACTTTAATAATTTATGATTAATATTTAAATACCTAGATCTATTTTTCTTTGTCAATATTTTTATCAATTCCAAAATTTCTTACCTATTATTTACGTAGTTACTATATTCAAAATAACTAAATAATAATCAACATATTTTCCAAAACAAGTCAATATCATAAGATGTAGAATTTGTATCTTTTAGAAAATATGCAGCAAAGAATTAGTTTTATAAAAAAATCTGATCTGTACAGTCATTGATAATAACTTGTTTATGGGCGAACCTTACTGCAACTACTAACGTGTTCAAAGAAAGAGTTAATTTTAATACTGAAACTAAAATATTACTTAAGAAGATCCTTTCAGTATAACAGCGCACAGCGGGAGCTTAGTGTATATTAAATTTTACTAGCAAGATTAAACTTAAACATTCGTGCTCTATTAAACTTTTATGAAACAAGTTATTTATATAAAATAAATAGCACTGACAGTCTGTTGTTCATAATGTTTCAAATCATAAATAAATTTTATTACTGCTTTTTTTCCATTGAACAAAACACTTTGGCGTATTAGAAATCAGCTATTTGAGTTACATAGCTTTTTTAGATCTTTTCGGATGTTTGAAAAAATAAAAACCAATCAATCATGAAATAGAATAAATTAATTTAATTGCATCACAGCTATTGTTCTAAAGTGAAATTATCTTTAATTTAAAAATATTTGTAAATTTGTTAAAATGCTTTAGAAATAAAATCTTAAAACTATGAATACTTTCAAGAAATAATTTACAAATCAGAATTATTAAAAATCCTTATTTAATCCTATTTTAATCCTTTGTAATTCTATATAAAGTTTTCACTATAAAACCATACGTTTCTATACGATCATTAAAAACTAGCTGATATATTTAAAATTACACAAGTTTTTTGATAAAATAACAAATACGAGATGAGTACTAATGAAAAACAATATTGTAATAGTATGAGATACAATTTAAAAGTGCTCTTATTGCGGATAGAGACATTCGTTTGACGAAAGACCATATGTTAATTAGGTCGTCTATGCACTTAAGTGCCTTACTTAGTATTTTATCAAGTGGTGTACGATAACTAATTAAAATTTTTCAATTATTCTCAATAATGAAATTATATTTACTGATCTGTCAAATGGACGTGACTGAATAGTTAATGCATTTTATTTTCAAATATAATTAAGATTAATTCTTTTAATATTCTAAAAGCGTATATAAAAAAACATTAAATTAAAAATATGATTACTTAAGGTTAAGTTAAACGTTTCTAAAAAGTTAAAATTTCTTATACATGGTATTAGATTGGAAATCTTTTGAGAATATTTTGCTAAGTCATTAACATTTTGACTGAATCAGTATTAAACAAAAGAATACCACTAAATAAACCGTAAAACTAGAAAAGTGTAAATAAAAGTGGACCTTGCAGAATACCGTATTGCTAATTATATTTGGACGCAACGCACGTCTGTCTGTAAAGGAATTAGTCACGTGGCCAACCCTTACTTAGATAATTACGGACACAAAGATACACGCAAAGAGGATTCAAGCAGCCGTATTACAATTAAAAAGGTAAGATTTCTTCAATTATATAGTACTTTGTGTACTTTTTATTTTTAAATAAACTCTAGGTATAAATAGAATGGAAAAGTTTTTACAAAACAATGTAATTTTACCTCAAATACCAACATTTTAAATATTACTTATTATATGTATTTATCGTTAGTTTCATGGGTTTGTAAAACAAATATACATACACACATTATAGCTATAGATTTTTTTTATTAAGAATTCATTATGTCATTTTAATTAAGTATCTTTATTTGTAGTTATTATTTAAATAACCGTTTTGATGTATTTTTAGTAACTACAGCCACTACATTTAATGAATTATCTTCAGTAGTTACATTACATAATTCCCATAAGGTAGAGTTAAGTATTTTGCAATTCCTTGAGTACGAAAAGCGATACAAGTTTTATTTAAATAAATATTGTATTTTATATATAACTCATATATTAGTCAGTGGTGGCCTAGTGTGTGTCACCAATGTGACTTTTCCGAGTCATATGTACTTTCTAAGAGTATTTAGATACCACTCACAGACGGTGAAGGAAAAGATCGTGAGGAAACCTTGACTTATAATTTCACAATCATAAATTTGAAATCACCAACCTGTCTTGAGCAAGCGTGGTAATTAATGTTCAAACCTTCTCTATGTGAGAAAGAGGCCTTTGCTCAGCAGTGGGCGTCTGATAGGCTGATGATGATGATATATATTATATTTTTTAAAAGGTCCAATCAATTGAGCTCACAAACTCTCGTGTAATCTGTGAGATTTTTTTTATTTATTACAATAACGTTGGTATTTTTTACATTTATATCTAAGTTTTCAGTGTCTCATAAACCAACATTGGTTTTTCTGTACACTGGATCAAGATGAAATGAATATTAATAAAACTGAAAGTTGGTTTAGCTTTTTCACTCAAATGCAACATTTGCTTGATATTCTGTAAACGATGATTGTTTATTTGAAGTTTTCATGGAGATTCACTGACGTAGAAATGCTTAAAACTGTAAATTATTGTAGAATACGAGTTCTACAATTGTTTTGAAGTACTTTGAGTGTCTTTTTTAAATGGAAAATAGGTTCCTACTTCTTCTCCAAGTTGAAACTACCTAAAAGAAATTTAACACGCATTTTATAAATATGTATTATAAACAGCCAAGTCGAATTTCAAGTTTAATTGCCATTTTGTAATGCATCCGTTCTTTATGTAGTATACGATATTTTGGTAGACAATAATTTCATGTTTAAATTTCTGGAAACACAATTAATTATATTTACAAATTATATTTATTCCATTACTTGCTATCGTTAAATTAATAAATTTTAAAATATATTAAAGTTAAAAATATTTTTATTAATTATAAAAGACGTAAAGAAATTTATAACGGAGAAGTTGAAAGTTGCTACATTCATAATATAAGTAAGGATAATATGTAATTTTACTCCTTTAAGATATTCTGCTGTGATTTAATCTTCTTATGCCTTGAGTGCAGTAGAGAGCCTGTTTGCCGTTGTATACACAAAGAAAGCGAAATAATATCGTTTAATAAAACTGACATAATTTCACTGCTTCGGAAAATGCTTTGACGATTTAAATGTAGTTTATAAGGGTTTAGCAAAATCGCAAAAATTTTTTATGTAAATTTTAAATTATGATAAAATTTAATTTATTCGTTTATTCAAATCAATCTATAAATATATGTAAGAAAGGCTTCTTCTAACGTGATAAAATGTTCTAGTTCTGGGCAACCTGCCTACAGTCGTTACCAATAACATTGGTCAAATTTTAGATTCATCTTTCTCCAGGGTATCGTACACTACATTTACCTAAACGCGGTTTCTATTCTAACATGTCTTGATTCAATGGACAGTCTTAGAGTTTGGAGACAGCTCTATTCCACTTCCACTTCAGCGTGTTATGTTGGAGACTTTAGTTCCTTGAAATATACTCTATTTCTCTAGGTATCTAAGTGTCCTTGAACTTATGGAATTCACCCTCAGTTTTTTTCGGCTCTATAGGTGGTAGGTTGGAGAATCCCCAGTCGACAAATTGTTTTGAGACCCGTATAGTCACTGGTAAATTTTGTTTCCCAATAACCTAGGGATACATTCTTTAAATCAACAATAAGACTCTGACCTTTTTTTCAACATAATTCTGAAGAACAGTCAGTCATATGTTCTCACTGGGAATATTTAATAGAAGGCAAAGTAGTAATATGTAATAAAATAATATTTTTTAAATACTGACGGAGTATAAAGCTTACATTTTTGGAAGAACTTTTATATGTATAAATTGACTTGCCTTAAAAATTTGTGATATTCAGAGCGGTATGCTCCAACATCTAAAGCATCATTCCTAGAGGCTTATCGGCAGGTATTGACATCAAGGATTTGAAACTCCTAGAATTGCCATTCACATGTTCTCTGACCCATAACTCACATATTTTGTGAAACAAAATTTCCTTTTCTCAGAAAAAGGATTTGATCTCAATCTTAAGATTTTATAATTTTTATTTCTTATATTGTTTAAGTATTTAATTTGATAAATAAATTCAAACTTATGTGTCTGAATTTATACGAATGTTATCAAATGTTATTATTATAAATAGTAAACATAACATACAATGAAAAGAAATGTTACAATGTACATAGTTTCGTGCAGCGGTAATTGTATGAAAGATGTAATTGTTTTAAAACAATTATATAAATGGCTTCATTTTATATGCACATTCGAGAATATGCTTGCATAATTTCTAATGAAAAATATTGAAATACTAAGCATTTAATAAAACGTAATTCTTTCATTGGTTATGAAATTTGTTTGTTTTTGAAATCATGTATTTAAAAAAAAATACTGTAAAAGAACCAAGAACAATAGTTTAAAGTGAATGTATAGATACAAGAAACACAAATTTTTAGCAAAATTTGTCATAAAGTAATTTTTCTGTTTGTATTTCCTTGATCAGGCAAATTTGATATATCATTTATTAGTACATCCAATAACATATTTTCATAGTTTTTGCTTTTAACTTTTTTGCCAAAAAAATAATAAGGTCACGCATATAGTTCGGGTAAAAGCAGTTTGAGGAAAAGTTCCGACTTAATATAAAGTTCATGAAATTGTAAATTATTGTGGGTATTACTATCTAACACTCAGCGGGTTTCAATGAAATATGATGGTGAATTTGATATATTAGTTTGTAAATTGGATATTAAATTGACCAAACATAAAGCAGCCCAAACTAAGCTTGAGTGAATGCTAAATATTGATAAAATCAATAATATATAACAATTCAAAACTACGATCTATTCATAACTATAAACTCGATCAGCTATTGACAGCAGAATAATCAAGCAGTACATAACTGGTAACACATTAATATTCTCTTTCGTACTGCCGAGGTACTCATCGCACTGGACCTAATTTCAGAGAGTAGCCTAGCTTACAGCAGAAATTAAACCAAGCCTGGAGCTAATTCCCTTTATATGCCATCCACGATCGTCCGGCAGGAATTAATCACGTGACTGTTCTAGTGCTCCCACAAAACCTTTACGAGTAATTAGCTGAGTTTAACCAATAAAGTAATTATTATGAGTACAAGACGTCATCAAGTACTATGATAGATCATACTTAAATCTTAAGAGGTACGTAGCATACAATTTGAACAAATAATTATAAAATATATTACCCTTCATCCACATTTACAAATTCATCTTAGCATAACACAGGGTGAAAAATATGAGACTTTACTTTTTATAATGGCAAACAACTTATTTACATAGCCTGCAGAATAAATTTAGCAAAATCACACAAAACTAAATTTTGCCATCTATATATTTCAGGCATCGATATAGCAAACTGATGGATACAATTATGGTTAGCTCGTTATTTTAGCACATAACATTTTGAATACAGTGTTAAAAGTAAACTTAATAATCATATAAATCAGTCATTAAAATTTACATTATATTTTATGGAATCACATTTGCGTCTATTGGAATATTGGAATTATTCTAATAAGTATTGAAACATCATTACTTAGTTGTATAAAATGAGTTTAGTTTGAAACTACCTACTAAAACAAATACCTGTCCCTATTATATATTATTTTCTCTTACGTAAAAATAATATGAAATACAAATGCATACATATAATAAGAATTAATTACTTTTTAATAAAAATATTATTAACAATAAACATAACAACTTCATATTAAAACTGACAGCTGCCTACAACACTTGGTACATTCGCTCTGTCATATAATATTCAGGAGGAGGTCTAGTTCTATAATATTTAATGCATCGGATACCGCACCTGGCACAAATATCGATTGAAAAGGAGTTACTATTTTAGTTCTGTTCGATTTTTATCGTATACTACTATTTGCTCCCAGTGTTGTCTCTAAAAAAAATACTTTAATACAGAAAGTACTATCACAGTACGTGTATAAGAGGGCGTAAATTCTTATTTTAAACTATGGTTAACACCTTGACAGTTATCGGTTCATAGAGTTAACATGTAAATGTATGAAAATACAATATGTGACCTATTTCTTGCTTTCCTATGCATTAATAATCGAACGTAGATCATTAGTCATGTGATGAAGTCTTATGTTATAAATTATTAAGGTAAGTCAGGTTAAATAAAACTAGTTTAAAGTGCTGATATTTACAAAAACAAATTACCCTAGTTTTAATCAGACTCAATTATATTTTTATGAATTATCTTTACATATTTTTTTTAAGTCTAAAATTAGTGTCCATTATGAAAATAAATACTTTAAATATACTGTATTCTGTACAAAGAATAACTACATTTTTTATGGATATCCTTTGGGGATTGTCTTTTTTGTGGAACCGCCTACAAGGCCCCAGGATCAAAAAGTAATAAATAATTCACATTTATATTAAAAGGAAGAAATATTTTTACCAAAGGATTCATTGGCTTAAAAATGGCGAAGTCTGTTTTAGTATAAAGCAAACTTGGAAACTATGTATTTTACACATAAAAGCAAACATCATGTAATGAAATGAATCTTCTTGTCCTTGAATTTAATTTATTCTATTCTTTGTCCACGACAATCGTGTATAAATATTTCAATAACAGAACTAATTTCTTTTTATTAATTAATACGAAGATAATATTTAGAAAATAGTAAAAAGAATAGATTTTGTATTCTAGTTCTTAATAAATTATTTATTAAAGTGTAAAGTAAATAAAGTTACTTTTAAAATTAATTTCTACATTATAACACTTTGTCTACATTTGTACATTATATAAGAATGTCTTAAACAATAGCATCCACATAAAAGAGGATTTCTTAAAAAGAAATATTTACTTTTAGGTACATACTCGTAATATAATTTATTAATAAATGGCTTCGATGCTAAATTCAAGGAAAAAGTTTTTTAAATTTGTAATAGCTTTCTTTCGAAGTTATTTTAAAATTAGTTAAAAAAATTATAAATTATGCGCTCAGATGTTTAGTAGTAACATAATATGCAACATGAGTCATAACGAAATCGACATATGAAACTTGATTACCCACTTTCATTAACAGCCATCGTTTCGTGGTATCTGAACTAGATGGCGTTGTAATCGAACACTCGGTGACATTTTAAAATGATCATATACAGTCTGTGAACAGTTTTGAATACATTCACCGTTTATTTCATAATCTTGAAAGTCCTGATGAACAAAAAGAGCAATGTAATTTTACCTACCAATCCTCGCTCATTCACTTCTCACATATCTGATACCTATTCTTAGTATTTGAGAAGGTTATATACACGTGTATAGAGTAGTATACGGTAGTAACACATAATTAACTCAAAAATCTTATAATAAAAATTTATAATGAATTACCTTTTTATAAATTTTATGTATTTTGTTAAATCTTTAGAAATTATTATTTATTTATTTAAATAACAGTAGAATAAAAATTAGTGAAATATTACTAAGGGTAAATTTAATTTATATATCGAGGAAAATTTATATTTCATTTTGCAAATATTTACATGAAGCATGACAATAAAACAAAGTATTCTCTGTTCGTAATTACTCTACACAAACTCACACATGCAACGAATTGTCTCATGCGCGTGCGCAACTGCGCAGTGAACACTGAATACTTGAATAGAGCTCGCCTCAGTAATCAGTATTGGTTTTTACCGGCAGCTAACAAACTGTTTAAGTTTTGTTGTTTGTCTATGTTTGTGATAGTTCTGTGCTTAATCGGGGACAACATTATCTCGGTGAGTCATTGAAAGAATTTTAAATAATATTGTGTTTAATTTGCCTGAAGTCTATTCTTTACAATATACTTACACATATCCATTTAATTGCTCTTCAACTGGCTAATATAGCGTGAGGAAAATATTATTTCTTTATTTAGTGCAAACTGTTTCGTGCTAAGTGATTTTTCTTGTTAATATGCAATTTTTATATGACTAAATAAATTGTTTAAACAAGGAACATAATGGAACTTGTTTTTTATTTCATTATGTTAGTTTTTGTTTCGATATTTTAAATATGCTTGTAGTCAATTAACCATTGACATTTAATTAAATAATTCTATTAACCTTATATTTTTATAACATCTTACATCTGTATTTAGTGGCAATGAGTGGAATAGAAAACAGAGTCTATAAAAATGTCATCTTAAATAACTAATGATTCCCTTCAATCAAGTAGTCGGTCAAACATATTCAATGCAATTGATAAGACAAATTTATTCATGACCTCTACTTTATTAAATTGAATATGTCTTAAAAACTTATTCAATACTTATTTTAAGGAGTTAAATTTTTTTCAGTGTTATGTGAATAAATATAAAAAAAAACACTTAAATTCTTAATTTTTATCTATTGATTATGGTTATTGGGTATATATTTTTATTATTATGTAAATATTATAAAGTTAATTTATCTACTATATATAATATACTATTTATATTTCAGGCAAAATGAAAATGCCCTGGGATTGGTGTTTCAGCCTTCGCACAAAGTGTTTTATTATTGGCTATTTAAATTTGGTAAGCATTATAATAATTTATTTTTATCTCAGACATTGTCCATATTTAAATATTAGTAATACATGTCAACCTTATAACTAATGTTAGTAAAAGCAAATGATAATAATAATAATAATAAAAATAAACAAAACAAAACAGAGACAAACACAAAAGACAAAAATCGCTATTTTTATTAATCGCATTATTTATCCAAAATATTAGTTTCTAAGTCAGGTAAAAGAAAAATATTTCTACTATGGAAGCACTTTTAACTTAGTTGTGTTCTACATTTTTGAATATTTGGTAGAACTAACGATTCTCTGAATCAAAGATATACGAATCTATCAAAAATGCATTTATAATGAATATTTCACTCCCAATGAAAAAATTCTATGAACAAAATATGATGAAATTTTCTTAGAAAACACCTGTTTGTATGTATTTTTTTATAAACCTAGTTTACAAAGTACAGCGTATTCAAAAGCTATATTATATATCAAAAATATGTTCAAAGATAAATTTTCTGGAAATTCTATGACATGTTTCACTTGAATTGTAAAAAGTTAAGAATATAAGTACATATGATACAATTGTTACTGTAGTAATGGTAGAGCATTTATGTATATTGTGTCACGACATATTGACAACTACGAGTATAAACTGCTATAACTAATTAAAATAGTCAATAAATGCAACTAGACTTCCACTTTTATTATTTATTACTTAGTTAAACCCCGTTTTTTTTAATAAAGAAAGTTTTTATGGAAATAAAGATAAGGAATTTAGTCAAATATTTTTTCTTAGAAAGGAGTCTTTATAAAAAGGTTCAATCCAAGTCACTCCAAACAGTAGTGCCAACTAATATATAATAATTTATAAGTATATATTCTATTTTTATTCGAGACCGAAATAAAATCACTTGGATAGCTGTTATACGTATGTACGCAATCATTTTAATAATTAGTTATAGATTAGAACCCATATAAATAAAAATGTAACAAAGTCTAGATTGCTCTAGCACTAGCTTACTGATATAATCCAGGTAGGAATTGAAATAAGCTGGGTTTTTGCTATCTGGGGTTTCTCAAGCGAAACAGCACCTCATTTTAAAAGAAAATGGTAACAGCATTTATAGCTTCATGTACCTACTGAAATGCATTTTCTCTTTTTGCCTTTGTACATATTATAAATTTAATAATCGAAAGACAATTTCGCTGTTATACAAAAGGTCTTAACAAAAATGTGACACCAAAACTAAGTGTTGCAGTTTCCGTTTTCTATGTAAGGTAATTTGAAAACAAACTTCGCTCTATTTTTGTTAGCGTCGAAGTACAGAACACTGACAAAGTAAATTGATATCACATGAACATGATGCCTTTATTAATTGTCTTCTAACAACCAATTTACAAGTAAAGTTACTTGGTCCCATTAGTTTCTACCTCCGATGGCACTACGTGAGATACTAATTGAATGAAATTACTTACCCTTTAAAGTTGTTGTTCGGATAACACTAAACATAAACTGTCACTATGCATGTTATGGCCACCGAAACAAGAGATATTTAGTAAATAAGGAGATTTGATCTTCGTTCAAGTGTCAGATTTGTATCAAAACACTACCCACTCAATCATTGAGCAGATTTTTATTAACGTAATTATTGTGACTGTAGTTCAGTATAGCGAGAATATTACTACTAACTTTGGTGATTAAAAATAACGCATTTGTTGATTTTTTTAATTTAATGTTTGAAACAATGAGTCATATTTTGGTTAGCCTAATATTATATTATAAAAAAACTCATATATATATTAGTTTTAATATTCTCAACTACGTTTTAAATTATTAATTTTGTTAATGTCATCTCCGCAATTAAGTAATAAAATTTGTATAGAACCTGAATTTAGCCTTATATTACAGATTACATATTAAGATAAGGATTATAATTTTATATTTGATAAATATAAAGTTACGTTTTTATTAATAGTATAAACAAAGTAAGACCGCGTGCAAAGTATTACTTTTATATAGTTGCAAATAATCGTGTTAAATTACATACTTCCTTTGATACTAACGGATACGAAATCTAGACAAATTAAAACACTTTATTTCATAATAAACACGAATTTGGTCTATTTTATACTAATTAGTTTATAGCGATGTTTTTAGATACATAAGTTTCGTACGCCTGTCTGGATTTTTGTAAAGATTTAAGAAGATACAGTTTGAGTATTAAATTTATTAATATAAAGTTTTTTGTAAAGATTTGTTAATAATCAATATTTTAGGTGTAATGATATTCAAAAAACTATTGTAAATAGTAAAGTTAACTTAGACATTAGTCGAAAAAGATAATCATGGCACCTGAATCCTTTTATATAACTAGATGATAGAAATCAATAAAAATTGAAAGTCATTTACGAAATCGATAAAATATAAATAATCACCATATTGAGACCATAGCTTGTCATACACTTTCGCTGTGTTTCAAAATTTTGAATGCCTTACTATTTTTATAAAGGTGTAATTTTTGAAATAAAAACTGAATTATACGAACATTATATATAAAACACAGTTATATATATATATATATATATATATATATATATATATATATATATATATATATATATATATATATATATATATATATATATATAATGTTACTTTCTGCAATGAATATTAGTTTTATTCCTCGTCGCATGCCACATTTTTATTTTTTTATGAATCAGCAGATATCTATTATTTTTATTATAGATTAGAAAATAAATGTTTAGCTTTATATGAAAAACATATTTTAATGTGTCAGGATACTTATAACAAAAACAACGATAGTAATACGATAAACTTTTTGTTTTCAGTTTGTGAGCATCGTAGATATTGGAGCACACCTCTTCATTGTGTCTTTAGTCACTAAAGGCTTTCAATGTGATGTTGACAAAGAAAGTGTATGTATTAATATTTGCTAGCTATTTATAAGTTTTGCTAATCTTAAGATAAGTTTATTTTCATAATAATTATAACAAAACATCTTTAATTTATTATTATTTGAATAGTATTACTACAGAGTAAAATAATAGCAAATATATAATATTAATTGAATAGAATTTAACAATGAACTCAATTAATATATTTATTATTTTCAGCTTAACTTGATAGATGTCCCGTGGTTGGAGCCATTTCTCCTTATCATTAACGTGGGCACCCATGGACTTTACCCCTTCCCGTTCATTATGCGTATCTACAAAAGTGATTTCATGATACCAGCGACGCCGAGATGCTATCCTGGGATGGTTCACATCAATAGGATAGATGTTCTCAACTTTTTGATCAATTTCATTTGGCTGAAGTTCGTAACATCTTATGTAGCTTCTGTACATAAGGTAAAAAAATAACTACGTCTCAAAAGCCCTTTAGGTGGGCTGGTATTATACAGGGTGACTGGTGAATTACTATCGATATTTGAAGACGTGATTTGTGACGATCATATATGACAAAATAAAAATTAATAAACCTCTAAGTAAAGTTAACCAAAAGTTATGTAATTAATTACGCATCGTGTAAACACCCTACAGATTAGGTATACACCCACACTCACACATACGAGTGCGGCGGCGTTGTGTTGTATCAGCACGCCGCCGCACGCGTCCACACTTGGAACACTTGGAACGTGTCAACACTTTATTTATATATACGGAAATTTTGTCAAAAATTAAGTACCTATTTTTTTTACATAATTCGAATGAGAATCATGTACCGAGTATGCTCCTTAAATATTGATAGTAATTCACCAGTCACCCTGTATAATACCAAAGAAGTTTGTATAAAACGAGCTTAGATCTATTGGTATAGATTTCTTTTTAAGCTGTTCTTTTAAGGTCTTCTGGTCTTCTTCTTTATCAGAATTAAGATTAACTAATTAATATTTATCATACACGTTCACACTCTTACCGATGAGATGGGAGATTATTATTTAGAAACCGGTTTTATCTTAAAACACTTAAGAAGTATTAAGAAAACACTAATTTGTTAAAACTTTTTATTTTTACTTCTAATGTCTGATGAAAATGTTTGTGTATTTAAATTTAAACTTTTTGTTTTCAGAAAGATCCGGAACGCATGCGCACTTTCTTTGGCCTATCTTTGGTCAAGCTAATTTTTGAAATCCTTTATCTCGCGTACCAACCTGACTTATACAGTATTTTCACTACTGAGAGCTATTGGTTCCTTAAGTTCATGGATATTTGTAAGTTCATAAATGAGTTTTTAGATTGCTTACGAAGTAACAAAGCGATTTTTCAATTATGTTACAAATACATAACATTTTTAATGTGGAAAATATATTGATTATTTTTTTGCAGGCATCGGGGCTCTATTTTTGATTGTAATAAATAAATACATTGCACAATTACGTATCGAAAATGCCCAAAGGACGAAAGATCAGCCTCCGTCGTATATTGAATGTTTAATCAATGGGCCCATTACTCGTGTTGATGAAAAAAGAGATTTAACCTTGACTATTGAGGAGAAAAAAAATGATGAATCCGTTCCAAAAGGGGATAGTTCTTAATTTTTGGTATTTCACTATACCTTAGTTACTAAGAGAAGCTTGACTTTTTATGTTTACTTAAAAATTGTATTTTTTTAAAGATAATTTTTTGATATAATTCATACATTATTTCTTTATGTGATTTATATATTCCTCACAACAAAATCTTGATTTACCAGCATTAAACTACATGTAAAGGCGTATTTAATTTACTAAATAAAAAAACACAATTTTAGGAATCTATGCTTTTATTTTTCACCCAGTAATTCAGATTCAAACAAGACAATCATACTTAAAATGCAAAAAAGTTTTTGACGGCCTTTCTAATTAAAGTTGAGACTCAGTTTTCTATCGAGGTTTCAAGTCTTAATGGAATTTAATTTCATTCTACTGAAATTTCTTCACGTATGTGTAGTGCAGTGTGCAAATTGCGGAATAATTTGTGTGGTTTCAAATACTTGACCGCTTTCTCGAATGTGTGTGACAAATATTCGTTATTATATCTGCATTTTGTGATCTACATTCAACTATCAATTAAATTGACTATACGACATTTCTTACTTTTATTGATCGGTAAATTAAATTATTTTCCTGTTGTGATATTAAGTATTTTAATAAGTATTCAAACATTGTACAGCATTAAATCACGGAGGTAATTTGTGTCGATGGTAAAATATTTTCAGTTAGACGAAATCCCTGTTAAAGATAAACAGAACCATGATAATTTTACAATGTAAAGTTTAACTTTTCTTTATGTAAAAAAAAACACGATATTGAAATAAATTCAAACAGTATATTTAAAATAATTTATCTATGTATATTCTTGGACTTATAATTTCAAATGATAAGTTTGAAATCACCAACCCGTCTTGACCAGACGTGGTGTTTGATGCTCAAACCTTCTACGTGTGAGAAAAGAGGCCTTTGCTCAGTAATGGAATTGGATAGGCTGATAATGATGATGATATTATATAAAAATTGTTGTTTTGTTTCAACATTTGCATGTAGATCCCTCTGGCACTAAAATGCCATTTTTACATTTGCTACAGCCTACATATATATACGCTTACAATCTTCTATATATATAAAAATGGATTGCTGTTCCTTAGTCTCGCTAAAACTCGAGAACAGCTGAACAGATTTATCTTATCTTAGTCTTGAAATGTTCGTGGAGCTTCAGGGAAGGTATAAAAGCTGAAAAAAATTGATTTATTGCTGGGAAAACCATAAAAACAGCACTTTTCTATTTCCCATACAAACGTTTTTTTTTGACATTAGATTTGACAACTAACTAATATGTCAATCATTATGTCGCACTTCAAAACACGGAGATTTATGGCTTACAGGTAAACTCCAAAAATATAAAGAAAAAAGTAATAGATATTTCTTGATTATAGGGCGATACGAAGTTCGCCAGGTCTTCTAGTATAATATATTATTTTGATATTTTTCTGCCTTTCATATATAGTGTACATATTTTAGTACTATTTTTTTTAATAATTGTAAAATTAACTTGGCCCTTAATAGGTATTATTGGGTAACTGAAGCTCGATAAGACCACCTTTGGAGAAAATTCGTTTCTAACTGAATATAGCATATTATTTTTTATAGCTAAACTAACAGATTTGTATTCCAAATGCAACTTTATCCAAACAAAATATCTAAAGTATATCAAACGCATGAATAATTTTCTATTCTATGAGAACTTTTCTGGTTCCTAGATTGATCTGGAAGATTTCATATTTTTTACTGCGATTACCAGTCACGTCTTTTTATTAAAAAAAAAAAACATTATACATGGTACATATGTCATTTAATAAAACATAAATTTTATTTTTGAATTTATGAGAGTTATTTCAACAATTATAAATTAAAGGGTGCTTATATAACTTTCCAAATTATAAGGCAAAAACGACTTACAGTAGGTTACATATTTTATAAATGTAACCAAGGAATTCTCAAAAATAAAAAGTAAAAAAAAATCATCTAAAAGTTTTTATATAAAACTAGCTTTCCGCCCGCGGCTTCGCCCGCATCTATTTCGGTTATATCGCATTTCCAAGAGAACTTTGCAAAAGTCTGGGATAAAAACAATCCTATGTTCTTTCTCAAATTCAAATGTATCTCTGTAACAAATTTCACTATAAACAGTTCAGTGGCTTAGGAGTGAAAGCGTTATAGACAGACAGAGTTACTTTCTCATTTATAATATTAGTAGGGATTTAGTCGATTACTAATCATAATTCTGATCTTTAATACTCATACTATTTACTAGTAGGTATTCTTTTGGTCGATAAGTTATACATAAATTATTAATATTTAATATTATATCCTGTATATATAGAAAAGACCAATAAAAATGGTTGAATTTGTTACTTGTAACTTCGAAAATTAATGAATTTATGTTTTATAATTTATGTATTTTAATAAATGCTTTTAAACCTTCTTAAAAAAATATATCGTTGAAACATAAATAGACATTTTCAACCAGATAAATTTGTACCAATTCTTCAGTTATATCAATGTAAAATATTACAATTATAAAGCCATTTTCAAAAATAGGACATAACAGCAAAGTATTCTACAATAATCACTATCGTTTTATAAATGTGTTAAAGTTTTGACTCTTCATAAATGTATTGTTAAATCCAATGGGATATTTTTTGTGTAAATATATATTTGTATGTATAAGATTTTAGATCATTATAATATCAAAACTTTCTGATTGAGAGATAATAAAATGCATAAGATTGTGTTAAAAACTTATACAAATAAAATATAACTCTTTTTAACGAAAAGAACAATATAAGAGAAGTTCTCTTTTATTTAAGTGTTACGGACACCTATTTTTCACAAGTTTACTGGAAGTAATCTGAGCTTACGTAAACTTGTATATAAGAATACCCCTATAGTATGGCAGTTGAAATTATTACCTCATTAATGACGTCAAATGCTAAGTTAATATATTTCTTTGTTTTTGTTTCCTTAACAATTGTGAACTATATAATGTATTAGCTAGACATTCTTTGCTTCTAATGTAAAAAAGTTCATAATATTTTTTAATAGTCTAAAGTCGAGAACAGCATGTGTCTACATCGTGTCAAGCAGCAGCTTAGATTATTAAATCCAAAGAGCTAACAAAGGCAGGTCAACCAGTTCATAATGAGTTCTTGCTTCATTTTTCATTCTTATAAAGTTTAATTTATATTTATGACATTCTGTCATATTTATGAAAGGACTGATATTTTTTAAGAAAAATATTTTATGTACATTATTCTTAATAAATAAATATAACAAAGAAAAAGAAACGATTTATTAAAAGAGATTAATATTATTGTGATAAACAACTAGATACTAAAACAAAAATTATAAAAAATTGACATACAAGAAATATTCAATACATATTATATATACTAATTAAACAATTAATAACTTTATCTTTTCCTGTCACTATAAGGAAATTTCCATAAACAGTATTTTCATAAACAGTCTTCATAAATAGTAGAAACTAAAACAACAATCTAATAGGGTTAAATGACATTTAATCTTCTATATTACATAGTTTTTTATAATAAATCAATTTACATGAATTTCTTAAAAGTCTCTACGATTTCTAATGCCATACAGAGAGGGAGAGAGATCCACAATGAAACAATTTGAATTGTGAAGGACTGTTTATTAAATTTCCTTATATTGACAGGAAAAGATAAAGTTATTAATTGCGAATCTTTTGTGTCCTGAGGAAAACTTTCTACTTTTATTTAAATAAAAGGATGACTTGGGGTCAAGCAACACAGTACAGATGCGGAAGGACTTGTAAATCGAAGTGGTGACGTATGAAGAGTTACTGGAGCTTATGATAATGTTTTGGAGACGCTAAAGTTTTTCATTTTATTCTCTGACAAACAAATGTAGTTTGCGACAGCATAATTAATTATAGAAAGAAAGAAGAAAGATTTGGAAATATAATTTTAATGAGAATTAGATTAGGTAGGTGAAAATGTAAAAGTTGCCTTAATGAGTTCAAAAATATAAAGATTTTGCGTAAATTGAATACTCACAAAACATGTTTTCCAGATTTTTACCATGATTTTTGAGAGAATCATAAAACACATGAAAACTAGGCCAGTTGTCCCTTAAGATCGATCCTAAAGTACTAATTATAAAGATTTAAGTCATTTATTTTGAGAAATAGACTAAGCTGAATGCATCATAATGGTTCAATATTTTTTTAAACGACTTGACAAGAAATAAAATTAGGAAAAACATCTTCTTTCTTGTGAAGAAAATTAGTTTGGGCCTGTTCTCAAGCTGAAATTCGCTTAAAAGGGTTAGAGTAGTTTAGGATGACAGTGAGTACAGGAGGAATAATATTCAAGACAAGGCGGTCATACATATTACTCCTAATACCGTTTGTACCTATACTACTGTAAAATAGTCTTTACCCTTATATTGTATTGACTCTCATAGAGAGAACGTTACTACATATTTACATCACATTAAGTAATAGAGTAGACAAAGAAGAAACGAAAATCAGGAGGAGACAAATCATTTAGATTTTAGAGTGTGTTTTATCAGCACTATTAAATACGTCTTAGGATATCTAGAAGTTATATGTCAACATTGGTGAAAGTGTTCAGATTTGACCAACTTCGAATGATTCAAGAAATTTAAAGATTTAGCTTGAGTTAACATTTTAAATGAAATTAGGCATGTGGCCTCTACGTGGACCTCTACTCTCCTCAAAAATTATTTTAAACGACTAGCTTCAGTAGTCTCTTATATAAAAATTACCTTATCTCAGTGCTTTAGCTCCATATATTTAATAAAATATCATCTTCAGGGGTTTGCACAGAGATTTAAGATAGGGTAGGTATAATTGTCTAATTAATTGTATTTAATTCATCTAAATTCACTTCACGATTACATATGTTACAACTAAGAGCTATAACATTTTAGATAATAGTAATTTGTTAATAAACTCCCTAATTATATAAATAAATACGATTTAATCATTTGTATTCAGAAAATCAAACAAAATAAAATAGCAAAAATTGGTTTAGGTGTAGTGACCAAAATAAATAATAATCATTTTACAATCAACTAACTTAAACGACGTCATAAGCAAAGATACAAACGTTTTGTGCATACGAAACGAGGTTTGAGGCAAGGGATGGATAACGTTGTACAGAGAGTACGCAAAAAACAGTACTGCTTACGATCATACTACCTGGAAAGCGGCGTTAGGCTGGCTAAAAATATTCTTGTTTATTTTCAAAACATGATATTTTTAACAATTTCTTCTTCTTCTTCTACCTGGCAATTTCCCAGCTTTAGCCAGGGTCTGCCTCACATGTTGTGAATAGTTTTGGCTAATTGTTTTTTTACGACCGGCCGCCTGCCTGACATCAACCCTCTTTTGGGGAATGAATATTTTTAACAATTAATTCAAATCGTAAATCAAATAACTACTAATCTCTGAAAACAATCGTATAAAGCGATGTATTAGTAAATGTATGTAAGTTATTATATGACAATGCAAATTGAGTTGTGTTATACGTAGGGTATGCGGTACATTTGCATTTACGGATTGCACGCAACTGATCATTTGTTAGCTAGAATTTTAAAGATTTTCATTTTAATGGTCCTGACTGGAGCAACGTCTCTTTGTCAAAGAAACGAATTAATTAAAAAATTACTTTGAATTACTAGTAAAAAATAGAATTATTATTTCATAAAAAAAATAAAACATTTATATTTTTTAATCAAATTTTATGACATGTGTATATTAAATCACCCCGTTCATTATGAAACATACATTTTGCAACAAAGTAGCTTACAGAGAACCAGACCAGGTTCAAAGCACACTCTGTAATCAAGAATTGACGATGTATTGTCATTTTATACAGCTACTAATAATGAAGACTTTTGATAGAACCTTTAATTTGATACCTTTTTTAAAATAACGAGTTACGTACTCGTAAAGAGTTCATATATTTTTCACTATATTTTCTTAATAAAATGAAATCGGTTAGAAAAATTTTGATATTAAATAAATTCTAATATTTATTCAATATATGTACGTACTTACGTTTATAAAAATAAAAGGAGAGATCTTCTAGTATATATTATTTTATAATATTAAAAATATATAATTAATTGAAACAATTATCATCCATACATACATATGTATATGGTAATTAATAATATTTAATTGAATATGTATATTTTATATTACGTTCTTTAACATTAATATAGGTTAAATTTCCACAGGGTTCATCTGAGGGTACTTACCCTTGCCGCAACGGATTTGAAACATTTGGACGTCTTCCAAGTGGAGACAGAATCCGAAATACTAACCTAAAGCAATATTAGAACAAAAGAGGTTTCAATCGTAAAACCGAATGCTATTATCATAGAATTAAGAAGGCAATATGCCAACGTTGGCTTTTAAATATGTTCGCTAAAGATATTATTAGTTCCAAAATCTATTGTGCTAACAGTGAATTTAAGATAATATATAAGAAATTAATCAACAATTTTATGTTAATGTACTCAAAATCTTATAGAAATTAATATCGAAATATGCTTTACATATTGCGAACTTTATGTAACGGAACGAAGATCTTGTAATATTTTTGAATATTTTCATGATGTTTTTTTGTTATGTATTACGGTTTTAGAAGAGATATAATTTAACTAATTTACAAATATGACCATGTATCAGAATTTCGTCATCCACTCAAGTGGTTACCTATTCGCCTTCGCCGGAATCTATGTACATACTCTTTCGCTTCTGTACCGTGTGTTATTTATGCCGAATTTACCTACTTACAAGAAAGATTTCATTATCTGGACACTTCCAGTAAGTTCTTAAGATCACAACATAATTTAACACTTAGAATTCTATCTCACTGTACAATTTTATAAAAAATCTTTTACTGTACAAGCTGTACAATTATGTAACGCATTGCCTCTGTCTATTAAACAAGCAAGAAAACCTATCAATTTTTTAAAAGCTTGTGAAAGACCATTTCCTGGCATTGTCTTGTGGTGACAATACATTTGAAATTTGATTAATTATGAGAGTGTTTATTTCACACTTTAAGCCGTAATGGAATATGATATTGCCAATCACATAAGATTTAACGCCCCCAAAACTCAGGCGAGTCTTTTGAACACCAAAAAGATACTCTGGCCTACTTTGGAGAGTGTTTAATTTTGAGAGAGAGAATTTTTTATCAAATATTTTATTCCTACAATCCGTTAAATAATAACAATGGCTTATATTGTTAATATGATATATATTTTTTTTGTTTTTTACTAATTTACATTCATCATCAGCCTATCAGAGCCCACTGCCGAGCAAAGGCCTCTTTCTCACATAGAGAAGGTTTGAACATTAATTACCACGCTTGCTCAAGACAGGTTGGTGATTTCAAATTTATGATTGTGAAATTATAAGTGAAGGTTTCCTCACGATCTCTTAATTCACCGTCTGTGAGTGGTATCTAAATACTCTTAGAAAGTACATATGACTCGGAAAAGTCACATTAGTACTTGCAAGGATCGAACCCGCACCCTCGTGCACGAGAGGCGGGCCCTTTAACCACTGACTTTACATAGAAAATTATTTCTTTGACGCAGTTTATATGAAATGTGTGTTTTTTAATTTCAATTATAAATTTTATTTAAGATGTGAAGTGTGTCTTGAAAAATTAATCCTTTTTAAACGAAAAACTCATCCTAAATTTGTTCTTAGTGCTACTCGCATAACATTTATTATATTGTTTTAATTTCTCGATTTTAACGAAATATTGTTTAAATAAGGTATTATATGCCAACATTAACTGGGAAATCTAATGGCATGTTTAATTAATTAATTAAAATTTTAAAATATTTGTATATGTATTCTGTATCCAGTAATTTGGACTTTAACAAGGTATTTCCACTATAACAATATTATATTTAACATAAAAAAATGTTAAGCCGCTATTCATTAGTTAGGACTCAGTTTTCTATTGAGGTTTCGTGTTTTAATAGAATTTAAATTCATTCTAAAGAAATTACTTTACATATGTGCAGTGTGCAAATTAAAGAAGAATTTGTGTGGTTTAAAATACTAGACCGTTTTCTCGCTTGTTTGATGATACATTTTTTATGTTTACATTTTGGTTTTTTCGTACATAGAATATTCTCTTTTGCAATTAATGATAATGATGACATCAAATAGGAAAATGACGTACTTAATTCATATTTATATTTTCTTTGATTAAAATTCTATGTTATAATATTGGTTCCAAAGGTTATTTATGACAGTAATGTTTTTAATTACCTTTGGAACCTTTGGAATAACCAGGAATTAATGACAGTAATGTTTTTAATATGCAAACAAATTCATCAAATTGTACAACTACAGTCTAAAGGAATTAGTTGCTACATTTTGTTTATATGTAAATAATGTAATGAAGACATTCTACTTCTAGATACAATTTGAATTGTATGTAATATACATAATAAAATATGAATTATTATGAAGTCAAAAATTCTATACAAAAATAATATACAAACACAGGAACTAAAAAGCAAAAAATGGTTTAATACTTAAATAGTATTTTCTAACCCAATCGACAAAATAGACACGAATACAATACATCGATAAATGAACACTATTTTTATTTATTTCTAATAAAATAATTTAAAACACTACAAAAAAATATACAATTTTATAAAATCTAATCACCTTTGTTTTTTGTGTGTCTTGTACCAAAACTTGTGCATGATTGTCGCAATAGACTTTATTCCAAATGTCAGAATATATGTAGATATGGAATAGAGAGTAGGAACATTCGAATTCGGAAGAAGAAATAAGCGAAGATTCTTTTTGATCTATTACTTTTTTCAAAAACCTCAGTGGAAGAGGACCTTACTCCATCAGTGTACTTGGTTCAATGTAAAAAATTGAAAGTGGGATTCAGACATTAATTGCATTTTTACTTCTTTCAAAACACTTACGAAAATAGTATTGTTTGTATTGTTAACTAACCACTAATGAGAAAGAGGTTGAAAAAGATTTCAATCGTTCTGACTGCTTTTATTATTTAATTAAATGGGCAATAGGCCAATGTTGGTTTTTATTTGGTTGCATTTTTCCAAATGAAGTCGAAGAAAAAGAAATTAAATCGTTATTTTCCGTTAACCTTTCTTCCTTTGCTCTAAGATATTTACACCAACATATTCTTAAGACGTTGAATATTTTAATCACTTTTCTCTGAAATAAAAATTATGATACAAATTTTTTGAATTGATGAATAATATTTTTCAACAATACTGCTTTTTATTGTTATTTTTGTGTAATTTAACAACTTCCTTCAAACTTGGAGTTAACGAAATTTTGGATTTATATACTTATTTCACGAATTTTTTAGAAAAAATGGAAATGGAATGTTTTACGGATCTTATATAGATTTCTAAACCACGACAGCTGTAAATATACAGATCGTTATTTTTCGGAAATATTAGTTTAAGTATATATTTTTTTCTATTTTCTTGAAACAATATCGTCTTTCATGTTAATAATGTAAAAACGAAACCATATACAACCAATGAAAAAGTTTTTTAAATATATTTTCTACACAGTGGATATATTCTTAAAACAATAGAATAAAAATGAACTTATGTGGTGGAAACTATAGGTAAAGAGCCAGAATCAAAGAACCAAGAGGTATGAGGTAGGCCAGATACGACATAAAAAAGGGGAAAAGCCAATCAAATAAACGGTTTTACATTTTGCTTCCTAGCGTCATCAGTGTTTGAAATGGTAATTTAGTACCAATAGCCCATATTTGTTTTTTTTTATCAAATACTGCGCTTTTAATTAATGTTCCTAAATAAATTACACAGTCGTTTATTTGTATGTTTATAAAATATATTTCTTTCGCACATTCTAAATAGGCTTGATATTGTGTTAATACGCTAATACATATATCTTTTCACTTACAAATTCATTGTCATATTTAATATATGCAACATAAAAGTAATGAATTTTATGTGTATTATGCCTTTCTTTATGAATAAATGTATTATGTAAATACTGATATTTGGAATATTTCTCAAAAAATAAAATTTTTACATACACTTTTTTTTATTACATTTTGTTAAGTTCAATTTGGTAATTTTCTTTAGAATAAATTAGTATAAGTAAATTAAAATATTAATAAAAAAATTATTTGATAATATGTAGGATTTACCTTGTGTTGTAGCTGGTTCCTGTTTTCCTCTTCATCACGGCAAACATCATAATTATTGGACACAAATACAGCGTATATGTGTGTATCTGTGTCCAATGATGACGGTGACATAGACCACTTACTATTTATAATAACTACACCACTGAAGTGTTTCATACCTTTGAAATTCGTTTATAATTTCACAATAGGTTAATTAGCGTGTCGAGCGGTGAACGGGAGATTATGAACATTTTTCTACATGGTTACAAATCCAGTAAGAGAATGGATTTGCAATCTCGTAGGATATATTGAATGTAGTCGTGGTTGTATATGTATTATTATAAATAAATAACAAATATAATAAAAAAGTAAATAGTATCTTGTTATGGTAAATAATTAAAATGCAAACAAATCGCAACGATATTCATAAAAAAATAAATACAGGTAGTATTATGCGAAAACCTTACTTTCATTTGAATACGAATCGGAGCTGAAAAAAATATTTATTTTATGGATCAAAAATATTATTATTAACCTTTTAGATTAAACTATTATTAATGTCAAATGATGTGTGCCCAGGCGTAGGTCAACAAGGATTTTTTTCTCATTCTTTCCTTAATTACATGTTTGTAGATACGAAATATTAAATATATTTAAGATAAATTAATTTTAATTAAATAAATTTTTGGTTTAATTTCAATTCATATTTGCGACAAATTATTATTTTTTTATATTTTATTATCTATTTATACAGTGTTTTTCATTGATAAATGTTTGTATGACATAAATTAATGATTCAAAGCTGCCAATATATAAATTTCATTGTTAATATATTAGTGATAGTTATAATATGTGATAATAATAGTGATAGCCGTCGAAATCGAAATTTAAAACAATAGCAACTTTACACAACGACAAAAAATATTTCTTCAATATAACGACTTTGTCAGTGGTGGCCTAGTGGTTAAAGGGTCCGCCTCTCGTTGCCGAGGGCGCGGGTTCAAACCTGACAAGTACCAATGTGATTTTTCGGAGTCATATGTACTTTCTGAGAGTATTTAGACACCACTGACATACGGTGAAGGAAAACATCGTGAGGAAACCTGGACTTATAGTTTCACAATTATAAGTTGTAAATCACCAACCCGTCTTGAGCAAGCGTGGTGATTAATGCTCAAACCTTCTCCATGTGAGAAAGAGGCCTTTGCTCAGCAGTGGGCATTCATAGGCTGATGACGATAACGATGATAACTTTTAAGATGTGTTTTATTAAGCGTATAAAGATAACCATTTTTATGTTTTTAACACATTAAAGCGGGAACTGGAGAGATTAGAAATCATACTTACTAAACCATGCAACTTTTTATCCGAACATTCGAATTCATTTCATTGCTTAAAGAAGCACATCAAGAGACTACATAGTAGACTCGCAAATATAACGAGTAGGTACATCTTTTTCGATGTGGCGAAAGTGTTTGACAAAGTCTGGCACAACGGCTTGATTTTTAAGCTTGTTGAGCTTGAGTTGTTCGAACGAAATGTGTTAGGAAATGTCGTGTTCACCAAAGGAGCCTACTTTTCACTATCGAGTGGAGGGCATACTCTCCTCTTCTCTGCCCATAAAGAAGGAGTCATTCAGAACTCGATCTTATGGCGTTATAATTGCAAGTTAAATTGGGTAAAGTTTATTTCATAGAACAATAAAATCTTTATAGGTAAAGATAAAGTTCTACACTTCTTAAGTCATTAATGGGCAATAACACAAGTGATAAAAAAATGTACTAATAGATAATAAATAACGAATCTATCACATCATTTATTTTTCTGCCATCAGCATTTATAAAATTTCATAAAAATGTGACAGTATTTTTCTTATTACAGTATTTTCCAAATTAGAAAAACTATTTGTTATATATTATAATCCTTGCCTAGTTGTTTACGTTACGTCCACTTAACGTTTACGTCCACTTAAACTTATAATCCTATATAATTAAGCGTTTCGTTTGTTTTATTTTTTCTATCTAGTAATAAAGAGTTTATTATGAAATGTATAAAAGGGGAATTTAATTCAATAAACATAATTTAAAAACACAGTGCATTCATTTTTGTTCTATTAATTTAAATATAAATGAGATGCATTCGTAATGAACATTAAAAATGAGTCTTCATCTAGCTATTCATAAAATGTGAGTCTCTTCTATTGAATAACTTTTCATGAAATATGTTTTATGTGGTGAATGAACAAAGCTGTTCCTGTGGCCTAAAACACTTGACCGACCAAGCTTTATGTATCTTTGTACTCCGACGTTAATTGAGAGTAAAATCAAAGGTTTAAAAAAATACCCATTATATAATATACTATATACATTATACAATCAAACAATAATACGTTTAAAATTTTTATATATGAATTAAATTTTCTAACCTGTGCAGGCAATGTCTTATTCATGAAAGATCACGTGTTTTTTTCCAAATTTTACTAACTTTTTAAGTAATTACTTTAAATTCTACATAATATTACGATAGATGTTAATTATCTTCCCATGTATGTATTTAAGGTGGAATATTAAAGAGTAGCCTCAGACCAATTACTAATCTAATAAATGGGTATAAAAATATTTCTATCACTCATTTTTTAAATCAGTAATAAACATTGTTAGTATATTACCTAATAGACATGATTTTATATAAAAATATTTTCTGCTTATTTTTTACAGCCCATTGCATTACTTCATAAAGGTTTTATAATAACTCCCAATTGTTATTAAATCTAAAAGGATCCGCGGGATCACATAGTATAAAACTTTAGACATATTGAAACAGCATTTTAATGTTCATATAACATATATTTACTTGTATTTGATACATATTATTTTAAAAGCCAAAGTTGATTATATTAATAATGAATTTATGTTTAAGAAATTTTATTAAATTTTAACTTGCTTTACATAAAATTCACTACTAACCTAAATAGAGGATTATTTCCTTTCAAGTGAACTAACCGGCTTTGTCGGCGAAATGCAACTTTACCCAAAGAAAATATCTCCAATGTACATAACAGCCGAGGCTGGCATATTACCTACTTAACTCCATAATAATGGCATTCGCGGTACAACGAGGATTATAAAATGACACCACAAAATTTCCCTCTAACTTGAAAATGAACCTTCTTTTTATGATACACGGTTGAAATTCCTTTTATAACACTCTTCCAGGTTAGTGTTTCTGATCCTGTATTCACCTGGAACATTTCCAAATGTTCTAAATCCGCTGTGGTAAGTGCGCTTAGACGATATCAGTAATAATGCAATCTCATTAATTTCTAAATATATTGATGAGTGAATTATTTATATGTAGCTCAATTAAAGACCTTATTTCTCTATTTTATTATATTGAGATTAAATAACGAATATGTCTACTTTATACTACAACAAATATGCAATTTATTAAAAAACTCCTACGCGTCAACGAATATGGCTTTAAAAGGCAAAAATATTTTTCGCGATTCAAATATATAATTCATACCAATACCAAGCCAATGCTTTACAATTAATAATATGTGCATTTAATATTTTTGTCATATTATAAAATTTTATAACTTTCTTTTATTTCACTTTGACATGATACGAAAAAATACATATTAAATTAAACATTTATTAAATTTACACGTTATTTTCTTCTTTACTATGTTTTAATTTATAATTTATTTGCCTTCGAATTTCTAGAAATATATCTGTTAAGTAAGATTACGGTTTATACTGTCCTCGTGCAATTTGTAAGTGTCAGTGCAAGTAACTTGCTGTGTACTCGGAAAAGAGAAAAGTCTGTCACTACCGCAGTCGGACTTACAACCTCATTACGGCGATTTAAACATTTTTATTCTTTAAATACAAATAATTTTTTACAATACTTAGACTAATTCAAAAAATATAATAGAGTATTTATTTTATTTAAATAATGTTGGTACTTAAAATAGTTTGAAAGAGAATTGCATCAGTCGCATTCTTATTAAATTAAACCTATTAGCAAAACAAAGAGTTCTTTACAATATTCTTATTACTTTTGGTTTCAATTGGCATTCTTAAATACTTTAATATAATTTTTTTAACACTATTTTATATGTATGTAAACCAACTGAATATTTACTTTGCAAATGTTCTGTGAAGATATCTTGTATTCAGTAAAAAAAAATTACTTTATATCTTTACAAATATGTATATATAAGTTTAAGCTTCTCTGGTATGTGAAGTGTAAGCAAATATTAAAGCTAATAAAGATGATATCTTCCATAGCCTTTGTTATCTCAGTTTTCAATGTAATATTAATTTTGTAATAAAATTTAAAGAATCTAGTTTTTAAAATTTCCTTAAATCTGTTATTTGAAATATGGTTCAAATGATTGTACGATAAAGTAACAATGCCTCATTTAAAAACTGTTCATAAAATCGTACCTTATAATATCATACTGTGTAAATTCATCCCTACATATGTACGTTGTAAGATAAATAATTTTCATATAAAACTAACTTAATAAAATAATATAAAATTAACTTAATATAAATATTAAAACTTGACATTCACAATTTTTAAAGCAATTTTACAAAAAGGTTAGTCATCCCAATTCAATAATTGCTCTCCAAGTCCGTCCTTCTATTACACAATTAATTAGAAACGAATTTACTTATTCGTACTCTGATCGTTGAACTTTCAAGGCTTCCACATACAAATCTTATTACTAAGAATTGCAAGTGTACAAGAGCTGACAGCTATTATACCATACGTACACATAAATCATACTGTTATTTGTACCATTTATGATATCTAATATCATCTACAATTACGAATTACCTACCAATTTCATGAATTTACAATTATAATATGAGATTAAACTAATCTTAATATAGATAGTATTGTGAAACAGTTATTAGTGATGATTATAACGAGATTCAGCTTATATTGTTCAATTATATTATGTATTTTAATAGTATTTCTAATATTAATTATATGCTGTATATAAAATGTTTTGAAAATATTCATCATTTAATCATTATATATGTAATAGATGTAATATTTTGATGCAACATTTTCTCAATTATTGTATTCTACAAAACTAATTTGAAATATATGTATATAGTTTAATTTTTTCCACGTATAAAACTTATTCGTAACGAATATTATAAAATTATTATTATAAAATTTGAAATTCTAAACTACAATATTTTATTTTTACGTTACTATACTCACACAGTGCAAGAACCAATAGCCATTATACTATAGCTATAATCACTATTTCTACTTCCGAACACGATCGTTACATGAAGACTACTGTTATTAAAAATTTAAAGACAGATTTTTTAATATAGTATCCTTTGCAATGCAATGTGATTATTATCCTTAGTCAAATAAATGTATTAGTACAAAAGAAAGTGTTTTGAATCCACTGAATCCATATACCTTTTTACTCCATATTTAATAATTTCTATTTATGTAAGTAATAACCTTATTTTGAAGCTAAGTGCAAGCATAACAATAATAGGAACTAATCTTATATATTCGAGCACAAGTTGGAGCAAGTAAATAAAACTAATGCTTTCGGATTACTTCGCGTATTTTTGCAGCAACCGTGATCACTGGCAGAGCAATCGAAACTTCAGGAGTATGTAATATCTCAAAAATAATTAAATACGCAAAGTAATCCGAAAATATTAGTTTCATTTAAATGATTACTCACGAAAGTCTTAGATCTCATTATTGGTGGAGATAATTTTTAATCACTTTTATAAAAGCTTATGTGTATCGCTTCAAATGAAAGATTAATCGAGAAAAAGGAACCCTTTAATATGAGTTTCATGGTAATTGAATTTAAAACGCCCTGAACATTTCATTTCATTTACATTTATAAAATCACTTTGATGGCATCTTCTCGCCATGGTTTCTAGCCGAAAGCCAATATTATTCGTACGAATGAATCCATCGGCCACTAAAACTTTGAGGTAGATACGGAAAACTTCTATTATGCCGGAATAGTTAATATTCCGTTAGATAAAAATACAATACAATACGTTTTTATCTATAAATAATATATTTCGAATAACTTATTTATATTAAAAAATTACGATTTATAAGTAAGGTTGCATATTATTATTTTTAACAATAAAATATCTTAACATGGAAATTGTTGAAGTAAAATTCCTTCTTAAAACAAGGGGTACTTAAGATATTTTTAAGCTTCTTTTAAAAAGCTAAGGCAATGAATATTTGTGGAATGAATTCTTCATCTTATATAGTCATATTATGTATAGCCATTGTATTATTATGAAAATAAAATGTTCATTTAATTATTTCGCAGGCCTTAAGACAAATTTATTTCTTTTTTATTAAAAGTATTGACACCGTTTGCATGATGCATTTTATAATTTAAAAATATCGTTTTTTAATGCCTTTTATTATTTTAATAATAAGGACCAAAAGAATATATATATATCGCGTTTAAAAAATTATTCATATATGATTAAAACGTCACGCCCGCTTCATGAGCAAGTCGTGCGGCTGTCGCGTCAAAGTCGCATTTACGTCTACTGTGTGGTGACACCTTTAATCTGTATTGTATAAAATTTTAAATATATTATATAAATTTTACAATCATGAACATAAATAATGAAAAATACAATTTTTATACGAGTAAGAACATCTGTGAAATAGTTAAGGTTATTACAGAGAGCTTTATTAATTAATTTTCACTACTCAGTCCAAAGTACAAATTTGCATAAAGAAGATTGATGTAGCAAGTTAAATGTTGGATTTGAAATATAAAAGAATCTTTTATATTTAATTGTATCACTTTTTTAATTTAATTTAATGTAGGAATACAAAAAAAACTTAAAAGGAACGCACGGATATTTATATACACTTTTAAAAATAATATCTTAAAAATCATGAAGTAAAATATAGTATCGTTACTGACATATCGGAACGAAATTTCGATTTAGGCTCACTCCGGGGGGTTAACACGGTGATAGAGGGTCTGCTTCGCTACCTAAAAGTCCTGGGTTCAAATCCGAGCATCCACAAGTTTTTTACATCATGTAGCTTTTAAACATTTTAATTCTTTGTCCCCTTACAACTTTAAAAAATAATAAATATAAATATTTTTACTTATATTTCGTTTTACAATTAATATGTTCGTATTACATGCTATAATTGTACAAAAATATGTAAATTAAAATGAATAACAGTAATAAAAAACAAATGATGAAATTCAAATACTTGTACTTTTTTTAATTGTTAAATTTTTTGTGGCTTACATATGTCAGCGCCGTGTGTTTTAAGTTTCAAAGTGTATAAAGCTGTGAAGGAAAATGAAAACTCTCTTTTCATAGCATACTTTCAGCAAGCTAAAATTAAAAACTTCATTCCGAGCATACAACACAGGACTACAATAATATTTGGACTCTGTTTTCAAATATGAGAAATACATGAGAACTAAAATATTTTGTACAACGGGTGTGAATTAAAAGCACTATGATTTATGGTTTAATTAAGTAACACCATCATGAACTAACAGTTAAGGTTTAATAGTGAAATTTAATACGCCATTAATTTAAGTCTAAACCAAGTTTAGCTCACGCAAGTATTATGTAAAAAATGGGTTCGTATATACAGTTTTTAATAATAGACATAATTCATGAATTAAATGATATCTCTGACTAATAAAACTATGAAGTGATCAGTTCTTTATTAAATTATTTCAAATTAATATATTATAATAATTTCTTAAATGTCCCTTAGTTTTCTTATTTGATTGTATCTATAAAATTAAAGTATTGAAAAAGAAAACTTCAGAAATTAAATAACTTTATATGTAAAATGCAAAGTTTTTGTATTTACAATAAGTTGTTTTCGGCATGATACTTTTCATGAAGGAGTGTAATAGGAACACCCTGTTACTTACTGTTCCAGTTTTCCGTATTTAAAAATGTTTACTAGGTATTTTAGTATATTGGAGTTTGTTACAGAGAATATGTATTGTTTGATTATTATATATATACATTTGGGGAGACTATTGAAAAGTAAGCAAGTACAAATATAGACAATAAAATATTTAACAGTTTTGAGAATCAAATGATATTGCAATAGAAAATACAATATGAAAACATTGACACGCACCTGCAACTTCCAGAAAATCGTGTTTCAATTAGATTTTTGAATTATTACTTATTATCTGACACTCCCATACTGATAAGATCTTCACTCTTGAAGTAATCTATTCTGGAAAATACATTGCGGCCGTCGCAATTACGTCTTGTGTCCTAATAATTAATTTAAAATAAAATAGGAAAATAAATATCTATTTTCTAACTCCTCCCCAAAATCTACCGTGTGAATTCTGGCATTTAGTTGCCTTGTCTTATTCATATACAAATCTACAACTATTACTTTCAAATAAAGGTTTTAATATTTTTATTATAATGATTTATTTCGCAAAAATACATGTTGTCTAAAAGAAAAAAATAAAGAATCATTTCGACGGTTAAGTCTCCAAAATGAAGATCCGGTTTAAGTTATATTCACTACTAACTGAAACATAGGATTATTTCCTTTTAAGTGAACCAACCGGCTTTGTCAGCGAAATGCAACTAACCAAACAAAATATCTCCAATGTCCATACCTCAAACTGGCATGCTACCCACTTAATACCCTAATAATTGCATTCGCTATACAACGAGGGTTATGAAACGATGCCACAAACTTTCTCTACCACCTGAAAATGGGTCTGAGTTTTATGATACAGTTCTAAAGTTTCTTTTATAATACTCTTCCAGATTAGTATTTCAGATCCTCTATTCACCTGGAAAATTACAAAACGTTCAAAATCCATTGTGGTAAACGCGCCAGACGATATAAGCAATAATAAATTTTTAAGTGTATTCCATTCTATTCGTGTTAACAATGTAGCTTGGAAATATAAAATGTTAAACTTATCTCAAATAACTATAAAGCATAACGAGGCGAAGAGTACTTATTCAACGAGAATCTTTATTGTATTATACCAATATCATAATATATATTTTTTTGTTTTTATAACAGACATACTTGACTTTAAGCCAGACTTAGCTTAAATCGAGTATTTCAAATTATCTCCTTAAACAAAAAAAAAATAGGCCCTTTATATGAATTAATAATGAAATATTGTGTTCAATGTATCTATTTTATGATCTGTTCTTAGCATAGCACAATTAAATTGACATTTTTGAGTGAAAATAATATTACATATGCAAAATAACCCAAGAAAAGCCATTAGACATGTATACAATGTTTTGTAATTTATGATATTTTTATATAAAAGTTATTATTAAAATATTTCTTTCAAAAATATGAATTATTTTTTATAAACATTTTTTTCTTTTGTGATGAAGAGTGTATTTATGTTTAAGAATCAAATTAAAAATGTATTTAAATACTCCTAAGCTATCATCCCACAATTTGTAACAGTCAGTTTCAGTTGGCTGTAACTCGGAAAAGAGAAAAATCTGTCAATACCGCGTTCGGACTTACAAGCTCATTATAACGATCTACAGATGAATACGGGGTATATTTTTCTAAAAATATTTTCTTCTTATATATTTGTTATAGAAAATAAACATCTTAAACACATCATTTGAAGGAGAAACTAAAAATGTTATGAAAACTCAATATCGTGTCAAGCTAATAATCCGACGCAATGACATAACAAAGAAATCTCGACCAGGTTGTAATAAGCTGTTGCTACGTTTTCAATCTTATTAAATTTAATATTATGTTTACACATCATTAGCTTTTCAATTGACTGGTTGCGATTTTGAAAGTAAAAACTAAAAATATTTGTTTTTGAAACATACCTATGTATGAATGTCTATATTTAAATATTCCTATATGTGTTATCTGGGAACTTAATATTATTCTTGGAGATTTTCGTCAAGCGAATCGTTTTTGAAAAAACAAATTGTTACTTATTAAAAGGTTAAGCATTGTAAGTTTTTTTTATGAATTTGATATTTATTTCCAGTAGGTTTGTTAACAATAGGACATTTTCTTAACCGTATGCAAACAGGAAGTAAATGATGTAAACACTTGAGATTAAAGAAGAATAATGCTACTTCATATATCTCTTCACTTATTCCTCATTTAACATCTTTCAGTTACTTATACTCTAAATTATTTGTTTTAATACACGCAAGCTTGGCAACAAAACTTTGATATCAGTACTAAAGCTAAGTAGCTCTTTAGCGTTAGCATCGGGACATTAAAGACCGAGAGTCTAATCTCTATATGTTATATAAACGTAGTCCTGCAAAATGTTCGAGTTTTTAGATCTAAACAAATAAGTGACTGGCCAGATTATAACTTTTATACATCCAAAAGGTAGCAATCGTCTATACAACATTGAAGTATCATCCAAAAGAATTTCAAAGTAGATTTTTTTTTAGGGACAGTATATATAAAATCAGGAAATTCGTTGTACTGACGTGAAGTTCTAAACATTCTGACTTGGTTCTAAACAACAGACTTGACTGTCTGACGACCCAACAAGGTCACGATATTCGCATCCTAAAAACATTATGAAGTTCGTTGAAGGTAACTAAGATCACTACCCCAGTAATAAAATATCACGAGAATATATAATTTGTAGCCTGCTGAACTTGACAATAAACATCCCCTTCCCTTTCACTACTATGGTACCTGTAAAAACATATGTATTTGCCATAGTGTATTAATAACTATAGTAAATAACTTTTCTCCCCGACATTTATTTATTAAATAAACCAGTATAAGTAATTCAAAAAATCTGATTGATTTTAAAAAAATGGATTCTTCTAATAAAATTCTTGTACCAATTTAAAACGTCTTAAAAAAGTAACTTTTTCGATCCTCTAGCTTCACTTTTATGCTTTCAAGCTATTTCATAGTTAATGAAGGCGTATTGAATAAATATTATTATATATAAAACAATAATAGTGATGTGTATTTTTATCGTATTAATGGCAATTTAAATATTTTAATATTATTATCGTTGAAATCTCTACTAATATGATTAAATGACGAACTTACAGACAAATATACCGTCAAAAAAGATAATTAACCGGAACGGACATCGGATTTCATAATGTTTCGTTAACATCAAATTGAAAATTGGCTCATTTATAAAATATTTATTCAGTAATTAGTTATTTAAATTTAAATATAAGGGTTTATAAGAAAGATATTACAATAATATTTACTAAACATTAAGTGACAAGACTTAAACTTATTAAAAAGGTGGTAAACTTTAATTTTTAAAACGAAGACTTTAAAGGCTTTAAAATTTTACTAATATTTAAGTTTGTTTCTGTAATAAAAATACAATTTCTTTAATGCTATTTTCTATTTTGTATGTCTTTTTGCTATTTTCATATTAGAAATAATTTGTTTTTCATTATAAATATAATATTTAATAATATTTGTTTCATCATAGTCATACTAGGCAAAGAAATACATGTACAATTAAAAAAAAAGTTATTCCTAGTCCTTTTTAATATATTATAACTGTAAATACAATCGTATAAAAAATATAATTAAAATGTCAATTTCTCAACACTAACAAGTCTTGTCGCTAAACGAACAACGCCGCGTTTACGTTCCCTGTATGGCGACACCATTAATAGTATATAATGCTTCATATGTATATTTGTTCTGAAATTTTACATCCATCTTTACCGAAGTTGTCTTTAAAAACATACCGAACAAGCAAAAATAGCCTTTATTTTGTACCATATAAAGCGTATTCTTGTTCATGCAATTTGATAAGACAATGTCGCTTTTATTTCCTATTTTATAAACCATGTTTTTGTAAACAATACAATAATAACTTACAACAAATGCATTTATACAAGATACAACGTCTGTGAATTAGTTAAGGTTGTTAGAGAGAGCGTTATTAATTAATTTCACTGCTCAGTCCAGAGTACAAATTGCATGAAGAAGATTGCCGTTTACCAGAGAATGTTGTAGGTTAAATTGCTAAATTTGAAATGTAAAATAGAGGATTACGTTAAAATTTAGTAGTTTTAAATGTTATTCAATATTGAAACTAAAGATATTTTAAAAACTCTGATGATACATATGTATTTACGACATTAACGTAATAAACGAATAAATATGTTCCCTATAATCTAAGATGTCAGTAAGATGTATTAACTATGTTAAAGTAAAATACTCGTTAAAATACAGGATCGAAATTTCGGCTTAAGTTACCACCGGGGGTGTAACTCAGTGGTAGAGTGTCTGCTTCGCATGCTGAAAGTCCTGGGTTCAAGTCCCAGCACCTCCAAATCAAGTTCAACTTTTTATTATTTTCCTTTCTTTTTTTCTTTCTTTTTTATATCATTTATAAATTAATAATTTTATTGGAGTATAAAATATTTGTAAGTATATATCAAACTTTATCTTTCGAAGCAAAAGTTTTAAGTACCTCTAATGTTAACTAAGTGTTTATTAAGAAAAATGTAACTAAAACAATAATTTAGTCAACGCGCTTTCTTATTCAGACTTTATTTTAATGACAATTACTTTTCTTAAAGATAATTAATTGATAAAGTAAAACGAAGAAAAAATTAAGAAATATTTTCTTAACCCTAGAGTGGGCGCGTCTCTTTGCGTAACGTCAGTAGGCGCGTGGGGAGCATTTTGCCGCCTCATTTTCTTTGACTATTTTGACTAGTAATACTGCAATTTAGTATTTTTTCTTTCAGGATTTAAATAAATAAACAGTAAGTTATAATAAATCAACATATTTATTCAACTTTGTTCTATAAACTTTGGTTACAAAAGACTTTAGAAAACTTAATATTTTAAATGACTTTTTTTCTCTTAAGCTACATAATACGTTTTAATACTTAAAAAATAAAACAAAAATAACAAAATTATATATTTTCTAAATCTACAGGATATGTTTTATCAAAACAGTCTTCACAAAGACATGTACAATGTTCATTGCACAGTAACTTTTGGCATCTGGAACACCCTTTTTTCGTGCGCCTGTTTTTCTTTGAGGGACATATACTGCATTTGCCTTCCTTTTTCAAAGAAGATGCTTGTTCTACTGGAACAAATCGAGCAATTTGGTTCCTCAATGAAATATTTAAAGTGCCTATAGAAGTCCTTGTGGTCATATATTGCTTGACAAGTACCATGGCAATTTGTTTCAAATATGCTCGACGTAGCGTCAAATGTAGAGTATTGGCTTTGTATATAATTTGCCTGTTTATACCGGCAATATTCAACATTAAAAAAAAAATCTTATTGGCCATCTGCGAGTCATCCTCCCAACAGAATATTCTTCCTTCATTTGGTCAACCACGTCAACACCACCTTTAGTACTATTATAAAATGTTATCATTTCAGGTGTTGCAAATGTTATCATTTCAGGTCAAAGTTGATAATAGCAATACTATTTTCTTTTGATTTTTATTTGGAACATAAGATAGTAACAATTTCCTGTCGCCAAATCCAAACATTGTAGATGGTTTCGCCCGATCTTTGGTGTTCAAGATTTGGTATCCCACCAAATCTTTTGATCTTCTATTTTATCCATTTTTATTTATTTATCAATCAATTCTTTGAAATCCTGAAACAAATATATTTTTAGTTGCAAAAGTTAATAATGCACCATAAAATATAGTCAACATTTCGAGTTTGCAAAAAATGCATTATACAATATTACTTACGTGAGTGGGCGCGCGGTGAGCGATTTGCCGCCCGGCGACACCTGATAGTAGATACCTTCTTCTCCTGCAGTCCCCCGGGCACTGACGGTGTCCAGATTTAAGGCAAACGTTGCTAATGAGATTGGAAGCAGCTACTAAGAAGCACAAGTCTAACGGCTAGTTGTTTTAATTATTATTAACGGTTTTTAAGCGCGGGCGGCAAAATGCTCATAGCGCGCCCACTCTAGGGTTAATATCTACTTAAAATTCATTAAGGCGTATTTTAAATACGTTATTAGACAATATCGTCAATACTTTACACATTTCATATCGCTCAATACACGGTTATAAAAAAAAATTGTTTTTAGGTGTCTGACGAGTATTGTTCGGTAATTTGATAAAATTAAAGTGTTGTTTTAATTAACAATTTTTAAACTTACCGATTGATGGATATCTGTAATGTTTTAAAATTAAGGAAATGGTAAACTTAATTCTTGAATTGTAATTGAAGATTTATTATTTTTTTTGCAGCTTTCAGATCTTTTTACAGCGTTTAATATAAGCGTACGTGGAAAAAGTATAAGCCTGAAAGAAAATAAATAAAAAAAATATCTCGCTATGTAAAAACATTTTTTCGTCTTTTTTTTATATAGTCGAAAAAATATTTTAGGGCATAACATCTGTCACCGCAGTGTATTTTAAGTGTCAAAGTGAAAATACTGAAAGCTCTTAATCAAAATGAAAAGCTTTCTGTACATAGCATATTTTCAAGCAAGCAGAAATTAAAACCTTAATTTCGAATTTATAGAGGAATACATTAATATGAAATGGATTCATACATATTATATTACTCACAGGAATTTATGAGGCTACTATCAATAAATAAATATTGAAAATATAAAGTATATGAATGTGTACTTAAAACAGAAAAGTATTAAAAATGAGTGATCAAAGGTTTCATTAACTATTAAGTAACAGCTCGTAAACAATTGAGGTGGAACATGCAATTTTTTAAAATATATGCAACCAAAATTGAGCTAGAATTCATACTTTTAATTCAATACTTCCTTACAACTTCATAAGCGGACTTCTAATCACATTAGACGAAACGAGTTAAGCAAATTTTATTAAGAAAAAGTATATTAGTAGTAGTATAAGTACATATAAATTGTCATATTACTAGTAATTTGTGTTACGTTCAATAAAAATATGTAAATTTTCTTTGTAAGAATATTTATAGCAAAATTAATTATATATTTGTTAAAAAGATCTGAGAGTAGCATTTTGTGATATGATGTGATTGGAAGTCAGGAGTTTCTTTTATTCGATGGATATCTCAAAATGTCGAAAACCTCTTAACGTAATACTGGGGACTTATAAATGAAGGGTGCCGATAAGGACTTTATTTATATCAGGCGTATTAAGAACATGTTCCATATGTATGTATCTTTATAACTCATTTCCCTGGACAAGTCTAATTACTAGTATGTTGTACTAGACCCACATGACTGACAACAAACATCCATTCTAAAATAACTCTTATATAACTGCAAATAACGGATAGTTTAAAGAAAACAGTAAGACATGTTACCTAATATATGTATATCCTTTTGTATACAAATTCTTTAGTTCAAATTTATTTAGCCGATAAATATGATGGAGAAATATAATAATCTACGCAAGTTTTCTCAAAACACAATACAATACAGTTTTATTCGTAAAAAAGAAGAAAGGACAGTTCAGAAATGAGTATTGTTTACCCTAGGATAAAACAATTTGACTCTTATGGAAAATGTTATTCTATTATGTAAAATGCATTTGACCTTAAACATTGTATTCTTAAGAGAAACTGTGTTAATAGTACATAGTATCAGTTTGTTTGTTGAATTTTTTTCAATTTATGTATAAAGCGATATACAAGTGTAGTATAATTATATAAGCGTATATAGATTAAGTTTAATTTAATATTGATATATCTACAATTTTGCAACATTAATGCTTCTCGTATGAACAAAAAAATTGTAGCAAAAGACAGGTACAGACAAATAGTTTGTATTTTCATTCGATAAACTTAGTTCACCCGAATTCTATAACTTCCAAGGTGCCCAATTTGACATCAAATTCACTCCCTTCTCAAAATTGGAAACAAAAAGTATTCCTGGGTGAAATTGGACAAAATAATAGCAATCTATTTGACACGGCAAAACAGTTTGTGAGCAAATTGCTAGCTGTTGTTATTATTGCATAGCGTCTGTTCAATATGTCGGTGACAAAGGACTTGGATGGGCTGTGATGTGAACGGAAAAACATAAATTCTACTTTCTTGTGGAAATATATTAAATAACATAACATTTTCGGAATCGGAGGAATAAATTAAAAGCAAAAAAGTTTTTTTTTTATTTTAAATTATAACTTTAGAATGACAAATTTATCATTGGCAAGACTATGTTTATATCACTTAAAAAATAAAAACCTATATATTTTCAAGAATTATCAAAATGTAATTATTATTTAAAGTACATATAATATTAAATATTAATTATTATTAAAGTTTACAATACTGAAAACTGTAAATCGTGAGCGCTTATGACTAATAAAAAGTCAAATAAAAATAAATAAAACACTTTTTTATTAACATAAAGTTACTAGGTAGGTACATAAAGATTCTTTAAGTTTCCTCGTAATTAAAAATTGTAATTTAATAAAAAAGTTACAATTAAAAATACCGATACATTTTATTCAACGAATTACACATTTCTAATAAATAAATAATTCTCACAGTAAGAAATTTCAGTGCCACAATTGAAAGTATATTTATTTTCGTAAGTAAAAATCAATAAAGGCAAAAAACATGAAAAATATTAAGTAAAAATCATTTAATAACCAGAAGAATCGATAAAAATGAACTTATATTTATATAAAACATGAAATCTAGATTTTAATCATATTCACAAAACTGGTAACACTCAATAAAATGTGTCGTTCGAGCCGGACGCTCTATTCCCTCGAGACAAAACTTTTAATTAAAGGATTTACTGTATCATAATGATTGTACTTATACAAAGAGTACTGTACTGGTGTAAAATACTTTTGAAATTGGCGAAAACAAAGCTTCAAACCTTATTTACTCGGACAGCGTAAATCCTTGATTTACGAACAGATCGTGTACGGCCCCGTTTTAGTACCAAGATTATAAGGATAATTGGTTTTAAAAGAAAAACAATAACCAATTTACCCAAGTATAGAATATTTTATGTTTAATACAAAGGGGTTGATATTGTTTCTGTTAAGTTTTCATTAATGTCGTAATTAATGGTATTATATTATTATATTATTATCTCGTTTTGTCGATAATCAATAGCATTTAAAGGTGAAAATTAATTTACACCAGAAATAGGAGGTTTATCTTGCGATTCTTTACTTCTGATATCAAAAGCTGTCACACTCGTATACGAGTGATGACTTTTAAGTCATCTCACTCGTTTAAGAACATTTATCATTCTGTTCGTCTCTTTATATAATATTCGATACTAATACACTTGTTCACTTTTTAATATAAATTGATTTTTTTATTATTAACTTAAAATTTTACAACTCATGCATTCGTCAGAAAGCAGTTTTAAAACTTCTGGTATTCTTTCAAGAACTTTATTTGATATCTGACGGCTATCAGTTACTAAAAATATAAAACCTTTAAGATTATTATACGAAAATTATGCCACAGTTAAAAATAATAACCATCGTAAACCCTCGTCCTTCCATCTTTTACGATTTCATTAAATAAATACCTTGAAACTTTAACGATCTCATTAGCTTCGGCGAACATCAAATTTTGTTCATAAAGCAAACTTGACAATGCAAATGCCCCGAGTTCCATTATATTCGGTGTTCTCAAAACTCTTTTCATACTTTGTTGCTTCAACTTTTGTAAGAAAGGAAAAACGTCCATAAAACCTGCAAAACCAAGAGTTATTTTGTCCTTTTTGTCTAAAATGCATTTTATACAATAATCTTCTGCTGTTTTTTTGCTTTTTTTTGTCCAGCTTTCTAAGAGTAAATAAGTAATTTAGATGATTTATTCAATAGATTTTATATGCTTATATTTAGAAAATTCACGACTTATGTATTTTGAACTATTATGCGTGAGATAGGAGCCCCTTGAACCTACACCTGGGTCGCAAGTCCCAGGCACTATTGAAACTCCTCTCCCTGCAACGCGATGAACCCCGCAACCGCACTTTAAAGTGAATCCATAAAAGTACTAGTTTTTGTCGTCTTAAAGAAAAATATTACAGCTGCTTGCTTTAGCTTCATTGTTTAATATGTCTTTATGTTTCAGTGGATAGTTTTGTAAAGTATAAGTTACATTCTTGTGTGTGTCAAAGAATATGTTATACATTTTTTTGCGTGAAAAAATAAAACGTTTTCCATACAAGCACTTCATTATCCTTATTTTTTTTTTTGTTTAACCGGACTACGATGGGTGGACAAAAAACATTCTGTATGAGCGTTCTAGTAAAAACCGTATCGATAAATAAAATTTATGTTACAGTATTACGTATTGATAAACACAGAAAACTTACACAATGACAATAAGTAATATATGTGTTAGTAATTTATTTTTAAGACTAAGATTTATTTATTACCATAGTATATTAAGCTGAATGGGTAAAATATTTTTATGAATCTTTTTGTTAAAATCATTTCCAGTTTAAATTAAATGTAGATTACAAATATTTTCATATATAATAACTGTTTAAGTTGTATATTCTTGCACTTTTAATTTTTTTTTTTCAAAATTCATTGGTCCACATCAAAAACAGATTTAAAAAACAAATAGGGTGTGGAGCTTGTCTTTATATGACTTGATATTTTTACATTTCATTCAAGTATGCAATATTAGAAATATAAGAAAACTCAGAAAAGCGGCTTCTGAATATAATGTACTTAAATTTAGGTGAACGTTTTGTCTACAAGTAGCTTACACTGCAGTCTCATATTAAAAATGTAGAGGAAGGATTCTTTATGAGAAGGTTGTGAAGTACTAATATAACATGCATATATTCTTAAATAAGAATGTTATACTGTAATTTTTTATTATAATACTAATAGTATCATACTTGTGACGGTTGTTGTCAGAATCTTTGATGAACATATCCTTTATATAATAGCGTTTTTGAAATAAAACTTCTTATGCGACTTTCATCAAGGTTGCGTTAAACGTTTAACGCTCCTGGGGAGGGGGGGGGGGGGCTAAAAATGGACAGATTGAGAAGGAATGCGTAGCATTCGAACGCATGAGCGTACTTATCTTCAAATAGACATTCTTCTTGATTGAAATTGAATATATGTTTAAAAAGATTTAACTGAAAATACATAAGTTAAAAAATTATAGAGAAGTAAACCGTTTAACCCTTCAATTCATGTGCGATAGTAGAAATATACTTGGATTTTTTATTTATTTAAGATATTATTTTACAGTGACATTTTATAATCATCACTAGTGCATAAATTCCGGGAACGTTATGTAGCGTCGTTGATTATACAAAAGCATATACTATGTACATTCATATTTGAAATATTTTCTTCCTGATATTGCTATTCACCATCAACAGAGCTAGTTTGCCTGATAAAACAGCATTGTTTTCATTAATAGCAAATTACTATTTATTGTTTCTTTATTTCTATACCCAAAGAAGCGGATCAATTTCACTTTAAATAATATAACTTTGTAAGCGACAATATTTCTGTTAAGTCTTGTTCGCATAATTTAAATACGAAATTCGTTTAATATATTTTGTAAATATAAATTTTATTCGAACATTTACACTTGAGTCGCTCGTATACAACATTTTGTCCTATTTCGCTCATCCAGTGGTTCCCAAAATTAAATTACCAATTTAGAGTTAGCATTAATATCTACATTTTGCAAATGTTGCGTTGTAATTATTTCTGATTTAGTTTTAATTTAGATTCTTATGTATATATATTTGTTTTATTTTATTATATATATATTTGTAAAATTTGTCAAGCAAGTTATATTTTTTCATTCTAAAATATCTTCATGGATTTTATTTTAAAATATTAATAATTTTCTACTTAACTTTTGATGTTCTCTACATTTAAAATATTTATGACATAAATACATATAATATCACATCATGAAATATCATTTCGAAGTATAATAATTTTTGATTAAGATTTCCATGCACATTGCACACGTTTCTATTATTTCTATAACACTACAATGTCGGCGCAGCTTTATGTTTGCATATAGTAGGTCAGTTACGTCATCATATTTGAACTATATTACACCTACCGATTTTCTAAATATCACCTGTTAAATTCAACTTATTTAATAATAATATGCTTTTCTTCTGATACGCTAACATTCAAATATGTTTTAATATAACAACCTTCATGAATTTATTTCAAGAAATATCTTTTGTCTCAAGCAAAAACCTAAAAAAGGCAAGTAGTCTTACAACGTTTGTTTCACCTTATATCCAGTGGTCAATACTGACAACAATATCACATGTTCTTAGGTTGAAATATAGCCTTAGATTATGAGGGTACTATCCTAGTACTAGATAGTATAGTAGACTTAACACTATACTATATTACACTATACCTTACCAGAGGAACGCCATAAGGTTGTCTTCTCCAGCGGCTACAAACCGATGGCGTGGATAACCAACCTTGGGGAGGCCTTCATAAGTGACTAACTCAATGGGTCCCCAAATAATCATAAAGCCAGCGGAACACAGGTCTTTGAATCCCACTACCCACTAAGGCCAAGAACACTACACAATAAAATCGACATACCTTAATCAGCTCATAACTTAAGGCTACTTTTCAGAACCATACTCCGTACAGCTTCATCTGACAACAATGCGATGAATATGTTGGCGGTATGGCGTTGATTAATGGATGATATCCATATAAAACTAAATGATATTATAATAATCTTCAATATTATAGTATTGGAATCCATATATCCATATCCATACATTCTTCAATCGTCTTGAAACGAGGAATTATAAATTAAGTATATAGTTATAAGTAAGTTTGTTACTTAATTTTGGCGACTATAAGCTGCGACAGACGCATAAATGATGGTATAAATGTACATAAAATCCATTCATTGAGATGTGTGGGAATGTTCCAGTAAGCATATAAATATTCTCATTCATATAATTAGTTAATATATAAATTAGTTTCTGTTGACATAATGGGTACATAATCAAATAATGAACTAAATTATTTATTCAGCTATTAATGAAACCGCATCATTACCACATCAGGTACAGTCTTCATGAGCAAACCGCTGTGGATTTAGAATATTTGGAAACTGTCCAAGCTCATACAAATTCTAAAACGAAATAATTTCTCTTTAAGAAATTATTAATGAAATAAAGACATATATGTATACTATAAATAACTTTAATATAAACTTAAAACAAAATAATCTGAATACATTTTAATGAATTACATATAACATATGTATCTAGGACACCGACTTAATTCTGGACCATGTCTCATATTCTATTTGTACTTGCTAACTCAAGTGTTAACGTAATTAACAGATACCGTCCAAAATAAGCATTCACTAAAGCTCAAGCTTATATAAATATTGTTGTATAGTTGTGGTTATGTGATCAAAGTTATACATTGTGGTGATAGCCATGATTAATATTCGTAATTAAGATTTACACTACATATTAATAAATATTTATATGAAACTAAATTTTAGGACACTACGCGTTTTTTATAACATTATAACTGCATAATCTCGACATTTTGGCTCTTTTACAGCAATCGTGATCATGGGCAGATGTGATGAAAGTATCTGTCACACTTAGTTACAGCGAAGCGTGCTATCTGAAAAACCTAGTTTTATTTGATATCATTATTAAAATTTTCTTTTACATTATAAACACTTCCTACGCATTTATTGTACTATTGAAGCGGGCGAGACAATTGAGTACACCGGAATTTTTTGTTATCACTTTGAAAAGAACTGCTACTCTCACACTGCTTGACCGATATTAATGAAACACAGATAAGTACAACCGCAGCAGAACTAGCGTCTCTGTGTAAATACCCACTACGAATTTGGTCGATCCGTATGAAAGCTGCGGTGCCACAGACAAACGCAAACACACACATCGACTTCAAACATATCAAACGATAATTTTTGTATTGGGGAGTAAAATATTAATTGGTTAAGATTTTTATGGCTAATATTAATTAAACATTAACCTTAACTTCAACACAGAAACATTTCAATTTTATGTAATTTTTGTTTATTACTAACATATATCACTCAACCGTATGAATCATACTCGTTTTTTTACACCAAAAAATTTTTTAACGGGTGTTTTGTGAGTTGATTGTCCTTATATAACAAAAAGACTTTTTAAATCAGGAATTCTAAACATTTGAATAGCTTATTACGTCAGACGAAACATTTAACATATACAGATCTTTGCATATTTAATATTACTTAGAAAAACAACAAAAAAAGACCTAGTTGATACTACACAATCGATAATAATAATGAGATCTAAGACTTTCGCGAGTATTCATTTATATTAATCATAATATTTGCTTATCGAAGCCGTCCTATGTGAATGAAACTTCGTACGACTTCCATGTAATTATAAAAAAAAATCTCCACCATATACTTGGGTATATTTTTGTGATCTCAAATGACTACTATTGTTTCGTACAATACAATCATGGGAAAGTTTTTGTTTCCATTTACATATGAATTCTGTGTGTTAATTTTTCTGTACAATGAAAGATGCTTGTGAAAATCTTAACTTTTTTCAACCTTTATTATATTTTTACATTCGTTGTTTTAATTTTTAATAAAAATATAAGAAACAATGAACTTATCAGTTATTTTACATGAAGCTACTTGGTTTTTATTTACATTCATTTTATACGATATTTTTAATTAAATAAAATATTTTATTCCAAAAAGAAGCCCAATGTAGGGAGGTACATAAGTGCGAATTTTATTTGAGTTGTATAAAATTACAATTAACTTATGCATTTTATTACTTGTTACTTGGATTACATATTTTTATTTCGGAATTCAATAAAACAGATTTTATGATCATTTATAACTATGAAATAATTTTACGACGTTTCGTTTGTTATGAGTTCGTAAACATTTTATTAAAAAAATACTATTTCTCAAACAGAAAGGACATCAAACTATATAAACAAATATTGAAATAATATAATTCGAAGACCAAATAAAAGAAGATTAAAGATATTAAATAAAAATCGTACTCATCCATTGAAACACTTTACACAAAGGTTAGTTACAAGTATAACAAGAGTATAATAAGAGTATACAAGAGTATAACAAGTTTATACTTTCCATGTCTTCTATGATTTACTTAACTGTTACTACGTAAATATCTGCAATATGTATCTTTAGACAGTTATGTAGTTCATTATTTTCATAGGAGGCCGGCGCGAAATAACTCAAAGTTCTCTTTTCATGGATTTTCTCGACCACAAAAGTATTTAAAGTAGATAATATTATCCGCATAATTAGCAAAACTTTGTTTCATTTATTAACTTACAATAATGTAACTTCATATCTCAATATTTTGTTTTATTTTCAAATTGTTTCTCTATTAAAACAGTCAAATAAAATGACATTGGAAAGAAAATTATTCATTGAAACAAATTTTATTCATAATGTTACTTCTGTTGAAATATATATGCGCTTTCGGTACATAATTGTCTTAGAATAAATAAACACTACTCATTTAAAATCATAGGTTTAATAAAAATATAACAGAATCACATAATTTTGTTCTCTTTTCAAAAATGTGTAAACATTTGGGTCGTGGTGATAATGAAAATCGTCCGTCTATAAGAAGATTTACTCTCATACTTAGTTATGGAAATTAAGATAGATTACTATTGATAATTTCAGCTAAAATACAAGTGATACAAAAAAGATTATACATACGTGAACTGAAAAAACAAACATAAATAAATTAAAGTTTCACTGCCTACTGTGTCGTAGCGTGACGTTGTATGTGACATTTCGGTTTAAAAATTAAATAAAGTGAAAATTCTCCTCTTTTGAGGTATTTCTAATATGGATATTCCGTATTCTAAGTTTGGATTACGTGTTTTTTTTTTCATATAGAATTAAGTCGTTTCCGTCGTTCTTTTGGCTTATTAAGGTCTTGTATTCATACTTTAAGTTATTTTTAAGACGTTTTACATTTATTGACTAAAAATTCAAACATATAGATATATAAACATTATATCTTTTTTTAATTTTTATTTTTATGAGTATATTTTATAGTCACATATGTTACGTATTATTTTTTTAACTAATTAAACTAGTTAATCCACACTAATATAGTTAGTGCAAAAGAAAGAATTGAATCAAATGAACGTATCCAAACTGTTGATGATGGGAGTCAATTCAAATGATTCAATGGTCTGAAATGAGAGTCTAGTTTTGTGTGTCGCTGACACGGAGTTCGGAAGGGTCCCTAATCCAACACGCAGTTACAGGATCTCCCTTAACTTCATCCCAATGAAACAGACACAGACTGATGCAGGACAAATAAGGTCATTCCAAATATTATATGTCTACCCAGCCGTTCTCAGCAACAGTGACTTAGCTTTGTTTTATATTGTTTAAATATTAACATCCTGGTAGAAGACAGGGTGGGAAAACGGTATAGGCAGCCGGCTTTTTCCCTCATCAGAAAAACTTAAGCCATTGAAGACTACTTCACCTCTATCTTTTATGAGAAAATGGTACCTCTTAGGTCGACCAAGACCATATTCGTGCTGTAGTTACTGAACCACAGCTACACTCTACCGTCCTTTAAAAAATTATAATCATGTAGTTTTAATCATTTTATATTTCAAAGGCATGCACGTTTAGCATACATGCATTTATACCAAATAAAATTTCATAAAACACATACAAAAACATAAATTGTTATTTATGATTCCATTATTATTACATTCGTAAACTTACTACTCGAAGTGCTATTTTCAATTTATCCAAATATCTATCTGGGTTTCCAAAACAAGCTATTCTGAAGTTGAAACTTTCTAAAGTCGAAACCAGTTCCTGAATTGGGAGTCGTGGTTCATTCGAAATTAAATTTGTACACGAAAATCATATTCCGTGAGATTAACTTAGTATTTTCGGTTAACTATACTTCTTTTTTGCCTTAATTTAAAAACAATAATCTTCTATCTTAAAAAGGTTAAATTAATCATATAAAAATATTAAAAACTCTGTCTGCATTTTCAAAGATAATAGTTATTCCGATTGGAAAAATAAGTATATGTACTTATCGAAAAAAAATAGTTTGATCAATGTCATTACGCAAGTTTATACTTTGTGAATATAACAATAAAGATTCAAGCATCATCAATATAAAAAATATCAATTCTCTGGAAAAGTTAACTGGATAAAATAAGGTAAAGGTCAGCATTCTAAAAATAAAAAATGTCATATTTACTAACATGATATCGACGGCATTGATATTTTTTTTGTCTTATATATTAAGTGTTAGGAGGTGGTCTAAAAATATATTTATTTGAAGATTTTAAGTTTAAAGATTACTCTGTGTTTAAATAAACACACAAACGAAAAAAAAAGGAAACAGTAGACAAACGAAAATTTGAAGATTCCTGTTCGCCATTGAGATACCTAGTTTTAAATTGTAACAGGTAAAAAGATCTTATATGAAACATAAAGGATGTATATCTTATATAGAATTACATAGAAGGAAAGTTTACAATTATATCATAATTAAGAAGTATTTATTAAGCTTAGGGAGTACAAAATATTAACTAAGTACTTCAATTGTTTTGTTCGCGGTAAATTCACGAATTAATTGTAGTTGTTTGCTTCAGGTGTGGTGAATCTTGGATTTATAATATTACAACAATTTCACCTACTCATAAGTTATTCATAAAGCAGGAATACAGGAGCTATAGAATTTTGTAAGCAGCTCTACACAGACTAACTCGTCCGGAGTTTCAGTTTCCTCAGAGCAGCGGCATGTAATGGCTTTTATGCGGCATTGTACAACGGCACTGGGACAAAATGAAATGTTAATATTTTAAAAAGAGCTGTACAGAAATATTTCGCTTTAAACCTACAAATAATCCTCATGTTAAAGTCATTAATGGGTTACTAAATTTATTTTTAATTAAAGAAGTTTTATTTTTATATTATCGATCAAGTTATTTTGGTCGTGGACTCATCAACACTTGCTCTAAGGCTTATTGTTGCATAACTCACATCCCCTCTCTTCGTGAGAACTCATGACGTATGAAGTATGAACTCAAAATAAATGTAATATTATTTATATTTGTAGACACAACAACAGTTTATTTAATCAAAAAATATTTATCTCCTGTATATTAATGACCTGTAAAGTGCTGCGAGAACTATTTTCATAAACCTTATTAAACTTCTGTGTCAATTTCATGAAAAGTAATGTACATAATAATAACCATCGTCTGTTCAAGGAACAGTCAGCCTGACCTTTTAATTTGCTTTAATTAAATGGTTTGTGATTTTAATGAGCATCAAACGCTGCATTTAAGTTTTTTAAATACTTTTTTTTTCAAACAATTTACTAACCCGGCATTTAACCTGTTAATACAAATTTATATGTATGGATAAAGCACAAGGTAGATTTTCATTACTCATAATTTGGAGTATAAACGTCACGTAAACAACAATGAGTCAGAAAATACTTTCATAGGCTTATATACAAAAATAATATTAAGTTAACACTGATTAAAGAACAGTTTTAGTGTCAATGTAAGTCGATTAACTGTTCAGAAAGACTCAACACTCCACGGTCCAAAGATTCGTTCAGAAAGAAGTACGCACGGCTTGAAGATGAAACACTAACTACATCAAGTGTCACAAGGTGGCGCTTGTCGTTCCAAGGGAATCGATTGCGATTTGTTATAAATTACATTCATTTATGTATAACATATGAATTAAATATCGCAATCCTGTTTATTTACTATAAAGTATAAATATTTACGGCATTGTAAAAGTGTTGCATAATTTGTTATAAAATTAAATTTTATATGTAATTTGAATTCAATTTACACGGACTATTATACGAATATCGATTATCGATGCAATGTCGTTGTAATAAAAAGTATTGTAATCGTTATTTTACTACTAAACTGTATATTGATATGATTATTGAATTTAAAATGTACATTTAAATAGGAATAAACAATAATGATTTTGTATTTATATTACTTTCTATAATAAATAAACGGAGAAAATGTGGTTACTTAAATTGAGTTTACATAAGATGGCTTGAGACAACATCTTTTAAAATATCATTGCATCAAATGATAATACAGTGCGATCTTAATCACGTTAGCTACAGATGTAGGTAAAAACAGAACATAAACTACTTTAATATTACACTTAAAGTATTGTATACATTGCAAAGGCTTATAGTATGGAATATATATAAAACGTATGTACTTCAAATGTACCCCTAGTACGTTCGTTTCAAATTTGGTTAGGTAGATAGAGGAACTTGGACAGTAGGTGAGCATTTAACGCGCGTTAGATAGGGGCCCTTAAACCTACACCTGTTTTGCAAGTCCCAGGCACTGTTAAATTTCCTCTCCATGCAACACGATGGATACGCAAGGTGAATCCGTGGAATTCTAAAAAGTTTCATCTCATATATGTATATATATATAACTGCTATGTTGAAATTTAGCATTCCCAATTAATCTACATTACTCTTTGGTTCGAAAGAAATTTAAATCAGCTAATCATGTAGGAGTATATGCGTATAATTTAATTTCTTAATTCCATACAGATTATTTAATCATATATAATTTTTTTAAAACAGTAATGTGGGTTGAAAAAATTTCATTTTGTTAATTCATGTGATAAACTATAAGCTGATTAATTCATTAACAGATTATTCTTGCTTTTTATAAGTAATATTTATTTACTTCTTAGGACTTATTTAAGTTTTTGATAAATATGAATATATCAATAATATATTTCTCTAGTAGATACTCTACAAATCCAAAAAAATATATATACAGAAATAGATGTTCTTCTCTATTTATATTTGTAATAGTTTCTTTTTATTGGTAATTTATAATAATATTATAAAGATTTAGTTACTTAGTTAACGAACTTAACACTCACTATCCCACAATTGACTCCTGTCTCCTTCCGTATGTGATGTGATGTTTTTCCCCAAGACATGTCATACTATGTTATACACACTACTAAAATATATATACTAGTAAAACTACATATATAACCACGTTCACTACAAAGTACAACTCTTAATTATTACAAATTTATAAAATATTATTAGGTATAATTAAAAATTTTAATCAACAGCCTGTTTTACTATGTTAATAAATTGAATATATTCAATACATTGAATAATTAATTGTAGAATTATATTAATTTATTATGAAAATTACAACAATAATGTACGTATTAATTATAATAAAATTTTTGTTTAATTTTACCTCAGGTTTGAATTGTAGTATATTACATATAAACAGATGATTTATTTTAAAAAAATACAATAATTAAAAACTTAACATTATCAATCTTTCAATATATTCGTATTATTACATTTGATATATAAAAATATAAATAAAAATTTGTCAAAAAAATATTTCTTGCTAACGAAATTCAAATTATATATATTTTATCTTCATTAAATCACACACAATTTGATTTATAATTGTTAAATACACGTATAAAAAGAAACATTTTTAAGTGGATTTCAAACTTTACGAGAAGAGTATGAAATATTGTTTGTAATAAAATCATTATGTAGGTATTAACAAGCTAAATACCACGTTGATTCTTAGATCATTAACTGTTCAATCGTCGTTCAGTTTTCATACTTAATATTCTAAATATTTGAACTTCCGTGGTTCTTGTATTCTCTTTTTTCCCAAGAGATTAACTAATAAATATTATATGTAATGTTGACTCTTACAAAAAAGTAGGTAGTCAGTTTTTAAAAGGGATAAATGAAACCAAACTTAAAATGATATATAAAGTGGGAGGCCCAATCATAAATGTATATTAGCAATTTTATTTAGTCAAAACTCAATGTCACTTTATGCTGCACTTGCTACTTAAACTATACTATATTAGTCTTTGTAAGTAAATTAAAATCAAACATATAATTACTGTCAACCTTTATTTTATATAACATGTTAAATAATTATCTGAATACTTTGTTTTGTAATAGTTTGTACTATGTAATATATATTTAATGATTAAGGTAATATAAAAACCGTCGCAATATATGAAAAATAAATTTAAATTATAATTCAACAGTGATTTTAACAAAGTAACCCTTGCTTATTACACGAATAGCGATTAACTTTGAGAACTGTTGTAGAACAGAGTAATCTTAGAACTTATAGCCTTTGTGAAAGGAAACCTCAATAAACTTCTTAAAGAATATTTACACAAAACGACTTCCAACTATTTTACATAACCTCTTATTTAGTAAGTTAATAATCAAACTGGTTACTACATACCAATTATTGATAAATAAAACGCCTCAGGTTTCTTTTACATTTAGTTTATTAGTAGTATATTATAAAATTTCAATGATTATGTTCAAGAAAGTAGGAAATAGTCGTATCGTATGTTATAAAAAGGTCTTCAACCCAAACATTGAAGTAAGCTGGTAAACGGGGAACTTCAATTATTATTATAGGGATCGCATCGCTTTGTAAAGAAATGTCTAAGAAAAACCGGAATTCTTCTCAGACCCCATCCCGACTATTTTTTAACTTTTACTATTTTTTTAACGAATTCCATTCCATTCTGAGCTACATTCATTAAATGCTTTTAAAGCATTTCAAAAGTTTTATTTCATCTTTATCAGGATAATGGATTAAAATATTGAAACATTGTTTTTCATTTAATGGATAAATTCAGTCTTATTTTAAAATAGAATCGTTTTGCAGTTTGCTGGATTATAAATAAAGAATCCTTTATTAATAAATAATAAAAATTATAAATTATTCAATTTAGTTCATGCTTCAATACATTTAGCTTAAGTTTATTTGAATTAGACTGAGATCTTTAGAAAACTAATAAAGTAACTGGCGACTAAAAAAGGATTTTCCATGTAAATTAAAATAATAATAATGACTTTTACGTATTTTTAATTAAATGAACATGTAATCCAATTTTAATAAACTCATAAGCCTCGTTAATCCTTAAAGCTCGGCGTTTGTGAATTCCATAACCAAATACTTTTGGTTTGTTTAAACTTTATATTTTTGAATTTGAACTACTTTATCATTGAAGTGTTCTTGTATCAACGCATGTAGCGGTTATCCTCACGTTAAGCTGTTTAGGTGCTTTGCGACGTTTGCCCTTTCAAGTATCTGACAATCTGGAACCAAAGAAAATGAACCTTAGCAAGAAGATAAGGTTTTTTTAAAAGTCAAACTGTTATCAGAAGCTGTTATATCTATAGTCGTCAAAAATCTGAATGCCTTAAAAAAATATTTATGTATTTTATCTTCAAGAAATAACCGTATATTTAACAAATAATTTTGCTCTAGTACATTAAAATATTACTCAAAATACATTTTCCTCGAATCAAAAAAGTAGAGAATATTATTTTGAATAATTATTTATCCACAAATATAAAGCAAACGGGAAAAAAAGGTCTAACAAAGATATCTACGATGAGGATCAAAGGCTGTATCCGAATAAATAAGGTTTTAAGCCCCGCTCTCGCTGACTTCAAAAGACTTTTTACTGCAAACTCTCTTTCTGAGAACAATATCTGTAAAACGGAATATTCATTAATTAAAACTTAGTATCTTTAAAATTTAAAACACTTTTTATATCAAACAAGAAAGTATAAATTATCTATTATCTGAACTATTTTGCTTAAAACTTATTGAAGCATGGAAATGAATATTTGGATCTTGAAAGCGATTAATCGACAGTTTTCAGGAAAAGAGTTTAGTGATTTCTTCGCAAAATAAGTTCCTCTCCAATTTAACTACCGATATCTTGAGTGGTATGAGCCATAAAATATGTTTTATATAACTATTTTAATATCACTGCATAATAACATCCCTCCTTTATTAATTTTCTTCCCACACGAAAGGATAAAAGTATGAAGAAACACATTCGTCAATAAAAACGAATGTTTTATGATTCTTGACCCAATGTTATATTTAAATACTATTAATTCTTTCTAATATGTAATTAAGAGGCTAATATTTCAAGAGGAGTCAATACTTATTTATAATTGCAAATTATATTATACTTGTTAAGGTGGTAGAGCCTAGCTGTGGTCAAGTGATTTCAGCTCTAACATGGGCTGGCTCGACCGGGGAGGTACCACCCTCTCACAGAAGATCGGCGTAAAGTGGCCTAGTGGCTGCTTTTCGTCCGATGAGTGAGAGAGCCGGTTGCCCTTTCCCTTTTCCCATCCTTTCCTACCCCTTCCCTTTTTCGTCCCCTTCCCATTTTTCCTCCCCCTCTTCCCAAATCAAGGGTGGTGACACATCCGCAACATGTCTTATGTCGCGGATGTCCATGGGCGACGGTACTACCTCCGTCAGGTAGGCCGTCTGCTCGGTTGCCCTTTTACCATAAAAAAAAAAACTTGGTAGTTTAGACTGTATTAAAATTAAAATTTTAAGATTTAATACGGACTATGACTATTTAAGATGATGATAGCTTCAGATGGAAGGTATAAAACTAGAAAATATTTTTTATTTTAATTATATTCCATTTCATTTAACAAATAAAATTCAAAATTTTATCAAAATCGTCTTCTGTCTGTTGAAAGTATAACTGCATATCTTTTTTTAATTTTAATATATATATTTTTTAATTAAAGATTATAAATTTTAAATGTATGCATAATATTGCACAGAACTTTCGACTTATTTAAGTTTGAATGTTTGAAATTATCTTTCCAAAACTGACTACTGCAGTATTTACTGCTTTTGGAATTGCAATTTTTTAATATTGTCAAATAACGGCATCCTATGGTAAATCAAAAACTATTTTTCACTCAGTGATAAAATTGTGTTTCGCAGAAACTTATAAGGTCAAAATACCAGCACCATTATAAAGTCATCTTTTTATATTGTCGCGGAAATGACACTTACAATTTTATTATCTTTAATACTCTTTAAAATATTACCTCCACTTGAAATTTCAAATGAAACAGTGTTTGTTTTCCAGACAATGCGTCTCTAACACCCCTTGTGTTTGCAGATGTCCATGGGTGACGGTAACTACCTACCATCAGGTAGGCGGTCTGCTCGCTTGCCCCTTCGGGACAAAAAAATACCAAAATATATTTTTAATTATTTAAGAAAATTATACTTTCGTATTATTTTTCATTACTTATTAACAATATTTAAATCGTTAATAAATGCATCAAGATTTTTCAAAAACTCCACGTTTATTCATTAAACTCAGATAAAAATAATAAATGCTAAACAAAAGGCAAAGAATTTAATAATAATTAACAACTATTAGAACTTATACTGGCACTTCGTGACTTATTTATAACTGCATTAAAAGTTTTTTATTTAATAAGTTTGTTTTATTTCATAAACCGACAAAGACCTGTACTTATTATAAAACATTGAATTATTAAATCTAAAATATAAAAAGAAGGATTATATTCATCTAGCCATTTGTCACAAAACAAATAAATAACTAATGTTTAAATATTTTTTTCTAACAAAAAGATACAGTAAAATAAAATAATATATAAATCAAACGTATCTTTTATCAAATATTTTACAAGTAATAGTACTTAAGTAAATAAATATATATAAATATACGAAGACTCTTGAATTATATAATGGTTAGGAGTCAAATGTTTACTGTTTACTCAAACAGATGGCGTTTTCAAAAGTTTAACTTTGATTTAATTATGCCGACGGTTGCGTCAAAGTTGCCTTCTACTGAAACTTTCTTGCCGTGTTCAGTGTGAAAGATTGTATTTGACTGAATTAAATATTTATTGCTTTCGATTTGTTTACGTACTTCTTTAGGTTTCTCGGAAATATTCATATTATTTGCACATAAGCAAGAGAAGAATTCATATCTGCTGATAAATAAAAAGATAGAAAATTTTTAAATTGTTATATTAAGACCTAAAGGAATTGTTTATCTAAATTCCTAGATTAATATTAAATGTAATAAATAATAAATTTATGAATAAATCAATGAAAAATTCATAAACACGATCATCTCGTGCAAACCTGAGAGGTTTGGAATATCTTTTGAAATCCTTCCAGATGCTTTGCGATTTTTATTTCCTGTTTGAATTTTGAATCCTATATATTTGGTTGTTATTGACTAAAAAGAAAAAATATTCTTACTCTATTCAAAATTATTTAAAAAACAACAAATCATTTTGATAAATTCAAATTCTTTCAAATGTGTATACAATAACTTGTCAAAGTAAATACAAATCCTGTGGTTACTCTGATTTAAGTACTTGGAACGGTAATTTTAGGTGGTTGCACTGTGGCGAGGGACGAACAATACAATCTGTTACAATATGTCCCCTGCTTCGTTCCCAGGTGATTTAGTGAAGGAATAAATGATACACCTTAGCCTTTCATTTAAATGCTGCGAAAATTAATGTTATAAAAACCATAAAATTTTACTTCTTGTACCTAATGTGAATGCAAAATGTTGTAATTTTCGTCTTTAATTTATATTGTTTGGAACAGGAAAAAATTTTTTTTAGATATCCTTAGTTTAACTGGTATCTGCGAAGGCGTAAAAATATTATTTTGATCCTCAACAATACTAACAATAATTTTTAGATACATAATACAGACTTCATGCGTGTTGCCCTTCATAGAATTAATCTTCGATACTTCTAAATTTTATACTACGGTAAAATAGTTTGTTGATTAAAGATACTATTTTCGTAATAAGTGCAGAGAAGTTAAAGTAAATACATAATTATCTAATCTATAAAACGGTACATAAAAATATAATACGAGTATTAAACAATAACGATGTTTTAGTATACAATTTGAAAGTTTATTTATATCATGAAAATCAGGAAACATGTTGGTTACTATTGTTTTCTTCCTCACACAATTCCCCACTTTACTGCGGGCGCCTAAAATTACTATCCCAAGTACTCAAATTAAGGTAACCACACAATTTGTGTCTAATTCAACAATCCCCTTGAAATTGAAATAAGGGAGTTTTGAAATAAGAAATATTCTGTTACTTTCTACCTTCGTTATAATTTAAATTAACCAGAGCCTGTAGTTTACAACTTCGAAAAAGTATGAGGAACATACTGTCAAAAAAAATAAGACTTTAATATGTAGGAAAGTGGTTTGTTTTGTAACCAGTTATTAAATACAAAAAATATATATTTAATGTAAATTCACAAGATTTGTGTCTTAGGAAGCTTTAAGTTTTGTATTACAACATACACATAAGGTCCCTAAAAATCAAATGCACATCACAATTACATAAGCATTCAAAAAATAAAAATCACAATAGAAATATCGACTAAATAATATTCAACGCAATTTCCGAATCTAACTTCTGTTAAGTCTTTTTCTGCAGTTTTCATTATTATATTAATAAGTCCGTTTTAAAATTATTGTATTTACTATTATACATAATATAAAAAAACCATTGAAATTGCCGGCGTTTTCAAAATTTATATTTCTAACAGATGCTAGCTGCTTTAATAACGGTAGTAAAAATGTGTAATATTACTTCTTATTTATGCTTGCCTCTTACTCTCGGATATTAAACAATAAATACGTAATTAAAACAAGTTAATGTTCTTCAGATTTTTGTTATGATAAACTGCCTTCGTTACATTAACCTAGAATAAAACTTAAAGATTTCTTTGAAGTACTCTTAATTCTAGCCAATTATTTAGTACCTGCGATGTTTTTTACCTCATATAAATAATGATTTGAACCTTTTTTATAATTTATTAAATATAATATGAACTGTTATTTGCACAGAAATGTATTTGTAACTTTCTGAAAATGATTAGAAAAGAAATACACTAAAGAAAATCATCAATTTATTTTTATAACATACTCTATATAATATCTGTATATATAAATGTTATATACGTATATTTTCTAGTTAAGAGATTTTTTTGCAGAATGATATTATTTTCTTACATTGTATAATTTTTTTTTTGTAGTTTTAACTTTTTTTTAAATACAATAACTTCTCAGAGTTCATGGTATTTCGAAAATAAGATTTCGATTTTCTTAAGTCCTTTAGTAACAAATGTATATGAAATATATTGTAAGACGACAGTAAGCCGTTCGTAGTGTTCAACAGCTACTTATACACGACTCATAGATATCCTTAGTTAGTATATTTAAGCAACATCTTAAGCTGAGGCTACCTTTAATCTAGTTGAGTTAATGCTTTCGCAAAACCAATTCATTAATACCCCGTTGAAAATTTCAGAATAGCAGGTCGAATATGTTAAATTTATCAAGAGGATAGAATGCATATGTATATACTCATACATATTGTTTGAGTTATTATACATTATTACTGCAAATTATATCTGAATTAAATGTTTGTAATAAAAACATTGGTTGGACATTAAAAATGCAGGATTAGGAATGATTGGCCTTATTACACGCTGTTTAATTATAATGTAAATATCCTATAGATTAATTCAAAAATATTAGAGTGTGATAATATATAAAGTAATCTTTTAGTATATTTAGAAGGAAATTTCATATAATTATATTCCTTATGAAGTTCCATAGTTAATATCTGTGACATATTGTGACGGAAACTTTGTCGGATGCAAAGAATATAAAGAGCGAGTTGGCGGCTCGGCTCGTAAATTTGTAGCTTCAGAAAAGTTAAACTTACTCTTTACAAGGAATTTCATACAGACAGCTCGTACGTGAGACATACTCAGAAGGTCTACAATATATCCGACAACACACTATACAGGATGTACATAAAGTAACATGTTCAAAAACATATACAACATTACTTATCCTTTAATTAAGCAAAGTGTTTGATTACATTAATTTCAATAATTGGAATTACTTTTGTGAACTGTTTAATTAATTTCAAATAGCTTAGTTGAATTACCAAAATAACAATGTATTTAATATTATATATATGATCAATAAAATCATAATTATTATATTTATTTTATTATATGTGGGACATTAAGAATTATGTTCGCATATACCTGATATATGCTTTAGGCAGACCCTGTCTTAAGCTGCCAGGAAATTGCCAGGTAGAAGATACCTGATATGTGCTTTCTTAGTAAAAGTATAAGTTGCCTCTGAAAATTAAAACAGGCAAAGTAGAATATTTTTAATGCAGTATCTTTAACATGTTAAGTACTTAGAAAACTAAGACGCTATGTATACAACTTTGCTTTTAGAAACACTCTTGAATAGTCATTTAAGTAGTAATGTTGTTAGTAAAATGCATAGCGAAATTTTATTATAATATTAGAAGCATTGCCAGTTAAGAAGCAGATAAATATTTGGCAATTTTAAATGAAAACATTTGTCACAATCATTTATTATATAACCATTATCTAATAAGATATAGTTAATTCTTAGTGGATAGGAAGTGATATAAACTATGTAAAAATTTGATATATTATGTCTATATAAAAGATCATTTTATTTAAGTGAAAACTTCCTCAGGATAAAGCATAGTAAGTCATAATTATTTTGATAAAATTGCTAAGTAATTCTGATTGCTACAAAACTTTATTAGACCAAACATAAAGATCACGTCACTGTTTAAATATTAAGTGCTTTCAACCATAAACATTCTCTTCAAAATTCACAGATAGGTTATAGTTCAAACCTTTACGTCATATTCAAATATTTACGTCACCATAAACAGTACCTGTTTATTTTATTTTATTACCATCTATCTGGAAAACCATGAAACATAAACTGTTCTCAAAATTTTATGAATTTCGATACATCTCAAAATATATCTGAATATTTCAAACACATAACCTTTTATTGTTGGAAATATAGCAAGTATAGTAGGTATTATTTTGAGATACTATATTTCTTTTTCTTCAGAATTATTTAATAACAAAAAAATCGCAAATGACGAGATGTGATCACCAGATAAGATAAACAAAAATTAAATTTAATTGTCAGTTGATGACGATGTTTGACGACGCATGAAAATTTTTACCCTGTATAAATTGTCAAAAGTTGTCGTATTAACAAGGAATAAAAGTTTAATTTTAAATCCTAATTACAAAAAAGGCTTAGTTGTAAAACTATATAGACATAAAATTATAAGATGCTTATATTTTTATACAAAATTGGATCTTTGATCATTTTTTAAATATTATTTGATTGAATAAATAGCAGATTATTTAAAGTTTAATAACGGTAATGCAAAAAAATACTTATACGAAGGATTATGTTTTAATAATTACATGCTTTGTACTCTATTGACAATATCCAAGATATATTCTCTTTCTTTTATCTATTTATTTTTCTATTATATATATTTTTCATATTTTAATTTATTTTTCTTATGTATCAAATAAATTATCTGATAAAGAATAAATCGTTTTTACAACACTCATTTGTGTCCAAACAAAATAATTAAATATTAGTTATAAGTGTATACAAAACTATCAAATCAGGTAACATTAAAAAAAATATTTCAAACAAAACCACAATATAACACAATGGTTTCAATAAAATTTCATATATAGACACAGCACAACCGGGACATCGAATTGGGAACAATTGAGCGCCTTAACAGCTGAGGTACTGGCATTTATATGATAATAGGATTTTGTAAGGCTCAATGTACATTGTACTGTCAGCAGTGGAAATAATTTTTATAACATTATTGGCTCTTAGTATCTCATTTAAACACGACTATTTTTCTTTCATATCATCATAGACACATAGACAAATTATAATATATTTTTTTAATTTTTGTTAATTTATTAAAGTTTTTTTGAATAAGACCAAACGAGAAGCCAGAAAAAAGGTAGGTAAGCTTATTAATGTGATATCAGACTATTAATTAAAATAAATAATAATATTGAACGTGAGTTCAAGTTATGTTGGTTATGTTTATGTGGTTGTTTCCTTAGTTCGTCTATGAATAGACTCCGGCATCGGTTTATAAATATTTTATAAAGTACAGATGTTTTCTATAGACAAACAGAAAAAAAAAATTACAAATACTTTGTTACGTGGGATGAAACAAAATCTTGAGATAGACACAACTCAATATTATTCCAAATATGACATAAGGGGCAAGTCATTTACATTGTTCAATGTTAATAATGAAATGCTATGTGACATCAGAACATAACTCAGCATTGGTGTAAGCTTACCAAAGTTCAAGGTTGAAATCGAGAACAGAAATTAGTTTATATTTAATATTATACATCAATTTAAATGTCATTGTACAAAAAAATATAAATACTTATACTTTATTTATGCATAATAGACTTGTTGAAAATTACAATTAAAGAGCATCATCAATTTCTAAGAAGTTAATTTGTCACTGAGAACAGTTTTATAGATAGTCAAAACTAAGATTACGCCTTTATACATTTGTCACAATATTACTCTCACAATTACTTCATATAAATATTATTAAGAAATTGTAAGTTTTTCTTAAATATCTTTAAGTTTAGTAAGTTTTTCTTAAAAAATTTCAGTACTTATATAATTTTCTTTAAATCTTATGTAACAAGTTTTTTTAAATTATTAACAAGAAAACTGACTAGAAAATGTTATTTTTGATCGATTCCTAAGAATTCTAATACAGTTTTACAACACTGTATTAGAATTAACTACTGTAGTAAGAAACTACTGTTGATAATACTGACAAAAAAAGAAATATGTATATAAATATTGGAAATGACAGATGAAGGTAAACATGATAAAATATATTAATCGTTCAATATATGTAATTCCTTCCCAAAATATTTGTACTATGAAAGGTAATTTTTCTAGATCTTCTACCTAAAATGTCAGTTAAAAAGTACTCTGATATATTTATCTAAACTGATATTTTGTAAATGTCATACTAAAATAAATAACTAATTCTATTGCGTTTATATATAAGAACAATTAGAAATTTTAACATTCTATTCAATAATTCTAATGTCGGGATATTTGATGAATTTGAATTAAGAAATGATTGAGTCACTTAATTTAAGTCACTTAAAAAGATTAAGCCCAAAGTATAACTACATTGTTGAAAGTAATTGATACGTTTGCTATGTAAAAATGAAATTGTATGTTAACAATGAAGTTTAAGAAAGATAAAATATATGTTATATTACGTATTCCCTAGATGTAAAATAAAAATTAATATTATCCATGTAGGTGTGTTCGATGGAAATGAGATCAAATTGGTTTGTTCATTGATCTAGTTTGAAAACCGTCATGGTGTTCGGTGTATAAAACAGAAATAGGTAAATTAAGGTTTATTGGGAATTATGTTCTACTGTATGTTATAAGAATATAATGTTATAAGAACATAATTCGAGGGCATAATATGTTGCCAATATACCCGATCGTTAAATTATTTTTTTGTAAATATTACGTAAAGTAAAAATATTTTACTGCAAGTAAAATATTTTTGGAAAATAAGTTCTTTACAGTAATAAGATTTCTTCAATGATTGCAATCTCAATTTTGAATTCTTAAAAATAAATATTTTAATGTGGTGAAATACTTCACAATACCGTAACGAGGTCGTAAATTTATAAATCAGGAAAGACCGAGTGTTAGTGGTAATTATTTCTGACCTTTACTTTCAATTAAATTACTATTAGCAATTATCTTTCATTAAATAATAAGGAATTTTTAATATTTCTTTCTATTAAGATAGCCATCACTCCAGGTATAAATAGCAAATCTTGTCAGAAACTCGGTATAAAACATTTTTTTTATTACGCTATGAAGCCATAAGCTCTCACTGGAGTCGTGGAATATTTTGCCAATGTCAACGTTGTTAGTTATTGAACGATTTATATTACAATTTTGAATACTGTGTAGAGAAAATATGTTGGAGTATGTTTAATGGAAATAGTGGTGTTTTTTTTATTAAGAACAATTATCAGATAAAGAACTGTCAAAATATTTACAAATCATATAATTGTGTTTTTTCATTGTCATGATCAATAGAAAAATTAAATTATTACTGGTCTTAAAACATAAAACGATTTATATTATATATCCTGAAACTTATTTTTTATTAATTATTGTGCTATTTAAATGTGCAAATAGATTATTACTCACGCCAATGAATTAATCTTATTATTGCCAACTGATTTTCTTTTCCTGTCAAGGGGCTAGTAAGTTCATTTTCTTTATTTCCTTAGTCAGATAAGTGATTTTCTTTATAAGAAATAAAAAACCGACATCAAATAGATTTTTAGGTTCATAATTCCAAATTTTGTAAGTGGAAGCGAAATTGCACATAATAAATTTCGTAAAAAAATATTTATGAAGTTAGAAGCTTTTTTGTGAAAAAATATATCGACTCCTAAAAATTCACCGAATACAGAAATACATTTTTATATACGAAATTCTAAAGGATATTGTTTCTTTTATACATTTACATTGCATCATATATCCACATTCTTTGTCCCTTCAAAATTTTTTTAAAAATATTTTTAAGAAAAATAACTTTCTTAATAGAGCTCGTGATATTTAAACAAATTATGTCTTTAAACACCCAAATTTACGAAATTCCTAAAATACTATGTCTCAACAGTTGTTTGATTTTTTTTTTGTAATATTTCTATAACAAACAAACATACAGAAAGCAATATGTAAATAGATATTTACATACATATGTGGTTGGATTATTTTGTTAAAGATCGTGACAAATAAAACAAAGAAATTTGAAGTATTCTAACACTTTTATGCAGAAAATTGTATGTGCAATTATTGACTTATATGTATGCAACTTTCTTTTGTTGTTTGACAACTGACTTTTGATAGATTGAATTCTAATCGTCTGACGAATTTTCAGTTTCTGCATTGGTTATTAGATGTCCCGTTTTGACGGTTGTAGACTTGTTAAAGTGAAACAGAGGTATAATATCAGTTTTTAATAATTTCAGAGAGTTAAAAGAAATGTAATAATGTTGAATATACTCAGGTCTCTAAAAAATAATTGTTCAATAAGAAACTAAGTAATAAACTAAACATGTTAACTTCATATAGATATAAAAGTATATCCAGACAATAGATTAAAATATAACGTTTGAAGTTCTTAAACGAGAGTAACTCTTTTCGTTAGTCCCTAAAAAAGTACCCCGATAAGTATCTATTATCTCGTTTTATGTAACCGAAACAAAAGCACTGTTAAAGGCAGACATAATGAAAGCAAAATATACAAATTATTAAATAAAATTTAAAACGTTCATTATAATTAGAAAATCCCTACTAAAAAGTTCCAGTTAAATACTTAAGCTGTAAAATCCATGCCGCTATTTTAATAGCTAGGGACATGGAAGGGAGTAATGTCGATATTACCATAAATACCAGTACACTGGGTCTGTAAATTAAGCAAACGAAGCAACATAAGTGGAAAAAGATGCTTTAATATTTAAACTGCTTTGTTCGTCTAAATCCTAGCTAATAAAATTTCTCTTATATAGTAATTGTATTTTGGTAAACGATAAAACACTAACCAATTATTAATAAGATTAATCTTGTTCCATTTTTAATTAATTAATTAAATTCGGTTTTGGATTTTGAAATGGATTGTTAACGCTTCAGTGATCTAACTTACACATTTCTTTATGAAAGAATCTTAATTTGTTTGCTTTAAGGTCATTTCACAAATATACGTAAGAAATTTTTATAACTACATTTTTTTTAAATTACGAAATCTTAGATAAGTATATCAAATTATTTTTTATAGCATTCGCTCCGATTTTAAATAAAAATTCAGTTTACAAATAGAATGATTATGTTAAATTTCAATAAAGTCTGAGGGATTATGTTTCAAAGATAAATCGTTAAAATATTATATATCTTTTTGAATTGAATTTGTAATTTATATAAAAAAAGTATTATCACAATTGAAAATATAAGTGAAACTTTATTACAAATAAGAGAACATTTTGTCGATAAAACAAGCTGATTAAAACTCGACACATAGTAATAACTTAACCATGTTTTAGTTTTCAATATTCACAGTTAAACTATTTACCCTGAATGAAAATAATAATCGCATTAAAAGCCCCAACCGATGTTTAATCATCTAACCCAATAGTCTCTAAATTGCTATTATAATTTTGTTAACGCCTCCATTTAACTGTTTTTGTTTTGTTTACTTAAATTTTAAACAATCTATTCCCGGTGAAGTTGCTTGGCTTGATTTGTAGAGTTTCTCTATTGTAGATATTTTTGTGATAAATTATAAACAAATTGGAAGTCTCAACTTGAATATAGTTTTTGTTGAAATCATAATAAAGGGATAAGATTTAAAATGAAAGTAAAAGTATTATCACTGCAAAAATAAAATATATATAAAAATTAAGTACTGTTAAAAATGGGAGGTATATTTTATTATGAAAAGAAAAATAAAACTATTAAGAGAATATTTAGTTGTATTTTGTATGACTAAATTACATAAAATAACTATGACTAAATTACATAAAATTCATGGCAAGCTTTCGAAGAACTTTGTGTACCAAAACAATTTAGGCATTGAAAATAATCTAAATTTGCATAAATTAATATGATAATGTCGTTAATAAATACCTAGCGTTGCAATTCATTAAAATTTATTTTGTATTATTGCTTTTAATTAGTCTTGGTTAGATAATGATGTGTAAAATCGGGTGACTTGAGCTCGAATGTAACTTAGTGGTTTGGCAAAGTGTCAAAAGAGTTGCATTGGGTACGTTTTTCGTAGTTTGGTAGTTGCTAGTTTCAAAAATGAAAAGTTATTAGGAAATAACATGGCGGTTTAAAGCCCTGTTCTAGTAAAAATCAAGAAAATAATCCTTTGTCGTTCAATAAAGTGACGTATTTTATAAAACACAAGACTCAAGAGAAAGGAAAACTCCTTGTTTGGGATGGGATTAAAACCTAGAATTTTTCATGACAAGAATATTTATATCAAGCACAAAAATCTATACTTCTGAGTTTATGTAACTAATTATTATATACTTATTTAATATTATTTAAATTTTAGTTAACCAATTTAACATTGACCGAATGGTTATTTAAATCTGCAAGATAACGTTTCGTGTCCATCGCGTATAATTTTTGACAAATAACCCACATAAGATGTTATTTGCTACTCATTTTTGTTCTCACTGATAAACGATCAAACGAGTCTCATACACCAAAAAGCGTTATAGCCTAGAGATATAATAATAATATTACGCCAAACCATCTTAAAATAGTAATTTTATACAAACAGAGTTCGTGTGAACTATCAATTGAAAAGAAAGTGTAGAAAATTACTACTAGTAGAACAAAGTGGTCTAATTAAAAAAAATGAATTATGGTAATAATTCTTCACTCAAAAACTCAACATGATACCTCTTGTCATAATATTATAAAAAAATCGTTTATTATTCATAATTGCTAATTAAAGGTTTCATTAAGTAAACACGGATCGTATTAAAAATGACAAAATTTTAAGAATTAATTCAGTAGACGCAATGAAATAAATTATTTAAGTAATAAATCCGATTTAGTTCTACGCTAGTGAGAAATCAGTTTAATTTAAGAAAGCATTAACAGTTGATTGACTTTTAATTGGCGCCATTATTGCAGGGCAATATTGCTTTTATAGTGTTTGCCTCCAATTCGAAGAACGATCACATCTAATTTTTCTCATAATGGCTGCTTTATTTCTTGAAAATCGCTGTAGAAACGATAGATTTTTCAAATTTGTAAACACTTAAAGCTTTTTTATAAAAAAGGAAGAATAAAGGTCCAATATTAAAGCCTAAATTTTTAGGTAAAATATGTAGCTATGCAGTCTTAAAATTTAATTTTGTGACTTTTTAATATATTGGTTTTAAAAAGTGTTTTGTTCAGAGTAGTTTAATTGTAATAGATACATATATGCATTACTCTTAGGAATTATTTTTCGATAATTAAATTGTCTTTAAGATTAGATTCTAATACTCACACATTTAAAAGTATATAAAAACATAACACTCCGTAAGAATTTTATTTAAAAAAGACAAAATGTTATTTACAAACGTAAAAGTGGTTTTAAATCCAGGATTTTGAACAACCAGACACTCTACCCTTTGAGTTACAGCTGCAGTGAGTTTTAGGTTTAAAAATATATACGTATCCATAAGGCTGTATATGTATGAAGGATAAATATAGACGTCTAGATTGAAAATAATTCCCTTTAAAATCTTTATCAAAGATATTTATATTCAACACAATCGTTGTGTTATTTACCTTTTTTATTTCTGCTGTTCACGCAACTATAAAATTAAAACTATTAATTAACTTCGTAACAATTCAACGTGTATCTGAGAATTATATTAGTAACATTATATTTTAATAGTAAGTTGTCATTTCGTTTTGAATTGAATTCAGTATACATGGGGTGTGTCATTGTTCCCGAGGATATGTTACTCTATAGTGACAGAAATATTTGTTTTGTTGGATTATATTTTCTGAACAAAGACTTGTGTTTTTATATTTATTTATTTTTATCGCGTAAAGATTCTCACAAATGGTTATTTGACAAAAAATAATTATATTGAAAACCATACGATCTCGATGATATATTTTTTGCTGAATTCAAGTTCAAATTGATGTGCATGCCCAGGAGTCGCTTTGTAGAAAGATCCAACCATTTTCTCTGTTAGAATCAATCACTACGGACGCAGAAAAAAGATGTAAGCAGACGGGCTCCCGTATCGTAGGGCAGTAACATAGCAGATTGGCAAGGATTGATTGAATTTTAAGCATCGTACATAGTTGAGGCTTTTGGAGGACTTAGGAAACGTGTCTATCTATAGCACTACACCCTTAACCATTCTATAATGTGGAGAATTCATATCTGAGATGAGCATTTCATAAATTGATGGTTTGCAAAAGCTGTTTTCTATAAATCTCCATAAGACTAGTGGACCTAGCATTATAACAGCAGTAGCGTTGAAAACGATTGCTCCGAACTTATGCCCTCTCTTAATGCGACTCTTCACACTTTCTTACAATATAAAGCAAAATCCGTCTTTCTGGAAGATTTTTTAGCTGTAATCTCTTCTAATAAAGTGGGAAAGATCAGATTCGTGGAGTGTTTAGCAATCAATATAGGTATCGCTACGGTTACCGGACATATGATCTTTTAGTAGGTATATCTAAATCACCGAAGGGCATTTATTGCGAGTCAAAGACTCCAGGGTCTCAAAGTGTTTGGACTTTGGTAGATTTTACAACATGGAGGCACAAGTAATGTATCTTATCTGTATCTACCTCTAAGAAAACCTTATTCACTGTGGGCACACAGTTCCGACACATTCCCTTAACCATCGCTGAAAGCAAAAGGATTCTTGATATCGAAATCATCAGTCCAATCATGTCCAATTTAGGAATTGATTATCTAACAAGCCCAGGTTGATCTCCAAAGAATTTGGTGTGCGGAACATAGCTCCGACTACGTATATTTTAAAAAGAAAACCCCTTAAGGGTGTTTGTATGAATAAAAAATGTCTACTTATAAAAAAAACAACTATAAATTTTTAATAAGATTATTTATATATGTATGTATATCTCTAAAATCTTGTTAGAAATTTAAGCTTTAAGTTTAAATAATTGTATAATGAGTTGAATGATAAGTTTGTCAACTCCTTGATACATCAAAATTGCGTCATAACAAACGAAAACCATTTAAAATCTTTAATTATTTCATTCGACATCATCACTTAATAAATCGTAGCAAATAGGTTTCTTTGATTGCTTTTAGTGGGAATGAAAAAAGAAAATCCCACATAATTTCTTAAAGTCTCGGTAAGCTATCAGATGTGTTCTATTTTAGCATGTACGGAATTCTTTAAGAACTTAATATTCACTGCTAGTAGGTAGAATTTTTATTGATTGAAAAATACATATTCAAATACTTAAAATAATTTTCGTTGACCTTCTTCAAAAGTTGTGTTGGTCTTTGTTTTTTATTAATAATTAAGTGTTCAATTCGCTAACATATTATATTAAGACTTCATTATACTTCAACCAATCCTAATATACTTATTTTGCGTCATAGGTTTTTTTAGACTTGATTCCATACAAATTATTTCGGTTTTTAGTCTCGATTTGACAGTAACTGTTAGCACTAATGGCTTTGACAGCGTCATTACGAGGGTTTTTCTCGATTTCGTATGTAACGAAGAATAGAGTCTAAACAAATTTTAAATGATGTTGTATGTATGCACTGCTTCTAATAATTATTTAAAATCCTATCCGCTATCGAGGAATTCGACTTACCAAAATCATAACTCAAAATTTTAAATTGTAACTTGAATCACATAACAATCTAATAATTTTCCATAAGTTAATGTCTTACATTTAGTCAATGATGTGAGAAAGCTTTTGGATTCGAACGAATCCGACTTCCAAAAGTCTGGCAATACTCCAGAAGGAATTAGTATGTGGAATGAATGTAAATATGTAGTTCTACAGAGATGCATTTTTATATTTCGCAGTGTAAGGTAAGGTGAATTGTTAATTTAACATTTCTTCTAAGATTCTTTAACAACTTAATACAATTAATTTAAAAAAAAAAAATCATGTGTATATATTGAATAATAGGTTGGTCATAAATAGTTGTACCTAAAAAAATTATTGTTGTAAAATTATACAGGTATTTTTTCTGTTTATATCAATATGTGATAAGTCACATAAACCCGTTATAACCAAGATTTTAATTTATGTATTCGCTCACAAATATAACATCTAAGTACTTTATTTAATTGTCTCTAAAAATTATAAATTCTTTGTATAGTTAAAACTTATGATACGAACTTTCTAGTTTAAAAATATACGTATTTATAAATATTTATGCGTAATTTAAAATTAACTTACACATTATTTATTTTTAAATAAGTAATTTTTGCAAAATATAAGTAATTCTTTTATATTCGGTCATTAATTGTGAAAAAATATCGGTCAATATTAGTTTGTATTAATTCAATATATTAAAGTTATCAAAGATATGTGACGTGGGTGGAGTATAAAAAAAGCCACCAAGTTTTGTTGATAAACTATAAATAAATAATTTGTCTGAGAGTGAATTTGTAACAATATCAATACATATGTTTCATAGTTCAAATGTTAAAGAAAATATTTTTAGTTATGATAGGTATAATTTCCACTTTAAGATATCGTAACTAACATTTTAAATCACATAAGTTGTAGAATAGAAACACTTTATTAAGTATACAATTCTCGCTTCACTATATCTAGAACAGAAAAAAATATTTCATATCCTCAACATTCACTCGAAAGACATTGTCAATTTCATTATTATTAACTTCGGAACAGATAGACATTTTAAACTCTACTTATGTATGCTATAGTTCTCAAAAACTATTTGATATTTTATTTTGAACACTTAATTGAAGTAAAAATAATAGACAACACGGTATATTCTTATACTCATAGTACATTTTATACAATACGTAATATATATTATGCATTTAGTAACAACCATCAAAGTTGTGTGTCCATCATGCGTCATTCGCTGCCGGTGTTCGACATTTCTTTTTAAAAGTAATGTACTCTAAAAATAACTGCTCATACATATTACATCACTTTAAGTATCAATAAATAAGACATATGTAACTGTTTCCTTGATAAAAGAAAATGTTTATTTTTTGTTTTATAATTTAAAATCAAAATATTTTGGGACAGTTTTGATGTCAAGTTTAATAATCTCCTTTTTTAATTTTTAAAAACACATTACTAAGTTTTGAAAGTTAATATCTAGAATATTTATTTGGAAATGCCCTCCCAAGTGTGATATAATAATAAAAATAGGGTCGAGTGCTACTAAACATAGTTTAATTGAGTAGGTACTAGTTTTTCGAAGTCGGTACAATTCTTCAAATCCAAATAAATGTTACTGAAAAATATAATTCCATTTTGGATCTATAAAATAAAATAAAAATATCCCCAGATTTATATCTAAAACTTCAATTTTAATTTATTTGCAAAGTTCTAAAAATAATCCTATATTTTGATCAGCCTAAAAGTTATTTCAAATCCTCTGAAGTCATCAAACGAGTGTTTTGGTTCATGAGGACACGTAGTTAGTCCCATTCACAATTGTTTGCTCGTTAAAATTTCTTGCTCGACCTCTCACAGAGTGCCTCAAACTCTGGGTCTCAAATAAGGGAGGTTATACACTTTGTTTCTGACATATTGTTTGACACTTTAAAAGGGTAACGTAAAACAAAATATATAAATTATATCGAAAAAAAGATGTTAGCTAATGTTAGGAGAAGACCGAAAGAATGCATATAAGATAGAATAACGCAATAAGTATCTCAGAATTCAAACTTATGGCTGAACTGAATGATTTTGATTTTCAAATACCACTCTGTACATGATATATGAAAACTGCCTTATTGAATAAGAATATAAAAATTCTTTAATATTTTTCCCGTCAACAAATGTAACAGATAAATTTAAAAATACTATGTATACTATATTCAACACAATAAAGAAAAACAACAAATTATTATACAAAAAAGTATTCGGAATTAGAGAACTAAATATTACCGGAAGTAATTAACTTTTTATTCACGCCATTAACTGCAGACCAATATTGCCTTTATTGTGGTCGCCTTCGTTTCAGGAACAAATACATCTAATTTTCTGGTAATACCAGTTTTATTTCTCAGAAGCGGCAACTAGAGGTGGCGAGGCATTAATCACAATTACGTTCTGTGACACGCAAACAGCGTCGTTTTTTGCAATTCAAGTGTTTAGCATAAACATATTTTCTTAATAATACAGAAGTATATTTTTGCATTTATGAGAGAAGAAAAACTTTACTTTAAGCTAATTATAGTTTATATTCGAGAAAGGTGCTGTAACCGTTGTTTGCTGCAAGAACAAGACTGCTATTTGTGTAAATGATATATTGAGTTATTATACTTTAACCGAGAGAAATTGTACAAACTTCAGCAATCTTCGTAATGTTGAGGAAAATTTTTTTTGTAGACAGAAGTTTATTTTAAATGGATACTGTTTACAGGCGACTTTCTAATCTTTGAAGATCATTTAAATCTGGTTGGTCGACGGCTTTTGTACAACTTTTTAACATCGCTACAGAAAATGCAAAAGGCTTTTTAGAAACTTTTGAGTTGCAACTTCGTATTTAAGATATCTAACTGAGAATTGTGATGTTAAAAGAAAAAAATCTACAATTTAAAAGAAACTACATCAAATGATCCTTTGTATTTTTTTTAAGCTAAAGTCACAAAAAAATTATTTCAATAAGGGATAAACGTTAGGAGTTTTTTTTTCTAAAACCGTCGGGAACCAATATGAAGTTATTGTTAGCAATTTTAATCACTATATGAGTCAAGAATAGATTGCTTACTACAAAAAGGTAAATAATACTTCTCTTACTTGGGATGAGTCTTACATACAAATGAACTCTTTTTAGGTAATATAATAATAATAATAAAATAATAAGGTAAAGGTATTTCGTAAGTTAATGTATAAAGAAAACGATTTCAATTTCATCACTTTATTTCAATGAATTGAATATTTTATATCTATATAAACAATTTAAAAATGTACGGCACTTAATCTAATTATACAATTAATATGACAATCTTCAGTCGGACTCTTCCTCCGTCTATACTTAGACCACTTAAATACTTTCCGCTTTAAACCCATTTATTACAATTTAAACATTTCAATACACACTACATTATGTTACTTTTACTCACACACACATAATCTTGAATAAGTATAGTGTGAATATGTATGTGTGAATAGAACCTATAATATACTAATACATTCATAGAGCAACACACGCGTTTATAAAATACTTACACACACATAGATACGTCCTATCTATAGTTATATTCTCAAACCGATAGTGGTTTTGTTTAAAATCAATTTGAGACTACAAATAGATGAACGCTGAAGAATTTAATGGCAGTGTCCGCGTCTGATAGTGTTCGTACCATCCATATATGGTACTAATAATTATCGAACTAAGTACGAATAATTGTTTCTATAACTCTATTAAATTACACACCACAAGTAACTTCAATGGAATGTAGGAATGAATCTCTTATAGACATTTTCTTAATCAAACCTTTCTTATAATACCTTAAGCTATTTGTACGCAAAATATAGGGTTGAGAAATTCTATTGTATGCATAAAGAAAACGTAAATTAAATGTTTGGTTAATACGCTGATTATAGACGTTGGACAAATGTTTGGACAAGTGTTTGCACGAATGTTTGCGTAAAGACGCGTTTACCACGTGTGCTGATATGTGATCAAGATGAATTTGGTTAACATTGGATTGAATGTTCTATTGGACAAGATTTATATCGTGCGATAAATGTCCAATTATTATATTCGGGAAAATAACTCGTTATAAACAATTAATAATAATAATAAAGTTATTGCTGCTGTTTACGGGCTTAAAACATTTTTCTTTTCATAAATTGGAATAAAAAAAAATATTTTAAATAATCGACATTTTTTTATATCAGAACAAAATCATTTGTTATTAATTCGCGTAAAAACTTCATAAGCTCATGGATCCTAAGTTACAAGCCTAAAATTAAACTATGCCTATACTCTCAAGGTTCAACGGGCTGTAATAAATCAGAAAGATTGATTGTTCCTTCATCCCCTGCTACATCTCACGGGATGTCTTCATATAAACTAGAGGCAGGCTTTATAATACTTAGTGTACACCTAGCCTTATCCTCGAATCCATTAAAACATATTTTTTAATCTGTGATGAATATTATACTGTTATGAATAAAAAATGTTTATTTTTATTTTATATTTATAACATTTAACAGATGAAGTAATGAAGTGTTCATTAGAATTCGTTGATATGCATAATAATAAGACACCTTGTATTATAATTACGATACAAAAAGTTTAAATTTATGTTAAACAATTTTATGTACTAGTTTACATATTTACATTTAAGTTCTAAACATCGATGAAATTTGAAATATTCTTGTATATAGATAAATAGCTTTGTATGTTAACTAATACTATATAGGCTATTAAAGAACTACAGAAATTAAAGTAATCAAAACATTTATTTATTTGTATGTATAACAAAAGATTTGACGAACGAAGTCGTCACACATGGAAATTGTAAAAAAGGCTTATAACTAACAATATAAAGCGATGTTCACATTAGCTTATAATGGGCGGGATCTATTAATTTGACTAAACGCGAGTAATTTACGAGCAAAAAAAAAAACAAAATATCTCTGCGGAGACTTACATACAAACCAAAGTAATGGCACTAAATACACTAAACGTCACCCGCTGTCATAAATGCTGCCAATCATAATACTAGATTCACTAATAATTTACAATCATACATAAAAAAAATAATCATAATATAAAAATATAATAGGTACATATGTCCTAGACTTAGGTTTATCAAAGTTGCTTAATATAAAAATTACATACAAGTAATTCAGGCGTATCTACAACGATGCCTAGAGTGATACGAATCAGTCATTTCTTAAAACATTAAACGTCCCATACAAGATAAAACATTACACATTACAGTACTACATATTTAAGCCGTGTCACTATAGTAATGGGAATGTTGAATCGGACGTAAAAAAACAACTGGTATGCGATATCAAATACAGAGAATGAATTAAAAACCGTTTCAACAAAAGCTAAACCAAACGATTATCACAGGCGACCGACCGGTGGGTTTCAAATTAAGGCATCAAAGCTTGGTCTCACATGTCCAATGTAAACTCCACCTTAATTGGTGCACATTAGGTTGTTTTTTGGCTACACGAGCCAGGCGTGGCGCTAGCACCAGGACTCCTCGTGCTGACGGTCTTCACCGTCGTCTCCATACATATCCGCCAACTTACGGAAACGAGGCCCGAATGTAGATAGGTAGTTGAATTTGAGATCTTCGTCGTCGGTACCTGAGAAATACATGGGTCAGTACGAGATTCATATCGTATCATACATATTATATCATATCAATTAAATTATGAATGGTACATAAAAATAAGAAGTACATCGCACCCTATACTAAGGAACTAGAGCTTTAGAAAAATATATGTAACTACACTAACTCTAATAATTTCTTTTTATATTATTCATTACACGTGTAATATAAGATTTACTCAAACAATTTATGCATAGGAAATGTTATTAATGTTATTCTAAGTTTTACCTTATATCCATGTCATTATAATTATTATCTACATATTTCTTTGACGCCATTTTCATATATAAACAGATTATATCTATGGAAAATCTAATTACACGGCCTTTACAATATCAGTCTTGGCAATAAGTTTACACAAAGAGCTTTTAAAATAGTACGATAAATGAAAAAGATAGCGTAATTTATATGTGCCACCATTTAGCACTGTAATCAGGGTAAAGAATTGGTTGAACAGAAGAAAGTACAGAAAGACACTTTTTCAGATACACTTAGCCCCGTTCGGTAACAGATAAGTAAAATACATTTTATATATATATACTTTAAAATGGTTTAGTGTGACCATTAATTAAAATAATAGCGTTTTAAGTTTCAAAGATAAAATTTGTGGCGGAATTTCGTCTGTGAAATTCTTGTTAGCTTTTTTACAGATCTGATATTTTTTTTCTGTATTTTATGCTCGGAACGAATTCGTCGTTTTAAAGGAAGGAACGTAGTTTCTGTCAATTAGCCATGTTAATTTGGCGTTCGTCGATACAATCCGATTTGTCTGTGACGCTTTAAAATGTATATATTTATCGACATCTCTTTAATTTTGATGTTCCTCGTTATTTTGTCTTTATAAATAAATGTGAACCCGTATTTTTTGTATTCACGCTACACGAGAATGTTTTACCAATTTCAAACATTTTTATGTTTTTTAATACATCGTTAACGGTTCATTACAGTGAACTAAATCTTAATTTAAATAAAATTGACAGAGAAACACATTTTAGAAAATTTTTAGAATTTATTATATAAACTTTTGGAGTGCTCTATTTTCTAAGCACGTTTAATATAACTGTCAGTTGTTTGACAGTTGTCTGATTAGAGATTCAGACAGATTCAACAATTTTAATATCCTTTAACGAGTAATCCAAAATTAACGCCATATTATGTTTTCGTTAATTAGTTGTAGGAGTCAAAGAACTTGTCATAGAAATTTAGGTATTAGGAACGAATTATGAACGAAAATTACTTCCCACGTGTCTGGTTTTTAATATAAACTTAATTAAAAATCAAAGTTTACAAATTCCTAATATAATAATAGAAAATTATTTACTGCAGTGACATATGTCATATTGAATTTTGGTTTGAAAAAGTTTAAATTAAGTTATAATACAATGGGTTAATTCAAACAGAATGACAAAAAACTGTGCCCTAAAATATAAATGGGTTATGAGGGGCCATTATGATAGGTGACGGCGGACCTAATCAAGTGCGATAATATAATTTTTATGTTGTATGAAAATACTTATTAAAAACTATTTTTTATCCATTTATTTTGTTAACTGTCTTATTTTTGTCAACTTATACATATTATATTCAAATTTTAGTTGTCAATAAACACGTGATTATATTACACATTTATTAATTAATAAGTTATTACAGTTAAATCCATTTGAGATTATTAATACGGTAGTGTTAATAGTTTTCACTGTAGAATTTGCTGTTTTAACTGAAGGTTTCGTGTTGACAGTATCAGTACATCTGTACGAAATCTCAACTTACAAAGCAGTGCTGTCTCATTGATTTTTATTATTATAATATAATATATTCTTATAACATAATACTCACAGCTAGCCAACGAAGATAGCGATCCGCTAGTGTTCCCATCTCCTTCATACGCGTAGTGACGCACGTCATCGTACGGATTGATATCTGGATCTCGATCCAGGACGGATTTTTTGTCGTCCAAGAATCCTGATATATCGGGAGCTGCGCCTACCACTGTGAAATATATAGTGTTGGTCAATAAGCTATTTATCAATGGAATAAATAATTGATTGTAGCAACCAATAAAAAGAAACCAATCACAAAAAATCTATTTAAAATTTTATTTTAAACTTAATAACTCAAACAAAAACCAGTATATCTATACATAAGTTCGTAATATTGGTCCAAAATTCACTACGCTGCTGCAAAAAAAAGCCCTAAGTTAAAATTATATAGAATAACTACTCAAGATTTATCAGCATAATACAAGATTGGGTCGGATGTATTCTGCCATAAGAATTCCTATGAATTACCTGGTACATGCATGAATGCTGGTTCGTTATCCGGTGGAGGTCCATCGTACATTTGTCTCAGTACGTGCAAGTCGTAGCCAGCGTCTCCTTCGCCGCCACCTTCATCTTCATAAGCGATGATGTTTTCTCTTATATCGTCTAACTCTTTCTCCGCCCATGCATCAGCTCGTTTCCGATGTACAACCACAGCCAGGAGGAGAACTGAGCGAAATGTTTATGTATAGCCTTTTTTGTATTTGAATCAATATAATATTATTTGATACTACGCGTTTTTTATTATATTAAATTACGTACTCCCGACGTTTCGATTACTTTTCAGCAATCTTAATCACGGACAGACGAGATGTGAATGTGTCAGTTGGTCTTGTTATTTATCATCTACCACTATGTAACGATTTCTAATTTTCTGGCATACGCGGGATCGGTAAAGTCTTAGATTTCATTACTTTTTTGTATTTATTTTAAATTATGCAGTTGGATGAAATGTTTGCACATGATTAATCCTAAGATAGTTATAGCTCAAGACATGTACTAGGAGCTAATATGTATTGTTTGGTAAGGGAAACCACTTAATAGCAGACAAGTGCTCAGCAACAATTCTGTTAATTGAAACGTTGTGTCAATTGACATATTCATATTTTGACTATGAATCACTAACTTATTATACATACGATAGTTTTAGTGGGAAGTATTGTAATGTAATGGTCCATATATTCAATAAATATGTTTTGCCATCACACATTTTAAGCAAAAGTTATTTAACAAACTGTAATATGTGTGATATAATTTATTTAATTAAATGTTTCACTTACTTATTAATATCGCGATGCACACAAGTATAGCGACCAGAAAGTTGGTATCGATGCCAAATGTAACGGCTGTGAATACACTCTTCTGACATCCGGGATCTGCGTTCCGTTCAACGGACGGCTTTCCTAAATTGTACATCTAGAATAAAAGCATATAACATATAATTACATTGCACCAATATCCTACATAGCTTCGTTGTATAAGCCACATATTTCATTCTGATCGAATGCGACACAGTAATCGAGTTTGTACAGCAAAATAAAAAGTAATACTCACGTAGTCGTTGTACGTAAAATTGCTGATGCAGCCCATAAAGTGCTGATTTGTGGGCACGTAACGCCATCCGAACGATCTAGCTAGACTTTGTAAATCTACGCTCGCCCCACCCAATTGGAGGGGGCCGTTGACTGAAAATATTTATGTTATGAATTATCTTGTATATCTTTTATATTCTAACACACATTGATGCAAAGATATATTCTGTTTTTCGTATTCCAAGATAAGTTATTCCATATAATATTGAAAGAGGAAATCTATGACGAAAGTGAAGTCACAAATGAAAATTGTTATCAAATTGAAATGTCTTTCATATCTGCGAGTCAGGGATCCGAATAAGTTGATCGTAAAGACGCTTGTAACCAAATACTTTCTCATATTTTATGATTTATGCTCAGCCATTGAGTGTTGCGATGAAAAGCGAGTTTAAAAGAATCCTTTTATACATTGGATTCATGAGGAAAGAAATAATTTACTAACTGCTACGGTTTCGTGATAAGCATTTCTTTTAAATTTAAATATCCACCTCCATACAAAAATTTAAAGAAGTTTTAAAGCATTGCAAATATTATATTAGGTTTCCGCGGGATGTGAGATGCAAATAAACCTAGAGATATTATTTCCACTTAAATATCAAGCAACGCAGATTTTTAATATGTAATACAGCAAGATTTTTCTTCGCACAGAATATGGCTCAAGATGAACGTACATTTTCAAATTCTAATATTATATTTCTATGATATATGTGACAATCTTGTTTATATTGAATGTTAGCTAGTATTATCAATGTTGGGTATGATTAAGTGTATTTTAACTTACCATTTAATATTTCTCTCGGTCCAGTAGGGGCTGCAAGGCTCATACATGTCGATAGCTTGCATCTATCCACAAACATTTCAATGGAACTCCTCATGAGAACTATCTCTATCAAATGTGGTTTACCATCAGCTACATGTACAACACTGTTATTAAGACGTGTCGTACCAGAACCGTAGTTCACTAATAGTATCGGATAACCATCTATCAGTTCTAAAGACATGAAATCTGTAACAAGGATTATTGGATATGAGAATATTAACAAAGATATCTTTTGACTTCTAATTATTCATAGTTTGAGTTCTCTATCGTAAAAATATTATTAAAACCATGAATATATTAAAATAAGCTTGTATTTAATTAGGCCAACTCAGTGTATTTCTGTAACCCATTTCGTATTGTTGCCAAATAATACTTCTATTTAATTAGTACAATTATGCGTTTCTTAGAAGTTGTAACGCCATAATGGAGTGGCGATGTTAATGTGCAAATAACCTTAACATCAACAATCTTGGCCGAAGTTCAAGGATTATAAGGCTCTTAGTGTTTGACTCAGAAATGGACTTAGGAGCTCATTACAAGTATGGACTACATTACAGACGTTGATTATGTACTTATAATAGAAGTTTTAAGATTGGCTTTACCAACCAATGAGATATAGTTTTAAGTTCTAGTCCTATTATGAATTATGTTGTATGGTCTACCTTTATACATTTTATTCATCATTATTTATCATTCAAAAATAACATTGAAGAACTCAATATTTATTATAAAAACAATATTGTAGAATACTTTTCTATATTCAGAGTTAATGAGATTATATTTGATATGTTATATTTATATGAACTTGAAAATATTAGAAATGAATCTTTTATAACGAAATAACTTAATTGGTAGAGAGTCCATTATAGTAACATTTTCAGATATAACGGGACAGGTCGCACGAAACATCAATTTCAAGTGTTATCTTTCTGAAGTTATGATAATACCATAAAACCAGGGCATCGTAAACAACAAACGAGGCTAAAATAATTATGTAATCCACGAATTGAAACTAACTGTGGGGAAAAAAGGTACTCTATCACGCTAGCATCGCTTGTATAAATCATACCGGCACAGGGCTGTCAGTTATTACATGATCGTTAAAAAATCATTACAGCAGCTAAGGTTGGATTCTATAATATTAATAGACTATATACAACTGTTACAACAAAAGGGAAATAAATTCTTTAACAAAACACTCATTATGTTATAAAATCGATACATAATTTTATGGTTTATATTTCTGACATTTAACTGAGATCATGACATTAATAATATGATCAGTATATGCTATAAATCAAATCCCTTTTTGTGTGGTACTCGAGAAAGAACAATCGTGTTTTCGTAGGAAATCATTATTCAAGCTGTTACGCCAATCAAGCCTGACGTATTTATTGCTGAGCGACATTGTTGCTTCAAGTCGGTTTTAGTTGAAAACTCACTCGCAACTTGTGAATACTTTCATTGTAAACGCCAAAAGAACAAAGGATTGATTTTAGTCTAGATTGAATTGCTTTCCCTTCTAGTGTTCTATTTTCATTATACAACTAGGATTATTCAGCTTTAAATTTCAATTTTCTATAGGAATTTTGTGATATTACTTCAATGATAATAATTTCAAATCTAAATCAGTAAATATCGTCTAATCATCAAATATCTCAATCTACACGTGCATTCGACACAAATTACCTTCATATCTGCGACAAGTGTGTGCAATCCACTTAACAGTATTGCCAATTTGGCAGCGCAAGAAGAAATATTTGCTCTGGCGGAAGCCGTGCCAAAGTGCAAGTATATTACTCTTAAGATATTTATCATGTTTATGGTTTCTTTAGTTTTATTTGACATTTTAAAAATGTTTAAGAGTATTGTTTTTAAATAACTACTAAAGTTACAAACTAAAATTTATAATCGGAATATTTTTGTACGAAAATGTTTACTATCTATTCAATGGATGCATTTATAATATATATTTATTTGTATTTAGTTCTCGCAAAATCCTATTTAATGACCTACATAGATTCATCTACACGATAGTATTATTGGATTACTTAAAACCATTAATCATAGGCATAAATTTGAACACGAAAGGTGCCGCCTTATATATAACACCTCGGTGACATAGCCTATGTATTTGATAAATCGATCCAATAAACACGAAGATTTCATTAAAATATACCAAAATTTATTAATATCTTTGAATTGTAATATATGAGAATGGATTTAGTATATACTGTGACATTTATAACATTGAATGTTGTGGAATGTTAAACTTAAAGCTTATTGCATTTGAAAACCAGGTCAGCATATTGCGTGGATTATACCGACGTGGTGTATATAGGATTTTTACCATTAATACAGCGGAATAAGACGTCAACGATAACTTTAAGCCGGTCCTTAGTTTATGATGTATGAATATAATGAAAACTATAATTAATTACATCTTTGATACCAGACGTCTTACTGTGTGTTACTGTTACTGTTTATTAATTACTCGATAATGAACATATATTATACAATATCATTCTCATAGAATTATAAGAATTTCTTATATGATCACTTTTGTGAAAGCATACGTAATTAAACGACTAATATTTAAACTAAAGCAAGTAAATTAAGGATACAATTTAATTAATATTGCGTATTAGTTACTTGGTCGGATATTTTTAAACAAAAATGATGTCAAGCATAATGTAGGTAGATCACTTTATTATATTAGAATGTCAGTCTAGCTACTTAGTATATAAATAATAGATATATAACGAATCTCATATTGAATACTACGACCTACCTTGTACATCTAAAAGCGGGTTGAATTTCAACGGTCCAAGATAGAAGACCAGAGCGTTGCTAGTGTGTGACGTCAGAGTGAGTGTCACGTGACCCTCGTGGCACGCTGGTGGGGAGGGGTACATGGCCCAGCCGTCGCCATGGAAACCGATACTGGTCTGCTCGCAATGAGGACCGTTCCAGCCTTCAGGACATTCGCATTTATCAGCGAATGGAGTACCTAGTGAGAGAAAATACGGTGAATTAAAACTTAAGGCGTTTAGAATTCTAAATCATCATTAGGTTATGGCTATGAGATATCTATATGATAAAAAAATATTGTTCTTTAATAAAGTTTTACAGTATTCATTCCATCTTAAGTGAAATATATAAAAGTAATTTAAGTCAGACATAAATATTGCTGTATATTTAAAATCTGGACGTTAAATCTGCATTTTCAAATCAAAAGGTTAGTAGGTTTATATATCAAAAATAGGAACGTATATGACCCGTATTTTATTTTAGATGAAATTTAATATTTAGAATTGTATTCTAATTTTTCATTCAGAAGACTATTTCTCGATAATAGTTGATAATGTGATACTTACCTCCGTTCAAACAAACGAGCGGTTCTTCCACATCACAAGTGCATTCAGATTCAACCCTCGCTGATACTCCAACGAAGCTGGTGGTATTCGTATAAACGGAGAGCGGTACATTGTTTTTGATGAGTACATTCCTACAGGAATCTTCGCACTGTTCCTTCTCTATCAGACATTCGTCTATCTTCACCATATATATCCTGATGCCGAGCTCATCTTCCAACTACGTAAGAAATTCAATTTCAGTGCTAAATTTATATCCCATAACCCCAACTGTTATTTGCAAGACACTAAATCCTTTCCAGTCTCAATTGGTATTGAAAACGAATGTTCAATAATCCCCTGATCTAAACTAACCTAACTCACACCAACTTCGGAACTGCTCTATAGTGCAACAGTATAAATTGCATTTCATTCAGGCCACGGTATAAATAGATGAAACTTAGTCATTACTAAGATATTGGTTTATTTGTGTTATACAAAATAATCCATACATATTATTTGATTGGGGTTATTCATGTTTTATGATATAAAAATATGTACTTGGATTTTTAGCTAATATCATAATCAAAGAAGTAGATATTGTTATGACAAAAAATATATTATCTTTTTATAATAACTATTCGTTTGTTTTATTAAAGCCAGAATTAAATTTCCTTTTTGAAGAAAATTTAAATAAGATAACACATACGGCTTCATTTCTTTCGTAACGAGGTCATTAGACGCTTCGACGCCAGCGTCGCTATTTGCTCTCAAGGTGAATTCTGTGTATGGAATTCTTTATGTGTTGGAAAAATATGTCACGAATCATAAGTTTAAAATTTCTTTACTTATCTTTGTGATGTATAAAGTTATTTTTTTAAATAGATGGCATAATATCAAGAGCTTTTTATTATGATGAATATTTTAGTTCGCCAACTAGCTATATAACTACAATATAAATCAAAAAGTTACTCGAATTATTTTAATTGAATAATATTCCAATATTCCCTACTTTTTAACATTTATTTGATAATACGATATTATCAAATTATGATATAATTTAATATTTAAAAATCATCACGAACGCAACGGATCTCATGCATTATTAAGGTCTAATAACCGTCAACCCATTTGGATCGCGCTATGAATAACAAACGATTGATTTCGCAACATATTGAGCGTACCTTTTCTTGTATCCCCACAACCATACTGTCCAATTTCTCAGCTTCGAAGTATGGGGATCCGTGGGCTGAAAACCTTACATCAAGGAAGGCGTCTTTGACAGTAAGTTTGGTAAAAACGGTGAATACATCAACATTGTCCATAGATTTGTTGTATAAATCTGCTAAACGACGATGAAGTTTGTCTTTTTTGCTAGTGCCCTGTGAAAAAAATTTAGTTTGAGATACCTTCATACATTCATACACAAATATTTATCTTCTACACACATATATATATAAAGTTATATTAGTTACACTATTTATAACTCAAGAACAGCTGAAGGGATTTGGGATTTGGAAATTAGTGGGGAGGTAGCTTAGTATCAGGAGACGGACATAGGATATTTAATTCTGTTCAATTGAAACAAAAAAAACAATAAACTCTGATATCTGGTTATTTATGGCCTTAAGGGCGGAATAGAGTTCGCTCGGGCAGCTTACATATATTACTGATTCCGAAATTAACGCGGACTACCTTGCGGGCAAAAGCAGGTTTATATACAAAAAGAACATTTAAAACAAAGTTAAATTAAATGTATTCAAATCTAAATAATATTTTTGACAAATACTTTCGCCCCCAGCTATATCAATAATCGAAGTATTCAAATATTTTATCGTAATAAAATAACCATTTCGTGTATGTATAAAGTGGAATGAGTGTATTATTTTACATAACTGTGACATTTATTTTATTTTACAACGATTATAGAGGAATAAATTAGGTTTTTATATTATTTGGAATGGATGGATGAAAGTCAGGTTGTCGATACATATATGTATATATGTACCTATAAAGACGAGAAATTACTAAACATTTGTGTATAAAATTTAGATATTACTTTTAGTCATATACAGCTCTTTGGATTTTTATTTAGACATTGAATACAAAAAATCCCAATAATAATATTAAAAATAGCTCTGAAAAAATCGTATCTCTTTTCTATAATTTATACGACGATTTTTAGAGACGACTAAGCAGTTTTTTCCATACAATTTTGAAATTAATTTCAATGTTAATTATTCATGTTTTTAAATTAGATTTCTGAGTATACGAGGTTAAAACCAGGCCCACTGGAGTCTAACTTTTCGGCTTGACCTTGGTTGGTTTCCGCAACACAAATTAAACTTCGCACAAAGTTTTCGTCAATAGGTTACATCGGTTAGAATGTAGACCATACATTGTTATACAAAACTAATTTTGTAACTATTTGGTTTTAGAAGCAATTAACTGTATTTTTTTAAGGTTTCTTTTATCTTACTGTGTCAATTATTATGTTACATTAATTTTATATTATAAGAAAATCCCTTACTTTCGCTAGTATTCATTTAAATATATTTTTATGTTTTGAACTATACACTCCTTAGGTTTCACTTAATTTGCAACAACCGTGATCACGGACAGGCGAGATGATAATGAGACTTTTCATTCTCTATGAGAATCTATTATTGATGCTATATATGTAGTACTATTTATTACTATTTTTTTATTTATTACCAGACTAAGTTATGGGTATTGTACTATCATTGGAATACATGACATAGGTATGGCATATTCCTACTAACACTACATTGATTTAAGCAATGATATAGCGAACCGCGACGTTCTTTGAAGTGCTCATGTAAATGCACTCCCCGCAAAGATTACTTGGCATCAGAGATATATTTTAGCTTAATATATACAGAATATAAAGGAAGGTTATAAGCTGGATAAAGCATCATAACGGCTTTTCATTGAGATTTTTATTAAAAATGGCAAAGGTGTTCTCACAATGATGACCTAACAGAAACAAAAAAACACGAAAATGGGACTCGTATCGAGTGGTTATGTGAAAATTATTTTTTTATTCAGTGTTGTTCAACTAAATGGGCTCAAAAGATGTAAATATTGTGGCATTTCAATCACCCCGTTCGGGTTCTGTACACCCATTGTATTATAAGTACGATATGAGTACCACTTAACGTAAATTGCAGCTTGAATTCACTTCAAAAGCATTAAATATATTCGAACAAGAATTCATATCAAACGGAATATACGTACGTACGGAATGAAAAACGTATATATACTAGCAGATAGTACAGTTCACAACAATAGGTTTTTCCTTTTAAGAGCATCGAACCCTGAAAATTTCCGAGACAAACCCTCAAAGGTTCGAAGAGCGAGATAACAACTCAATCGAGTTTTAACATTCACAATAACAAGCTACTTGATGGCAGAAAGAAATTATACTAGAAAATAATTATAGGGACGAAAGAATCTAAGAATATTACTACTTACATCAGCTTCTGGTACAATAAACTCTTCAGCGGTGATGTTCAGGAATCTGATTGAACCGGATTTGTCAACAGCTTCTTCGGGTATTTCTTTTATCGTCACATTTACTGTAGCCTCTACCCAGTGAAAAGGCACTAACGGCTCGTTTACTTCCGTCACCTATGAAATAATTTTCATTACATTAAAAATTCCAATAATATATAGAGCAAACAAATCCAGGATAAAAACTAGAATATAAATTACGTATCAACGTAAACTAAAGCGGGTTAAAATGATAATATCGTTTGAATATCGGATAATACAAATATAATAAGAGGATTAGTTTGTATATAATAACAACTAACATATAATATCATATAAAATCCCATTAGTTAAACTTATGAAATTAATTGATTTTATCACACATATAAACAAATATGTACATATGTACGCACATATATACGCACTGGTAAGCACATGGAATATAACTTGTGCACAAGTAATGTCGCGGTAACAAACTAAATGTTGATAAATATATGAACATTAACTCACTGTTTATATTATTAAGTTATTATAAAACTAGTGCATCATTTTTATTAAATAAAATTACTATCTTTGAATATATTAATTCTCTGTTTATAGACTAGTATGAATATAGGGTTGTGTAAACGTATTTATGTTTTTGTTCTAGATATAACTGATGGACTGAATTTGATGAAACATTATGAATTGCAACATTAGGGTTACTTTTATGGGTGAAGTAAAGTAATGAAGTAGTTATAAAATATCAATAAGAGTATGTTTAGGAGTAGATATCATTACTTAATAGTATGTCGGAGTAGACCCGGTCAGGTCAAATGCCTTTAGGTCAAACATTTAAAAATTAAGATCTAAAAACTTGAGAAGCACAAATAAAAAGAGAAATGTGCTGTTCTTGAAACTTTATTAATATTTCAACAACACGGATAACGCTCAAAGATTTGAAACATTTTTAATATGAATCAGACATAAATGAGAATTCCACAAAAGGCTTAAACTTTATTTAGAGTTTTTAGAATTGAGGTCATTTCATAAATAAATAAAATTAAATATAAAATTCTTTGGAATACATCCTCCGCGTACACTTATTAATATAAAACGAATTAATGTTTTTTAATTTTAAATATTCAGTTCTTTAGGAATAATTCTGGATTACGGCTTTAATTTCATTTGACTCCGATTATGACATACATAGTACAATAATAATTTGGTCAAAATCCAAATCTGTTCAGTCACCCATCCTTTAATTACCCTGGACATAATTGTTTTACAAGAGGCGCCATCCGTACTAATTAAAATTTACTATAATCCTTAGAATTATGTTTATTACCTTATTATAACTAATAATAATATTGACCCATTGTAATTTTGTAATGGTAACATTTAAGTATGAACATGTATTTGAATGCTATGATTAAGGCTTAAGCCAAGTTGTAAGACATGACTGGAAGTAACGCTGAACATTGTAAAACAAATCTGAAACAGTATCTGGAACAATTGCTTACATTAAATCATATGTACTTACATTAAATCGGAGCATGTAAGTTCCGTTAGGTGTTCCCTCCTTCATAGTAATCATCCCAGTATTACTATGGACGTCGAAGTAAGGGCTTCTTTGTTCGTAGGAAGGTAGCCACATGAACCGTTTGTCAGGTAAGTCCCAATCATCAGGGTCATTTACAAACACGCGGCCAATTTCCGTATCTGGTGCTTCCCCCTACAGGAAATAATAATATGTAATTTGATTGAGAATAAAATTTTGATGAAGAAGTAATCACGTAATAAACATAAGAAAATAGATGAATAAATTAAAATCTATTTATTTAATATAATAATTACATATATATAAATCTAATAACCTTACAAATAATAAATATAAGTAAATAATAGATTTAAAACAATTAACCCTTAAACGTCACTACTTTATAACAATGATGTAGGTCGTATCTAAGTTGAGCAAAATTTTATGCTGTTATATTTAATTAATACGAGAACTTCAAATTATAGCCGCGTTTTAGAATTCAGCAATAAATTTAAAGCAAAGTTCTGTTAAACTGAGATTAACATGAAAGCTATTTGCTTAGTAACGAGTCTTTTAGTTGACTTCATTAGTACCGTCTGTCGTTTGCGGGTGACTTCCCTGGTTTAATGTGTACCAGACTTTATGATATCAATCATACAATACTATATTGAAGTTTCATTGGCTTGCTTATTACAAGTTTCTCGTGTGGAAGAATATGATACTGTTAACGCTACGTAAGTAGTACGAGTATGTACATGTAAGCGTAGGGTAAGAAATATTGCGCTCTGACAGAAAGTCATAAAGTTTTAGAATTATACACAACTTACTAATACTTATATAATTAAATTTGTATAAGAATTATTTTTTTATTAATATTCAAGAACGTAAATATTACAGAATTGATATTCTTAAATTTGGTTATAATTTTACATTTACTTTTCATATTAATGTTTCAAAATTTTTCATCATTTCTAACCAGACGAAGATTCAAATGTTTGCTAAAAGTATCAGACGGCTTCCACAAATGTTCGACAAAACAACTAAGTTTATTTAACCGTCTAGCCATACGGAGGGGAGAATGGGATGTCAAATAATTCTATTCAAATATTAATTTTATAAGGAAAATGAGATAAAGGAAAATGTTTTTCAATTATATAAATGGAATGAAAAATATGATTCCGATATCCTTTAGTTGATTCCAAGAAAAGCAATCAAAGGTTTAACTAAATTGTAGTTCGATTTATATTAAAAGTATATTGTTAAAATTTTCAAAGATTCTTAAAATGTGGATAGTTTAAGATACGTAATGTACTAAACATAATTATAAGACTAAACCAATTTTCATTATTTTATAGTCATATATTATAAAATTGAATACGGTTATTATATGAAAGGTTTTATAAGCTTATTGAATCCATAGTCCTGCTTGATACGCGGTTTGCTCGCTCGGATTGAGTTCAATTTGTACAAAGCGGTTAACTGATTTAACGTTAGAAAATTGTTCTACAATATTTCCGTTTTCTTCCATGTTTGCGGCGTCGATTTATGTAAGTGTGGCTTTAGTTCTATCTGAAACTGTGATTCTAGAAGAATCTGGAATCTACAGAAACATTTATATTTCTTTGACGAAAGACGAAAGCTCACGCAAGTTGCTAGAAAGATACTCGTATATGTTTTAATTTTATATTAGTGTGTAATAATATTTTTTTAATTAAATTTCGATGTATTTTTTATACACGACCTGGTTAAATTAATTTTTCATATATATTAATGTTTAATTGACTTACATTATAGGTCGCTATATATTAATATTGTGTAATGGAATCACACGAAATCCGATTACAGTGGAATTTTATTCGGAATCGTTTTATTGCCAATAAATTATAACAGTAAAAATTATGACTGCAGAGTTTGACTCGTATTTTTTATGTACTCGAAATTTATTTAAGCCTTGATTTATTGTTACTAAAACATAGAAAAGAAAGACCATAGAAAAATATAAAAGAATTTATAAAAGTTACATAATAGAAAAGAAATCACAAAAGTAACAAATTCAACCATCCAGTACGACAGATAAAGAGTTAAGAAATAATTTAAAAAAAATACATATTAGGTGCTAAGAATTATTTGCGTGAAGTTGATACATAGGATATGTATGCAGGCCAAAACAAAGACACATTGTACTAGAATTTCTGTATCGTACCAAGCTAAGTTTAGTTAGAGAAAATTGACAACACAGAATCTAGTCTAGACCATACTTACATAATATCTCCAGCTGTATATTTCGTTGAAGTACGTTTCCGTCTGATAGCATATTAGACAATAATATTATTATTATAACATATACATATTAATAATATAAGTACATATTAAGTGTAAATATATTATAAGTAAGATTAATAATAATTATTATATTTAACGAATGAAATGAATTTTTATAAGTACTAATTAAAATTATGAAATAAGAACTATTGTTCTGTAAAGGATATTAATAATATTTTTACCTTAAATTTAACTTACCGATATGATAATTACCTATTAAAATATTTTTAAATACGTAATGTATGATAAAATAAATATATTCATTTTGGTGTACTGGATGGTTTTTCAATAATATTTAGCGTAAATGTCTCATAGATGATTTCATCTATAGAATATATTTTGTCGTATGTAGATAGCGGAATTAAAGTGCTTGTAGATGGAGTGGCTTACCTTGTAGTTGTAGACAAAGATGTCACTGTGGCCGGGTCCCATGGGATTATCGTTTCTATCTCCGATGACAATATGAAGAATGGAAACGCCTGTTAATCTAGGTGTCCCAGAATCTGTTATAGCTACTGGTATCTTGTACTCCTTGCGTTGTTCACGATCGAAGGAAACCAACGTAGATAGAATGTTTCCTAAACGAAACAATTATATATAACATTAAAAGTGTAAGACGAAGTAAGCACAAAGTTTATGTAAATTAAATTAAGCCAACAACAGAGAAGATTTCAATACATTATCTCTTCGATAAGAATTAATTTCCAACTTCGTTTGAAGTTTGAAAGTACCAGCCCTAATAGCTATCTAAATAGCTATAACGCCAAAGTGAACATACACTGGCGCGTTTAAGTTAGCGGAGCTTAAACTCAGAAGAAAGTCTACTTAAACGAAAAACTTCGTACCAGTTTTGTACTAAATAATTTCCGCTGACAAGAGTTACAATTATCAACACGCGAACTTGAATGGGAAAATGACTAAAATTGAATTGGCACTCCAGAAACAAAGTTAACGGTTGGGGTTGGAGCATTTATTGCAATTTAACAACATTAATTGATTGGAAAATCTATTCGGCCTCATTCAAATTTTATTTCAGCTGATATTGTCTCTAATAATATACATTTATTTGACAAATTGTTTTGAATAGTTACCCTTTATAAACATTAACTCATAAGAAGTCAAAACCAAAGATTATCTCACAAAGTATTAATGAATAAATAAGCTTTATAATTTTAATAAATCTAAAATCCGATTATAAACTCCGGAGCACTGAATTGTAGAGTAAATAACCGTCTTAATATTTCCTTCCAGCCCCAATTTCATCACAGAATTTTCCATCTCCGCAGAGATCGTAAAATTTCCAAATCTGTGGCAACTTAACAGCACTTATCAAATTAGATTTCGAGCTAATTAATTAAAATTGACGCGTTTATCACATTTTCATTAAAAAATAGAGACAGTTTTATTCAATTAATTAATTCTAAAACGTCATTTTAAGTTCTCGTTGGCAGTTTAAAGTGGCACCTGGTGAAAAAATAAGACAATTGCATTACCTTGTATGTGGAATTTGGATCGTATATCGAAGCTTGCAGACTCGTTAAGAGCGAATGTAAAAGGTGGTCCGTTTTCAGCTGAATCGTAATCTTTAGCTGTTAGTATAACAACTTGGCCGGGAGGTTCATTCTCGTACCATATGACGGGTTGAGTCTGAAATTTATATAGTAATATAAAAACTTATTATATATTAAGTATTAATTATGCTTAATGATAGTATTTTTAAAGAGTAATAATACTAGTGAGAAAAAGATATAACGATATTATTAATAAGAAACTAAGCTTATATCAACAGAAATTATGATATTGATGAAAGTCTTTCAAATTGGTTTTCTTCAAACAAAGCAACTGAGATTAAGATGTCGCTGAAATAACTTGATCCACCAATTGTCTCTCCTTACAAAGGAGGCATATCCGTTGGGCTTTCAAGCTAACCTACGGAATACTACTGTAATCTAATATTCCGTAGAAACCAAGTACGTTCTACTGTATAAGGCGTAGACAAAACTAGTCGTTCTGTTAATACCATTACACTTTTTTATAACAACTTTAAGTATTTACGAAGAATGTATTTATTTTTAATTTATCATCTGATCTTAGTGTACGCATATTTAAGATTTGGATCACAGACATAAAACATGTTTTTGAATAATTCAGTATAGCCTTAGGTAATATAAATTCTCTAATAAATTTGTTTCAAAATATTGGTCATACAATTGTTATAACAAAAACAACAAAAAATATTAAGTAGAAATAAAATACGGTTATCCAAACAAAATGGACTGAAGATAAAACATGTCCGCAGGTAAGCTATTTGCATTAAAAATTGAAAAGTGGGTATACCTCAGGAGATTTAACCTAAAAGGAAACTTATAAGGACATGAGACTAGACCCTTTGAATCTCACGCATAATGGAATCCCCATACAAGTTATTTACAACAACATATTTTATATATTCGAAGCTATTATTTTCAGTAGATGTTGCAAACTTTAGAATAACAGTATTTAATATTACAAACGTTTCATAAATGTGTTAATATGTTGTCTGCGTGGGCCGTCAAACATCACACAACAGCCCTGTTAATTTGTTATTCGAACCCTCGTCAAAAGGATTTCGTCAATAGTTTTGATAGACAAGCAATAACATGGTCCAATTACGTAATTGTACTGTAGCCCTAAATATCGATGAGCGTGTAATTTTTTTATTTGGTTTGTACACTGTCTATTTTCGTTCAATGGTTAAAATTTTAATCGACCCATATAACCATTCCAAATGTTATTTACGTTAGTGATAGCTGCGTGGTTCTATGGCTATTTTTATATTTTAAATCAGATGAACCAACTTTATGAAATACATTCGCGTAAGTCATATTTCAGAATTATATACGATATAGTTAAAATGTGTTTATTTTAATTACCCTTATGAAAAGGCATGAGAAAGTTCTCTAAACTATCTAGCTAAAAACATATTTAGTAAATGTAGATAGAAAATGTTGAATATAAATAGAATAATTCTAAAGTACTAATGCAGTATACAATAGAAGGTATTTTTATAGTTTCTCCATATCATATGACACGAGTACAAACGGATCATCGTTAACGAGCAAATTTTTCACGATTCAATAAATATTACAAATGGGAAGAGAGCAAATACTTCGCAGTATAAAGAAAAAACTCAGGGATACAATTATAAAGGATATAACAATAGAGCTATTATTTTAAATGTACGTTCTATTACAGAAAGTAAATACTAGAAGATAAAGTTACGTATCCATTAATAGAAATATATATTTTTTTGGCTCTAAATAAATTGGCGCTTCAAATTCTTATTGAAATATGCCATTATTTTATAAAAGTACAGAGTTCAAAATTTTAAGATATTCTATGTTTCGTTTGACGGAAGGTTCGCGCCATAATGAAACCGCAGATAAGAAATTAAATGCCAAAAAACCTGCCAGATAAACAAAGGCGTTCACAGACAATCGTTTTTAATCAAGATATTCGAGTCGTTTTGAAACGAGACACTGGACGGTGTTGTGTTTCAGGTTTTACCTCGGGCTTTTCACTTTAATTTATAGAGGGATAGACAAAACAAATGCAACTTTAAACTAAAGGACATGCTTTAGTATATTTTATTGGCTTAACAATAAAATAAATTGCATATTATTGCTCGCGTACATTACTAACACGGTTCATTGTGATAAAATATTCACGAATAGTTTGTAGTGGACAATATATTCTCATATCAGGTGGCGAAAAAATATGTATTTTTTTATCGTTCCGAGTAGAAAATATTGTAGAAACCTTTACGTTATAATTTAAAGGATAAAACGTAATATCTGGTAACAGACGCTCTGGGTGGAAGGTTTAGTTTTGATAGCTTTATTTAAATTTATTGATAGACCTTTAAAATGGTCTATAAAACGGATTTCATAAGGAAATTGCATGTCCGTCCTTTAAGATTTAAATGCTGTAATTATTTTTGATACGAGAGCAAGAAGTAACGTTATAAATGTAATGCTATTAAGGAAGCAGTTATTGAGTGCTTCTATTCTCCACGCCATTTACGATTAAAACTGTTCATTTGATAAGACTTTGATTATAAATAGTTCATAATTATAGCGAGTTAAGTAAAATTTTGGGGTCACTTATTTTGGTCTTATAGCACCTTGATAGATATTTAACGTGATATTAATTATTTAACAATAAACTAGATTTCATTTTGCGTATAAAGGCTGTGATATTGAAATGGTCCCTTAAACCTACACCTGAGTCGTGAGTCCCAGGCACTGTTGAAGCTCCTCCCTTTGCAACGGGACCCGGCACCATCACGATGAATCTACTCAATGCTAAGAGGTTTCATCTATCTATCTCTCTCTCTCTTTCTCTCTCCCTCTCTCTTATACTTACATTAGTCAAGAAAGGTGCGTTATCATTGATGTCAGTCAGTTCCAATATAACTTCTGTGGTTGATCGCAGACTGTCTGATCCAAGTCTTCCTCCATGATCAGCAGCCATGATAAGGATCTGCCACCTCGTGAACCCTGAAGGCTGATCTCTGTCTAAGGGTTTTGTCAGTCGCAAACAACCGTCGTTGTCTATTTGAAGAAACTCTTTCTGTTCGTGCTTCACCAGAGAATAGACTATGTTCTGTGGTTCGTTTCTGTCTAAATCTGGATCGTAGGCTTCGACCTGGTAAATAAAATTAGCTTTGGGTTAGGGTTACGATGTTATAATTCTTAAAAATGTTCATTCGTTCGGGCTTATTGTTCTATAGACACGTATGTACCAAACAAAAAAATATTAGATTGTCTAAAGCTTTAAGCAAATTCTCAATCATTATAATTTTATACAGATTCGTCTAATGATAACATCGAAATAAAGAGTTGTTTTATATAAAATGATCTTTATTAATGTTACCTTTACAATGCATCCTTCATATAACTTTTCTTCCTCGATGGTCTTCGTGTAATTGGCCAAGAAGACCGGAGGATTGTCGTTGAGGTTCTCAATCTTTATGAGGACCTTCGCGTAGTCTTCATACAAGCCATCAAAAGCTCTCACGTCTAAGCTGTAGCTGGTTATATTTTCGTAATCGAGTTCATTGTTGACCCGAATTTCACCAGTGAAATTACGTATCACAAACGCGTCGTATGTGTTACCGGCTACTATGCTATATGTTACCACGGATGCTGAAAAGTATCATTGATATTATTTTACAATATACAATATAAAAAAAAAACATCCCAAAGTAATACTAATGACACACGTTCGAAGAACGTTCGAAATACCGGGAGTATGGTTTTATCAAAAAACAAAGTCGCGTAGTATATCCGAAAAATATTAGTTTCATATAAACAAATAAAAGTCACAAAAATCTTAGATATCATCAAAGTAATACTTTTTAGTCTACTTACATATTCTTACAGTTCTTTAATGGCATTTTCAATTGCAAGGAAATAGCAAAGAAATTAATTAATTAGTATCGGCCTACCTGTATCTATATCCAACGCGGTAACTTGTGTGACGAGCTCGTTAATGTTAGCGTTCTCAGCTATTGACTCAGCTACATACGTATCCTGTGTGAAATGTGGCGGATTGTCGTTTTTATCAGCTATCTCTATAAGAAAAACCTGTTGGCCGGCGTTATGTTTGCCAGGTATGAGAGCTGATTCAGAATTGTCAGTGGCTATAATTTTTATGTTGTAGAAACTTCTCTCTTCTCTGTCGAACATTTTTAATGTTGTGATGTTTCCTGTTATGCTGTCTATAGCGAATGGATCCGATGGGTCTCCTAATTCGTATGTGACTTGGTTATTGGCTGACGTCCCATCAGCGTCGAATGCCCTAACTTGCATTACGGGTGTACCGGGAGGTTCATTTTCTAATACACTACCAGATCTTATTTCACTGAATATAGGAATATTATCATTTACATCCTCAATTTCTATTTGAATTATAGTTTCAGCTGCTAATTTATAATTATTCTGAAAGAAAATTTGATATTAAAAGACTGATATAAATTTAAGTGTTGATATTTTATGTGAAATAACTTACTTGAATTCTAACAGTCAATGTGTAATCTGTTATTTTCTCGTAATCCAAATGGTTACCGAGTTTTATGTATGCGGAATCAGCCTCTGGTTCCAAGACAAACGTGTGCCATTTATTCGTTTGTTCCGTCTGACCCATAACCAATTCAAACTGTAATTTCTTTTCTTCCGGAATGTTTGATCTGAATAAAAAATGAAGCTTTAATAATTATTTATAATACAAAATTTACTCTTTTGATAACGAGGCCACGGGGTCGAAGAAATGAAAAGATAAAGTTCAAAGGAATTCATAAAAACCTGGTTATTTTAAAAATTTCTTTGTTAATTTCGAACGCTTTGATAATTCGGTAGAGCAAATTAAATTTTGTTACTCACACTGCTCTCACAGTTGCTATCGGGGTGTTGAAGTCAGCATAATTTTCTTTTAATCTTATCGGTTCATCGGGCACTTCGATGAAAGACGGGCTTTTCTTGTTAGATTCAACGACTTGGATGTCTAAAGTAATCGAACTTTGTTGCGGTGGATCACCCATGTCTTTTACTATCGCGCTCAACTTGAATTTGTAGCCTGGCACTTTCTGCATAAATTTAACAAGAAATTAGTGACGCAATTTATTCTTAAACTTTTATATCTTAGCGTCTTTTAAATATGTTTTTAGTTTAAGTATTAAATTTTTGTTGTATAAAAAAGTTATATATTATAAATACATATAGTCATATAAAAATGAATGAGTAATTAAATATTTAGAAGCAATTATTAAAGAAATATTAATTATAGAATTATACTAAGTATAATACATTAAAAATAAATCTATATTTATATATTATCTATTAAATAGATTATATAGATAGAGACATAACTTACGTCAATAGTCTTATTCAGAAATATGACGCCGTTATCAGGATCGATGTAGAAATAGGCCTGATCCGGCGAATTTGAATCGAGACTGTAATGTACGATCGAGTTATTGCCATCATCTATATCCGTAGCAGATATTCGCATCACCTCACGACCGCTCGGCAGATCTTGGGGCACTGACTCCGAATACGACTGCATAGAAAACAATACAATAAGACAAACATCGGTGACAATACCTCGGAATAGACTCACTTCTAACATTTAATGGTACATTAAAACGTTGTATTGTTGACATAACGTTTTCGCTTCTGTTCCCTTAAATTACTCGTAGTAATTAAATCATGAAATTTGTATTCACCGTAAAATTTTGCTCCGGGTTAGCGTGTTCACTTTGACATGTTCTACGCGAAGCATGCCTAAAGCTTAGAGAAAGTTTTCCAAAATAATTATAATCGTGCAGTGTGATAAAATGCGTTTAGGGGAAAATTTGAGCAGCCTAGCTAAAGAAAACACATCTACTACAAATGTGCAAAAAAAGTGATATCACACACAATACAAAAGGTTTACCGATAATGCCTTGAGTGGCGGCTTACGATCCTAAATCATGCAGCAACATGCAAGTAAAGAAATATATTTGTTCATATAATCACGTAATTATCGACTGTTATCACAGCTCCAGACAAATATAATTTGATGGCAGCGTGGCTAACACTCGATTATTAGTAATTAATATTTTAAGTGTTAAAACAAGTTTTTGTGCGCAACTCTGTCATTTTGTGATATTCTCTGTTCTTTATGACAAACCTTCCAAACGTCTCCTCGGAAGACCTTCGAAAAACAGGCAAGTGTTAATAAAGTCTGCGCCACGGTTTGAGGCTAAATGATAATGTTGAGTTAATTACAATAAACATATAACATAACATGAATAAATTGAAATCCCGTTAGCAAGACCTAGAAGTGAGATGTGATGAGTAGGTACCCATGGGGGTATAATAATTTTGAAAAATGCGTTGCATTTAGGTTAGCCAATAAACCAATTAAGATCTTACCCGTCTATTGTCAATTCGTATAGCTATGCTAAATAAGAAGTGTAGCGAGATTATATATGTCCTATATAACCGAGCAAATTATTTGCGGTTCTACCGTATGGAGTTAACTCTGCGATTACTCACCACTTTATCGAAGACCGGCTGGTTGTCATTGATGTCTTCTATAAGTATTTTAATAGTACACGCGTCGTCTAATTGGGGCTGGCCATTATCACTTGCCCGGACTGTTATATATGCTTCTTTCTCACGTGATGGTTCATCGTGGTCAAATATCTGTACAATATTGGATGTTTTATTTTAATATTACAAAGATTTTTACCTACCTTCAATCCTTATAAGGAAAGCTATTTATAGATACAGTTAAATGCTACATACAAAATTACAATTATACAAATACGACAATGCAAGAAGAAAGGAAGGCATAAAATTATACCTAGTTAGAAAGAAGGAATATAAAACCTAATGAAACGTACATACATAGTATATACATGTGTTTTATAATAGAATATATACTGACATCAGCTGTAGTAATTCTTCCAGTCTCTGGGTCAACATGAAATCTTTCCTTCTCACCAGGAGTTGAGACGAATTTGTAAGTAACCGTACCACCCATTTCGGGTGGATCCCGGTCTTCGGCATGAACCTGGTAACATAACATTCATTCACAAAAACGAAATTGCTTGAACGTATTTTTTTTTTGATTACGCAAGGAAACTCTTTTTACGAGCCGTCCAACCGGCCTTGGTGGGGCCGTATAAAAATTTGTAACAAAAACGTTATGCTTGCACATATAATAAAAGTAGTTATTATTAAAACTTATCATTTAGAACATATTAATTGTGGTCGTATTAATGATTTTTATTGGTTAAGAACGTTCTACGTACCGTGAACACATATGTTCCTACAGGCTGCTCTTCTTTCAGGGTTGGCCTATAGTTTAGGCATTCAGTGAAGAGAGGCTTGTGATTGTCCTTCACAGCCAGCTTCGGAGAGGCAGGGGTAAACTGAAACCGGGGTCGGAAGTACGGCTATATAAATACAAAGCTAAAACTAAACTCACCATCACCAATATAGAGTAACTATGATATGACGCTAATAACTAATCCACAGAAAGTACAGTCATGCACGATTTGATATAACAGAAAATATTAATTATATTACTATGATATTAATTTTGTACAGAACTTACGTTGCAGCCTTAGTTCTGTAGCGAGATACATCAAAGAAAATTATTAAGACAAAGTGGTGTAAAATTAGACATCGTGTTGTATACAGACTGTTTACTTACGTATCTCCTCGGAAGCTTTAATTTAATCAAACGTCATTATCACACAATCGATATTTAAATATATAATTTAAACATGCACACTAATTTTAAAATTTTACAAAAGAAGCAATAAATCAATATAAACTCTATAGGGAAAAAGCTTCGAGGGCAAAATTAATGTGACAATGGGGAATGGATGATCTTTGACTTTGGAATGGTATCATAATTCTTATACTCACGGATGAATGTAAAGGCAGGTACCCATCGAGATGCCTTGAATGTCGTAACCTTGTGACATGATGTGAAGGATGGTCTCGAACTGTAAAGAGAAGAACATTGTCTTTTAATATTATAGAAGTATTGATTTTGTAAGAATTTATTCACAAACACAATAATACATTGGGTTATAGAAATAACTGCTATTAATTGTGGTCAGTGTAAACGTTATTAAACGTTATTTTACCTATACAAATATTGAGCTAAAATATTTAAAATATAGAAGTTTTCTTCAATATTTGTGTTAATATTTTCATTCTGTTATTTTTTATAGATATGTGTTAATAAAGATTTATTTGACTGACAGGTAGCCTCATTTTATTACTATTATAATTTTATTAACCCTCATAAACAAATTCATTTAGCGGACTAAGTGATAAAATGTTAGGTTTTCTAAAAATATAATAATTATCAGCAAATACAAAGAGACTTTTAGTAAGGAGTGATTGCGAAAGTCTCTTTCAGAACGTGTGGCTTTTTGATGTGATTTTATTAACATTTTAATTGCTCGCTTCAACTCAAAGAGAAACTTGAATTACAATTGCCATTTTATCTTTGAGTTTTCTTTGAATTATTCTAGCAAGGATACATAAATTTATTAAATAGTGTTCGTGATTTTAATAACGTTATATATTTTATGCAATGTATTTTTTTTTGTATGAAAATGTCGCTATTTCTGATTACAAAGGCGACATGCAGACGGAACTTTAAAAAAATATTTCACATACTAAATTACGTCAAACAGAAAAAAAAATTAAAGGATTTTTGATGTCAGAACTAGGTATAAAAAAAATATAGTGATTCGTTGACATAACATATTTGGTGTATGTTTTTATATAGGCATTTGCCTAATATGGTAATCTTTCTACTTTTTTTATAAAATTATTAAGGGGTTTAGTACAAGATAAGAAGAATTTTGAAATGGTCTATTTTGGAGGGGTTTTATTTAAATTAATTGATTGCGACTTTTGTTCGTTAATATGTAAATTTTTATTCCTTACTTAATAGTATGACTTAAATGTACTTTGTAGTATGTTTAAATTTGTTAGTCTGTAGGTACGTACTCAGTGATTTAAATTAGTTGCTAGTGTATTGTCCAAATGTAAATATTTAACAGCGACTTGACTTATAACTAGTAAGTTGAATTAAATTCAATTATATATCGAATTAATATTAATTATATACTCAATAATAATATGTTCAGAATTAAGAGTTTTGTTTGCGCTCTTTCTTATGCAGTCTTTTTAATTGTATGTCCGTAAAAAGCTTATTTAAATTTGCTTTTCATACTGTTAATGATAAATGTAAAGTAACTAAGTTCACAGTAGCATATCTTGGCGACACTAAAGACGGTTATAACACTAATTTACAGAAGCGTTATAATTGTTTGAATGACCCAAATATTAATGGTGTAAGAACTTAAGTAATGATCACAGTATCTCCAGCTTTTAAATGTAAAACGTATTTTGAATGAACAAGATTTTGTCCTCGACTTCACATTTTAAAATATCTCTGTTATTTTTCTCGACAAAAAGCACCCTGAGTCCTTGTTCACATCTTTGACAATATGTATGCTAATTTTCGTGACAATCATCTACTTGGTTCAAGCATGAAAAAAATCGTTTCCTCCTTTGTAATATTAAGAATTTTATTCTCATTATTATGAGTAATAGAAATAATAGATTCAATAATGATAAGTGCTCACTACGATATAGAATTATATGAGAGTTTTAATTGAATGATAGATATAAATAACTTTAATTATAGATTGTCGTTCGTGAAGTACTGAAGATATTTTAAATTATGTGAAACGATAGCCGTCTGTACAGGATTCATTATAGGGAAATCTAAGCGTTATTATTTCCTGAGATATTCTTTTACTTTGCAATAACAATGAATATTGAATCCGAAGCAACGATTTAAGTGGAATTTTCTCTTCGTAATCTCTATGCAAGTAACCGGGGAAATCTAATTTTCCGATGTTATTGATATCGAGATGAAGACCCAATTTTATAGAATGAATATTATATTTTTATAAGCATTATGTTTTTACAGCTAGGATAATACGCGATATTTATAACACACTAGGTTTTTCGAACGGCTTCGCTCATTAGTTTTTAATGCAAATTTCGGCTTGTAAATGAAATGCATTTAATGTAATGATTGTAAGCTTTTAGTGCTATTACATAGTTCTCGTTACGAGTTGCAAGATGTATATTGTTGTGTTAAATCTAATGACATAACATTGGAATCCAATTATTTGATATATTAAAACGCTTTCACTAGGAGCCCATGACCTGATCAGTGGTGGGCATCGAACCGAAACTGGGAACTTCTAACCGTTGAGACCACTTCGTGGGTTAAAAATTATATTGCATATATAAGTTATCTGTCAAAATTACTTGTTTGTTTTTACTGTGGGAAAATTCGTCTGTTTCTTCATAATTCGTTACTTAATTTCGATTTCATTTCAGATAGAATTATTGTTTCTTTATTTTTACTTATTAACCGAAATGAGTACAAACATTTGAAGTAAAATGGACATAATCCATTATTACTATATATATGCGTTTGATCAATTTAATTACAAGTTTTTTATTATCTTTCATTATTGTGAGGAAAAAAATAAGAAATGTTGCCCACATATAAACTTCAGTAACTTTTATTACATGTACTTATAAGCTTAACTATAAAAAGGGGATTTATAAACAGGCCACTTCAGCCACTTTTACCTCACATAAGTGTTACTTTTAAAAAAAATCTTGTTATATTTAAGGTTTGTTTAACACCAACTATATGTATATAAATCTATTGTAAGACAACTATTTTACCAATATTATTATAAAATATTAATGTTTCAAACACATAGAAAATTTTATAGTTGGATAAATAAGCAATTATCCAGATACGGGTTTCAGTAAAGTTAGCATTAATAAATTCACTCTATAATCCGAATGGCTTTATGAAAATTTATTTGATATAAATTTTCATAAAGCCTTTGAGATAACTGAGCTATCTCGTGTCACATTCATAAAAGTACGGCAAATTGAACTATTATAATTACCATTCTTATTCTTCTTTACGTAAGGTCTATAATGGCGAGTGGTGGGAGAGGCAATAAATCCTAACGAAAGCCTATTTTCCATGACAAATTAATTTAACCGATAAAGGGTTAAAACCTTTCCTGGGCCATTCCTTTTGTTGCCTAATTGTCTGGCGTTTTAAAAAACGATTCATATAAAGTTAAAAGGTAAAACAATTCAAGTATCGCATATGTGACTTTTTCTAACTAAACTTATAAAAGATCCCTGTTTCAGCAATATTTTTGATTACTCGGACACATAAATCTATTTGGTTCACACAAATAGCGTATAATACGATAAGTATTATATATGTTACAGTCCGTAATATCTTAGTGTACCATAAAGATAAACGCACCATGAAATCTTACCCACATACATTAGGGCACGAATAGTCCAGGATTATGTATTTAAGGTATATGAGATCTTTATATACATACAAAAGTAACATTTTAATGTAACATAATTATTTCAGTCTATTGTCGTTTCATTAAGCCAAATGAAACGCAAACGGCCGTTTAAGGAAATTAAATTTTATATCACGTGTCGTAAAGCAGCTTCTTAAACACTCACATCCCTGGGGTGTTAACAGTATTCTCGAAACTATAAAATAAATGTATATACACAATGTCCATAATCAAGGGGTAATTTCTAGTAAATGATTCGATATAAAAACTTTTTAAAGTAATCTCTTTTATTCATCCATTACATATGTATTGTACTTTTACGTTCCAGAACAATTTAAAAATAAATAAAAGAGCAATATCAAAGCTAATAGCTTTACCATTTCCATATACAGTGTTTGTTCCTAATATTTTTTTAATTGCCTTAGTTTCTTTTTTAGCGTCTCTCTTAGTGCTAATTTGCTTTCATTGTTGAAAATTGTGTTGAAGAAAATTACTACACTCTCTATAATTAATGTTTGTGATTTAGTGTTTGTACTGAAATGTGCAATTTAGAAGTTAAACGTTCCGTTTTAATTTGTACGTACAAAACTATTTTAAATTAATACAGAGAAACATATTTAAAATGTGAAAATAGCTGTCGTATAATAAAATAACAAATTATTTTCATAAGCAAGAAAAGATAAAAATTAATTTACATTATTTATTGGTTCGAATAAAAAAATCTATTAATCTGGGTACAACATTCGCCAAAGAGATTTCGATCTAAAGCAACAGAACCATATTTTTTCTCGACTTGTTATCTGTCCGTGATTATAGCAAGTCCCTTTTCACCTCTTGCTTGTTATCTAGCTAAAATGTTTAGGGATGTCCCGCCCTTTATCGACTGACAATAAAGTGTTAAATAAATATATACGATTGAACAAATCGAAGGCAAAAAAATATTTGGACATTTCTTAATATTATGTTAGATAAATAATAAAATACATAGTTTCTATTTATATAAAGGTTTACCTACATAATATGTGCTTGTAGGTCAGGTAGGTAATATTACTATAGACCAGCTTGAATGTTAGAGTAATACAAAGAAAAACTTAACAATAGTTATTGATAAAGCCATATAATTTGAGTCTGAGAGTTAGACGATTAAGAAATTTAATAAATAATTCCTACACATATACTTACCTAATTTCAATATCTTCGGTTATTCTGTGTATTTGTATTGTACATATTGCAAAATTATGTGTCTACACTTACCACTGCGGACACTATTAGAAGAACGGCTATTGTAAAATGATCTCATCAAAGAACATTCATTGTATAACAATAAGTATCTTCGTTTTAATCTATGTTTAAATTAAATATGTAATGTCAGACTATATAAGTACGGTATTTAAAGTAAAAAGAAAATTAAACAATTATATTCAAACATAATTTTATTGAATGAAACGGTTAAACTGGACCATTTATCGAGCGTAATAAATTTTCGATTACTAATATAAGTCTGAATAAATATTCAACCTTAAATATAATAACATTTAATATAAAATACAACGAAGCCTTTGGTTACAAATAAAACAAAACTAATTACTTAACTCGACTACGCTAAACCACAAAAAACTTATCCCTCAGCGGCCATCGACATCGCTTACGGAGCGTGCCCACACTTGAATATTCAAATTGGCCGGCACAATGGGCCCCCAGTCCCTATCTCGAGGGGGGCAAGGGGGGCCCGCAAAAGGAAGCCTAACAAAGAATTGAGAAAAAAGCTGAGTTCCGGTGTCAGGAACACGCAATACCTTGTCAAGACAGGTAAGTTGAATAGAGTCTTACGGAGTAAATAATTTGTATTTAGTTTTTAATGTACTTGTTTGCCTGTAACGCTATTTAGAAGGGTGAAATACAAAGCATTTGAATATTTTATATCGCAGTAACTAAGTATTATTCCATTTATTTTACAAGCTCCGCTCACACAAACCGCTTAGTGAATAGTTCATTTGATACTGAAATTAAACTAACAATTACGCAGCAATCCTACAATTTTATATAAATACGTTGTAGGTCGATAACTTTATTGGGTTCTATCAAATGTTGACAAACTCTCAAGAAACTTTAAATTACTTTTTCCAGACCATTTCAATTTTATTTCTTATACAACAACACACTTGACATTCAAAAGTTGAAAGTTAATGTGTAAGTTTCTTTTATCTGAAAAATAAATAGATCCAACAATAAATATTTACGACATTGACTCTAAATAAGGTCGGACAGCATTGAGTGGCTTACACTGAGAGTTGAACAACATATGAACGACTCTCGTCTATCATGAAACCTGACTTGGACCGTTTTAATAGGAATTTTTATACATGTATAACAAGGAAAATTTCATAGAAAATATAAGATATATGAATATTGCTCTTTATTGGTTTATTTTTCTACATTTCGGATAAAATAAAAAGCAATATTCCAAGTCTTATGCTAACGTTGTTTATACTTGAGGATAAGTTTTTGCAAACAAATATCATTAGTGCTTATCATACATAATTATTAATATACCTATTTAATAGGCTGTTTTTAATCCTCTATTTCAGAATTTTCGATTAAGCATTCTTAGATACTTCAAAGCGGTTATCCCTTTGAGATAAGATGAGCAATTCGTATTTATGAAATAATTGTAATATGAATCCCGTCGTATTGAAAGTTATGGAAACAAAATTGGATTACAGACTCCTGTTGCCTGAAGTTAAATTATTCTTGGCATGTTTAAATCGGATTTATAAAGATTTTTTTAGTGTAATAGAAAATGATATCGTTTTAGTCTGGTTAAGTAAGAGAGCTACTTGTTAGACCACTAACTAGAATATAATTTACATACATTTAAGAAATTAACAGTAATATCACATTTCTATTAAGTTTTTTGCAAAAAGGAAAAAAAACGAAGATTACTAAATTTTGTGTAAGAAAAAAATGTGAAACGCTTATATTTCAATACTTACAACTATTCATAATTGAAAAACCTATTTGACTACAAAACTTATGTCATAATATGATCGATAGTATATATAGCCAAAATGCTCTCATATTAGTAAGATGCAAAGGTAACATTAATTTATAAGATTAAGAGGAAAGAAGGCCTAATTTATTATATCAATAGCGTTATCAATCAGGCTTTGCAGGAATAGAGCTAACCTTTCCATCTTCCCCACTATGTTATCGAAACATGCCTGCGCGAGATTTGTGGTTATTGATATAAAGACACGCTGATAAGTAAATATTATATGTAAAATATATATAGAAAATATTGTTATAGAATATTATTCCAGACTTAAGAATAATATAAAATTCGTATCATTTCTGAGATATGTGTAAAAAAATAAAACGAAATAAGTGCCTTACCTTTGAAGTCAGTTTGAAAGAAATTTTTCTGGCTTTTAAACTTGTTTCGTTTGTGGACAAAATTTTTAGACAAGTCAATTTATTTATTGTATATTTACAGTTATCTAAATGTTATGTTTTTTTTATTATTATAAGATGTGAATAAAGTGGGACATTGAGCACTAAGGTTAGTTTCTTTCAAGCTTACTCTCTCACAAAATGGGTTGAAACACAACACAAGTCTCTTTTATCAGTTATAAAGTAGGTATTTAAAACCAATTCCATTACAAGTAAACTGTTTTTATATTTTCAAATCATATGCAAACAAAATAAGAAATGAATAGTTCAAACCTGACAGATGGGTAACTTCGTCTTAATACATTTTAAATGACACACCCTACCTTTCGAGTTACCACTTGAAATACTAATGGCCTCAAATATATTGCTTTTACAATTAGTTAATTATCTCATAAATTAATCTTAATATACGTCTCTTGTACCAAATGTAGTATCCTAATTCATGTTTTAAAGATAAAATGGAAGATTAAACAATTCTTGAGACGAAAAAAACCATATAACATTTATGTACATTTTATATATGGATATAGATGGACGCAATATACATATATATAATACAAAAATATTCAGTAATAATGATTTATTAAAAGGATACAGCTGTTTGAGTAAACGAGTAACAATTACCCATACTTTTACATTTATTAGTATAAACAGAATTGGGGATAAAATTAAAATTTACAATAAAACTCAAGTTTAAAATCAGTAAGCCCGCAGCGGAAATATTTTTGGTTGTGTAATAAATTTATGTTCAATTTATGAGAACAACACTTTAATTAACAGAAAATAAAATCAGCAGCAAATGTACAAGATCGTTTTAAAAATTGTATTTTATCTATACACACACATTTTTGACTATTTTGTACTAAATGTAAATGATTGTTTTGTATAAATTACAAAACGAAATAGTTATGTATCTGAAATTAATTTATATATTAATATATTTATGAATGTTATAAGATCCATATATGTATGATATATGTTAGGTGTACTTTAATCTTTCTCGTCATCGTAACTAAATGAACCCACCTCAAAGTTCAGTAACAGACAATTAGGATACAAATTCAACACCAATTTTAGTACGAGTGCAGTACTTTTGAAAATTTTCGTAACGAAGATAAATTGTGGGGCGGTTAATGATAATGAAAACAAAGCGTTACATTGGAACGGGGGGAATTTCAATTCGCGTTGTTTTAATTAAATTTCTGTAGACAAACGTCCGGCCGAAGGAGTACGGATAGTAATAAACTATCGAATTGATTGTATATGATGTTAAATTTATTTATGTACGCACTTATATATGAATCAGTAAACAAGCTACTAATAGCGTGATAAGATAATTATCTCGGTAACAGAATACTATATCTAACAATTTGGCGAAACTAATCCGAGCCCATTAATGAATTCCTTTGAGATCTATTAAATTCTTGCTCCATGTGTAACGTAAGCCGCCTCGAGCTTTCTTATTAATGACTGTGAAATCAATTTGGTTTAAACAAAGGATAATATCAATAAAACGATTATGTTATACCTCATTGAATATATATTTATAGAAAATAATATTTAGGAATAAAAGCCTGTTTTTTTATAAACTTACAAGAAATACAAAGGTACTTATGTAAAGTAATCAATAATTGTTGTGGTTATGTGTTACGTAAATACTAATCACGGATGGTTGTAAAATTCTCGATAGATTTAATAATGATTGTAGCACTCATTAGATATAAAATCACAGGTGAAAACGCGGTGAAGCTAAGCCTAGCATAAATAATATGAAAGTATTACAGTAAGCTAATTAATGTAATGAATGATAAAAATGATATCATTACTAACTCAATTATCATTGAAATCCTTTAAGCACATTTCCTGTTGTCTAGTTATAATGACGGAAGCCTTACTGTTAACTCGATACGACCTAAATAACAAAAAAAGGGTAATTATCTACAATATGTTATACCTAGTTACGTAGAAAAAACGAACAAGTAAAATTAACTGTATTCCATGTATTGTTATTCTAATAGTTGAAAAACAAATAATATCTACTAAAAAATATAAAATAAAATTCGTGATATTTTTATCAAAGGACCTCAATAACAAACTGCAATGGGAAAAAAAATCCCTTTTCCAGTATCAACAATTCGAACGCAAAGCGCGCGAAAGCAATTTACGTTATTTTAGCTGCAATTTTTTTTTCTCCTAAAAATGTACAAAAACACAATGAAAAAATGTCTGTGACAAAATCGTTTGTAGTCCGCCGTGTTATGAATCTTTCTCGTTGTTTTTACACCGATATGGAATGGATGTGAAATTCACGACACGTCTGACGCCAGAGTCAATCATTGTTTCATTATATATGACATTACTTCATTGAAATATGGGTTTCCGTTAAAATATTTCTATTATACCAGAAAGTTAATATGAATATTTTCTAAATATTTTATCGAAACAAATGAAAATTTTTGTTGAATAAAAATGTTCTAAATCAAAGTTTAGAATTCGTTTATTTTTTCGTCCGCTATAAATATTCTATTCATACAAAGAGCATGAAGTATAGATGAGAAGCAACTATAAAATAATCCAATTTCAGAAGACCCCATACATCGTTTGAGGTGAATGGGATGTGGTACACCGTTTACATACAATGGGAAGTGGAAACGGAAACGGGAGATCATTAAACCATACCTATAAATCTATGAGATGATGTTCACTGACGGCTTCAACTACCGTAGTAAGTAGTAAGAATTTGTAATTTAAATATCTTTATATAAAAATATATTTAACGTAAAGTTTAAAGTAGAATAACACAAGCACCTAATTAAAATGAAGCTTAATATTGTGTCTCCGGTTCAATTTAAAATGTCTACAGTAATTAATTTTGTGCTTCCTTTGTAATTTTAGGCTGGCAACTCGAACAGATCTCTAACGCGATTCGTATACATTTTATACGTTCGTATCTTTGACGCAATATGAATATAAATTGATGAAACACACGGTTATTGTATTCCGCTGTGAAATGCGTGTTAAAGTTGTATTCAACTGCGGTTCTGTTGACTTTTGAAGTAATTTCATTTTATGTTAGTTGCGTGATGATCTTTTAAGCGATGTGGACTCGGGTTCGCTTAATGGCATTCGATGTGAATGTGCCCCGGTGGCCAGTTAAAAATGTTGGTCCAGATTATTGTTATTATTACTCAGCAGTTGAACGTTCAGGATTTCTTTGATTTTATTGCTGTTGAGAGATCTCGTTTTGGTTTTTTCAGTGATACAAACGAAATAGCCACGAAGTATGTTATGTATATTTTAAGTTACATTTTGATTACAACGCATTTTAACAGATTACCAATCATTGTACTCAACTCAATGAGAAAGCACTAAGTACTGAATACAAAAAAAAAGTATATGAAAATTCTTTTACGCTACAGATAAAACCTACTAATAAAATAAAGTATTGATTAATTTATTTCGACAGTGATTACAATGATGTTAATAATGATGAAATGAGATTGAGGAACGTCAGACGTAATGAGTTCTGACTGGACATCTGGTCGTTAGCATTGGTATAAGAATTTATTTAACAAAATTTTACAAACTAATTTTTTCCCACAATCGCGTGTTATCCATATGAATTAAATACTTATTAAAAATGCGTAAATATTAATTGTTAATTTTATTTGGTAGACCCGACAAGTTATTCGCATGTTCTAGATTTTTTCTATATAAGTATCTCTTTTAAGTTCGACTGTAGGTACATACAAAGTGTTAAAGCAAAGTGATAAAGCAATCTTGCTGTACATTAACGTCGTAATATATAGGCAAGAATATATACAATTGAATATTTGTACACAAAATGCCTTTATGTACCGGTGATTTAATAATTAAATTCGTTGCAATATAATCCCTAGCTACATATATATTATGCATTTTACATAAAAAAAATATTTAAATCGTCATCGTAAAGATATTACTGCATACAAACTTATAGGCATAGAAACCCTTGATTAAACTTGTAACCATTAAACTGATATTTAGATTATAAATATAGTTTAAAACATAGTATAATTATTGTAATGTTAGCACCGGCTATAACGTGACGGAAACCAGATGGCGATCGTTCTGTGTTAAAAGTTGTAAGCTGTCAAATTAAGTAATCTGTACAAGATTCATTTAAAAATTAAAAATTAACTTATTAATTATAACTTTACGCGATCTTGGCGATATATAGAAGGGTTATGTTTATCCTATACGAACAGGAAGAGCAAATAAAATATGCATACGATTTAACCCTATGCTAATAAAATTATCGTTGAGTTCACCTTATATCCTGAGTTTGTTTCTACGCACGATTTATAATACATATATGATTATACGACGATAATCGTGTAGGAATATAAAAAGTTCTTTATTTCTAAGCCCAGCTGTTTTTGCCTGGAGATTAAAAGCACTCAAATTTCAATAGCAGCACTACAAAAGGTTTTACCGATAGTGGACTCACAATACTTGACCTAGTATGACTTCAACTGTCTGAATAAGGAGCTTACGAAATATGCGTCGGCGTTAGCTATTCGTAGTTAAATAAAAAAAGTTTTTTGTATTTTATATATAAACGTTTTATTATTGATAATATTTATACTATTCAGTGTAGACTCAATTGTTCGTTTGTGTAAGGTACAATTTTTAGAAAATCCAAACCAATGCCATAGAAAAAAAGTAAACAAGGAAAAACGAAAAAAGGGTTTGAGTAACATTCACACATACTAAAATGGTTTTGTAAAAATCACGAAAAAATATGAATATCTTTAAAATTTATTTAACTTTACATTATTGTTAAACATAATTCTTTAAAATTAAAAAATCAAGTTGAATCTCTAAAACGAAAAATTAACTAATTCAGTCTCGATTTAAATCCTTTCTTTTACGTACGATTTTTAACTAAAAGCTATATTTCGTCCATCGGGCCGATTCTCAAACCACCTGTCTACCTGAACCTTTTTAATTCCAACCTTTTTGGCCTCACTTACCGATATGGAGCTTTATTTCTTTTAGGTTAATTTAACATTCATTGTAGGGTAGTTTCAGATTGTATCTCTTACATGAATACAAACACCAGTTAATGCAAGCTTTAGTTTCTTTAACAGCATACTATACTTTTATCAATCAACACTACACGCGTAATTTGGTTTGACTGCGATAAAATAAGATATGCGTTTGGAATTAAATAACAATAAACAAATTGACCACCATATAAGGCTGGACACTAAACAATAGGAACTTCAAATCACCTTTGTTTGCAAATGGCTAACTGTAAGGCTAACTTCACATTACATACCTCATACGCTTAATGTATCCGTTGAGAAGCGTGACTCAAAACACCAATGTGTTTAACCTACTCCTGTTATCGATGATATTTCGAGAATATTCTAAAACAATGTTATATATAAATTAGAGCATAGCGGAGACAGTAAATAATGATTATGAATACAGCGAATTAAGTGAAATAGTCATTAGGGATTTGGTTATTATATAATGTTTAATAGTATTAAAATAATGGGTATATTAAAGCCTTAACAAAGAGCTTTGTGATGTGTATTGAGAAGCGATCACGTGGACTCAAGAACAATGGCTGACAATGTGGCTTTCTGGGTAGATACATAGTTGTAGCTGGTATGCACTTCAAGCTATGTTATATAATATAGTTAATATTTCACTGGACACATACAAACAAAGGGAAATAACCATATCTGTATAAAGACATTCAAACATTTAATTTATTATGGATTATTAGAACGAAACTTTACATTTATGCAGTATAAGATAGTAAAAAGAACAAGAATACCAGCATAATTATATAAAATATAAGTTTATTTAATAATATAATAAACATATGTACTTAATTTGGTTGAAAATTTCGAGTTATTCCGCTTTCAATAATTAAACCTGATATTAGGTAATCTATGAATAAAACAGTTTATATCAAATTAATATTAAACGCATCAAAAATATTTTATATAAAATTAATGTGTACTTAAAAATATATAATTTTGAATTTGTATATAATATATTTAAAAAAAAACATCAAAGTCAAGAAATTCTATAAAGGATGAGAGAAAATATAAATATATTTTTCTTTTGATACGATTAAATTCCTAGACTGAAACAACAAAGTTTAAGTATTTGTTTTGCTTGAATATCAGCTTTACGGTTCCGATATAAGCATATTAATTAAATCAATAACATAATACTGATAATAGATATTTGGCCTTCACAATCTCAAGTTGTACAGTTTATATTGATTTAGAGATAATCTGTTCCTTGTGGTTATAACAATGAACATTTTATTTTACGATCAAAATAATAATTGTACGTCTATCGTTATTAAAACTAGCTTTTGCCGACGGTGTCTCCTGCTTCAAAAAAAATCTAGTTTATTATAATTGGTCGTCATGTTTTTAATGAGATAAATATTAGATTATGATTATTAATTATTTGCTTAAGAAAAATAAAGATCTATTGATGTTTACTATATATATTTATAATTGTATAAAAATCCCTAAGATTTATGGAATATATTCTGTTTACATTATTTATCAAAGTGGACTGTCATTAACTTATATAAAAACAGTTTATTTGTGCAAATCAGGAAAAATATAACCAAGGCAGACAACAGTATTAGAAAGGTTGGTTATAGATATAAATATACATACAAATCAATTAAAAATGGGTAGTATTTTAACATAAAAATAATGTTATTAACACGAAAGCATACTATTAATAAATAATTTTCAGAACTACTTAGGTTAATGATATTTAAAAGATTCTGAAACAGAAACAATCTCGATATGAGAACATTTTCTATAAAATCGCATCCTGATAAGGCTACATGGTTTTCTCAGCTATTAGAGGGAGCTGCGTCGTTTGCATCTATGTTAATAGCACTTGGCTCGTAAGCACCTAATAGATGCTTATCAATAAACGTTGCATGTTTAAATTCAAAATCATTATGGTTTGGAAGATTTTTTTCAACACGTTTAGTGGTTATTTTGTGTTTACATTCGTTTAATTTTGTTTTAACATTAAAGAAATGTTTTGCTAATAGCTGTATTAGAATTCAAATAATGAGAAATCTTTAGACGCGAGCGAAATAAAAGTTTTACCCTTCAGTATATCAGATTGCAGTTTCTTTGCTAACTGATCTATCGTCTGATGTACTTAAATTTTGAGTTAAGCGTTATATACATTTAAATTTATGGAATTATTTTTATATAAGTTTTATAATCAAAAGTGATTTTAGGCATTGAATAATTTATTAATATTAGATTTCTGCAAGGCTTCGTTTTCAGCACGTGCTAATAATATAGAAACTTTATTCAGTATTTAAGTTAAATAAAATATAACTTTGAATCTTTAGATATTGGAATAACTAAGACGTAGATTATGAAAGGTATATCGACATTCCTCTTACGCTGACTCACTCCCTGATGACGCACTCATACCTGGAACAAAGAAGTATCTCATGAGATTCTAGACCATACAATATATTCTAAGATATGTGCCTCGTATTTATATTATGAAATGTATGATTATAAAATGTATCATTGGAACATTTATTTTTAAGATAGAAGAAAATTTCAGAGTACTATAAAAATAATAAAATCGTCTATTCTATAAAAAAACTATATACTCCATACTCGGTTTTTTGTTTTTTTATTTTAATGTGAATTTTTTCGTTTCTAATTCCATCGTAAATTTCAATTGTATTATAACTACCTTCCACAGCATCTCATTCGAATATTAAAATATAAAATAAAAAAACTCTTTTTATAAGTAACAAATATATTTTAAAATGATCGTACAACTTGCATTCATTGTTAGAATGGTGCAATCGTAAAGTTTAAAAGCTGTTCGAACATCCAAAAAGCTACACCACAAATGGCGGTACTTCTCCCTACCACCTGATCGTTTTCGACAGGTGGTACCTATCGTGTACAGTGGATTCTGTATCGAGCAGATGGTCGGATACCACTTTATCTTCGTTACAAGCGACTGAACTTTTTTGGCAAAAGTTTTTGTGCCACATGTTCCAGATATTAAGGACCCGCTTTTAAAACAAGATGCATTCCGTATACTTTTCATGTATCAATTATAATTGTTATACGTTTTATGTAAATGTTTTATAGAACATTTTAAATTTAATTGTTTCAGTAACTACTTTTACGATCTTTATAAATTTTATTTCTTTTCTTTGGTATTTAATTTTTTTAAGACAATATATCATTATAATCAGAGATCACACAAAATATAAAATAAACTCAACTTTAGAATATCAAAGATTTGGTAAAAATATGTTAAACAAAAAAGAGATTAATATCAATTTTACTCTATAATATGAATCATATTTGAAAATATCTCATATACCTAAAACATTATATTTTAAAGTAACATATTAGTATGCTTTTGTTCCAAGTCTATCAGAGTTTTCAGCTCTCAAACTACAAATGAAACAAAGGACGAGATAAGAAATTGAATCATCGGAATGTCAAAGACAAACAAACATTTATATTCTCTTTAAATCTTGAAACACAAAATATCAACTATAAAAAAATTACAAATTCATAACTGTATTGCAAAAGCACAAACAGTAAATAGAGAGAATATGTCCAATTTGCTAGTAAAATAAATACCTATAAATGTTTCAAATTCAGTGCGAATGTATCAAAATAGATATAACATTGGAAGAATACAAACATACCAAGAGGAATACTCGATAAAAATGACTATACAATCAATATTATTATATTTCTTTCATACTTATATATGGCCATCTAACTTAAAACTAATCGTGAAAGATAATTACTTCTTAAACAAAAAGTATGTAATGTACATATAACTCAATCAAAAATTAACAGTTTTTTCATCATATTTTCTTTAATAACTGATAACCGACCGATAAGCGTCGATGAATGAATTGATTTTAGAAAAGCTAAAAGTTTTGCTGAAACCTTAATTGTAACATCGGCAATATCGTACATACACATAGTACATTCCTATACACATTTAAAGTCGGGTCAGCTAGTGTTTTTGTTTATGCGTCACGAAATAGAGTAGCTATAATAATATACAACAGTAAAAACCCATACCATATAGGTTTTATAGTCGCGGACAATAAATCGAAAAAGACCAAAACTACAAATATTCTCGTCGACCGTCCATATAATCCAACTATAGTCTTTATATACAATGTATCAAAGATAATTTTCCTGTGCACTGTTTATGATAAGGTCATAAGTTAAAAAGTGAATCAGCAGTATAAGCATCTGCCCCACTTTTTACATCAGGACCATTCATAAAAGAGTATGGACCCTGACTAATCTTAACCTTTAATGGTTTTCGTGATGACCCAAAAGTTCACTCACGTTCCAGTATTTTTTTATATCTGACAATATTTTCCCTAAGGAACTTCAATCCGATATAGCTAGAAACCTTTAAAGTTAAATTTATAATCAATACTTTAATATATTTGAAAGGCGGAAACCCGAAATAAGTTTTTATTTTACTTTTTATTTGTAACAATATCGATTTCCGCTTACCTTTAAAACCCGCCTTAAAGGCCTTTGCAGAGCAAACGGTGCGTATTAAGTTACCTTTTTAAGAGCACAGATTCCTAAAACCGAATGAGTCACGTTTCAAAATACCATATCAATTATACCGGTTTGAATGTGGAATGCAAATAACACGGTGTTTACATTTTAAAGTGGGTTAGATACGACCAAGTTGGTAACATTTGTGGAAGTAGGTAATAAAACTATGCACATACACAACAAATACTTTCTAAGTACTAGGAATTAGTATCTATAAGTAGACACGGATATAATACACAAACGCCAGACGTTAAATAAAATATCTTCATGATATTATGTAAGAATACATCACATCGCGTTTCTGACGAAGCTGTATCCATAATCTGTTTTTGCTCATTGAACTTTGAATTCTTTCTTGAGCGTGCTAGATATTCTCGCAATTATATGGACGAGTAAGTTTCTTTTAAGCTCGAACTTTGCTGTATCCGTTTTAAAAACGGTTTTCTTCATCCGAGTTTTTATAAAAATAAAACCTATTATTTCAAGAAGCGCTTAAGTTTGATGCACAAAGTTGTAGTTGCATTATAAAGATCGAAAATCCTTTGAGGCGTGTGGACGGTTCGTTGCATACAATTTGCAAATGCCTTTCCGTTTTCGACAAGTTCAATGTTGCTTCGGTGGTTTCATATCTATGGAGCCGATCTGATGACATGTTGAGGTTCACAGAACATAACTGTTATTTACAAGGTTATTCAACGTATATAATGATATATTTTTTGATGTCGTATACCAACAGGCGATAATTCAGCCGTTCTTTATACTTCGTCGTAAGCAGTAAATAAAATGCCGTCCAAACGCCATGTCATAGATTTCCTAGGTTTATGGGCCACTAAATTTATAATTCTGTACACTGGCGGTTTATGTTTTTATACGCTTACCCCTTTGTTTGGATTAATTAAACGTTTTTACCTGTGTACCCTGTCGTTTGACATTTTATTACTATTTTCATTGGCTATTAAATAACTACGGTAAAACAGCATTTTCTTTATTTATTTCAAGCGATACTTTCTTTTATATCAACGGTCAATATGTTATTGTCAAATATTAAACAGACCTACACACGTGTCGATGACCCCGATAAGAATTCAATAACCTTTAACACTATCTATCGGTGCTAAGCAAATAAATGAGATTGAAGTCAAATAATTCATGTAGATAAACCAAGTGACCTTATATGTGGAATGTGATATTAAATATGATAGATATTTATTAAATTCTAATTGATATAAATTTAATTAAGTATAGGTACATTATTACACTATTCTTAGACATTAGTCTTAGACAATCCGATCTTAACAAGTCCATATATTTTCATTTCTTTATTTCTAAGCAGCTCTGTTTGAATTAGTCAGACTAAGAAATATGTAAGCAAAGAAATTCTAAACTCTATTTCTATTGGAATAGAGTTTAGTATTAAGAGAAGTCTTTTGCACACATCGATGAAAGGCGCCAAGGCGATCATTTAGATAAATTAAAACCAGATCACGTATTATCGAATAAACGTACATAGCTATATAGTTCATATTTATTTTATATATTTATATTTCATATATAAACAGGCCATGGAAATATACGTATATATATTATGTATATACATAGACAAAACGTGGTAGTATGCAGGTAGAAGTAAAAGAAATCAAGACTATACATATATTTTATATACTTGATTATTGTATTTGATAACATTCTTTAGAAACCAAAAACTTCTGAGACTTTAAGACGGCCACAAACCGCTGTAAGGATCAAACGAGGTCTAAATAAAAACTTGGCTTTCCAAAACATTTTTAAGTTGGCTATGTAATGTTAATGTTAAAAACAAGTTTAATTCTACGAAGTAGTTCTGACTGAGATAGTCTCTTTATACAGCTGCGTGCAAAAGTATTAGGCACCCCTATTGTTAGTCACTATCTCATTAGATAGCGGTCAAGTGTGTGTTTTATGGTTTAGCTATTGTATTAGCGGCAATTTTTAACCAAATTAAGATAAAAGAAAATATTTATGACATCCAGGTGTGCTCCTAAGCGGTGTTTCTTCGAATTTGCTTTTTTTGCGTTTCGGGTTATAGTGTGTTATCAGTGCTTGCAGTGAACATATACGTCTTCTACGCAACTATTCCTATCACAATTCTAAAGACTAACATTTAACGTGTTAATCATGCCGAAAAAATCTGAACTTAGTGCTGAACAGCGTCTAAGAATTAAGATTTTACATGAACAAGGCATGTCTCAGGTTAAAATAGCCCGAGAAGTGAAGTGCTCGCGATGTGCAGTTCAATATGCTATAAATCGCTTCAAAGAGACTGGCACCCATGAAAATAGACCAAGAACAGGCAGAAGAAAAGTTACTACTGAACGGGAAGAGCGATTGTTGATTAGGCAGTCTCTACAAAACAGGAAAAAAACTGCTTTAGAGCTCGCTGCAGCATTATCTGAGGCAAAAGGCAGCTCAGTGAGTGTTTATACTTTGAGAAGAAAACTTCTTAAAGCTGGATTAAAAGGATGTAAAGCAAGGAAGAAGCCGTGGCTGTCAGAACACAATAAGAAAAATCGGTTGGAGTGGGCACTCAAACATAGAGATTGGTCAGTGGAAGATTGGTCCAACATACTGTGGTCAGACGAATCTAACTTTGAGGTATTGTTATTTATTTTATGTACAATATTAAAACACATAAATGTTTTTAAAGTAACGTACTGCAAGAAAAATAATAACTTTGAAAATAAATGTGTTTTTTTCCTTTGGCATAGGTTTTTCGAACACCAGGTGTGACTTATGTTAGGCGAAGGGTTGGCGAAGAATACAACCCAGAATGTGTGGTTCCCACTGTTAAGCATGGTGGAGGCTCAATAATGATCTGGGGCTGCATGGCTGCCGACGGAGTGGGCGAAATGGTATTGTGTGAGGGACGAATGAATAGTGTTAAATACACTGAAGTTCTGGAAACAGCACTAGCAACGTCGATAACGCAAATTTTCGGTGATACAAACACCGATGGCCTGAAAATTCAGCAAGACAACGCCACTTGCCACAAGTGTGCGCATACCATGAAGTGGTTTGCTGAAAATAATATTGATCTTTTGGACTGGCCACCACAATCACCAGACCTCAACCCGATTGAGCATATTTGGTCCATTTTAAAGAAAAATATCCGCAGGCACTCGATTAGCAATAAACAAGCTCTATTGGCCGCGTTACAGCAGGAATGGAAAAATATATCAAGAGAAGAATGTTTCAGGCTGGTAGAGTCAATGACAAAAAGAGTGGCTGCGGTTATTAAGTCAAAAGGTGGACCTACAAAATATTAATTATTTTCTTAAAATAAACCATTGTAATCATAAATGCAGTTTTATTTACACTCGCTATGCTAAAACACCCTAAAACTTGTCTTACTGTAGGGTGCCTAATACTTTTGCCCGTGGCTGTACTATATATTAATACATTGCTTATTTAAATATATATATCTTGCATTTGTAATAACACAATTTTATTTAATTCATGTATACGAAGTCATGACTCAATGCGACCTTTACGAAGCTCGATGTGGGTTGAGAGAATTGCATTCTAAAGGGACAAGGTAACATAAGTGACACATATACTTAATAACATATTTTGTAATTAATAAACATACCAATTGAATACTAAATAACAATAATCCAAACGGAGTAATAGTTAAACGTAGACATTTTTCATAATTGCAAAATGACTATCAGGAAAAATCTTATTAGCTCTCAAGATAAATAAAAAACGAATAAAAGAGGGGAGGATAAAGAGTCTTCAAACGCTTTGTTAACCAACGAGGATGGCACTTAACGAAAGCAACCTGACCTTCATCTTCATACGGATAACAAAAGATCACAAAAAGCTGGTCATAATACTAACACAAGCAGAAATGTGTAATTCCAATTTAGTCATTATTAACATGATACCGGATCGCACCCGCAAAAAGTATCTAAGACACAAACCATTACGACGTGGTTAAGAAAATTTGATAAATTGCGACATTGAGAGTTTTGAGCTGAAGATTATACGGGGGATCCTTAAGGACATTATATATTCAATTCGTGAAATGGGGAGAACATAAATCTTGAGAGGTATACGTAACTCAAAGTTTTTGTCTCCAAATCTATAATTCAGGTATTGTGTGCGTGCTCAAGTACTCTTTTATGTACCTTTAAGTGTTTACCAACTGAAATTGGGACGATCGTGATAAACCTAGTTAGCAAGATAAATTATTAATAGTACTGCATACATTTTATTGGATTTCACCAATGATGTTCGAATAAAATGTCCTTTTGGATTTCATTATTTTAGCTGCCTCGTTAATCTGAAAAGTCAATCGAATAATTTCATTATACATTTGTACGCGAGTTCAAACTTAAATATATTTAATTGATGTTGTGTATAAAATGTTTTACCGGTTTTATTATTATACCGCTGTTTTCTGTTAGCTTTTATTAATTGCTACGATGGAAACAAATACAGAAACGAATTTTATAAATAACAATTGTTTTATATCTTCAACAATAAAAAGTATTTTGTAGTTAAAGTATATTATTTGTCTCAAGATGGAAATAAATATCTCCATTTTAAACTAGAAAAGCAAAGGTGAACGGGGACTTTGTTTTAGAATGGCTTGAATTTATGCCAAAAAACATAATGTACAGTTTATGACGCAATAAATAGCGGAACACACTTTTAACACAAGCAAGATTTTGAGCTCCAAGAATATCCAAGCGTTTATAATACCGACGTTGATTTCCTGTAAATTTATAAATACTAAGAATTCATGTCGATGAAATGCTTCATAAGAGAGTTTTTAAAATATTCTACATATAGATAGTTATAGGAAGGTCTACGAAATTCTTTGAGATTGAATGATTTATTTGCGCCGTGGACGGGGCTCGACATCGAAAGGGTGTATTTTATTTGTCGTAAAGGAATTTACGATTTTTCCTCGTTTCTGTGAGTCAGCCCTACCTGCCCATCGCGGACTCCATCTATACAGCCAATAAACCCAATCTTTACATTGTGCGAACGTATTTCTTTTCATCGCAGCCCGAGATGTTTTCAATTTTGTCGCGAAAAATAAGTACAAGAGGTTTGGTAAAATTTAATAATGTAAAAGCAATAACACCTTGATATACGACGAAATTGAAAATTAAAGGAGAAATTCACCTTTATTGAATAAAGACTTGCTTACATCACACCGAGAGAAATTTTCGTGTCCATTACATAAATATGGGTCATACGACAAAAGTATAACTACAATTTTGTTTTATGATCTGCAAAAAAAATATATTTCAATCTATATTGAGATATATTCTTCTTCAGTACTTCTAAAAAAAAAAATTCTAAATTATATTTCTTACATAAATGTTATCCACATTTAATTTAAAAACTCTTGTATGCTGTTAAATATAAAGTTTGTCAGTACTTTATAAATAATAAAGGTCAAGCGTAATTACCGTCCTGGCGATGCTGTAATCAACACGTCTGGACCAGTCGGGCTTGAATGTTTAGATGTTTTTGTTGCACATGATAAATAACGTGGAAAATTAAAATTCGCTAGCTGACAGCGGTTATACGGATTTTGTATAAGCACTGGCACAGTCTGGAAATTCTGTTGAGAGCTACAATTTATGACTGGCGTTTTGTTTTTATGAAATATTATAGGACATGTGTTAGAAATATTTAATATTTTTTTCTAGGTTAAACATAATCTGAGTTGAAGCTTACGAAATGTTATTTCAATTGAACCAAGACTAGTCGAAAGAATATTTTAAAAAGAGCAAGGCAACCCTAGGAAATTTTGCGGTGATCTAGAATATATAAAATATTTTAGTCTCACTTTTATATTTTCCAAATAGATATTTTATTAAGATATAGTAATCTTCAATATCATATCTCATACGGATTATACCTACTTATGCATAAACAGGACGTCTCTATTAATAAATGCTCACTTGCCCACTAAGACATACGTAAAGTATTTAATATCATTGGAATAAAATTACGACTATGGGAAAATAAAGATTATAATTGTAAGAAGGTCGAAAATAAAAAGCTATACAAATACAAATGTACAGTGCGATAAGAAGCATAGTTAAGTAGTCAGGTTTCTAATTGAGCAGCGTATTCTCAGAAGTCTACACAATTATGTATATTATACATCGCCTAAAGTTGAAACAGGAGAAGAGGTTTAATATTAATATATTTATTCATAGAAACAGTTTTATTATCAAATCTGTCACAAAATTATAATATGTAATTGTGAATCAAAATACATACATATATAAAATATAATGTTTGTTTAATTGTTGTATAATCGTCTATCATACATTTGTTTAAGTAGTTATTACCAATACGATATATGTAAATAGATTTACGCTTCATTTAAAACATAGATTTAACTAAACTAACACATAATTAATTACTGGATTACCCGGTTATTAAATAGTTCCGTTTTCCTTACACTTTCAAATGATTGATGTCGTTACTTGATCAATCACAAAATGAGCTTTATGGTTTACAATATACGGCTAATTTCGCATGTGTGCTCCTAATATAATTTCATGTTCGTTTATGTTGTTTTCTACTGTAAAGTACTGAACTTAATTGAACAAGCTGTAATGCATCATGGATGTATTACTATGCACTGTTGATTTTCTATGTCGCTTCTTGTTTAACCGTTTTTACTGTAATGGATTAACCATAATCGATTTTAAGTACGCTGCCATTTGGATCCAACTGTGACGAAAGGTGGGTTATGTTTTTCAAGTGTGTGCCTGTGTTTTGTTTTTAAAATTAAAGTATTTTTTAATACAACAGAATATTGGTGTATTATGCAAAAGAAAGGAAAAAATATTTTATTAAAATACATTATTTTATTAGTCAGACCGTGTATATTAAATTAATTGTTATAAATTTAATTATGAAGGTAATTATATATTTATATGTAGTCGTATATTTAAATACATTAATTAATTGAAACGCATATCCGTTCTAATATGATCCAACGTGAATTTTTATTGCGTTAATGAATTCAGCTATCATTTTATTTACAATCAGGATACATTAATATTAATTGACATTGTTCGTGGGGTCACGAGTTTTTGTTGTAGGCGACAGCTGAATAAAATACGGAATACTTAATACTCTAATGAATTAATGGTGTCGGTATATAGAACCTATAAAAAATATCCAAACAGGGCATGTGCCCATATGTATGAAGCCTTTTAGAGTAAATGGATACACGGAATACTTCCATCAATCACAAGATTTAAATGAATAACTTTGGGACTAAGAGGTTTAGGCAAATTAATAAAAGAAAAACACGTAGCCCTAAGTGGAAGCCTGTGTACTCCAACTGCACCATTTCAACCCGACTTGAATATCATCATACAATTCACCGAAATTTTGCCAAAACTTTGATATAAACATGCCATTTATAAAGGATTTCGGGATTAAGTTGTTGCGAAATAGTTTAAACGAATATCTACGAATTATTCTGTTACATTATGCTTATAATAAGAAAAATTAACTAACATATATATTACAGAATTAAGTAAAAGAATATATTAAAAAAATCTATTAAATCATAAGTATATAGTTATCGTTTATTTTTAATTATATATTATATAAGATGTAGATGCCCATACAAGTAGATCGTATCATGTGATTCAGTAAATACAACAAAATTACCAAAATAGCATCGTATTTACGTTGACGGTATAAATAAAATCGCTTTTAGCCTACATCACTGTGGTTTTCTGTTAAATAACCCATTTTATCTTAACCGTTGTTTTTGGATAATGCAAAATAAAATAACAGCTTTTAATGAACTACCATTCGGTGTTTTAAAAGAAATGTTATTTTGGAATAATGGTTCGTTAACGATATTATGATTTAGACTAACTAGCTCTGAAGTGCTTATAAAATTTTGGATTATTTTTATCACAAATAAATGGTGAGGAAAGATATTATCATATTATATTAAAAGTTTGTTTTTATCAAAGAAAATGTAGATCAGAAAAAAATATTTCACAATAACAAACGCGTCTATTTTACAAAGGTCGAATTCTTTCAGAGATCTATTTTTGTGTGATATTCAAAACATTGTTTGTTTTTTTTATAGAACCCGAACATTAAAAGCAGACACGGTATATGGAGATCATCTACATAACGGGTCGGTAATGTCATAATATGTATGAGATAGACTACATACATACATATATATGTGCGTGTGTGTGTGTGTGTGTGTGTGTAATACAGACTAAACATTGAGTCTCTGTTTGTGAATATATTAAATGCACATGAAACTAAAGTACTATTTTTATAACAAGTCGTCTGTCATTTTGTTTGTTTCAACTAAACTACGAAGCGGCTGGAATGTTTTGTCTGGACTACTATTAAACAACTGTTAAATTTAATTTCGGCAACAAACAACGGAACGCTCCAAAATTATGAAAAAACCTAAACGAAGCCGTGTATTCCATTAAGTATTGTCTATAGGCAAGTTCTCATAATATATACACTTTACATTTAAATCTACAGCTGGCATTTACATAAAAAAAGGTATATTCGTATCCTGGATGTTGTTTTAATTGAATTCAAATCCATGTATCCCTTTTACCTCGAAAGATACTCGTAATTTTTATAACACATCCCTATAACAGATAAATTCAGTCAGAAGCGATGATTGAATGTACAAGCATCCTCACTTCTATAATGTCAATAATCGAAATCAATATCATTGCATGATCTATAGTTGGAACTCGTCACGTATGACGTATATGACCCTAACGAAATAAATTGGTGTGTGGGATTTATTAAAAGAAGCATTGGAAATGTTCGCGTGTGTACAACATTCGTTACTATCATGATGATTACATGTGAAGGTTAAGTTATTTCATATAAATATGAACAATAGTTTTGTTCTGACTTATAATTGATGTGAAATTCAAAGACAATTCAACTGATTTCACATTGTTTTTAAGAGTTTAAAAATTTGTTAACATTATTTAATTTATTTTATTAAATTATAATCGCATGTTGAGCACAACCGTTGTTCAAACCCGTCTTTATTGTTATTTAGTTTATTTATATCTTTACATGAAAAGATAAATTTTAAAATTCAATTCTGATGTATAACTTATTGTAATGAGAAAGAAAAACTGATTGGATTTTTCTTTCAAATGTTATAGATATACATAAATTATTAATCTTTCTCTCCTATGTTATGTATTTCAAAATGTTCACGTATAAAGTATATACAATTTTAACGTACGTAATTAATACATAATCGGTTCATATAACGTTCTAGGTATTAGAGGAAATTGATCTCGAGGGCTAATGCAGAGTACATTTAGAGCACTTAATGCGAAACACTCCCTTTCAATTGATTGCTTCACTGACAGATGGTCGCTCGCCTCTCGGACATAAAAATAATACGGAAAACTCTTGTTTTGTTTAGATATTAAATACGTACGTGAACGAATTTATGTTTATAATGATAATATTTATTTGTTACACAGTTTACATATGATTGTTCTATTATTTTGATAACATTAAACATATGTATGTACAAAATATTGTATTTAAATCATTGTTTTATGTTTGACGATATTGTTTTGTCTTTGTACTATAATCGATCGGTAATAATGTATCGGTACTAGTGATCGGTAATTTTGTATTTTATTAAAGTACTTTCAGATTCTTCACAAAGCAAATGTTATTATGTTGGTTTCTGTGAATTCGTACCAAAAATTAGAACAGTTTTGTTCAAATTTTATATCTATTCTGCTAGCTATACCGCTGGATATAGACAATTTGTCCTATAAATATACAAACTGGAAAAACACGATAGTAAACGCTAGGACGCGAGTAAGAAGGTTGTTAATGATGAACAAAGACAACGAAAATCAAAAGGAAAAATAATAGAGCACTATTCAATTCATTGTATTGTTAAAATAACAGTAGACAAAGGTAACTGTAGACTCGCAAGATGTTGTATTCCTAAAAGAAATATAAAATCCACTGTTACATAACTCTCGTCTTCATATTTCTCTCACGTTCGGTATGTATATTGTGTGCCATGGCTTTGCATGTGTTTCGTACAATTTTATGCGCTATTTTATTGCAATTCTGGATAGAGTTTTTCGAACTGACACTAATAATTAAATTCATATTCGTCTGTATTAATTGCATTTGTATTTCTTTATTTGTAAGTCGATAAGCTTAAACCGCATATTGGTTTTCTGTAATTCAAGAGCTATTAAATTAGTCTGTACATATGTCGAATAGTATATGTAACTTTTAACTAAGCCACACCACAGAACCATGTCAATTAAGTATCGGTCGGATTTGTAATTGATACGGCTAACCTATCTCAAACGTTCCTTAATAACGACGACATTAAACCCTAACAGCATTCGGTGCTGTTGAATAAAAGCTAATTTCTAAAATCCGAAACCCTAAATAAATTAAGTAATTCCTGTTAATAGGTTCCGTAGAAATATCAAAGTGCCAGTGAGCCGTAGGATAGGGTACTGAATTAGGGTGGGCTAATTGCAAAATTATCTGGATCCCGGGACGAGTGCGTCATCGCTCACCAAACAGCCCTGACTGATCCCTATTAATCCAAGTGCTAGTGCTCTTTTTGCTACCCACTCAACCTTTACACATTTGTATGTTCCGCTTTAGATTTTGTTTGATCAGCCCAACGTTCTCAACGAGATTGAAATTAAATAGGTATGTGTAATGAAACAATACATTTTAAAAAATATAGAAATAATGATGTTCACAAGCTTATAGGCAACACAATTTGTAAAAATATGTTAGTTTAATTAAATATTTTAAATAGGAAAATAGTTTCAACAGAATAATATGTAACAGAACTATTAAAGTAACATATGAAGCCCATAAATACTTTTAATACAATGTTAGCAAATAAAATATACAATTCGCTACATAAAGAAACGTATTCACGAATGATGTAAGGCCGAAGCGTTTTTGCGAGCCCTATATTTGCGGCGAAGATAAGCTCCGCACACATTACACTGAGTTCCAATTACGAATTTTGATACGATATGTCACATTTATGCTTCCCCAGTAAATTCTTTTGATATATTGAAACGATTCACTGTTATATGCTCCCATACCCCTGTATTTGTATCTAAATTGTTTACGTGTCCTTTTAATTAAAATGGTATATTTTTTCCATTGATAGGAAAGCGAGATTTAGAACGATAACGATTCTATCGTTTTGATGCGTACCAATTGTAATGGAAGTATATTTTTATTTTTAGAATACAAATTCAATATGAGCGTGAACATTACAAAACTTTGGTGTTTTAAATGAATGTAGTAAAACTAAATTAGAGTTCTATCCGCAATAATACAAAGACAATTGATTTTATGTTAGATTTTAATCCAATTTCTACTGAGAAAGGGTAATAAATCTACAAAGAGCCTGTACCTGTCCGAGACAATCTATTTCACGTGCTTTATCTTATATTCTTGGTTAGGACTTTCGAGCCCTCTGGAGAGAACCGGAAAAATATTCTTTTATATATGTAGTACTCTTATACGCACTCACATTTACTTGATCTCTAATATTATTATATATAAAACAATAAAACCGTTTGGAAACATATACTAACATTATTTCAGTAAATTTGATATTAATAAACTAATAAAAATACTTAAATTTGACTTATTTGATAAACATATGTTAATACAAGTTTCGTATCTTTTATATTATTATTATTTTAATGAAGGCAAATTTTTCTTTTATAATGTTACCGATATCCACATAACAAATTCATTCTGAATATATCATTTATAACTCTGTTTACATTCGACGATATTTATTCGGACCGCTGTGAAATTGTTAGGGTGTTTTGTAATAATATTTTTCATAAGCCTAGCATTTTATTTATAGTTACAATAACTTTTACGATGCAGTTGCACCCGAAATGACCCCAAGCAAATTAATCATTTTTCCCTTCGCCCTTCAACATCTTCGAAATTAATATTTCATGTGAATGATAACATCAATAAAATTGTAGTTCCTATGGCTATGAAAAAACTTTACATACACACACAGACACACACATATATATTTAGAGGTGGGGATAAGGACATATATAGGTAATTAAGAGAGCAATATTAAATACATGTTCTTGAAAACTTTGTAAAAATAAATGAGGTTCAATTGTATTTAATAACTAAAAACAAATTTTGTACGAGTATGAGGTATGAAATATGAAGATGAACCTACCCAATTGTTGATTAATATATACAAGGTATAATAAAAGGCTTTGGAATGGGACAGTCGCAATACAAACGAAATTGTATATCTTGGAAGTGAATGCATTTCCAGTTAAATTCAGTCCACGTCAGTTGTCAGTTTGTCATGTACAGATACAGTTCTCAACTTTCCGTTTTCAACCTACTATGTGACGCCTTAATGAATCAGTTAATTGGGGTCCACGTGTCCGTTTCAAACTGCCTCAGATGAGCACGAAATTGAATGCCTTAATTAGAAGGTGTCAACTTGTAAGGGATAATGATCATGTTCTTTAGTTCACTGTATCCTGGATATATTTAAATCAATCAAGAATCTTTTTTGATTTATTTGCTGAACATCAAACATTTTATTTTTTATGTTCGCTGGATGTTTGTGTCCCCGATAACCTTTGGAAAGGTTGATTGATTTGATTGCGATCCGAAGACATCACAAAGTAATCTCTTAAGATATTTCATATAAGTTGGATGTCACCATATTAAAGATATCATAATTTTAATTTAAAGATAAAAAAAAATATAACAAAATGATTCATTCAACATTGAAAATATAATTTATTACTTTAAGAAAATTTAAATCGTAAGAATTTAATATACATTTTTTGATGTAGTTACACAGCTACATTCATAATAAACGACACAAATGAAATACCTTTTAATAAAAGTAACGAAACTTATTCGGTAAAGCCCCCAAATAAATCACCATTTGCAATATACATAAAGGGGAGTCCTCTGTAAGAAGTCCTAATCAAATAGTGGCTATTGTATAGAAAATATATAACTACCAAGGCAGGGGTGGACCCCCATCTTAAATCTACTTTTCACCCTCCGGATAAAGACTAATAAGAATTTTATAAGACCAGGGTAACAAATATAAGATAATAGGATTAAATACCTAATTAACTTCGATTTAACAAACAGCATAAAAAGTCAAGAATCCAGCTCAGTTCTTCCTAGAAGAATAAATTTATATATATACATATGTAGGAAAAAATATTTCCTTCTATTGTTAAAAAATGCCAGGTTTTTGGATAATACTAATTTTGATTTTAATTTGAATGAATATGAAACAATTAACAGAAATTCTATATTAAACAGGACAAGCCTTCAAATATTCGTCTAAATAGTGAGTAAAATTCCATTTCATTAAGTAAAAAGCATTAAAACTAGGTTGCAAAAATTTTATCCCACATCTAAGCTATCTTAATGATATACTTAAATAAAATTTGGATTAGACATTGTAATTTAGTATAGTGCATATGTAATATTACGAAATATTTTGATTGACAACGAAAATAAAACTTATTTTTTGTGTCCAATAGATATGTATGAGTTACTTACATTTCTTTAATTACACAAATCTAACGTATAAGCTTAGTAATCCAGAGTACATGGGCTGTATGGAATTAATTTCACTGTTGGAACAATAACAGCACAGTTGCCAATAGTTTTGATAGTGCGATCACGTAAATCCATAACGTTAGACGCGAGAGTAAACTCCGTGAAACCACGTCGTCACCACTTCAGAGATTGCTCCATCTAACGGACGCGCGCGAAATTTGAAAGCATTGCGGTGCATTTCAGAAATGCAATTCTGAAATTTTAAATTTTACGTTCCAAGATTACACGGCACATTCAATTTTCTCTGCCAATTACTTAGAACTTTTTATTTATGTATTCTTCGAATATTTTTTTTTTTTGCTTAATCCGTATCAGTTATCGGACTTGTGTGCTTTTAATTATGTTTACAATATAAGCTATGTTAATCTCTATATATTTTGTGGAAATTCGTTAAGAATGTTGATAATGATATGGATAAGGAATAAATTCGAGGGCGAAACCCTACACCCTGCGGTCTGCTCGTCATTAATCAGTCCCTCATGTCAGGGTTGACAGTTAATGTAATTTTTATCATACATTACATACACGCATTACGTCCCGTGACGTGACAGCATCAGCCCTGACCTAAACCAAGGTTAGTCGCTCACCTTAATTAACATTGCATATTATGTTAACAACCATTAGGGTTGGCGCGCTTTAATCATTGTTTATATACAGTCATTTTATACGAATGTAAATTAAAAACGGGTAACGTTTGAGTATGAAAGCAAAAAAAATTATATTTTGTAGATCCATAGTAACTTTATATCGGCGAATTATTGAAATGATATAATTTTTGTATAGAACAATATCATAAAAAAATATATTTTGCCACTGCGGTGTTATTTTTGATATTGATTTTTCACACTGCAGATGGAAATGCGCCCACTACTTCAAACATTTATTTTTATAATGTTCTTTTATATAAAAATGTGTGTTGCATTTATGAACGATGAGTGTATTGTGAGAGTACATTTTATTATTTAAACAATGCAATTAAAAGACGCAAATAATATAATGTCAACAGTACTACATAAAAGAGGTATTAATACAGGAGTATTATATTATGAAATCTTCATAATTTTAGTAGCATGTAAATATCAAAGTAATATTGAATATTTACCACAATTTGTAGTGCAACTTATTTCGCAGATGTCCAAGGGAACGGTAAGCACTTAAAATCAAGTGGAACATCTGCCTGTTTGACCCCTAAGGTAAAAATAAAAACCCAAAAAAATATGTACTTACAAATGTATAACAGTATGCTAGTATAACCAACGCGATAAAATCATTACAGAATTTACCCAAAAATAACCTGTAACTTGGTATACCTATATTAATATACAGTTATGTACCTCACAATAACTTGTATATAATCATATAGTTTTATGTTTTGTCCATATTAAAACCAGGAAACTAATGCAGTGAATACATGTCAACTTTACAGTACATATTCGTATACCAAATAGCTCTCATTGATAATTTACTACTGTGCGTTACTACGCTAAATTTCCCCTGTCACGAGTAACTTTAACTGATCTAATGCGTCACTATATTTGTCATATATAATACTACAGCTAATTGGCACGTTTGAGATCCCCTTATTGCGTAATGTGGAATTTGGTTAATAGTTGTATAAAAGGCGTGACGTCAGAGCATATGTTGCTTCTGACCCGACGGGATTCCCTTTGCTAGCCGGGGTAATAATAATGTTTTATTCATTGGGGTAATTTCGGACTATATGGATCGCGTTAAAATGTTAGACCGCGTATACAGGATGTTTCGTTTCAAAACTATCCGGAATATTGTTTATATTATTATAACATACGCATAATTAATGTTCTGTACATATTATTATTATTAGTTGTTTTGTTTGGGTGTTTATATATTACATATGTTATGGCTGAACATATAAAAATCAACAGAATGTATAATGTATAATATGCATGTTTTATGAATTATAAGAATGAAAAAAATTGTAATCACATCAAGGCATCAAAAGGCAACGTGGAGAACAACTTCAGGCGTTGCTTAAAAATGGGTGAATACGAAATTAATTTTTCATAACATGATGAGGAGGGTCCTTATAAAGCAGTGTTAATGTCAATCAAGCCCAACGCCATTGGGTTTTATGCCCCGAGGCTTGTCAATTATATTCACAGCACTGTTACTTATTCAAACAAAATTCAATTACATTTCCAGGGTTCTTAAAAATATGGCCCTTTTATTATTAGATAACGAGCTATTTGGTGTACACACGGAGGCAAAATAAACACTCCATAAGGCGTAGAGCGTGAAAGCAATTGTTTTGCAATACTGGCAGCATTGGGCGATAATTGCATTTCTTTACAAATATTATATAGCCCCAGGGGCATTATGTGAAGCTGCAGGGGCACTTATATAGGGTACACCGTTTACACGCGATGCACACCTGCTTGTTAACCCATTTTCCCTAACCTGTACTTAAAGAAATTCTTATTATGAGTATCTGGTTTCAGAACTAATTGCGGAAATAAAACCAAATGAAATGACATTTATATTTCATAATTATAAATAGCTAGTACATGCAGTGCAAACCTACTTGACAATATATAGAAGTTTAATTAATTTTAATAGGGCAGTATGAAAAAGATAAGGTTCGGTTTTTCACTGTATTATAGTTTTGATACATTTATTAAGCATGAAACCCTTTATACGTTGAAATTATGTATAACATAATTACGTACAATTATTTACATAATATTGTTAAATACATTTCGTATAAAATATTTATACATTCAACAATATTTTGAACTGCCAAAAACTTCGTGATCATAGTTGAGAATAAAAGCGAACTTTCAAGCAGGTCAAGTATTATTTCCAGCACAATGTTTTCTTTCGTTTACGGTTCACTAAGTGGTGATAAGTGTTTAACAGGCATCCTAAAACTAGCCCGCAGTTCTAAACTGGCTCGAACTCACCGTTAACCTATTTTTTTGTTAATTTTAGTGACTCCAATCTTAGTTTTATATAACGGAATAAATTTATTTCTATTCTATTAAAATATTTTCAATATGAAAATAATTACGAGGTACCAAAACGAAAAAGCTTTGATAGAAATCCCAGTTCGAATAAAAAGAGCAGTAATACTTATAAAAAAAAGGCATTTCATCAGGAAATTTGGCAACGGTATCACAATCGCAGTGTGTAACAAACGCCTTTAGTTGTTATGCACTGATTGTTTGTAGCCAACGATAAGAACTTAACAGTAAAGTCGGGACAAAAGAGTAAATGATCTCTCAAAGGAAATACTAGGCGAGAGCTGACGTTTTATTTAGAAAAAACAGTTATAAGCTGAAAGCTTTTTTTCGTTTTTATTAAAACTATTTTCCATCAATACGATATAAAACATTATTCTTTTTTATTATATATCTATCAGTAATAATAAATAATTGGAACTCCAAAACGAGCTGTCTTTAACGGATTATTATAAAAGCGGATACTTAATAATCCCCACGTTTTAAGTTCTGACTTCTTATAAGAGTAAAACGATGTGCACAGAAGCTTAAATATATTTTTTCGTAGGCATTACATTTTATTAATCTCATAACAATGTCACTTGAATTGTCAATATGAATTCATTTTTAAAGTTCTTTATCACTTTTGTCATAGGAATTATATAATTAGCATACAAGAACATTTTATCAATTCAAATATAAATTTCCATTAACATATTTACCTACATATAAACAGCTAGTCAATTAAGATAACAATTATTTAGTAAGACATCTAAGTACCTAACGTTCCCGCTTCATAACTTTATATACTTTTATATATGTATATATGTATGTATGAAACAATTAACTATGTATATCAGTGTATTTTGTATTTGTGTTCATAAAGCAATGGGATGACCGCAATGCGTCCGTTTATGTAGGATTTAAATTGTGGTCGGAGTACCTCAAGTCTTGATTCTTAATAAAATTATAATTAATATTGATTTGTTATGAGTCTACCTTTAATCTAATGCTTCAGTCTTTAAATTTATACATAAACTTTAAATAATAAAATGTAATAAATATTTTTTATATTAAACTTGATATTAAGTTAAAAAATATATGTATCTCCTAGATTTATCAAAGCGTTGGGCAAAGTTTATACCATGAAAGCTTAACAAACAAAAACAAACAAAAAATTATCATACGTCTATAAAATTAGAACTCATTTTTTAATTAAAATGTGTTATTTTTTAAACTAATGCTATAATTAAAACATTAAGTAGATGAAAGATAGAAAATTATGTAGAAGATTGAATCAATTAGGCTTAGCGTTTAAGTCATGTTTTTTTAAGTCTTATTGCTTTCACCGTCTTTTCACGAATATAAGGTATACCTAAATTAAAAATAAACAATATGTAATGGCAATATTTGAGAATTATTAAGGATTTAGTATTTAACAGAGACATGATATGATGTCATGAAATTGGTTTCAGAAGGTAGTTCAATTGTTTCTTTAACCATGACTTTTTTATACAATGAACACTTAAACTAGGAAATGATTAAAAATACACGAACAGTGAATCTGTAACAGATAAACGTATTAAGACTCATGTACGCAAGAGCCAACAAATTGTTCTTATGGTATATATTCAACAAAAGGCAATTGAGATCGCTGAAGTATTGCAAAATAATTCCTAATCAAGTATAGATGAATATTAATAACAATTTTTAATAGCAGAATTAACTGTCAATTTTGTAACTGACCGTACTTTCGGGTTATGAGGGCTTGAGACGAATAATTGCGAATTATTAAATTTATATTCATAAGACAATTATGTGCGGAGCGTGAAATAAGCCGATTAACGTACTTAGTTAATAGCTTTAACGAAAGCCTTCTTCACGCAATGTTATGAAGCGAGAACTAAATAATTGCCTACGAACTGGTTCTTGCAGCTATTAATATTATAATTGGGCATTAATGTTAATGTTTTATTCGTTTGGTACTGTATTAGGCACATTAATGAAGAAATTTTGAAGTATTAAATTGTAATCGGAAATTTTGTTACATTGTTAAATAACAGGAGCTTTGAGTTTGAAAGTCTAGACTATATTTAGGGTGCAATATTTAAACTTAATTGCAAGTTTTGTTGCTGCAGATCCTAAACTGGTCTAACCGGGTAGTTCCACCCATATGCACATTGGCTAATTATCCCTATTACCGTTAGGTTTTGCGACTTATGAATGTAGGAACCCTAATCTCCCTTTAGTCCTATCCCGTAATCCCTTTCCATATTCTAAAGACTAGGGCGACAAGGCACCTGGATCGTTCAGCTGTCGAAGTGCGACGGTAGCCACTTACCACCAAACGGACTGTCTGCTCTTTTGTTACACTTCAACAAAAAGAAATCCAAAATAAAACCGACATAAAATGCTATTGGTGTTAAGGGATAAATTATTCGATACATACATATTTTTATAAATTTAATTAGAAATTACTCTAATAGATATTTTTCTGTATTAATATATGGACTTTATAAGTGACTAGTTTTTGCCCGCGACTTCGTCCGCGTTAATTTCATCATTAGTAATATATGTATAGCTGACCGGGCGAACTCTATTCCGTCCTAGAGGCCATAAATAATCAGGTTTTTCCTGTTTCAGTCGAACAGAATGATTGACATATTAGTTAGTTGTCAAATCTAATGTCAAAGAAAACATTTGTATGGGAAATAGAAAAGGGCTGTTCTTAGGGTTTCCCCGGAAATGAATCAATTTTTCTCACCTTTTATACCTTCCCTGAACCTCCACGAACATTTCAAGACTAAGATAAGATAAATCCGTTCAGCTGTTCTCGAGTTTTAGCGAGACTAAGGAACAGCAATCCATTTTTATATATATAGAAGATTACTGGGTTGTAAGAAACACATCAATAAAGATGTTCAAACAACTTGACAGAACTAACAACTTTGAGAAATTAACAACGTAGGAGGATGACTAACAACAATACATAAATAGTACATAAGAGATTATAATATTGAGGTCAAAGCGATATTATACCTATACTAATTGTCAACATAATTATATAAACACGTAATCGTCGATTAAGATAATCGACGTAACTAAATAAAACAAACGCTTAAAAATAAATAAATTTTGATATAAATTTTTTTGGTGTATTGGGCAAGAAATCTTAGACAGTTTCCTAAGTAGCCACAACCAAACTTTTATAACAATCCAATTAATGATTTAAAAACTCATAAAGGAAAAACATAAAAACTTTTATTTTTATTCATACAGATAACATCGCGTAGAAAACATTTGAATACAATACTATGGTAAGACACGTGGTGAATGTGAACGGCTCGTTGAATATTCGTTTGAAATGATTTATGAAAGTATCATGATAATTGATTGCCAATCTCGTTTAGATAAATCCATTCTAGCCTTTGGAAGTCATTAGCATTGTCACTGTGAAAATATGTCGCTTTTATTCCTTAAAATAATCTCTTCTACTACAACTCTGGTTCGAGTAACAAGCATAATTTGCGATGTTACACAATAAAAATTCATATACCACTACACCGATACTTGTTAAAACAATCTCTGGGATGTATTGGCACAAAATATTAACATCATTTTTTCCTGGCCGTTAAAGAGACAGCTTTGATGATTTATAGGGGAGCCCCGAAATTGATAGCCTCGTTGCTCAACAAAATAAGTCTAAGAAAACAAAGGAATATCGGACTGTTATTAACAGACATCGATTAATTTGAGCGCTCAGCGACAAGAATTCTATTTTGCTATAGAATTTCCAACATGTTGACTATATACGTATCTTTAATGTTTGTATAAAATTCTTTCTAATAAATTTCTTCATTATTTTTATAAATTTTAAACGATGAATTATTTTTTTTCAATATAGTTTTAAGGTGTATAAACTATACGTATTTAGGTATAGATTGGGAACCTGTTCTAGACACAAAGCCGTAATACCTTTGTGCTGAGCAAGAAATCGAAGCTATATTTCGATACATCTTCAGTCATTCGATTAAGCTTCCAACTTTGACTTGTAACTTCACATTACAATAAGATTACATTCTGATTCAGAGCAGTATTCTATCCAGTCGACATCAGATGATATATGACATACCGTAATTGACGGACGATATCTAGATGCGGCCGATGGTATATACTGAGTTCAATGAACTTGAAATGTTGACTTAAGATATGACTTGTTATTCGAAACCTCCGAATGCTTCTGTGAATGGCGCAGCTTATCATCTAGATTAAATAAATATATACGATAAAGCTTCACGAGCTACAATATGACGAGTAGGAATAGAAATTATCCGGCTAGATATAAACCGGTTCCTTTCTTACTTTCGCGTCCCGATTTAATGGAACAATAGCGTTCGAACTTTTTCTTAATCTGTCACGCTACACTTCAAATTTAACTTTCTGTAAAGCAATACTCTGTTGAAAATAAAAAGTTGATGGACTACTTTTTTCCGACAAATTAACGGTTGATTAAAACAACCGGCGTTAATGATGAAACAACCCATAAAAAGTAACATTCAAGTAATAAAATAATATAATAGATGTCTGATGAAACTATATGATATAAGTAAATTGTTAAAATTACTGAATAAATGAACCAAAACTGGAAAATCGATGTTCATTTCAGTTCAGTGCGCTATCAAATTGCTCGAACTGAATAGTTAGTTTGAAAGCCGGCAAAGTTTTAAACTACGAATTAGACTCCACTATGAGAATTGATCGTTATTAAACGCAACATATACACAGAGATTAACAAAGTAGGACATTTTTAACACACAAGAAATGGGTGAGATGATCTAATATACTTGCTCTGTCCACTACAATTAAAGCACAGAAGAAAAGAATCTAAATATTTTTTTCTAATGTACCTATCAAGTTTCTTCTTCGAAACAATTTGGACTGTAAAGTTCAGAAGATTAATTCCAGAACAAGAAATAACTTTATGAAATAACCCGCAGAATTAAATATTAATGTTCTTACATTTAGAATCAGTTCTGAAAATCTCAAGACTCAGACAACTTATTATTATTCAATGTTTCATATAAAGTATTTATATTAAATAACCACTTGCCTATATTTTATCAAAGTGAATTTGTTCCATCATAAATTTAATATATGCTATGACTACACTTACACAAGATCTTCTCGACGCTTTTCTAAATCATTGCCGGACTGCATTCTGTCTATTTGGTTGAATATTCATGGGAGGAAAAGAGATAGATGAGGTTAGGGACGAGTTAATAAGGGATAGAAATTAAGTGAAGCGTTGAATGACCTCGGCCGGTCTTCGTACTTCTACGGAGCGACTCGTGTAGACCTTATCTCTCAATCGGCGCAGGCGCAACCCTTGAGTCATTTTTGTTTCTTTGTAATGAAATATGCGAAATATGCGGGCCTTTGAATATTTTATGGCACGTCATATGACTCATGTAAATTAATTTGTTAGTATATTTGTTTCAAATTAGGTAAAGACTCGCCATAATATTTCTTTGGAATTCAATTAATTTTTAATGAGATCATACAATGTATGTTAAGAAGTTATACCCGTTTTAAAACGAGACAAGTTCATAATACATTTTTTTAAATTTAACAGGAATAGTAGAAAAGAGAAACTACGAAACGGTTAACGTAAACATCTTATTTGAAATGTATAAAATGAATAATTAATTTGTCAGAATAAATTTTCTATAAACAAACTAAGATAATTTTGTCATTTGATGAAACTGTTACAAAATCTCGTTACAAGTTAATCTTTTAAAGTACCGTAATAATATTAGCTTCTTTAAACATTAATATAATGTTAAACCATGGGAACTGATGCACGGACCATTTAACAACCATTTAATCTGATTACTTACGTTTTGAAAATACCTAAATAATGTTAGGTAATAAATTGTCGTAAATTGTAATATCTAAATCGATGTGATAAATCGCGAAGACTGTTCAAATATTTGCGTAATTAATTAAAAGGCAAACAGTAAGCTCACTTAGTGGAATTAATGTTGTCTAAATTTTGCAATAAGTCGCGGATTACGTAACGAGAACGTTTTGAATGATGCTGTCTTAAGCAATACCCTGATACTTTGTTGACGTTATTTGTTGATTTCATTCATAAATTAAACAATAGAAATAATATTTATCTGTAATAATAAATTTAATGTAGTATTATTGTTTGTAGAACTTGATAACGAAGAGGGTATAAAACGTTTATATTCAGATTCAATTCGCCCACATCGATTTGATTTAAGTGTGTAATTATTATAGAAAGATGAATTGAAAATAAAAGTTTTAAAACTATTGGTTAAAATCTCGATGTCATAGGAGTAAGTCAAGTATAAGAATAGCTCGTTCGACTCAACAGTCAAGGTTCATAGGGACACGTGTTTTAATATATCCCATGCAATAAAGCACGTAATAAATCTCGACAACCCCGACTCATCAAATACAACGTTAGGAGGTTCTGTTTGTAATTTAGTATGTAGCTACAATGTGACTCTTCGACAGATGGCTTCAAGCCAAACTTTACTCTTACCTAAGCGAAGGAGATCACAATGCACACTATTTCAATTAAAACGAGAATAGTTCTGCATCTACTGCCAAATTTTTGCAACGCAAAGAAAGCAAAGTATTTCTTCTCTTTTTATTGAGGTGGAACTATTCGGATCTACACAAACTCAAAATATTACACCAATAACATACGAACGCCATTAATAACGAATATTGTGAAGGTTTTGTTTTAATATAAAATTAAGATATTTCTGAAAATTATTAAGAAACAATTGTAATTCTTATGCCATCAGTTTTTAGGTGAGGGTGATTTATGCTTAATCTTGTCCAGACCGCGAGCACGTACTCGTATTTCACCGAGATAAACGTCGCGAATCACACGCCACTGTCTGACACCACCTGATTAACAGAACGAGCTGGTTTAATGACACTGCTAATTTCGCTACACAAGTTTACTGTTAGAACATCCGCATCGATACATCTTTGCGACTTATATATATATAACTACGTAGCTATATACATTTATATGTTGCTTATAAAAGTAAATCACTTCAGAGTTGGAAGTATAATCTCAAAGTTCGTTATAAGAAAATAACTTATGATAATTTGACTAAACTTCTTATGTCAAAACATTATTTAAAAGCAACACTTATAATTTGTTTTTAACAAAAGTAAATTTATGTACTGTATACAACAATATATTCCTACTTTTCTGAGTTAGTTCTACAAACATGCCTGTCATAAGTTAAGAAAGCATCGCGAACATATTGGCGTATTCAGAGTAGGTTAGCATCATACGTGTTGAAACGGGAAAATATATTGCATTACAGTCCACAGAATAAAGATGCTGAGAACAAACACCGGGAATTCAATCCCGGCGGAGGGATCCGGTTTATTTCCTTGCAGCTACACAATAGGTAGAGGAATAAACTATACGTTGACTATAGCTAAATTAAACCTGAGTTTATTATTTACAATAGCTCAGTTTGTAGTTTCATGTTATACATTGATGTTGTATTTAAAAGCTACCGGCGAATCGGTCATCCTTTGTATTGCAATTAAGAGCAAACGTCATAAACACACAGTGATCTCCAAGTTTCTAGTAAGATCTTGATTGTGGATTTCTGTACAAAGAGATAGGAAACGCCAAGACAGGAAGGGATGTGATCGAGATTGTCATATAAAATGCTTACAATGTTTTGTTATCATTGTTATATAACTTCACATAAAAATATGTACGAAATTTTGGTTTTATTTCAGAAAATAAGTCTTCAGTTACATATACACCATATCTAGTATGTGTTATCAATTTACTTTAATATTTCTTTGAATATAAATTAAATATTGAAACATGCTATGTATATAACATATTTTTATCATAAAAATGGAACTTTTAATGCAAGGAATAAATTTTAAAACGCTTTTTGTAACATAAAAATAAAGTCTCTAGGCATTTTACAATATAAAAGCTTTTATGGCATGTATATTCAGTTGATAGCTGTATGATTTTAAGAGATTTTTTCAATTATGACCGTAAAATAACTAGTTCTTGATAGTCTATATTGTTCTGAGCGTCGTTTCTCTAACACTACTGTGAACTGGAAAACCATCGTGTTTATATAAGCCGGGTAGTAACAGACAATAAATATTATACTTTTGAATTTTGCTCTATAAAATGTTTCGATCTGCTGATGTTTGCGTTTGCCCCGCACGATAGATTTCAATTTGTTGTATTTGATTTTCGTTATGTGTTTTGTAAGCGGAAACAGGCTATCTCGCCATCGAGTGCCACGTATAGTGGAAATGTAATAGAAACATGACAGAACGTATTGAATCATAAACATGTTATGTGGATACCGAATATTATATTGATATTTTTGCAAGACCTTTATATACATATGATGCATGGCTTACCGACTTTTATATTGCATATTTTCACGTAGATCTGCTGATGAAAAACACTTTTATACCTGAAACAATGACACGGAATTAATATTGCACAAAGATTATTACAAAAGAACTGTAATATAATTCTATTTAGAAACAAGAGTGAAGCTGAAAACAATGTCAATTACTGAATAAAAATATCTTGGTTTGCATATTTCAAACAATATAAAAGAAAGTAGACAGTAATACATATAATCATTATATAATTTATACTGAGTACTTATAAATAGCTGTCAATGAAACATGAGGGAATTAATTTATTATTAATTGAAGCGACGTCTAAACGATTCAACGAAGACAGGACAGCAATAAAATTAAACGTCATGTCAGGGTGGTGACTGGTGACTCGGAACGAGAATAACAGATTTTTATGAAAGACAATTTAATTTGATTTTATTAAACATTGATTGACATTATTAAAACTCAATCAAACTATATTAAAGACGCCAGCACTGACGACTGTCTGTGATGACTATGAAGTCTTTCGGAGTATAATACTCATTGATTTTATTACATTATTTAAATTATATACATATACTCTTAGTGATCAGAAAAGGCAGCCAAAATGTAGGATATCTTTACATCTAACATACATAAATAATAAATGGAAAGGAAAGTAGGAAAAGAAATATGGATACTAACAAAAAAATACGAACGATCTCTTCTGTTGGAGTAATAAGAAACAAGGTGCATGCGCTAACTACTCATATTATATACAACTCCGTTGTAATAAGTTAATGAGACACAACCCTTCTAAGCAAGTAAAAAAATATATTAAGACATTTCTACATTATAAAGACTTTAGTCGGCCTCAATAAATTCCCTTATACCAAACACACATTTGAAGTCTAATGTTTTTTCTTTCGGACCGTACAATATCTTTAATATAATAAAGAAAATAATCTCATTAATTTCACCTTTCCAATATAAATATTGAATATTATATTAAGTACTAAGTTGAAATATAAATAAATCCCTTTGTTGTAGTTGTTCTATCAAATAACTTTTTATTTAACCTTTCTTGGGGTTTTACTTTTACAATATTAAAATTGGAGCACCATTATACATTTGATATTATAAGAGTAAATTAATTTAAAATACTGCTTCAGTAAAACAGCCTCAAGTAATAAGTACGTACACAGTGAAAAGGAACCGAGGCCTAAATGAAATTACAATGATTTACACCAACGCTCGTCGACCCAGAATGTAAATTCCGCGATCGTTTGCCGGAGCGGAGTTTTTGATTTAGAGCAATTTATGCCTCAAGAGGATTGACGGAGTTATCGCCAAATAGGTCATTGTGTACCAAATGTTTGGGATCGAAAGAATAATCCCTCAAAGAAGATTGGAAGTTACCACTCGGTGAAGTTTAGCCGCTCATTAAACTTCGCTAAATACTTCTCAGCAACGTCTTACATATCAGATAAGCGAAGGAAACAAACTTGGAGCCGAGTGGTAACAAAGGCAACTTTGTTTTCAAGGTAAACGCAAGATTTTTCCAAAAAATTCAAAATAAATTGACAAACTTTTATGAGCACATATTTTTACTTATATTATATTAATAATTTATAATTCTGTACAACAATCGCGTTACAATTTTGATCGTAAGCGTAAGGTAATAAGTGTATTTGACGCGTAGGAGTTTTAGATATCCAAGTTGATTGTGTATGTTGCTGGCCGATGAATTCAGAGCAATGTTTGTGAAACCTAAGTAAATGAAATATCTGTGAAGGACGCGCGGTTCGTCTATGAGGGCATCGTCTGCATAATACGAGGCAAATGTTGAATACGAAATTTAGCGGAACTTTCCGAGGACCCTTTATTGAAAGCGTTCCGCAATGTTTGACGGCGTACCAAATTGGTTACATGAGGCCTCACGTCTCCGCAATTCACCACCAAAAGTAGAAATTTGATTATCCGAAGTGATTTATCCTTATTAGAATTCATGGACGGTGGGATTAAAATGGAAATAGGTGTAAACAAACGTTTTATTCAGACGTTAGCTGTTAAATGTGAAGAGCGTGGTGTATTTAAATTAAATAATTAGCGGCTTGTTAATAAATTGGAGTGGAAATGACGTAATGAATGGTCGTTTTAACTGTTAACTGTTTCGCAATCTCATCTGGGAATATCCATCAATATATAAAATATATTTAAAAAAATCGTTCATTGAAAGTACATAGCGTTTTTTGTAAGGCAATTATTTTTTTACAAGACTGCCTTTTCCATTGCAATCTGATGCATCTGATGGCCATTTGTTTTTGTCATGTATTATTTATAGTACGAATACGAAAATTATACATTTAGTGTAGTAACGCTTTTGTTCAGCGAGCGTTAATTTGTCAAAAGTAATTTGTCATATTTGTGTTCTTCATATACAAAATACATAAAATCTTCATCGTTAACATAAATTCATATTACAGCTTTTGATTGGAGTTAACATAACACTGTTACTTACATTCAAGTTCAGTCATAAAAACTGAAAAAAAATCTCATAAAACTCAATTATACTTATAATTGGTTTTGTTGCTACATTGTATTTGGTAGAAAGCTGTGTCTGCTCGGTTCATACGAGACAGATCTCATCTGTGAGAGGTGACTTCTAAACTGAGCGGTGCTCAGTTTAGAAGTCACCTCTCACAGATTTTTTTTGACTCTCACAACTTTTATACTACATTCAGTTTATTTCGAGTAGTTCTCTCACTAAATTTAAAAATTTATTTCCTGTATAGCATTTTATAAGAATCACATCTCTTTCATGAGAGTTCATATGATAATTAGTAATGCTTTCAAGGAGACAATCAAAATTATTGGAGTCCTTGAGACGTAATAAAATCAATAACATTTTTGATACAATATCATAAAGAATAGTATACAAAAAAAACATTTAGCAAATTAATTTATAAACAAGAGGATTATACAAACCTATATTTGCTTATAAATGTAAATTACTGAGAATTAATGCGGTTGTAAGGACATTCTAAGCAAGGGAATTAAATTTTAAATTCCTTGAAATTCGTCCCGTACGTGTTTCCGGTATGCGTTCATGGGTAGGGACTGATAACGATACGCCTCAAGACAGGTGGAAGGCTTGCTTGTCTGCAACTGTCATGGCTGACAATTGCAGTGACTTCCTGCACTACCGTACCAGGCATTTAAAACAGATTAAACATTATTAAGACAAAAAATTAGAAAGAAATAGATATCTTCTTAAATGTTAGGTCAGTACTAAACTGTACTCTTGTATATCGAACCATAAATATCATCGATAAAAAAGCAATAAAAATTATCAACAGAAACTTATCTTTGTTGTTGAAGTTAACCGCGTTGCGTGAATAAACTTTTAATGATCTATTATATTTACTTTTATTAAAAGAAAGCAATTTGCATATTTACTAGCACAGCTTTATAAAAAGGGTAGAAAAAACTGACACATGATACAAAAACTTAACAAGCTTAATCTCGCATATGTAAAAGTGAAGCAGGACAAAAACATTGGCAACTGACAAAAAATATAAAGCCACTTATAATAAATTAGCTTCCCCGGCCCGTCAGAAATCGGATTTAGTGGGGTACTCAACACAATCACGGTTCATTAAACTATAACGAAATCTCTGAACCGAACGATTGAGTGACATATTTTCCGGACCCCAATGAATTGGCAACTAGGCTTCCCCTAATTCAACCCCGAACCCCTTGGGCTTCGGCTAATAAATTGAGAATAAAAATGCAAAACGGCCCAAATAAACGGAAGAGTGGCTACGAATGGTGCAGACAAGACAGGTGCATTGGAGGGATCGCGTTAACCAGTTTAGGAGTAACAACAAAACATCCACGCGAATATACCCCATGAATATTTAATGATGTAAATACTAAAAGATGGTCCGATCTGCGTTTTGTCTTTATTCAAACTTAGCATCTTCTTATAAATATTCATAAAAATATTTCACTATACTTATAAGTCCAATTTTATTATTTATAGTTATTTCATAAAAATTGATAAAAGTCACTATTATCACAAGATAATGGCGTGATACGATCGGTAACCCAGAATGTAAGTAAGTCGTATCATTGGAATCAAATCGACGAAAATTCATTTATTATATTTATAAATATATTATACACACACAGTTATTCTGTTAAGAGAAATTATTCTGTAGTAATTAATAATTTAAGATATACGAAAAATTAACAGCAGTCATTGGATTTCACTTCACTGTTGTCATTAATTCATCAGACATTATAATTTCGAAACTGTACAAACGGTAGTTCAAAATTTGGTATGGACCAACTAAGTCTACTCGGTCAAGTTAATCAGTCTCTAGTTTCGGAGTTAAAACCGGTGGGATTTTAACAAGGGAATGGACGATAGGGTTCAATTTAACAACCACCAGTTTCCAGCAGACGACGACAAAATGTTAATTGCTGCCATTGAAAGTGGAAACTTTAATAAACCTCAGAAAATTTATAATGTGTTACGATTGAGCGCTCTAATCTGATATCTAGTACAACACGATAAGGCACATTCTGGTGTGCACGTTCAAGTTTTTTGCCGACGAAGTCTTAAAATGTCTAATGCAAATAAGGAAATTCGTTTTAGACATTCAAACCACCTCCGATTGCCGTTCCGTTTTTGCGTTGCGATTATCGAAATCCTATTTGCTTCGAACAAATTAATGTTATTCAACGTCCTAGACTCAGGTGCGGTTTTAATTAAAATATTCTGAAGAACCTTTGTACGCAAATATTCTGAAAATTTAAACAAATACCATTGAACGAACATGTCATTGAAAATTATATATTCAATATGCAAACCTATAAGGTGTTATTTGGAAAGTAAAATATTAATTATTTTTTTCGTCATCTGTAGTAAAAATCATGTTATATATGCCTATTATTTATTATAACGTAACAAAGGATATTCCCGCCTTTTCCGAGTTTACTCTAGGCCTAATTAGCTAAAACGGTAACTGTTTGTAAAGCCTCGTGTCAACGCGTTACGATTTCAGAAATCTCAATTTGTCCCCGTCTTATGACATTGAATTACACTCGAAGGTCTGAATATTTGAAAGGAAATGAACAACTTTCTTTTCTCCAGTAAATACTAAGCTTTTTGATTTCTTTCGCATAATTCTGTTGCTTTTGCCAGCCTAAAATACTTTTAAACTTTTATCGTACAGAAGCTTACTTGGATTAGAATTTTTATTGCGATGTCTTTTTATGTCATTATTTTATGTCGTTATTTCGTCAATAATCAGATTTAACATACATTATAATCATTATCTCGGGATCTTTTCCTACTAAGACACTTTTTGTTTTAGTTTAGTTTATAATATGGTTTCATCGGGTCACACATCATTTTTCAAATTATAAATATTAATTTTTTTTAAAAGATCTCGAAATTCTTGAACTTCCTGTTCCACCATCAGCTATTTCTTCCTTTATTATGTTCCATTTATAATTCCGCAAAACATACCACGTACACTTACCGCTCATCAGTTCCCTGTTGAAATTACGGCTTTCCAATTTCCTTTAACATATGTTTAACGAATATTCGCACTTAATTTAGATTTTTGTAGCAACACAAAATCTTATGGAAAATATTTTTCCGTAATAAGTTTCATTTTCGTGAATACAGAACAAATCGCAAGTCCAATTTTATCATTTACCTTGGAAACTAAAACAAGATGTACTCATTCCGACATATACAAGTGATATCAATTAATTTCTAAATTTTTCCAATTTACTTTGTAACTCATTTGACTAAATGTAAATATAACGTTAGAAATATTTAAAACAATTCACTCTCTGTATCTCTTACCAAGACATAGAAATCACCTTAACTTAAATGTATTATTTTTGTTCTTCCTATCACAGTTTCCACATCTCCACTCCTAGCTTCATAATACTTATACATAGTAACCTGTATCACACCTAAAATTGCACACCTTGCAACAACCCAACATTCTTAAAGTTAATACGAGTACGTAAATATAGGATCGGCTATTTTGTATTTCATGTTACTGCGATCCTGCATCTTCAAAGTGCAGTTAAAATTATCTTAGAGTCACTCGACTCAATTTTGTGGAATGTATCACTGAAATACAACTAAAACAATTTTTTTATCGTATACATTTTTAGGGTCTTTTAACGTTAATACAAGGATAATAATAATGCTTTACTATGCTTTTTTAATAGCTAGAAATAACAGTAAAACTTTGTATTGCTCGGAACTTTCATTAAGATTTAAACCATCTAGCATCGTAGACTGTAAGCACGTAAGTCCATAATATTTATTTATATGCTAAACTTTTGCATCTCACGTTTTACCCGCAGATAGAAAGCAAGTTGCTACTTCAATGCATATATTACTCCAGGTTAGTAGTTAACTTACGAGTTAGTATTCATCTAGCGCCTCGGCTTTAATCAGGTTATCTCGATAAAAGATACTGTATTCAGGATCTGTTTAGAACTGTAACGTTAAGGATAATATTTGAATTGCTTTGAAAACAAATCTATTATGTACTATAAACTTATTGTAATTATTTAAATGAATCTAATATTTGTCGGTATACCACGCGTGCTTTATTTTTGTAAAAAAACTACATACTCCCGACGTTAAAAAAGCACGAAAAATTATATATAATACATCAAAACTATTGTGCGCATACACTTATACAGCCTTGACAAATCTAGATTTTATGGTAAGTTATGTACAACAGGAAGGTTACAGTTACAGCTTCTTTAAAGTCAAGCTTTGCACATTATTATCTCTTCATTACAATCTATTACTAACAAACTTTGATCACAAAAAGTATAAAAACAGCATTTGTCACTTCAAAAGCTTTGAAGTGGATGCCATTGAATTCAAAGCACTCAAAGATTACCATTAAACCCATCAACACTGCATCCGAATGCAAACACGTTGCAGATTGAGTTATAGCGAGCGTGTGGTAGGAACGCGAATCGCGAATGATCCCAATCGAGTACTCGATATCGGCTCTATCGAGAAATCCTTTCCATTTGCAGCGGCATTCGATACGACGAATACTGATCCCATATCACTCCCTAATTCTGTTTTGAATCCATTAAATACTTGCAGGAGATGTCATACTACTACAAATTCTTAATAGAACGTATCCTTTAATTGATGTTTTCTCATAACACGTGTACAATATTACATACATATTTGTATTATATAAGATTTTATGCGTAACTTCAATAAACCCACATTGTGCTATATATAGACATATTAGTACTCCATTTGCATATATGTTAATTATTCTATAAACCAAAAAGGTTATATTTGTGTTAGTAAGCTTAGCCTCGAACACTGTTAAATGTTTGAAACTCTATCTACTTTTTTCTACTTTTTAATATACAAATTGTTGAGAATTTTCAATAAGTTATTTTTATTCTGCAGGCAGCCGGAAATTCTAGCGACTAGCACAAACTGCAAAATGGGTAAATCACAGCTCTAGAGTTAATAAACAACAAAGCTAAAATTACTCTCGCAGACATAAAATTGTGAAACATACGATGTTGTGGAAAGTGAATACAGACATACGATTTAATCGGAATCTGCAAACTGAACAAAATACGTTTGAATGCTTATTGGATTGTTCTCAGTTCGTGTTCACAGCAATTTGTGTCCGCATTTACATTTATCATTATACATTTTATAAACAAAAGTTACCATTCAATGAAAATATTTTGTTATAAATTAATTAGACTAAACAAAAATAATCTGTTCTTTACGATACTATAACTGCCGCTGTTAATATGAATTGGGTGCGGTAAATTAAGAGTGTCGTCTATTTTATACTTTGTCCTGAAATGCTAGCCTTTTGTCTTTCTAATGGCCCATTTTCCAGTAATCTCTACTTTATTACCCCCATTAGCATTTCTTTTACTCACTATGAAATATCTATACTTCTATAACTTCATATTACACAATAGTAAATAGGAATGAATTAAAAAGGGTCTTTGAAATAGGACAAGGGCCTAACCCTTTCATTAATCGAATAAAGTTAGTAAGTATACTTTAAGCTAAATGAAAATGAACAGCAACGTTTAAAGGAAATAAAATAAACGTTTGTTTAGTATAGAACAATCCTCGGGGGCAAATTGAAATTATTATACTAAGAAAATACGTTATTTTTTTTTTTTTTTTTTTTGATGACGTAGTGGAAACTCTTTTTACGAGCCGTCCAACCGGCCTTGGTGGGGCCGGAAGGGATGTGTGAGGCTCGGCCTGGGCAGGCCCCTACTCACTAAAACCACTGCGAAAGCCATCGGCCGCTATGTCGGTGTACCCCGGATCTGTCAGCGACAGGGCACACCAGCGACTGGCCGGTCCTGGCAAAGACCGGACTTACTCCCTCGGAGCATGGGGGCGATCCCGGCAATTAGGACCACCCCGACGACGCCGGGCTTTCAAAAGGGCCGGGTTACCACGCCGACCCCAGCCCGGAACACAGGGGTGCTATTGGAGGCGTAGGAATTGCCTCCGTCGCACCCCCGTACGTCGCCTGCGGGGGGAGGGAGCATCAGCCGCCCTCTCCCTTTCCCGCTGAGATGCCTCCTTCGTGGACATGACCGTCTCACAGAAGGAGGACACCGCCAACCAGGACCCATCACTCTCGAGCATCTTCTCCACGACACTCGAAAGCGACAGGTCCACTCCGCCGAGAGCCGCCACAAGGTCTTGGCGCTGCGCAGCCCATCTCGGGCACACCTCGAGGGTGTGCTGGGCCGAGTCCACCGCAGCGCCGCACTCATGACAGCCTTCTCCCGGCTCTCTCCTGGCCGTCCGACACAGGTAGTAACCAAAGCACCCGTGCCCGGTTAAAACCTGCGTCAGACGGAAAGTGAGGGGTTTGCGTTTCCGCCTCATCCAACGCTCTAGGACCGGGCGAAGCGCTGCCGTTGTACGTCTACCGTACGGCTGCTCCGCCAGGTCCTCCCCCCACTCCCGCATAAGGCGCTCCTCCCCCTGCCGACGAACCGCTCGGATCTCCTCCGACGAAGGGTTCTCGCCGAGTGTCCTCCTACCCGAGACATAGGAGAACAACTCGGCTCGAACCGACGCCACGAGATCCCAAGGCGGATCGCCGGCAAGGGCAGTCGCTGCGGCCCAGGAGACCGTACGGTACCCCCTAATCACCCTCACCGCAGGAGCCCTTTGCGCAGAGCGCAGCAGGGCTTTAAAATACGTTATCTGACGGGATAATGTACAAAGACAAAAAAGATTTAAAATATAAATTGATATATTTGCGGTGCTCGATCAATTATTCAGATCATATAATTCGGAAGCTAAACTATGGAATGACAGAATATATCTTAATTGAATCAAAGTGTACATTCCTCATTGGAAAATAGCCTGAAGTGTTTGGCAAACATCGAACTTGGGCAAGTTTGTTCAGATTGGCAAGTTTGCTAACTTATCCGAATTCGTCACTGGTCCAACTTTCCGACCCTGTAAGCCGACAATTTAATTATCTTAATTCTGTACCTCAACGGCATATTAAATACTGCTAAACAGCGAGCACTGGCTAGCTAAAAGTTAGCAATTGAATAATAAATAATGTTGACAGTTTCATATGTGATTACATTTTGTATGTAAAGTTAGATAATCCTTACCAGCAGAACTAATTTGTAACGGACTTTAGTTTGTAACACAGAACACAGAATGACTATAAAGTTCACGAAATTTTACCAATTCGAAAACTTTACCATTTAATACCGAAGTAGGTAAAACGAGATAATATGTTCTGTGTATTTAGAATTTCGTAAAAGAGCAGTGTTTTTCAACAAACGTTAAATGGACTCCAAGTTGAAAAGACCATAATTCTTAAGATGTAGTGATAAGATAAAGAAATTTTAGTAAAAATGTTTTGGCTCAGCTTGTAAAGGCGAAAGCGAAGCGGCACTCAAACTTACATAAATTACTATGAGTGTCCCATTCAAGGGGCCGATAAGGAACCCTGGGGCCACAAAGTTCACGCCGAACTTACCCAGGATTCAAGGGTTCAGGATATGTCAGATTATGAGCTGATATAGGTTGCAAATATTTTATTGATGAGTCAGTGCTAAAGGTTATGTTCGAGATGAAGGAAATCTTATTTATCCCAAATCAGTTTGGAATAAGTACAATACTTTTGAAACTCGGACATAAATTATTTATCAGATTGAAATTATGATTGAAGACGAAACCAACAAAATAATCTACATAAAATATATTATAGCTTGTATACTTGGGAAGGTACGTAATTTACTTGTAATTGTAAGGTAAGCAAAGCAAATTACACTTGGCAAGAAGTATACGGTCATATGTGAAATTATTTCTATACAAATCACCCCGCGTAAACACCAGATACCACAGATACTGTAATGCTAGAATAGATAATATCATTTTCTCAGTTAAGATAAATTTCATCTACATACAAATCAAGGTGCAGCTTGTAATCGAAGCATTGTTTTCTTTAATTATGTTTTATTATAAAAAAAATATATAAGTGTAATAACTACTTTTCTACAAAATATATACTTACTAAATGTTTACTAAACACTTATATAATGTACTATTTAATACAAACACGAGTTCCCACAATGAGAACTAGGAATTTCTTTTCAAAATTAAGTTAGATTTGCGGTAGCGGATCTAGTTACGTTACTTCTTTACAACGGCCCAGTAGCATTTGTTACCCACAGTACATATTGTATGTGGTTGAATAATAGCCAACACGCTTGGGGATGAATTTCATTATGGCTTTATGTTTGAGAGCGGGGAATTTCTTTCGACGCTTCATGTTTTTATCGCTATTATCTTGATTCGTTTTGAATTTGTATTATAATCGCCCTTTGAAGCTGTGTGTAGAGCAGTATGATTTGACTAAGTAAATTTATTTATAAAAATTCTAAGACATTGATCAAACAACATCGAACTAAGTTATTACTAGTTTAATGGAAATTCTTTTGAATTATAACCTTTTGTATTTATAATGATCCAAATCTTTGTTATCCAAGTTTAATCGAGTAACATCGTAAAGGCTCTAATAAATTCAGTTTACAATAGTCCTTTATAAAATTAAGTAACAACAATGGTTCATAGGCTGTTATCGATGTTGAAGTGCTTCATAAATTACCTGTAAACGTTCAGATAGAATTTCCCTGAATGAAACAGCGCAAAGACGTCGCAAGTCATGTAGAACATTAGTCATTTGACATGGCGTGTCATGATGGAGGAACAGCATATAAAGGAGTATGATAATGCTTCTCTTTAAAAATTTATCTTTAGACGTTGTATTTACATTCAGATATTTAAGACGACAATAATATTCGACTACAAGCAGAATTAGTTTTTAATAATAATAATCCATGTAAACGTTACCCAATTAATATAATATTTTGAGACTTTTGCAAGAAATAAGCATATTTAATAACTTTTAGTACCCTCAATGAAAATTATTTCATAAGTCATTCTTTCAAAATTCATAGTCAGCGTTATTAAATGCTACTTTGTTGAGTATAGAAACTAGTTAATTAAAATGTCATTAGAAACACGAACGAGGAAATTAGACTAAAATAATTTAAAATTAGAAAATTTAACTCAACTATAACGTGACACGTTTTCGGATTGATTAATTAATCAGTCTTCTTTAAATTTTATTTACATACGAAATGTTTTGAATTTTCTGTTAAATTGGAAAAGGGATTTGCCTTCGGCGCGTCTTGGAGAAAATCCTAACAAAATAGCCTTGAAATACTCGGCTTGCACATTCATCGCACATAAATTAGACTCGAAGCCAACGTCTTGGTTTATTTTGTCCGTTCGTTGTGACACTTGTGACAAAGGACCTTTGAATAAAACGTAACTTGTACAGATCCGAAATGAGTAATTCAAACCTGTTTTAATACACTGATTCACGGCGCTCCGTGCCATCGTTGAGAACAAAACTGTTTCTTTGTTGCCAAAGGACGCAGTGACGCGAACATAGCGAAAGTTAAAAATGCATATTAATAATAATATGAATCAACTGTCTTTGAAGAATGTTACGGAAATTCAGGTCGTTCCATTAATTTAGAGTTATTTGAAACGGAAAATGCGTACCAACAGGAAACTTCCACTTAATGACAGTCAACAGTCAAAAGAATGCAAATCATTCATAGCATTTATCAGAGACGTTTGAATTATTTAACGAATATCTCAGTGCCTAATTATGCCAATTAATTTTATTGAAGGATTCAGTTTAATCTCTCGAGCCGCAAATAATTTATGAAAGACGCTAGATCGTTTATCCTTGATATAGTTTAATGATTTCACTTTGAAGCTATAAAGAATTATTCGTAATATTCACTTACAAGGAAGACATGAAATGTAAGCGACTTTTTAAGTAAAGGGAGCACTTTAATAACTCCAACCCATAACAAAATAACGCGCTATAAAAAGTCGATAGCTATTTTTTATAATCTCCAATATAACCGAGCGTCATTTTCATGGATCGTTCCAGTAGTCGTCCGGGTTTCATCGCTGGCATCGTAAACCACATATAACGTATTATCTGTGACCGTCAGTTCATAAAATAGAAATAATGAGAATAATATGTAAATAACATATTGTTAGCAAACTGGCCGAAAGTTTGCGAACATTTTTAAGCCAGAAATAAATAGGATGGACAATTATTCGTAACAGAACTATCATTGGATATAAAAAGACTTCTGTCCGGAACAGATTTCAGTATATAAAGTTTGAATTAAAATACTAGCTGGAATAAGCGTTTATTAAATGGGGTTTATTTTTGGAATGAACGAGTTGTATTTATGGAGGGCTTACACTTTTTATGGACGCTTCCTTACAAGTCTCTAAAACTGACTTACGGTTGTGTAATTAATTGTAAGCCCGGAGGCGAATCTCTTCCTGGTGTTTATATTTTTAACGGATTAATATATAAATCAAAGCAACTTATTTGATTAAAATCTCACCTATTACTAAAGTAAGATTTTATGTACGGTGCTCGCGACGATGTAACTTAATATGTATATTCGGTTGTAGGAAAACTGTCGGAGTTTGGCAGGGTCCTAATATGATTCTGAAAGGAGCAGAGTTTGGGATAACCAAAACACATTACTAGATTGTTTGTAGAATAACATTATCATATACAGTGGACATGAATTTTGACAATGTACACAGGCTGTGCGTATTTTTTTATTTATTATATTTAGTAGGGGCTGTAAAGATGGACATTCTGAAATATTAGCGGGATGCTTTAGAATGTATAATAAAACAATCGTAATATTAAGTTATGTATATATAGGACAATAAAATAAATTGAGTGTTTATTATATACATTCGGACACAAATAGCCTATACACATAGCATTATTATAACAAATATTTCACAAAATGTTTCAAAAGATTTTCACTATATTAGTTTTCTTTACACCTGCTATCCCATAATAATAATCTTAAGTTCATAGACAAGTGTTCAAAGAGAACAGCTTGCAAAGAAAGTAATAAGTGTATTAGTTTCAATAAGTTCTCATCAATAAAGTAACTCTTACGATAAAACTAGAAGTGTTTATAGTGGTGTATGAAATGTATTGTTGTAATTAGGTCTGATTACTAAGCCACTTTGACAAAAAAAATTGATATTATATATATTAAGTGTATTAAAAGACATTTATCACATCATTAAGAAATAAAGAGTGATGATAACAAGCTTTTTGGGGACAAAACAATAAACAGACGTAATATACTCACTATCTAATTACAAGACAGCAGGCAATTTTATGTTCACAGTTAATGGAGCAATCTTCTAATATTGGATTCGGCGTTGAATTTAAGAAATAATAATCTTTTGCTTTTTATATTTGAAAAATTATATTTAATTGTATTGTTTTGTTCAAGTTAATAGCCAAGGTTAGATCTAAGTACTACAATCTCTTATAAATGAATAATAATTATTACACGATATTTATATGAATTTATTAAAAGGTTTTATAGAAAAGAATATTATATTGCGTTGTAATCATTTATATATTGGTTATATGCAGGAAAAATGCTTTCCACAGCCCTTGAGTAACGGTTTGTCTGATTCACCGGAATAAGGAAAAATATGAGCCTAATGACGTTAGAGTTTATCCCGTTTGAGTTTTTATTTGTTATACATTATAGGTATACCTTTGATATTACTATTTAATTATGATCCATCACATATATTAAGAAAATGTTCATAACACAAGCTTATCTTTACTTAAACTGTATAGTGTATAAAAATATTATGTTGATAGCACTTTATAAATAGTATTATTGTAGTCTTATCCTTTTTAAAAAGATGTTCACCTCGAATTCTTTACGAGAATATAATAATTATGTCCGAAGTGAAGAATGCCGTGCCTTATGTCACTGGACCTTCGCCCCGAGAGGTTGAGCGGCCGGTCAGTGACCCCGGCTGACCGGCGCAGGCGCAACTATTCGCGCTTTACTATAAAGAACATTGAAGTGCAATATTTCATACAATAGCTAAATATAATAGTTCATTCGTTACGAAACATTAGCAATAAACGCCTTGATATTTATTAAAATGACGAAAGAATAGAAAGTCAATAAACGCTATGTATTAATATTATATTTAATACGCCCAAGACACGCAACTTTTAACAAAGTAAAGTTCACAATAAAAAGTTATTAATACAGCTTAACTACTTATTTCCCAGTGGTAAAAGATTTAAGTGTTAAAGTTATGCCACGTTCAAGTTGGATTTCGTTCCTGTTTCTGACTTTTGTTTGTAATTATTTTCATGTCATTGCAAGGTTATGTCTTTAATTAATGTTTCGGTTGTTTCTTAGTTACAACGACTCGTTTAACCAACTACCTTTTGTATGACACGTTGCCAAATTCAACTTCCAAACTTACATATCCTCTATATTAAATCATCAATTCAAAGAAATATGATTCACTATTAGAAATTGAATCGTGAAATCTTATAATATCGTCTTATCTTTCAGTATAATAAGATAAAAAATAATTTATAAGTTCGAACGTGTTGCAGTTATAAACTTTCACATTTAAAATGAAAATAATCTTTTAATTTAAATTAAGTATTGGTTTAATCAAAAAGTTAACGGTAAGCGTGAGTCACAATTTTTAAATCTTTTTCGTTTACGGACATAGATTTGAATGAGTTCAAGCATTGACTCACGAAACCATTTCAGTTGAGATTGCTTAATGAATTGACATACTTCCAAGATTTGTAACATAAAAATATTTATTGTGCAATTTTGCAGGGATTTGAAAATTGCAAAGACTTTTCATACTATTTAGTCATCCAGACTTTAGAGATGTATAATTAATGTATAATTATATATATGTATAACACAGAATGTAACCTACGTGCATATTAAAGGTGGTTTTGATTTTTTATACATTTATTTATTGTTTAACTTAAATTAATAATAAACTACTCGAAGCTCCGCTTAATTCAAGTAATTATTTTCCATCTTTTTTGTTGATTTATGACATGCACAAATAAAACTTGACAAATATAGTTTCCCTTATAGAGCAATGACTTTTTATTTTAATATTTTCTGACACGAGCTACAATAAATTTACTACCTCAAAAGCATTCTTGAAATACACGAAATCTGCATTAAGGTTTGTCGTATATGTATGTATATGCAAAAGTTTAAACGTTTAAACAGTCTTTAAGAACACGTTTATTCATATCGCCTAGCAGATTTTTCCTATTATGTCGTAGCGAGTGACAAAATTTTATATATACAAAAAATTTACATATAATAATTCCTATTCAATTCCAAAATTTCAGTTGTATGCGTAATATATTTTGTTTTATAACAATATAACAACGATTTCGTCGTCTGTGATACTTCTCCGATACATTTTTAAAACTAAACTTTGACTACTTTATAACCAGCAACTGTAAATAAATAACTATAAAACTAGAGCGATCAGTGGTTCACAACTTTGATAATACCTTGTTCGCTTATAGTTTTTGATGTATTACACACAGATTCTTAGTTTACAGTTTCACTAACTTTATATTTTAAAGGATATTCCTTTAAACCTTAAGAAATATTTTTTTAATAACATATTTACGTTGCTACTGACGTTCGCTCTGATTTCTTTATAATTCAAATTCTTATACCGTACATTTTAAGTGAAATGATTTACTTGACAAGTTTTATGAAGTCATGTAAGAGAGCGGATATGAAAATTTACTATCGAGACATTTTAATTTTCTTAGAAATCAGACTTTTCATCAATTGAATATTATTATTATTTTAATTATGTATACATTTCAATATTATTATAAACATAAGGAAAGGAATACTTGTAACGAATTGTAGTCATATATTCTTATGATATACTATTAAAATTAACTTACAATAATATAGGTACAACAAAAAATAAAATATGTTATTTGAGGTGTAACTGTAACTATAACAGTTTTAATTTATACGAAAAAAAAAAATAGTAAGGCGTTTTAAACAAAACAATCTGCTTAAACAATTGTTTTTACAATACCCACTGTCTCGACAGAGGCAAACGAACCGTTACGAGTAAATTCAAGAGTCAAAGTGAGGATTAAAATGGCTTCAGTGTATGTCTGCCATAATCCCCTCGTAAGTATATTTACATTTTTAATACTACGTCTACCTCTTTCGCTTTGGACAATACTGAAGACGAAATACTTTGTTATGTCTACGTTTTAATACTATAATGTTATTTCTTTGTCAATTTTATTACTAGTATAGCAGAATTTCACATATTTTACCCGTTATCAAAAATAAGATGTGACGTAATATTTTATTTTATTATCTCTAAAATAGGAGCATTTTTTTTCTTTCATTGCCGAATTTTGCAGACTATAACCAAAAACCGATTAAATTAACCATTTATCATTGTAAGAATCGTTTCTATAATTAGGTATCTGATACGTAATAGTTTAAGGGCACCTTCAGACGATCGGCACACTGCCAACATTTAAGACAACTGCAGCTGTTTCACCTGATGCCTGTAGACAGTTGCCTCCGGCGCGATTTTAGTAACGCGACACACGTCTGAATGAGCTCTAATACTAAATTAATTACCCGGCCATCTATAAATAAATTCATCAATATTCTTTTATTATACTGATATATTCAATTTTAAAGCACAATTTACTTGTCAACTTTATTATATGTAAGGAATTATTATTTGATTTCACCCAAAGTTTTAATGATTCGCTTAATTATTAAAACCTTCGTTTTAATCAGCGTCAGGCAGAGCTCTGAAAGGTCGAAACCAGTAGAGGAATTCATTATAATTTATTAACCTTACAATTTTAACTGCGGTTTTAATACCTTCAGTGTAAAACAGTGGATTTTTAAAGGTGTATTAAAAATATTCAGTAAATAAAAAATATTAAAATTCACATAACCACCGAGTTCTCTATGAAATTTTATAACCAACGTTTAAATGTATTTTACGAAATAATTTACAGTTATTTAAGTGTCATTTACGAGTTATATGAAGTAATTTTTCCTGAGCCTAAAACTGAGCATAGTCCTAGTTGATAATATTATTTGAATGCTTCATCAGCGGTAATTCCATATATTATGAAATTATCAATCCTAAACTTTCCTTAAAATCATTTATCTTACCAAATAATACTGTGTTTTCATTCACTCTGCTACTATCAAAAAATTACCTGAAAAACAAAAAGTCAAGGTTAAAACACAAACAGTTGCTACCAATTACTTAATAGATTTCAAAAATTCCCATACGAAATGAAAGCGTTCAGAGCAATATACAATAAAATCTAAGTCTTACGAAAGCTCTGTGAGAGTAAACGTCAATAGATTATTACTTTCAAACATCGTGCTTTCATATAAATGTACAAACAATAATGTTCTGTATCACTTGCATATAAACATCAAAATTGTATGCACATTGGTGATTGTTAACTTGCAGTGATGGTAATTCGATTATGAGTTTAGTGTTGCCCCCAATAACGTTAACGGGATTGTGTTAAGCCAACGTCAATGGGGGTGTTACGCATAATTTAAAAAATATTACATGCCTTAAAAGTAACACGGCTATGGAATTGATTATAAAAAGGATACATTACATAGTATATCAATAGCTTATATAGTTTGTTATAAATATATAATATTACAAACAAAATTTGAACAGCTTTATATAAGAAAATAAAATATACTATATGTTGAATAAACTATATATATGGGATATTGATATAGGGAGAAGACGATGAACAGAACAATCAGTCAAATGAATCATTGACCACATGAGTCAGAAACTGACTCAAGCCATCCATCTCTTTCAACGCTCGCCCACCTGATGACGAGAGAAAAGGAAAGAAACAGAATTAAACCTAATAAGACTGTTTAAGCAAGAAATAGGTCGAGATTATTAATCTTCGTAACAATTTTAAATAGTTGAAATACTCGTGTTATGTACAAATGCTTTGATGTTCAAACGTTATATGAAAATTATAAAAATAACGCCGCAGTAAAGTAACTCGTAACTTTTATTGACAAAATTTCACAACAGATGTTATATAGTTTGGTTATAAATTTCTGTTCTATATATTTATTATGTTTATAATTCAAGCGAACTTTTATGTTGGCAGTATAATGGGTGTCGGAATAATATATAATGTACACTCATGTTTTACGTAAACGTTCGAAGCAATAGCTTCGTTGTATGTGGTTAAAGTTTTTCTTTTATTTCTATCGGAAAACCATACACGATAAAGTACGTGTAAATTGAGTGTGAACACGACATTTACCTCGAGTGTCCAAACAGGCTAAAAATTGTGGCATCCTAATAGGTTTCGGAGAGCCGACGTGTCGTGAGCACTCCAATACCATCAGAATGTTATGGTCACACATTACAAGGGTCTAAGATTACTTTTACCGACGTGACCTTCAACATATTATAGCAAAACTGTACTTTATCTAATACTTTAATGTACTGAAAAAATCCGTTAATGATTTTTCGTTATAATTAACAATTAATGTTTAATTATTTCTCAAAATTTTTAAAATGTTATTTCTTAAATACTTTTTCACAGTTCTCATTAACATGATAAAAAGAGGCAATCTTCAAATTACTTAAGGATCCGAAATAAAAGAGCAGTGTTTATTCTTCGTCATTGCTTTTATACTTTTATTTAAAATTCTAATTGAAGCTCAAGTAGGGAGAAAAATATTGAAAATTATACAAATAAAACAATTGAAGGGAAGTTTCCTTTATACATAATAAAGTAACAAAAGCCAGATAAATCATCTTAAAAAAATAATAATCTTATTTTTAAGAGAAATGTTAGATAAAATCTATCAAATTTTAAGTACAGTCATTCGTTATAGTTTAGATATTCATAGGCAATATAAATTTTATTGATATGAAAACAGTCCGCTGAGATTTTGATGGTGTCCCATTTTATGAGATTTTTGTTCAACAATTCTAATTCTGTAAGTAACATATGGTCCAGTAATGATAAATGTATCAATAGATAAATAAAGCTATATTATATAATTTAATTAAGACTATTTGTAAGACCACGTTAATTGAAATTACGTAAAAATTTTGATAACTATTAAATTTGTTACGATATAGTGTTTTCCTGTGATGATAAAATGTTAAAGAAAATATTATGTTCATCCAAAATTTTATCACTAAAAAGTCAATAATGGTTTAGAAAAATATGCTCAAGTTGAAACAATACTATTGTTTGTTAAATTACTCTTAAGGATAACACGCAAGTATACGATTTGTAAATAAAAATAATATTAAAAAAGGGAGATGTTGAATAAAAATTAATGGAAATCGAATAACTTCAAACATAACCCAAACAAATATTTGTAATGTATTTAATACTTAATGGTATTAGGACACGCGATGTTGTATAGTGTATACAATACACAAGGGACGAAGTAAATAAATGAATAAAAAATAAAAACATTAATAATTTGTCGTCTGAGAATTAATATACTGTGTTAAATATTATGATAATATCTTTACGTTATTAAAAAACTAATCTTTTCTATCAGTTTTTGAATCCTTACATATAACAGACAAATAAAATGTAATTTTGCTTTTTATAGTTCACAAAATTTAATACACGACACATAAAATATGCGATAAATTGTAACAGAGTAAGATGTAAAGCGAGCAAGTCCAAGTATCAGCAATATTAAAATATTAAAAAAATTCAATATCTACGATACTTAATAGTAGACAAAAGTGTCCCTCAGTGTTTTCATCCAGTTTTTAATGAAACAATTATACCGAATACGTATTTAACGTAGAGATTTAATTGCTGCTAGAGGTAATATGAGCTTCTACAATATAAGCTATCTGTCAGAGTGAAATGAAATTCAAAATAAATATAACAACACTTCTTACTCCTGATGCTTCTATTAAAATCGTTTTTAACCCCTGCTCATGTCACAATCCGTTTTTTTAAACAAGCATGACGCTTGGTACAAGCTTGTATTATCGAAAACAACATTGAGCCTTTCATGATTTTTTCTTTATAAACTATGTGATTATAATAATATGAAGATATTTATCAATGACTAATGAAGACACTATAGTGAATTATTTAATATATACAGAGTAGTAGAATTAACAAATTTAGAGTTTGCTTTACCTAACAAAAAAAATGGTGAAATTTCAAATACATCTGTATGTACATAGTTCCAATCAGCCACTGAGAAAGTTTGAACAACACTTAACCTTTTTCGTACTACAGGTTTCAAAACTCCAGAGAATAATATGTTTGCAATATTGACTTCAAAAAATAAGTTTTGCTATTGGTAGCTACTTATTGTTTGACTATCTTACATCCTTTTGACATACGTCACAGGAATTCCAAGATTATCAAGACTGAATGTGTCCTCCCATTATACACAATGGTAGAAAATACTATGCACGTCTTTGCACGGATGGTCGTATTAAAAACAACCAATCAATCAATATTGGATAACAAAATCTTCGAATACATATGAAATCAATAAAAGCAATGATTAAATATAAATACGCCAGAACTAACAGCAGTTGCCTCAACAACGGATATAAAGAAAATTTAGAGTAAACAAACAGAACAATAGGAGTTGTTTCTTATTACATACAAAAACAAAGTTTCCCTCGACCTTTATATGTATAAGGCGCCTTGTTGAGTTAATTGTATAATTAGTCACAAGTTGACAGAGATGCTTCTAGGTATTATAATTAATTTACCTTTTGTATATAATGGTACGTCTGTACGTATTCAAAATCTATATGTACTAAAAATAATAATAAAGTAAAACATAATTAATCTTTCAGCAATACACATAAATATTCTTTGTTTCTGTTAAACAGACCAAATACTTATATTTTTTACTGCAGGCTCACAGACGTAATAGCTAACGAAACTACGAAAGGCATAATTAAAAGCACCGAATGTGCCATAAACGATTGTATGAAAAACCATTAAGAAATTCGGAGCGCCCGAATTCTCCCACAGTAACCTTTAACAAAAACTGAAAGCAATTAAAATTTGTAACGCACTCAAAAGTTATAAAGAATTATGAACTGCTATAAATAATATACGTTCGTTAGTCGTGACGAATATAATTTACTTTGACCCTTGACCTAATTTAAAATTTCTGCTCAAGCATGAGACAAATAAACGAATAAGCTAACTATGTTATTCCGGTTAATATTTGGATGTTTTTGTTGAATATACTGATAGTCTTATCACGGTTCTGTGAACCTTTAATATAACTATTTATTTACGAACTTAATAAGGTAGCTTGCGTGAGAATTTATGTCATATATGAGCTACTAAGTACAGCTATAACTTTCTGCTCATCCTTTTAAAGACTACAGATATATCGTATTAAAAATATAAAAACTGGATAATATATATTTTTTATAGATAAGTCACTAAGAACATTCGATCTGCCTTCAACTCTTGAATCAGGGGATTGGAATGTCGTGATACCGCTGCTATCCGGCCCTTCAACTACCTATAATACGGTACATTAATTCTTTGTTAATAGTAATAATACTTTTAATTATAATCTATGTATCAGAATTTCAATTTAGCATGTTTGGATTTGCATAACATGTGGCTGTGACAACACATAACTCATAGCTGTAAATGCCATAGAATAGAATAATAATTATAATTTAATTAAAGTGCATAACTAATGTGAGTATGATACGAATATTTTGTGTCTTTAATATTATATGTATTAGAAGATGTGGATTCAACATTAAATCTAAAATGGTATAATTATTGCCCTTTACGTAATGTTATTTAGTTCTTAATTGTAATTAACAATAGCATAAAAAGATAATTATATCTGGTAACAGTCTTTGTTTTATCTTGAGATAAAGATAATTAAATAAGAGATGAGAAATGTACGATGATTGTATGATTTAGAGTGGTGGTGCTTACAAAAAATATTATAACATTTAAACTCTAAATTTTATATTTAACAAACAATATTATGCAATACGTAACAATCTTGAAAACGAAAATGAATGAAATCATCCAAAGTAAGTTAATATAAATGTTTTATGAGACTTTCATAGTATTTGTTTGAAATTAACGAAACTTCATATGACATGGCGTGTTACTTCGGCCACGTAAGCTTTTAAAAACTTTTTTATTTACTCACGCCACTGTTACGTTTCTTATATGAAATCCAATTAACAACACTACCTAAAGTGAATGAGATTCCCAAAATTAAACCAACATCCATAAATGAAACTCACGTTACGAGGGAAACTTTATCGTTTATATGAACTCGAGATATATTCCAATCATTATTATTCGCTAGAAGTTGTGAGAACTGTCCATTGAAGAAAAATCAACATTGAATACATCATTTCTAATATATTTATTTTGTAGAAATAGCATCATGTAACTGTATCGTAACTTTCCTTTTTTTTTGAATTACTTACAATGATATGAATAGAAATATTATAATTAATAATTAATATTGTTCAATATATCGAGACGTTTGTTGATTTTTCAATATATTGTTCAATAGTCTCTGCTATTGGATGCCCTTTAATGAACATTATAATAAAATAAAATTTTATGACATATAATTCAATATTTATATTAATAAGTTTTTAATTAAAAAGGTAACAATTTTCTAAACAATTAATCCAAAAAATTCCGGTCATCTAAATAAACCGGCGTCGAGTACAAAAGTGCAATTTAAGTAACACTTAATAAAATCTTGCGTGTTCAGGGACTATTTCACGCAATTAAATTCCTTCTACAGACTCATAATTTCAACCTCAATAGCATGATAAACATTTCCAAAATGTCCCCAAGATTAAACAGCACAAGTACTGTAGCCATAACGAGTTTAAATTATACGCACTGTTTTTCATTGAAAATAACATTTAATGACCACAACACCTAGATGTTACATAATATTTTTCTTGAACCATATAAAATAAATTACTTAAACCATCGCGATATTTCGTTAGGATAAATGCAGGAATATTTCTAGTTTAATAAACAGGCCATAAATATAGACAACGCCTTAACAAATATTCCATCAATTTGGTATACCTACGAAATGTTAGCTGTCATCGCAAACCACTAATGGTATTGGGAGCACGAGCTAATTAAGTCTTTACAGTTAATTTATAGCTTGTTTTGTGCTTCAGCTATAATCAAAACAAATCGTTCGCCGTTACACGCAACGGGATGCGATGAAATGGATTAGATAATAATACAATATCTTTGAGGATTTAACGTCTTTTTGTATTGAACATCGTTTGTATAGCTTACGGACGTTTCATAACTGATTAACTTCTACGTTAACATTAATTACAGTACTGGCACTGAAGGTATTGAAGGACAAATAAATGTTTGTTTTCTTATAATAAATAATACTTTTATATGTTGTGTGTAAAATTCTAATGTATTGAAATGTAGAGCCAAATTTTGTGGTCGATTTAAGCCGTGTCTGGAGTATCGGTTCAGGAAGTGGAGGTAGCCCCTACTATTTGCTGATGCTTATCCTTTAAGTGGATAAAACAAGACCAGCAAGTCTTTTGATTGCACAATATATTTTCTGTATACTTCAACAATACTTACTTCAATAATACTTATACTATAGTATTGTGTAACAACTTCAATGATAAAAAATTATGTTTTCGATTTTTGCATTCAGAATACGACTCAAGCGGGAACGTTTTTGGTATGTGAAAATTCTACCATAACCATACGATGACATAAAAAGCGGCGGTAAAAGCTAGCTATTCGACGAAGCAATTTACCTTAAATTCCATGTCATGCTAGATTTACTCCTGACTTTGCTTGCCTGTTATTTTTTAAGTTATTTTCGCTTTTTATTGTTGATGTTTGAACTTATTTCCAGGGCTCATTTTTTTTAATACACCTAATGGAGTAGTTTTCCTTGAATTAACTAAAAACATCCTGGACTAGATGTATTTTAGGAATTTATTTTTCCATTATGACCCATATCAAATAGGATATGAACAGTCCCAAAATCTCAAAATTATGAAGTAATTACACTATTAAATATTTATGGTCCTCAAAAATACACAAAAAGAATTCCAAGAAATCAGTTGATAAAAAACTTAATAAGCTGAGCTTAATAAATTTTGCAAGCGCATTTATAATTATTACATACATATAGGTACATATATAAAATAATCTTTTTGTTCTATGGTATTACATAAGACGGGATTTAATTTAATAAATTACCATCGTAAGTAAGGTACGTCTTAAGCTAGGGTTAGCGATAGTCTATGCCTTCGAGCGATTGAGTTACTGTTCCCAATAAATGGCCGATAAGTCAAGAAATCTCTCATGTTAGATACCGCTACAAAAATTCTTCCTCAGCAAAAGATTTCCAGTGAGATGTTACGTGTAGACAAGGATATTTGTTCACCTTCGTTTTATCAAAAGTTTTGCAACAACAAATACTCCGGTAATTAAAATTCTATTAGCAGTTAGAAGCGTCTAATAGGAACTATTTTAATAATTTTAATGCATCCCAGTGTTAAGCTAATATAAAATTTTCTTGGTGTAAGAGTAATTTATCATAGACTTCGCACGTGCGGGGAATATTTACTCATAACAATGAATTACGTGTAGAAATGCTTAGGTTATCATCTAGTATTTATATTCATAGAAAACAAACGTTTTCATAGCACCAGTTATAGTGGGTTAATTACAAGTAGTCTTGTTGAAAAACATTTGGCAAACTGTGACTGAATTTGTATTGATATAGTCTTTTCAACATTAAAATCCTTGCTAAACTGCTATTGTTATTTCAAGTTGGCTACATTTAGCTTTAAAACGTAGATTTATTTGGGAATAAATTATGTTCTATTATTGTGTTTTGCAAGAAAATAATTGTTAAATCTATGTCAATTGGTATATTATTAAATCGCAAGCAATAAATAACTGTTGAAAAGTCTTTTTGAAATTATACAAGAGGAAATTTGAACAATAGTTGAATATTTTATCGAACAATCGACTCTAATTGTAAAGATAGATGCCGCATTATGATCACGTTTTAAAAAATGTCATTTATAAGTGCAAATTATTTATTCTCAAAGTTCATTCATGGGAATGTTGAGTCAAAACATTTTTCATTATACACTAAGTAAGATATATGAAATGCATTTGAAGCTAAATATTATTCATAACATTAAATATGTTGGCCGTTTCATAGCGAAGATGAGAGCAATTTGATAAACTTTAGTTTGTAATTAGAGTACGGACTGGAGAGACAAATATTAAACATATGAAATAAGAGAATCAAGAGATAAAGAATTAAAATTTATATATTTACTTAAAGTGTTTGTATTAATTTTACAATATAATTGTAAAACTATATATTCACTTAAAATAAATTATAATTATTTTTATGCCCGTTTTGTTCGTTTGTTTTAGATATTCTTTAAGTTTTGTTGGAATACAAGACAGCTAGCACTTTAAAATTATTTTAAATTAAATCGAAGACCATAGAGAAAGTCGCTGGTAAGAACTAGTATACAATAAAATCCTAATCCAGATGCGCTCTTGGTGGAAATCAAGTAATGCTTTCTAACAACAGTAACGTAAAGTCTATCAGACGTGGGTAACATTTTGGTGTTCCCGACGTCTAAAGTTTAGCGAAACTTCTAGTTTTGCGTCCGACTCATTCAAACTGGGTCGCTACAAATAATATTTGACACAAGCACCAACCTAGTTGCTTTTATAAAGTAGCTTTTATACGCCCTTTCATAACTTTTAGTAGTTTCGTTTTCGCGTTTAGATTCCCCGCCTAATTTAATGGAGGCGCGCCTAAATTTTTTCACGCAAACACCCGTTAAATTCAAACAATACTTATAAGGTTTAAGGTACCGATTGAATACGCCTTTCTATATGAACGCAACCTTTTTTCACACAGCGCGTAGACAAATGAACTAAAAAACAGTATTGAAAACTTCTAATAATAGTTTTGAACAATGAGAAATAAATGTCCAAGTTCAGAAATGTTGTAAAAAAAAAGATTTAAGGGAAGAGTGAAATTATGAAACACCCTTTGTTCTTTTTAAGTAAAGAAAACCTTTTAACATTCTTAACGCGTAAAACCAATTTAAAATAACTTTCTAAATACGTCAAATTAAAAGGTAAACTAAGTGAGTAAATAAATTCACAACATAGTGAACTAAAACCGAATTTATTAATATAAAAAGCTTGGATTATTTATTTTGACACTTCAACGTATGACGTGCCACTCCGCATTTCGATCGCCACACTAAAGTTGGCTTTTATGTATGAAATTTAAATTTTATTAATAAAAAAAATTGATATAATAAATAAACGAACGGACCGGACGATTTGGTTTATAAATTTTCGTAATTGACAGAAACATGAATACATTTTATATGATTTAAATACTTTAATTGCTCAAACATTAATACCAGTAGTAAATAAAAATACATCATTGATTTCTAAAGCTTCTGAATCACATAAAAATTTGAATGAACAATAATATCGTAAAGAACTGGATGTAATTTTTGGAATGAGTTAGTAAGTAAGCAAGATTTAGTAATCATTTTTCTTAATAAATACATAGTCATGTTAAGTTACTTTCTCCCTCAGTTTCACTATTAAAAAAATTGTAGCTGTATATAAAATCATTTATTTTTATAAGTAAACTTAAGAGGATAATACTACTCCCTAAAATGACGTAAGCAGTTTTTTCTTTAAACATTAATTTAACAAAACCGATTTTAATACAATCATAAAAAGGATTTGTAATCTCATATGTAGCCGTAGGTGGGAAAGTTAAAATGTTACTTTTAATTCTACTATGTTGCATTTAAAAATGCACGTAGTTTACCATATTTATCCAATATTCGTTAAAAATTGGACCATTCAGCCAATATCTTATTATGTTCGCCATAAACATAACATTTATAGAATTTATCACATTCAACCAATGTCTGATGAATATTGCCATATATAGACAAAGTTCGATGGAGCGATGTAAGCTATAGAAATATGCATTACCTTTATCGATGCCTCTAATAAAATACGCCAACGTTTTTATGATAGTGGTTTGCAAACTCGCTAATCCAACTCCACGCTTCACTACATACCTACCTTACAATACAGCCTTTGTTCTTTAAACAATTATTCACACACTTGTATCGCTATTTTTACATACTATATATTTTCAATACAAACAGTCGTATTGTATATAATATTCATATTTCAATTCGTCATGATGTCTCATTGGATGATTTATCGCGCATTGGTATAAATTGTATTATTTTTCGAACCTGCCAGCAGAATCCATTTGCAGATGGAAAAAAATTCAATAAAATATGTCTCCATCAATCTTCACTTCATCAATACCAGGAAGCCGATAAATGGCTGCGGACGTTGACCACCGATGGTATTACATTTCAAAAACAACTACATACTAGTAAGGTATTGAAATTAATAATAATTTATATGAAGACGGACAGATATGTAGCAACGTTGAATATCAATCTTACAGAGTAAGTAAGGTCACAGACAGGCCATAATAATAAAATAATTCAAGACAAACAGTCTAGTGCTGTTAGCGTATTTCATAGCGCACCCCGCTGACGTGGGCAACGCAATGCACCATAAAAACTGAAGATAAGCTCGCCTCAGTTTTATCGTCATACGACACTGACTCCATTCACCAAAACGATACGGGAAATGACGTAATCATTTCTTACTTAAGAGAAGTTTTTAATTTTGAAAAATAATTATTATAAAAATATATTTAACTAATATGTCGCCATGAACATTATTCTATCCAGGATCAATTGTTTCAAAACAATAAATACCTACCTAACTATTGAAAAATATATATATTTCAGTTCCATATCTTGTACAATGGAAACGCGATCCCAAACACTAAGCTTACCATAGTAAAGATGTTTACTAGTCGTAAACATAATCAATAATCGTAACTTACGTGACGGCCCCGACTTTTTAGTGACACTTACGGTAGCCAAATATGGAGGAGAGCGTAAAATTGACATTAAATACATAAGTGATATTCATTTCACTTACATTATGAGATGCGTCACCGTGCTTTGAATAAACATCGAGCTTATGGTACACTTATTGCATGAGTTGTAAATTCTTTAAAATATATTCCTATCACAAACGACGACAGAAGAAAATTGTTTTTCGTTTTGCTCCCCTTATAGAGGATATGCTTACTTTAAGAAACAAAGCCTGACTATTTAATAAGATTACTATTTTTTTCCTTTTAATTAATGAAATATATACATATAAATGTAAAATAAATCCAAACATATTATAAATGCGATTACTCAACTGTAAATGAATCAATTAAAATAACTAACAATGATTCAATGCTTATTTATAGTAACATACCTATGTATGTAGCTGTTTTGATTAATATTTATTTTATAGATAATACAAACAGTCAACATTTAAATTCAATATACATATTGAATGAATATATTGGAATACGAATCTCTTAAATATTGAAACAAATTGTACTTTTTACAATTTCCTTTCAAATATTTTTTTATTTAGAATATTATATACAACATATATAAGGTATGGCAACCAAGTTATTTCTTAATCAAAAGATTATTTATACTTTACATCCTAAAATGTTCAAAATATATAAACTAGTGTCATTCGAAATAAAAAAACAATGAAAAAAATATTAACACGAATTTCTCTCTGAAATTGCGATGACTTTACTTACTTGAGAATTGAATTATTTTCATCTTGAGATGAATTGCTAAAACTTTGTTTCATAAATTTATATGGTCTTTATATATACAATGTACCGTAAATTATAAATATTCCACAAATAAATTATTTATCACACATTTATAAGTTATTATCATGTGTATATAAACCTATTAAAATAACTTAAAAAACTTAAGTATTTGTTAGACATCTTATTTTTTTATTTATGAGTACTTAATTATGTTTTAAATTTAATTTTTTATCAACTCATTCCTTTCTGTAGATCCTAAGTTAGAATAAATAAAGTTTTAACATTAATATTGATGAGAAAATAATACAAATAAGTAATACTCATGAATGTCATAAAACACATTAAAAGTTATTCTTATAACCTTTTGTTACTTAGCTGACAATAAATCGTTTTGTATGTCCACTTTAATCAAACTATATCTAATCTTCATACAATAAATATCCCTAGAAAAACCTACGCCCGACATCGTTTTATTATGTATGAGTAGGCGTTTTTATATAAATATATTTCTTAACTATTCAGAATATTGATTCCCCTGTGTTTATTATGAAATTTAAATTCCTCTGCGAATAAAAAGGTATTGTAGATTTATTTCAATTTGTTGTCTCAGCTGACCACATGAAAATAACTATAGGTATTTGCAAGTAACAAGAACAGTTTCTAGGAACCAATATAATGTGAAAGTTTCAAATTAATCATATGCCATGTGAATTATAGTTGTTAAACGAAATCATTAATAAATATTAAATACAACTTAATTAATACGTATAAAATAAATGCGAATTATTCGTATGCATTCGTGACTCGCTTTAAACACTTAGCATTCTAGTACTAACTTCATAAATGGGAAAGTGTAAGACTAGTTGCTTCCTTCAACCGCGCTTGTGGAATGAGAACTTCTTGGTAACTCAAGTGATAATTCTACAGCTTTTGTTCTTGATAAGACATTTATATCACTTAATTTTCTATATACATTTTTTTTTTAATTTTGCATAACGATATCAAGACGATTGTAATTAACTAAGTAACTTCATGTATAAAGTAAATTATAGCTTTAGAACATAAAATATATACATCGAAAGGACATAACAAACAAAAATAAACTAAGCATATAATTACATACACCTAGCACGCTGAGTTACCAATTATATTGGTATTATAAAATATATTATTTAATGCTTAAGGAACCTAGTTTGAAACATCAAGAAATCACTACAGCAATGGAACGAGGGCAGCGCTCTACTTTGAAACGGGTTCCGTTACCGTTACTCGTTACCGATCTTGAATCATTTATACAAATAGTTTTAATAACGCCTTATGAAATATAATGTAGGCATTACGTTATTTATATTTAATTATAACTCTATACCCATACAAATAGTATAAAAATGTTTACGTTTTGTGGTCAATGATAATATAGAATTACGCTTATATCTTAAATAATCGTTTTATTTTCTAGTACTTTATATCTAATAAAGGACTTTTTGTTACATTACAGTACTTTCCATACATAGTTGCTATTATTTCTCGTACGTAATAGTCATTGTTTCAATACACTTTTTTATTGATACTGTGGGAAGATATGTTTACCCTTCTTTCACATAATTGTTGTTGCAAGTTGAATTAATAATGAAATTCTCTAACCTTGGGTATACCTTTAGTGTACTTTGATCTCTATAGTATACAATGGTTAAACCGCTGTACCAATATATCTTAAAGTGGCTTGTATTGTAATCAGTAGAATAGTAATAAACTAGTTTAAGAGTAATATGCTTATTACATAAAGAGTAATTGTAAGAGTGCAGCGACTGCATCGATAGTATATATTAGAAATATAACGTAATGAAATGATGGAAAGTTATTTATTATTTACTATGACCATATTCCTTGTTATATATATGAAGTTATTTTTTGTGCAAAATGATTCGTCATATTCTTTATCCTTTTACAATAAGATAGCTGTTGCCTTTGCGTGCCAGCTTACGTTCTATCAATGGACAAATCGTCTTCATACATCAAAGGAAACGTTTTTGTTCTCTGGTAGCTCGGAGCAATTTTCAAATGAAATATGTTTTTAAAGTGTTGTTCTTATCGCTTTGTGGTCGGAGACGGGATATAAATTTCGGGCTTATACAAAGCTTTATACTTTGAAATAGATGTCAGGCGTATTAAGTATGAAAAATATAAAACACGAATGTACTCAACGTTCAACTATATATGTTTAGTATATAAAAAATATATAAATGTTTCTGTTGCAATATTGGACGACACATCATAAGCGCGTGCATTTGGGACAAAGGACCGCCCTTGCGAAAGGGTTGAAATGAGCAACGGAATGTATTATAAATTGAACAAGCTCATCTTTAGAATACAGTTTCAATAGCTTTAAACATATGCGTTCATCACAAACGAATATATCCGTAGGAAT